>OX352295.1:36802813-38005819 GCA_947086415.1 Pammene aurita
ATTACGCAAAAAGGGTACCAATTCTTATTCAACTTGAATAAAATTCAATTGAGTACATCATGTGAATCCTCTGGGGTTGCAGGCGTCCATAGGCTACGGTAACTGCTTACCATCAGGCAGGCCGTGTGCTTGTTTGCCACCGTCGTGGTATTAAAAAAAAATGTCTAAGACGGCCATGGGAATAAAAATCGAAGATTCATCTTGCATAATAGTCAAAATACCTTCTAAATATATGCCAGTTTTTTTTATTAAAACACGGTTAAATTTCATTTTTTCCAAGAAAAACCTACAAATATTTTGCCCTAATAATATTACCATAGCAAAGTTAAACTATATTCTATCACGATAAAAAAAAACATTACTATACGTATGTGTTCATTCAGTATGTTTTTTTTAAATGACCAATAAATCACATTTCACAGGACTGTAAGAATCGTATTTTGGGTACTTAAGAATAATAAATATGGTTCAAAAGTATTTTTTTGTATTACTAATAATTCAAACTATCTTTTAAACAGCATTTTATGCGGCTTTTTTCATTAATACAGTTTTTCGATCTTTTAGAGAATAAGGAGCCTTAAAGATTTTGATTCCCCTGCGAAGTGTAAAAAATTTCAAGTTTTTTTTGTGATGGAAGAAAAAATTTACAAAATTCGGACCTCTTTTTTTTTACTTGTGCTACTTTACCTTCTTATTTGGGAAATTTCATAATTCCAGATCTATGAGAAGTATCCTACGATATGATTTCCCTGCGAACTGTTAGAAAGTAAGGCTCAAATGGTCGTATTTTTGGATTGCGTTGACTTGGAAGCTTGATTTTTTACAGCTTCAAGGGACCGCAGACATAAGTATTTGATGTTAACTTCAATTTGATACCTACAGACAGACGGACGAATAAAAAAGTGATTCTATAAGGGTTCCGATTTTCCTTTTGAGGTATGTAACGTAATCATAAAAATTATCAATAATGAACAAAATTTATTGATTAATTATATTTTAGCTTGTGTTTTGTGTTACAATTCATTGATTTTACCATATTTTGTACTTGTTCACTATTTAGGTATAAAGAAGACTTGAAATTCAAACAATTTTCCCCAAAATTGAGTCGAATCATTAACTAGGCTTTTACTAAATCTATGGACGTTCGATTTTGGTCTTTCTTTTGTGTAAAGATTATGTAGTAAACTAACACTCTTTTACAATAAATAAGCATTGCCTACGGGAATGGACATCACGAAACACATGCCCCGGAAATTAGGAATTAAGTAACTTAATTATTGTTTAACAAAATTAAGCTGTTTTTCGGGAGATTTTTTAGTTTGTCGGGAGTCGGGAGGACATACAATAATTCGGGAGAATCCCGCCAAATCCCGACCATCTGGCAACCCTAAGCGGAGCGCAGCGACGATTTTACATACAACTAGTTAGCAAGGATCATATAAGATATGGATTGACAATGTCTATACAAAATCGCGTTCCCATATTTCTGGCTAAAGTACTAGCGCCATTTATTAGTCACCACACATACAATATCCCTGTTTCATATGGTTTGATCGGCGATTAACGCTGACAAAATAACTCGACTCCAGACTCGACAGATGGCGCTGCGGCACTTATTACCGAAAACAGATGTATAACCAGAAGTTTGAAGGAACGCGATTTTGTATAGACAGTGTTAATCCATGTCATATATCATTCTTGTTAGTTAGTGTGTATTTCAAGTTTATTGAATGTTGATAGTGTTGTCGTACGATAGATAACCTTAATGCAATGGGGTAAGGTGCAAAAATGTATTCGTATTTTTGGCGTCACAGTACTTACATATAATACTAGCTTTCCGCCCGCGACTTCGTCCGCGTATAATACGGTTCCTCATACAGAGTTTCATATCCAATTTTATCTTCTTAACTAACTTTTGTTAATCCCCGAACCATCTTCTTAATCTATAGCTATTTTGGCGAAAAAACGGGTAACGTAGACATAGTTTCAGTTACAAATAAGTGTTAATATGCAAATAATAACGTAAATGTACCCTATTATTTTCGTAACTTCTTTGTGTACATGTGGTTTTATTTGGCGATACGATGGCCAAACTATTGTAAGAGCTCACTCTGGAACATGGAAATGGTACGGAAATAGGAACAATAATTCCTAGTAAATCTCAAACCAAAAAAATAGAAAATCTCTATACGAACTTTCAACCCCTTTTTAGCCCCGTTCTAGGTTGAATTTTGAAAAATGCTGAAATTGCATTTTTTTATTATTATTATTAGTAAACGTACGAAGTTTCAAATCTCTAACTCCAAATTTTAAACCCCACCGATACAAACTTTTACCCCCTTAGGGGTTGAATTTTTCAAAATCGCTTCTTATTAGTTGTACAAATTGTAAATTTAACTCGTCCTGCAAATTATAACTTTCTAGTTTTAGTAGTTACAGCCTCCCTTTAATACAAACCTTTCAACCTCATTTCAACCCCTCTGGGGTGGAATTTTGAAAAACGCTGAAAACGGTTTTTTTGCCTTGAAGTAAGTAGCTTACAAACGAACTTTCAAGTCTGTCACAAAAAAAAATCGCTATACAAACCTTTTTTCAACCTATTTTATCCTGTTAGAGGTTGAATTTTAAAAAACGCTGAAACAACTTTTATTGTTTTTTAATTATTAGTAAACTTACGGAGTTTCAAATCTCTAACTCAAAATTTTAAACCCCATCCATACAAACTTTCAACCCCCTTTTTACCCCCTTAGGGGATGAATTTTGAAAAACCCCTTCTTAGTGGATACTAACGTTATAAAAACTACCTATTGTGAAAAATTCAGCTCTATCGGTCCAACGGTTCGGGCTGGGCGTTGATTTAAGTGAGTCAGTCAGTCAGTCAGGACTTTTACGTTTATATATATAGATAGTTTGGGTCAAGAATGATATGATACGGATTGACAATGTCTATACAAAATCGCATTCCCCCAAACGTCTGGCTATACGTCTAAATTAGTCCCGTTTAATGAGTCGCCCAAATGGGTAGCTCTTGAAATAATTTGTCATTTTCATCCACAATCTGCCTAAATCACCATGTTTCTAAGTTGTAAACTTTTATGAATTCCGGTCATCTGAGAATCGGTAATGATCAACCCATCTTCTTTCAGAAACATTCATTTGCAATTCTTGTCTATACTATAAAAGGTACGTAGGTTTATGTCGTACCTATTACCATGACTGAATAGTTCAAAGTGTTTCGCAAATTTTGAAGTAATATCGTTACATTTGTCTTAGTTCTGGAGTATGTTTAACAAATCATCTAAATCCTATTTCCGCGTAAATTGTTTTATCGCGTATTGTAGTTTAAATTAGTGTCCATTGGTTAAATTCCAGGCCATTGGTTGCATGTAGACTAAATAGACCTTCTGAATCACAGAGCCACTTGATCTGTCCAACTAAGCTACAGGAACTCACATGATTCTTTGTAAAACCTTTATCATTTCCTTCTTTCATTAGTCTTACAAACCTTAAAGAGGCGCTTCCAAATCAGATTGAAAACTGGCAGGTTTCAACTATATCTGTATATTTATTTATATCGTCTGTTTTCATGCCTAAAGTAGGAGTTTATCTTTATACTTGATTTGATCAGCTATTAGAAATATAGCCTCTGTGATAACATTAATTACAGATCTATTGAATGGCTACAATTAGAGTATATAGGCATGTACCTATCGTGCTTAGATAATCATTCAGGCTAAAGCTTGTTTTCTCTGAGTAATCCATCCAAAAATCCACAATTTTCACGTTTTTGATGCGATTGAAGTGATATTTAGGCCGTTTTGGACAACACGGCTTGCATAGAAAGTGGCATGCTGTTTAGCATTTATTGTTAATACATCTATGTATATATTTATTGATTAAGACGTATTAGTTTAATTTAACACAAATTATTGGTTCGCAAATTTGTTGTATCTTTCATTTTGGTATTATTTCACTTGTTAAATAGATTGGTGCTTGGCTAAACAACGACCTCTCTTTGTGAAAAACAGTTATTATGAAATGTTATTGCATGCTTGAAGGCCCTAATCAGGATTTGGCTTATACGTGCCCAAGGATTTATGCGTTTGCTATTTAGATTTACGTATCACAACGCTGTTTATTGAGCTCAATTTACGATTCTACAAAGCTATTTTTAGGCAGAGCTATAGCTGTAGCAGTAATGACGTACGTTTTCAGTACTAAGTGCTACAGCGCCATCTGTCGAGACTGGAGTCGAGTTCTTCTGTCAGCGTTAATCGCCGAACAAAACATATGAAACTGGCACTTAGTGTCTCGGTGACCGATAGATAGCGCTAGTACTATAGCCAGATAAAAGGGAACGCGATTTTGTAGAGACATTTGTCAATCCATATCATATCATCCTTGGTTCGGGTCTTAACGCAATTTAGTGAAAGTGTACCTACTTGAGTTTATGCAAATATATGATAGTCTAGATCAAAAGTTGTGTACCTAAGTACTTAATCTATATATATAAACGTAAAAGTCCTGACTGACTGACTGACTGATTGACTCACTTAAATCAACGCCCAGTCCGAACCGTTGGACCTAGAGAGCTGAATTTTTCACAATAGGTAGTTTTTATAACGTTAGTATCCATTAAGAAGGAGTTTTTCAAAATTCATCCCCTAAGGGAGTAAAAAGGGGGTTGAAAGTTTGTATGGATGGGGTTTAAAATTTTGATTTAGAGATTTGAAACTTCGTACGTTTACTAATAAGTAATAATTAAAAAACAATAAAAGTGGTTGCAGCGTTTTTCAAAATTCAACCTCTAACAGGGTAAAAAAAGGGTTGAAAGTTTGTATTGAGCTAACATTTTTTTTGCGAGACTTGAAAGTTCGTTTGTAAGCTACTAACTTCAAGGCAAAAAAAATGATTTCAGCGTTTTTCAAAATTTCACCCCAGAGGGGTTGAAACGAGGTTGAAAAGTTTGTATTAAAAGGAAGCCGTAACTACTGAAGCTAGAAAGTTGTAATTTGCAGGACGGGTTACATTTACAATGTGTACAACTAATAAGAAGAGAATTTGAAAAATTCAACCCCTACGGGGGTAAAAAGGGGTTAAAATTTAGAGTTAGAGATATGAAACTTCGTACGTTTACTAATAAATAATAAAAGTAATTTCGGCGTTTTTCAAAATGTAATCTAAACGGGGCTAAAAAGGGGTTGAAAGTTTATATAGAGATTTAAATTTTTTTTTGTTTGAGATTTACTAGGAATTATTGTTCCTATTTACGTTCCATTTCCAGGTTTCAGAGTGAGCTCTGCCAAATAGTCTGGTCGTCGTATCGCCAAATGAAACCACCACTATATAGTTAACAAAGAAGTTACGCAAATAATAGGGTACATTTACGTTATTATTTGCATATTAACTTTTATTTGTAACTGTTATGTCTACGTTACCCGTTTTTTCGCCAAAACAGCTATATGTATAAATCGATTATTAAGAAGATGGTTCCGGGATTAACAAAAGATAATTCTTATAACAAAAAACATATTTTAAGAAGATGCAATAGGATATCCAACTCTGTATGAGGAACCGTATTATACGCGGACGAAGTCGCGGGCGGAAAGCTAGTGCGATTATAAAAACACAATTAACGCGCACAACTATTAATGCAATTTTCTAAATTCTCTAATTCACTTGCTGATCCTTTGCTGATCGCGACAGAAATGAAAAAGTCAAAATATAAACAAACGCAACACGGACACGGAACAAAACGACGCAACACACACACGCACGCACCCTTTATCATACAAAATCAGACCTTATCACGATTTCATAAGGTATTTTCGATCGCAAGTGATGGCGGCATAGGCGGCATATTATCAAAGGGCGTCAAAGCGCGTGCCGACAAACCGCGCGGTAAGACATCGAGTCACATTCAGTTCCACGTTGTTATACTGCGCTTATTTTTATGACCAGAAGGATAAAAATGGCATAAGCGTTTTAAGGGAAACCCCTTCAAGAGGTAAGCAATTCGAAAGGCTTTTTAAGCGCTTAGCTAAGGGTATCGAGTATCCGTTTAGTATACTGATATCCGTATTAAAAAGCGCTTAAAAAGCCTTATGAACGGGTTTTAGAGGGGAACGGATTTGCTGCCGAACGAAAAACCCCTTCAAAAACCCTCGAAGGGGATACGGGACGGGACCGGTCCCTGCCTCGTACGAGGCAAACGCACGCGCGGCCGCAATGGCTCAGGCTACGTTCACACGGCGACCATTCGATTCGATATTTTCTCGTATGCTCGTATGCGGTTTCCCACGGCGCTTACTCGATTCGGTTTGAGGGTTCCGTACCCAAAGGGTAAAAACGGGACCCTATTACTAAGACTCTGCTGTCCGTATGTCACCAGGCTGTATCTCATGAACCGTGATAGTTAGACAGTTGAAGTTTTCACAGATGATGTATTTTAGTTGCCGCTATAATAACAAATTCTAATAAACAGAATAAAATAAATATTTAAGGAGGCTCCCATATAACAGACATGATTTTTTTTGCCGTTTTTATAGACTCGCACTTGGCCGATTTTTTTACGTATGCGGGCTACCCGTATTCGTAATTTTCACACACTATCCGATTCTATTTTGCCGAATTAACCGGACAGTCGGTAAGTGCACACCGCACGCCATCATGGATTCGCGTATTAAATTTTATTTTATGTTTAGTATTTTAGAAGGGGACAACGGCGTATACTCGTATAGAAGAAGCTGTTTGGCCCATCCTTTATTGTAGATGCGGGTCGGCATCAGAAAAAATACTGGAATCTTATTTTTCAAACTGTAAGAACTGAACGTGTGTTCTTCAATTATTTATTTAAATTCTATTATTTATATGTATTTTTTTATTTAAATCCACCTCTATAATTTTATTAACAACCTTTGCCAGCTACAGCCACACTCACAGCTGCCAGCGCGCTCGCGTCTCGTAATCGATAAACAAGTGTTTGTGTTGTGTGAAGGAAACAACGTAAACACAAGCGCCACTCTTTTCAAGTTGTTTCCTTTTCCATACAAATCGGGAAACCTTTCGAGACCAGCACAACTGTAATACACCAAATATCAGAAGAGTTCTGTGGAAGCCAGTGATATAATAATTAGAGCCCGGAATTTTGCGTGCGGTTTGTGAAACGTCATAGGGAGAGAACACCAATGTTTATCGATATATCGATAAATCGGGAGTTTTTTTATTAGTGTCTTTAAAAAGTAATACCTCAAACTTTCGCGCCCCCCCTAAAAATATTTTTTTCTGCAATTTAACTACATAACTAAGTAGCGGCATACAAAATACACCTTGTTTGGAAATTTTATTCAGATACGTCTTATAGTTTCCGAGTAAAATGGCTGTGACATACGCACGGACGGACAGACGGACATGACGAAACTATAAGGGTTCCGTTTTTGCCATTTTGGCTACGGAACCCTAAAAAGCAAATACAAAGATCCCGACGAATTGCAAACCTCCTTCGAAATCAGAACTAGGTTGAAAAGGTGAATCTCCATTCCAGATCCGCTAACCAAGAACGACTCCGCCGACAACATGCTGTCGTGCAACGAGACGACGTCGGAGTGCACAGAGTCGGAGAGCAGCGAGCAGTTCTTTGAGTGCAACGAGGTCCCCACCTTCGACCGCTTCGAGCCAGCCGCGGAACCACCCAAAATTGGTACTTTACTATTTAATTTAATTTAATAATGGCTATTATTCCTGACTTAGACTTGTTTACATAATTATTTATATTTATTTCTATTTTTGTGCTTGTTGTTCTTTTTTTTTCTTTTTTTATTATGGCTTTTACTCGGCGGTTTAAGCGAGGTAAATTCTGCCAATGTCGAGGTGTAGACTTATTATATTAATATGTTAACTAAGTAAATATAAGCAACGTTGTTCGGTTGAGGCCTTGCTGATTATAAGGTGATAGCCTCCCTACAAACACGCGCGTTTTGAGACTAATTTTTCATTAGCTACACCCTTGTTCGTGAGGTCACCGCACAATAAGCTATCAATATTACACACTGAATGACGTAAATGAGCAAAAAACTATTCTAAAGACGGCTCACCCCCTTGAGCTCAAACGAATATCCTGTTCTTTTCTTTCTTTCTTGTTTTTCTTTGTCAGGCTGTCTTTGACATAGGCCTCCACCAGGCGACCCCATTCCTTGCGGTTTTTTGACAGCATTCTCCAGTCATCAGGAAAATCATCTTCCCATCTTTTAGAGGGTCTTTGTTGTGGAATTTTCTTTTCTCTTGGGTACCATTCAGTGACTCCTCTTGTCCGTTTATCCTTTTTAGAACGCATCATGTGCCCTGTCCATTTCCATTTAAGTGTACTTACTTTACTATAATGGTATGAATAAGTTACTTACTAACTTTTGCCCGTGATTTCATTCGCATGGAAGTTTTTAATCCCTTTATACTAATATCAGTACAAATACTGCTTAAAACAGTATTATACTTAGCAATTTTTCGGGTCCGATCGGTCGTGTGGCCATCCCTCAAGTGCCTAAGTTCCCTTACTTCTACTACACGTCTCTATCCTACAGATCCGGCCCAAAAATTGCAAAGTATAATACCGGTTGTATTATACAGGATGCGTAACCAAAGTGCCAATCATTAACGCTCCGTAGCGAACATAACGCACCTGTCACTGTCGCACTAATTTGAGAGTGTGATAGAAAGAGGTGACTACGATCCAGAGCGTAACGATTGGCACGTTGGCTATGCGCGCAGTTCAGAAAGAAGACCAGTACGAAGATACAGCAAATAATTATACATTTCACTTTTAATATTTTACAGAAAATCCGGACACGAAAAACGGCAACGCTAATGTCAAAATCGACAACGATCTAACCAAGGTTGCCTTTAAAAGAAGCAGCTCAGTTCCAAAACCTGACGACAGAATCACAGTCCTTCCAATGAGAAGGATAAGTCTAGAACATAAAATAGACATTGGAGACGACACGGAACCTCCGCTAATCATAGATGCCATGTCACCAAACGGTAACATGAATACCATCGCAGAAGTCATACCAGTAGCATTACAACCTAGACTAGAATTACAGCCGACGAGCGGAACAGAGTCCCAAGATAGCTCTCCAAACGATCCACCTACAGAAATACATTTACCTAAGGAAGAACCGAAGGCTGATGTCAAAGCATCTCCAAGTGAAATCTCACCACCGCTAGCCGATAACCCTCAAGAGGCTGAATCACAAAAACAATCACCGGATACACCGAAAGAAGTGAAAAAAAGTCAGAATCTCTCAACGGATTTTGACCTTAGCGAGCAATTGCAGAAAATATTGGGTATATCGGAGAAAAGAGTGGATGCGGAGAAGAAGGAGCCGGTGAAGGAGGTCAAGATATCGGAGGATAATGTTGTGGTCAATAAGGTGCCTTCGGTCAAGATTGACTCTCCTGAAAGTCAGAAAACCAGGTAAATAGCAGATTGACCTTTTTAATTTTTGTGTTCAATGGTCCTTATACTAGTACAGTTGCCCTCAAATATATTGGCGCGTCCATGTAATTAAAGACTTTTTGTTTTGTTACCTATTCTGTTTTGCGTTCGTTTTACATTTATTAAGTCACGTAAGTACTACATTTTCAGTAAGGTAACAAAATAAAATGTTAGAATAATTATTATTTTGTTCAGGAAGATACTCTGAAGGTGTTTAAAAGCCTTTAGATTTTTTTCTCAAATTTGCAAATATCTGATCATCTCTACAAGATTTGAGCCTTCCCACCACTGACTTAAGGTCTATTTTCAATTTGCAGACTAGGAGCGGTCGACATGACAAGTAGCAAAACTCTATACACTAGCGTAGAAACGGTCGAGCGACATGTCGCTTTTGGATTTAAAGCCGCACTAGTGAGAGCGCTAGCTAATTTGTGCTGGAAGAACCAGGCTAATAAAAGACAGGTACGTGTTTTATTAAAGGTTTCTTGATCAATTTAATCATTAAATTAAAACTACAGCTTAGAGTTGCGACGCCATGTTTATTTCTGACATTTCCAACGGTCCATACACAAGTACTCAAAATGGTCCATACACAAACATCAGTAATATCACAAACCAACAACAGTACGTTTCATCGAACGAGTGCATGCAGCAAAGCGAAGTTCTTACAGAAAACTTCGGACACAACTGTCAGCTGGCTTCCGGGACGTTCCTGCAGTTCGATGGCTTTTTGATTTTGAATAATTGTTCCGCGATAACTTTAAGGAAGAATTCATAATTAAGTGGAGTAATTTGACAGCGTCACAAGTAATAGAGACATTTGGGACTGGGCAGGGCATCTCTGCCGGATGCATCCGGAACGCTGGGCTAAACCTCGAGACATCGAGGCAGAGGAAGACCAAGACGAATGTGGCGGCATGATCTGGACACGTATAGTAAAGAATGGCGCGAGTGGGCGATGGACAGGAAAAGAGGGGAGGCCTTTGCCCAGCAGTGGGACACACTACCAGGCTAACAAAAAAAAATTGCCCCTGTCCCCGTCCCCCCCCCCCCGTATCCGCGCCTGCGCAGTGTGAAATCGCTCTAAGTAAGGTTTTTGTATATGACGTATGGCGTTTTAAGGGTTAAAAAAAACAGGGTACCTTCTGATGAATTTTAAGGTTTAACTCAATAGATGGCGCTGTTATAATTATGTCCAATGTTTTAACATTTTTAATTTACTCTTCTTAAAGTTACTGTAATTTTACTGTAAGTATGTAATTCTGTACGTATACCTCTTTAATAAGATCATCTTCCAGATGCGGGAACTGGAAGTCATCCCAGTGCTGCTGGACTGCTGCAACATCGACGCGAGGAATCCGTGTATCCTTTATTTAATCCACCGAAAAATCTCCATCGTAATTTGTATGTATGTACGTCGCCATTAGATACATTGGAGCGGCCAAGGTGGTCAGAAATGTCTGAACAACGCCTCTATTGTCGAGACAATAAAGTGTGTGTTCAGATATTTTTGAGTACCCTGGCCGCTCCGATATAATTGATGGCGACTGTACATCTTTTCATACTAATTTTGTCGCGTACATTTACTTATAAGACGGGGCCGGGCACTACGAAGTAGGCCAGTTGGTCGGTGTCAAAAGTGTCAAAACACGACTGTGACACCAACGGCGTGAGCGGCACTCCATAGTGTGAGGTGGTCACAAAATGTCAAAACAAAAAATAACCTAGTTGTATCTTTTATGAGACGAAACATTGATTATAATCCGTAATTTGATTCAAATTGTATTTATTTCTTGTTGATAACAATTTTAAAGCTATCATTTTATTTCATTGTGACACGCAAGCAAAATTCACCCCATCGGCCACATTGTGCAAACCAAGAAGCTTGTATATGAAAAGTCTCTGGCCGGTGATAGTTTGTCCGGAAAGAGAAGTGTCGTGGTTTATATGGGAACTCGTACATTCTACGACACTTCTTTTTCTACTCAGTTAACACGAGTATACAACAGATGGCGCTTTATTTGCGAGTATGGAGGAGGTAACTGTCGCAGTAAACGTCAGGGCGTATCTTTACTATTGAAATCTCTAGTCGCGTATAATCAAATGCCTTTCACAAAAGTGCAGCTACACACTAGCTATACACTCAGAGTAACGATACAGAAAGATATTATGATCATCAGGGGGTTTAGCCAAGATGACAATCGTTTGTAGAAAACTAATGGAAACGCTATCCGTCTCTCTATCGCACTAATATGGAAGAGTGATAGAGATACCGATAGCGTTTCGTTTCCTACAAACGAGTCATCACTTTTTCATGAGCTAACATGGCTGCCCAAAAAATAGTAGTTTATGTAACTGTTACGTAATAAGGGTCCTTAAAACATGAGTGTGGTTTTATGAAATGAGCCGCAGGCGAATTTCATAATAAGATCACACGAGTGTTTTAAGGCCTAATTACGTACAGTTGCATACACTGCTTTATCTACACTCATATTATTTATCCTAAATGCCTTATTTGGAAACCATAGAATGGTCGCCATCGCACCGCCACCATGGCCAACTCTCGTGTGCCGGCGGTCGCGCGGGCGCGTGTCGGGCTGTCGGCGGATGCGCGGGAGGGTGCAGGTGTACATTATGTTATCAAAACTCATAGCACGTCAATAATTGAGCATGAAAAGTTAAAATTACGTTACTGCTACGGATAAAAAGCTTATCATAGTAAAATCGGTCGTGGTAATGCTAGCCATTGCCTACCGTTTTCGAACACATTTTAGAGAACTTACAATATGAGTGTAGATAAAGATAATATTTTCAGTGACAGTCAAAGACAACCCAGACGTAACTCAATCTCATACTATCAGGGCCGGATTAACGGTAGAGCGAGTGGAGCGGCCGCTCTAGGCGCCGGATGGCAAGGGGGGCGCCAAAATGGCAAATGAGGAAGAAAAATAGTACATTATTGCAGAGGACGGGAAAGATAAATTCGTGGACGAGCGATTTTTTCGGACGAAGCGCAGCTGAGTCCGAAAATATAAGACGAGTCCACGAATTTCTATTCCCGCCGAGGCATATATAACCCTTTTCTCCAAATGTGCGAGGAAATAAAGTAAATTTAATAAATTACATATTTAGGTTAGCATTGAATATCATGAATTTATGAATTAGGTTCCCTTTACAATTTTTTTTTTGTATAGAGCATTACCTATACTGCCAATCATCTCCCAAAGTTCATTCAAATAATATTTAAAAATCAATTTTCGTCAAAAACTATTTAAGACAGTATTAAATATGCTCCTTCCACACAACTGTAAAAGCTTAAACCTTAAAAAAAGTTGTTTTGTCTATGATTATATGAAGCCGTATTCGCACGATCAGACGCGGTGGTCCTGCAAGCTATGACACAGAACGAGACAACCAAGGTTTTTGATCTGACTATCTCGCTCTATCCTATAGTTTGAAGGGATTGCGGTTCAGACGGTTGGCTGTTTGAAATGATATTTCTTAGTCGAATGAAATGTTTAAAAGGTAAAAAACAATGCGGACGACAAGTACAACTTGTCGTCCGCTAAAACAGGACAATAATGATTTTTATTTTTTAAATTTGTATTAGTAAATAATGACGAACTTCACGTACTAATTTTACTACAGTAAGGTGAACATTTCCGAGCACGTTGGAGAAAAAAAGTTTTACAGGATGCAAGTGTGGCCCGGGCGCAAAATATGTACGCTTGGAGTTGCGCGTTCGTTCGGTTTACGGGTTTCGGTAAAACGACTTAAGAATGGTGTAATTAACTATTTTGTATATATATTTTTTGGAATTTTTGTTATTTCAACTACTTTTTTAGGCGTGACTCGCTGCTTTTAATATTGAAAGGCGCGAAATAAAGGCGCCGAAAAAGTTACGTTCTTTGTAATTTTCTAAGGGATTGCGTTTATAAGGATTACTTACATTTTTTTTTTAAATCGCTGCTTTTGTTAAAAGGCGCGAAATATAGACTGATTAAGGCGCCGAAAACGTAACGTTCTTTATAGTTTTCTAAGCAGTTGGGTCTATCATGATTAAAATTATTTATTGTTTTTTAAATCGCTGCTTTTAGTTTTGAAAGGCGCGAAAAAAACCCGGATAAGGCCGCTGAAAAAGTATCTATAAAAGAATTTGTATTGAGTTGAGTACCAAGTACCGTCGTGTTGCGTATCTTCGCCTGTGCTACCTATGTTCGCCTATTTTTACATAAATTGACTTTAATGAAAATGTTTCTAGTGCAAGCCTTACACAAAACTACTAAATACAAAGTATTTTTACGGGTGTCAACATTCTTCGAACGATCTGTGGCTAACTTCATATAGTTGAGATTCAGTGAGGTTTTTGCGCGACACCGACCATACGTCTTTTTAAGCCATTGTTTTAACTTCAGTTTTAAACAGTGATACAGGCCAGGTAATGTTAAACTTTTTACGTGATTATATCCTGTAACTATTTCTTTTTAATATGTAACTATTATCTAATGGCTAGCTTACGTTTAGAAGTCACAATTGGATAAAACATTGGTGAGGGTATTTGGCGGCCATCTTGTTACCGAACTTCGCCTACCCCTAGGGTTGTCAAATTTATTGTACCACCTTAATTGGCGAGTGACATTACTTGTTTCCAAATGTACATATTTTCTTATGTTTGGTTTTTCGGAAATGGGATTAGCGATTTGGAGGAAAGTTAGTAAGCTGTGCCCTAAAGATATATGTAGATGTACCCAGTAGTACTAGTAGGTACGTGATATGAACAAGGGACCCTTAGAAGGCAATCATTGTACGGTTGTACGGTCTCACTTTGAAAAGGTAATTATGTGTAGAAGCCAAAGGTTGATTTGATCTCAGTTACGAAAGTACTGATAAGCGAAAAGAGATACGTTTTTTTTATATATAATAAACATTTTTTAAATCTTTTTTTACTTATGAACCATAACTCTCCTTTATTTGATATGTTGGTTAATTTTTGGCAGCCCTAGCATCATTTTAGAAAATGTATGTAAACAACTTCAGACTGTTGCCAATCTTCGCCTACTACACATTTTTTTTAAATGTGCCTAGTCTGGTGTAGTTAAGGTTCATATTATATTAACACGTTCCAGGGAGATAAGACTTGATAGGTGTAAGTCCCAGAAAAGTTTATAATTAGCGGTAAGGCATGCCATAGGCGAAGATTGGAGAAAACACCCAAACTTCGCCTATTGCCTTCGGGGCCATTTATTGCCAAGTTACCCAATGAAATTCAAAGCTTTAATGGTATATACTGATAGTCAGGAGTACTAAAATACGTTTTTTGGCCATAAAGGACTAAAATGCTTTCAAATTTGAAAGATTTTTTGGGAAATGTCTCAAAATCCAGGCGAAGATACGGAACTCGACGGTACTCATTTTACAAAATGTTTAAATGGCTGTGGTTGTGTGGAATGAACATTGATTTTGAAGAACATTGTTATTTAATTTTCATTGCTGATTAAGGGCGCCAAAACCCGATGTCGTTCTACCCTGATCGAGGGCTCGGGCCGGCGCTGTACCTATACCATAGACAATAAGAGCTTACTGCTGAGAAAAACTCCAATACTTACTTAACCGATTTATTTCCTCCTCAAAACAAACTAATTGGCGGAGAAGGTAGATTAGAACCAATAGTGTAGGAAATAAAGTCGAATTTCTTTTGTTTCAATATTGAACGAAACAAAACTGAAGTAGACACAATACTATAAAAATTATTAACTTATACTCATAATGTGCCTTAGATGATTGGCCAAAATGCGCCTTAGCAAGATTGCATATACACGGGAAAATTGGACGGGTGCCGCTGTAACCCGAGTAGCCTAGTGGTTAGGGCGTCTGCCGCGAATGCAGAAGACGCTAGTTCGATCCCAGCCCTGGGCGCCTGTGTCACATTTTTCCTTTGTACATGACATCTATATAAGTTTTTGAAATATAAATCTGTCCAAATTATATGTAAGTTGTGTGTTGTGGGTGTTAGACGATTAAGAACATAAAATCCCTAACTCTATCTCAGTAATAATGCAATGGGTCATCTTCGCCGTGCGCAACCTTTGTGAAAACTGCCCGGAAAATCAGGTATAGCGTCTCATTTTTGCTGTAACATTATGTGCTTCGTTGGATAGAATTTGTTACAATAAATTTTGGTTTTAATTATGCCGTTGCACATATAACTTAGTTTAAAGAGCAATTATTTTTTCATTAGCCCATTTTCGTGTCCCACTGTTGGGCAAAGGCCTACCATCTCCTCCATTCAGTCCCGTTTGTAGTATTTTCCTGCCATTCCGTATAGAATACATCCAAGTCGTACCGCCATCTCCATATGTTTACTGCTGCTGAGTATATTTTTATCAGCGCATAACTAAAAATGATGAAAGTTTTGTTGAGCTGTGTGTTCTCCACTCAACCGGTTTTAATTATAACAAATGAGGTGATCGATTTGTTTATACAGGGTGTAACAAAAATTCTGGGGATCCGTTTAAGGGTATAATAGGCATGATGACATACCTATGTTGAATTATGCAATAAAATTTAGTTGATAGGATGCAGAATGATCAATATATCCATCTAAAGTGAAAATGTATAAATTCTATTGAAATGTCTCAAGCTGCAAAATTTCTAAATTTTACGATTTTTTAAAGTGCGAAGTTAAAAAAAAAACAATGATACCATTCGATTTTTAACATTTTACTGTAAACAACAACAATTGTATAGCAACCATAAACATAAACGCAACATTTCACTGTAAAAATAGCAATTTCATATTTTTTCCATACTTTAAACAGGGCGACTATGTGATCGTGACGTCACTTTTGCACGTCATTTTGTTAGGAGCGTTTTGAGAAACAAATGCAAATCTCGGACTTTAAGTCTCATTTCTGACTTTAGTGTTGCTTTAACGCAATTGGCCCCATATAGACATTTGATCCTCACAACAAAACGAATCGATTGATACCATACATGGAAACAATTCACCATGCCTATTGGTATTGTATTCTAATTATGAAAAACAAATTTTAAAAAAAAATCCCGCAAAAAAAAATTATTTTGTGTGAAGGTATCACGTGTACCATACAAAAAAAAATTTTTTTTCGCGTTCAAAATTTTTTTCTGCTACCTTTTATTACTTGCAGTACGGTACCACTTTTGCCCTTAACCGGATCACCATTCTTTTTGTTACACTCTGTATGCGACGGTGATTCCCTCAGAAAAAAAATAGCCTAGTAAACTTTTAACTTGTTACATTGCAGTTGCAAACGTTACTAACGTTTCGAATGTCTTGTTTGTAGGAGGTTATAGCAAAGATGTCGCTCCAAGGGCCAGTCGACAACGAGATCCTAAAGGACATGGGCCTGACGCTCAACACTGACGGACAGGGGAACACCATCAAATTGGCACCGTACCCAAGATAATGGCTTTCAAGGAGCTAGGAGCCATTCTGGACACTGCTAAGCCGAAGCCAGCAAGGCATTTAGATATTTAAAAAAACCCTTTCCACGCTATGATATATAATAATAACAGATGGATGCACGCTCCAAAAGTGAAGCACTTAAACTGAGTGACTTCAAACAATTGTATCTAGTCGCGCGGCAACTGTGTGATGCGGATGTGTTAATGAGCTCCCGTCACCCGCGTGAGAAAGAGACAAACTATAATGTTCTAACAACGAGAGCGACAAAGATGTAATGATTGTCAATATACATAACGTGTTAGGTTATAAAATAAATTTGGATGTTTTTTTGTGCTCATTCTCATTTGTCATTATGTTAGAGTACCCATCCATAGTAAAATAATTTTGAACAAAAAAGAACCGACTTCACTAAACATCCACCTTTCCAAAAGCAAATGAGCGAGCTGCTGTAAAAATACTCAAATCACTATAGAGGTGTGCCTATAATAGTTGAAGAGTTCCCTCGATTTCTCCAGGATCCCATCATCAGATCCTGACCTGGTTACAATGGGACCAACTGTGAAGTATACTCTATCAAACGAAAAAAGAATTTTTCAAATCGGTCCGGCCGTCTTTGAATAATCGGTGAACATACATAAAAAAAAATTGTAAAAACAAAGATCCCGACGAATTGATAACCTACTCCTTCGAACTCTTGAAGTCGGTACGGTAGTACTATTAGTTATTCTGTGAAGTCGGTTGAAAATACGCGAGTGTCGTGGAACACTCTGTTGGAACGAAATTCTGTTATTAAATTTCTTTCAGACTTTTCTTTAACTTTTTTCTCTTTTGACTTGACTATTTTGACACTTTTGCTTTTTGACTTGACTATTTTGACACTTATTTGCTTTTTGACTTTACTTTTTTGACTTCTTGACTTTTCACTTGGTCACTTTTCACTTCACTACACTTTATTATATTGTATTTTATTTTATTTCATTTTACATGTTTCTCAATCGTATGGCTTTGTGTCGCGTGTTCGTGACTTTTTTTCGCCTAAATCATTGTTTCCACGGCGATTTTACTTACATTTCTATTAAAGGGAACGTACCTTTGTTGACACAATTTACTGTCCATTCGTAATCCATTTATAACGAGAATAGTCATACTAGTGGTCAGGAAAGTGTGTTACGCATGCGGCTACGGTATGCAAGCGTGACAGCGCTATACACATGCAGATCTCTTTCTCGCTTGCGCACTGGCGCCCATGCTGTAACCGCAACAGTGTGAAGGACGCCTTAGCCCCTATTTTCAGAGAGGTGGGACAGTTGGCAGGTCTAAGGTTACAGGACTTACAGGTTGTGACAGCATAGGTTTTACCTGTCAATCTTAGCAAAAGGGACAATTTTTTTTAGCCTGGACCAGCCTTTTTAACCGACTTCAAGATTTCGAAGGAGCTTTGATTTGCAATATTTTTTTTATGTACACTGGTTATTCGAAGACGGCTGGATCGATTTGGAAAATTCTTTTTTTGTTTGAAAGAGTACTTCACAATTGATCCCATTGTAACTATATGGGATCCTGGAGAAATCGAGGGAACTCTTCAACTATTATAGGCACACCTATAGTGATTTGAGTATTTTTACAGCAGCTTGAGCATTTGCTTTTGGAAAGGTGGAGGTTAAGTGTTATTGGTTCTTTTTTTGTTTAAAATTATAAATTTATTTAATTAGATGTGCTCAATGTGTTAACCTTCGCTGTCACTGTTAGTAACAGTAAAACATGTATTTATGCAACATGTATGTATAACATGACAAATATTATTAAAATCCGAAATAAATCAAAAACATCAATATACCTAAGATTTTTATTTTAAATATCATATGCTGTTAATTATGGTGTATTCCAATCTGTCTTCGCCTAACCCTATTCCCGCCTGTACAGTCGCCATCAGATATATCGGAGTGGCCAAGGTGATCACAAGTATATGAACAACGCCTCTATTGTCAAGGCGATAAAGTGCATGATCAGATATTTTTGAGTACCTTGGCCGCTCCGATATATTTGATGGCGACTGTACGTCTGGACAGATTAGGAATATTTATGTAGCACTGTATTCTTCATTACTTAGGTTCATCTCTTTTAAAACCGAATGAAAATAGGTCCAACTGCATCGGCGAATTCGATGGTCTTTGCAATGGATAAGATAGATATTATAAAGATCTCTAAAACTTATACCAGATGCCTGGCAAAGTTGATTAGGGGCATGTTTTCTGTAATTGGAGACTGATGCCTTTTCATTTTCAATAAATACTTTCACAGTGTCTCTGTAATCCTCCGGAAAGCTGTTCCATGGTTTCTTGGTTTTCCCACGTTGTTCAGGCGCAGCATCTTGGCTGTACACATCTGTGATGTTGGTTTTCTCATTTGCTTTAAGCACTGTCACAACAGTTTGACCATTCTTGAATCCCAATGTGCTTAGAAAAAATTGTTTACACACTTTTGTGTTTTGTAAAGTCCAAGTTAATGTGTAAAGCCTTTGTGAATTTTGTTTTGTATGTATTTTATTGGGATATTTCATTACATGGCGGCTTATAAAGTTTCTCTGTTTTTGTTTACTGAGATCTCTAAAAGTTGACCAAATTTGACGCCTATCTTCCTCTGTAAATGTATGAGTGCACTTTAATCTGCAACTTTCCTGACAAGGTGCTTTTACCATATATTTTTCTTTTTCTATTTGTAAACGCTTAGCAGCATTTCGTTCTTTTTTCTTCCATTTTAGTTTGCTGGGGTTACTCTGACTGTTAGAATGATTAATTTGATCTGTTGGATTGATGGTTGTGTTACTCTGTTGTTTCATGATCTCTACACCACATTTCATCATATACTTTTCAGTGATAATAGGTGTTATATTTCGAGGGCTACACTGGTCCATGGAAATATCAAAGTGTGTTGAACTAAGGTTTGAATTGGAGTCAACATTTAACATTTTAATTTCAGTAAACAATTTTTTGGCATCTGTGTAATCCTTTGCTAAGTTAGTTAGTAATTTTCTAGATTTCCCACGTTGTTCAGGCGCAGCATCTTGGCTGTGCACATCTGTGATGTTGTTTTTCTCA
Organism: Pammene aurita; assembly: GCA_947086415.1. Classification (NCBI taxonomy): domain Eukaryota; kingdom Metazoa; phylum Arthropoda; class Insecta; order Lepidoptera; family Tortricidae; genus Pammene; species Pammene aurita. The sequence goes on from OX352295.1 coordinate 36,822,846, forward strand.
TTTGCTTTAAGCACAGTCACAACAGTTTGGGCATTAATAAATCCCAGTGTGCTTAAGAAAAATGTTCTGCACACTTTTTTACCATGCAAGGTCCAAGTTAATGTATGAATTCTTCGTGAATTTTGCGTAGTATGTAACTTTTTGAAATTTTTTATTACATTGCGACTTATGAAATTTCTCTGATTTTGTTTACTCAGATCTCTAAAAGTTGACCAAATTTGTAGCCTATGTTCTTCTGTAAATTTTTGAGTGCACTTAAATCTGCAACTTTCCTTACAAGGTGCTTTTAGCACATATTTTTCTTTTTCTATTTGTAAACGCTTAGCAGGGTTTCGTTCTTTTTTCTCCCATTTTTGTTTACTGGGGTTGGTCTGGTTGTTTTGTTTACCACTTTCATTCATATTTTTTTCACCAATACTCGAGAATGTAAATGTAAGACTATGGAGATCTAGACTATTAACACTTATCTAATATTCGGGGTGTACAAATTTCAATAAATCCCCAGAATAAAAGTACGTTAGTTAGTAGCTTACTTGTCGCACAGAATTAATTTAATTATAATAATATAATAATACTATACCAACTTAACTTGTTATTGTGATGTGATCATGTGACACTGTCAATTTCAGGACAAAGACTATTCAAGACCGTCACATTGATAATGAAAAAAACTTAAAATCAGACTACACAATATCTCGGCCCATATATCTCGTATTCGTATTGAGCGTCGTGGCATTATTAAAAGCGTAAATAGGGGGAAAATATGCAGGGTTCTCGAGAAAAAGGGCAGAGAAATTTAGAATAGTCTAATCAAAGTCTAATGCAATGCGAGGTCTAATACAACGTGACTGAAATAGCTTCGTTTGACATTTGATTCGGAATTGTTTGATAGAGGCAGAGAGTGTCTACTGTCTATTTAATAGAGGTCCACAGTAGTTTCCATGTCTGAAGCGCCATCTGAACGAGACCAAACCACAGTTACCGCATAATGTAAAGAATCCCTAGAAACGCTACTCGTTTACTAGCTAGCGCTGCACTGTTCTTTTACATTATGCGATACTTTGGTTCGGCGCTTCAGACTTTGAGGCTCAAAAAGTTCTCAGACTGTGAGTGCGATATTCTATTAAATAGATACTCTCTGATAGAGGTGTATTCGGTGTTTTTTGATAGGTGCTACTCTTATAAAATCATTTCAAAATGGTTAAAATCGCACTCCAAATCAGAGCCAACTTAGAATGCATCGAGAAGCTTTACACCAACCACCCAAACTACCAATGGTTCTTAAAACTGAAGTGTAGCAGCTGTGGCGAAGTGTCGGAAAAGTTCCACGATCTCACGGAGGCCGATAAAGTGCCTCAGAAGCACAACCGGTCCGAAACAAACCTCCTGATAAAGTGTAAACTGTGCTCCAGGGAGAACAGCATGGATGTCATCGAAGGCAGCAACGGTGAGACTAGTTTTGTAAACATAACCTTAAAAGTAAAGTTGTTTTTGTTTACTTTGTAGTTGTGTCGAATGTTTGCGTACCAATCGTTGTTATTAGATAAAGCTTTTTTTTTTCTTATTATCTTGTGTGTTTTGTGTGTTGTTGTGTGTGTGTTTAATCAGTACATTGTGTGTTTAAAGTCATTTAGGTATATGCTTTAAACATTTCTAATATAAGTATAATATATATAATTTTAAACAAAAAAACCGGCCAAGAGCGTGTCGGGCCACGCTCACTGTAGGGTTCCGTAGTTTTCCGTCCGTCACAGTAAGTGTCCCCACTTAAGAGTTAATAACACCGCCATGTAGGATATGCTGGATATGATATGAGAGTTCCATGTACAGCGACATCTATCGGCAAATTGAGTAAACTATTGCGCGCGAGCATAAAGTATGGAAGATGATTTTTATGGGATAATTCTTTATTGCGTGAACCGATTTTCACCGTTTTTACTTTATTTGAAAGCACGTCATTTCATTGTAATTTTGTAGAAATTACAGGTACAATAAACACCTGCTTATACGGTTAAATTACAAACTTAGTTCAGAAATTATTTTGTATTTTTTTTTCAAAAACTATTCATCCTATCAAGTTCAAAATAATTTTCCAAGAAAGTTTTTATTAAGTTCTACTTTTGAGATTTTTTTCATATTTTTAAAACTTACGGTTCAAAAGTTAGAGGGGGGGGGGACGCATATTTTTTTACTTCTGGAGCGATTATTTCCGAAAATATTTACATTATCGAAAAATGATTATAGGAAACCCCAATTCATTTTTAAATACCTATCCAATAATATATCACACGTTAGGGTTGAAATGAAAAAAAAAATCACTCCCCACTTTACGTATAGGGGAGGTACCCTAATAAAAAAAAAAATTTCACTTTTTATTTTACCACTTTGTCGGCGTGATTGATATACATATTAGTACCAAATTTCAGCTTTCTAGTGCTAACGGTCACTGAGATTATCCGCGGACGGACGGACGGACGGACGGGCAGACATGGCGAAACTATAAGGGTTCCTAGTTGACTACGGAACCCTAAAAAGAACTGACTTCACTTTGACTCCGCCTTTCCAACAGGAAATGCCCGAGTTACTGTAAAAAATACTCAAATTACAATAGGTGTGCCTATAATAGTTGAAGAGTTCCCTCGTTTTCTCCAGGATCCCATCATCAGATCCTGACCAGGTTACAATGGGACCAACTGTGAAGTATACTCTTTCAAACAAAAAAAGAATTTTTCAAATCGGTCCAGCCGTCTTCGAATAATCGGTGAACATACATAAAAAAAAATTTATTAAAAAAACAAAGATCCCGACGAATTGATAACCTCCTCCTTCGAAATCTTGAAGTCGGTTGAAAACAGTTATTCTATTGAACTAAAAACTTTTTAATCGCAATAAGCGGGTGTTAAATTTTATCAGGTTTTTCATTAGCTGAATAATAAGTAATAACTTTTTTAACTAACATTATTCAAACTCCATTTTTTAGATTTTTTTTAAATATTTTTAATGTTGTCCGCAGGTGCATTTACAAAGGAGGATGCTGGCAAATTCAAGACGCTTGTAATATTTGACTGTAGAGGAGTGGAGCCGGTTGACTTTGAGCCTCAATCTGGTTGGATTGCAGAGGCAGAGGAAAATGGTAAGTTATGTTTCACGCTCAGATCACCTCCACTTTTACATGGAAGATATAAGGCAACTGGTCACCATACTTAAGTGTTCCCATACTAATTTAGCAGGGTTTAAACCTCTTTGTTGCCATCAGTAAAATAAATGTATATTCACTGATTATTTGAAGACGGCTGGACCGAATTCAAAAAAACTTTTTTTTGTATTGTTATACTTCTCTATTGATCCCGTCGTAGTCAGGTCAGGATCTGATGATGGGATCCTGGAGAAATCAAGGGATCTCTTTAGTGTATTTTTAGCGTATTTTTGTACAGCAGCTTGAGCATTTGCTTTTGGAAAGGTGGAGGCTAAATAAGTGTAGTCGGTTCTTTTTTTGTTTAAAATTATTTCCTTAGGATTTTTTGCTTCAACAAAAAGTGGCTGATTTGTTTTATTTCTTATGGAGTAACCCATGCAGGAGTAGGGGGTCAGGTATTGTTTGGTCCATAAACTGAACTTACTGCACTTACAGCCAGGGATCGTTACCGGTATTCTCAAAACCGGTTGTAATTTGGGTTTAACCGGTTATACTTGAATTTCACTATTTATATTGCTAAAACCATGAATAGCGGTAAAGTATTACTGGTATTCAAAAGCATTATCGGTTTTTGCAAAAGACATGTTTACCTGTAATCGATTTTATTAGCGGTATAAGAAGTCAAAAGACAAGCACCTAAAAGGCATAAGACTAGAAAAGTCACAAATTAATTTGTGAAATACGACACTTTGTACTACTACTTTATTTAGTTGGTTTATTTCTAGAAAATTTGAAATAGGAACGCCTTAGCAGTTATGTCGTCTGTCGTCGAACTAGTCAGTCAGGTATAAACTCGGCCCGATAGAGAACGTAACTTAGATACAGATGTCTCCCTCGCACTAGTAATAAAATTGTCATTCCTTGAATATAGGTATTGAATACGGTAAAGAATACTGAAATTAGGACTTGAATTGTCATAATGATGATAGCAATATTAAAATAATACCTCTAATTTGAATACAGGTATACAATTTAAACCGCTATTAGTTTGACAGTTTGTTTACAGGTATTTAATAAAACCGGTTGTGCAATCCCTGCTTACAGCCTTGGCCAGAAGTGTTGAGCATAGCAGTTTTTTGTTTACAATTTTGATGTTAAGTATTATTTCCCTATTATAACAATGTACGGTGACGTAAAATGTTATATTTTATTTATATATCTAGAAAACTTCACTTAATAACAATTTCAAGGTACCTGTAAAATATGAAAACGGGAGGTAACAAATATGCGACTTTAGGTCGCTGCGACAAATTACAAATATTCTATGCAGTGACTACTAACTTCAACAAAACATGTCTGTTCAGTTTGAATTAATTGATAAAATAACTTCAAAAAAGATAGAAACGCTGGAGTAAAGTTTCGATCGCAAGGGTGTTCAACACTATGGCCAAGGCTGTACATTGCCCTTAAAAAGATCCTTGATTGTAAGTATTGCTGACGGGAGCGTTGGCCGTCATCTTGGTTTAAAGGTGATAAAATTGAGTTTTTTAACCTTGATGCTTAATTGGTTGTCACTATGACTAAATGCTCCAATGACTGATCTAGTAATGGACTAAGAGCTGGCCACGACAGATATGACACAATAATGAGAGCAATGACACCTGTCTGGTTAGATTGCTTTACCATCCTTATTGCTGGATCCAGGCATCTGGTAGCTTTTAAAGGAGGTCAAAATGCATTACATTGTACATCATTTGGCACTACTTTCCCCTACAGAAACTTCTGGATATATTATCTAATTAATGACATAATTTACCATAGTATTGCATGAAACCCAGAACTGTAGGATTTGTTTTCTTCAAGTCATTTACAATATTTGACCTCCACCACTTTACAGCTGCCAGATGCCCGGATCTAGAAATAAGCATAGTATAGCAAACTAACTAAATGGGTTTCGTTGCTCTCATTATTGTGTCATATCTGACGTTGCTTGACTCATTCTGTAAGATTGTCCCTTAAAAAAAAAGAATAGAAGAACTTTTATACCACCTTTACTTAACCAACAATTTTTTGGTTTTAGGTAAAAAGTTTGAAGACGTAGATCTCACGGAGAAGGAGTGGGTGGACTATGACGAGAAAAACCAGACGTCTGTCGGAGTGTACGAGCTGGAGTGGCAGTTTATCAAAGTCAAATAAGTGCTCTTCATTTTATTTTGTTATAAGACGCAGCTCACACTTGAGCGGAATTCAGCTACATATATTAAACAAAAAGCGGAAAAATCCAACTATTGGCTAGATTTTGTCTATACAACTCGAGGTCACCACATATCAGCGCTCCCGTACTAATTAGTATGAGAGCGCGACCGCTTATTTCAGTTGAGTTAACGTTTTTTATCATTACTCATGTGAATTAAAAATATCTACAAAAATCATGTTATAGGGGCTAACCTGGATTGTTATACTACAAAATGGTGTAGAATACTATTGAGATGTGCCGTTCGAATCGTAGAAATTTACGATTAAAATTGAACTTATGTGTGGTGCCCCGTGCTCCTTGTAAAAGCTTAATGATGAGTAGTCTATGTAGTCTGTGGTTCCATACTAAAATTCAGCCACCATAGACAAATCTGTTTTCCGGCTGATTTTTGTATATGATATCTGAATTTCGCTCAAGTGTGTTTTGCACATAAAATGCGTAAATAATGAACTTACACTACAACTATACGGTTATGTTGTTAATAAACAATCCTCAGTAAATAATGGTTTACAAGTTATCTTCTACTATGATACACTCAACATATTTCGTAATATTTTTTGAAAGTGACACTGCGAAGTGCATTTATTATGGCAACTATATTTTCTGCCACCAAAATTTGATTTGCTACCTAATTTGTATCCTCTAATTATAATTTCTGCCTCCAACATATGTGTACGAGTACAGTGTAATCAATTCAAATGGGTCAGTAGGAAGAATAATAATGACATTCAAACTTTTTTTTAAACTCTCATACATAACCGGGAATCGAACCCGGTCAATATTCTTTATGTAATCGCGTGTAGTATTTACAGAGACGTACCAGGTTCGATTCCCAGTTATGTAGGAGATAAAAAAAATTAAATCTAAAATCGACGCCATGGTTCCTAAGAACAGATTTCGCTATCTCTCATAGTTTCTGACTTCTCCATACTGACCCGTTTGGATTGACCGCCCTGTACATCTGTGACCATTTAAATCGAAACGGCGAGCGCCAGAACCGACACCTAAAGATTTTCTTATAAATAAATATTAAAGGACAATCTTACACAAGTAAATGCCCTGACCGGGATTAGAACCTGCGAACTCCTGCTTCATAGGCAGGGTCACTACCGACTAGGCTAGGAGGCCGTTTAAAATATTTGTAACGTAATCGTTTTATGTTTGGAGATCCGATTTTGGTATCAGATATATTATTTTACATATAATTTGCCGGCAATTGTAAGTCATTTTGATATTAGTTGGTGATATAATTTTGGTGGCAGATCTATTATTTTAGTGGCCAATCTTATTAACCTTTTGACCGCCAAGCATTGAACAAAAATGACGCGTCACCGACGCCACGTAATCGCGTTTTGTTCAAACGAAATTGAACTTTGCGGAAGCCCGCGTAGGTCCCTATTGCATTACAAAGCCTGTCGGCTGTAGCCGTCGTTGGCGTCCATGGCACAACTTTTTGATGTCGGCCACAGCCGACTGTGGCGGTCAATAGGTGAATTATAGGTCAACGAATTCATATTTATTCGGCGATTGATGAGATCATACCTATTTATTATTTCCATCTTTGGTATATTTTCAAATTGTAGAAGTCTACTACCTAATCTAGCTATATGTAGACATAGGCCTACCATTAGTATACTCGTAGTAGTCTGTGGCCTACCCAAAGAGTTTGGGACATATTTAAAAAGTTTTTTAATAGTCTATGATATATAATAATGACAGATGGGTTATGTACGCTCCAAAAGTGAAGCACCTAAAATTAGTGAATTCAAACAATTGTCGCTAGTCGCGCACCGGCCACCGTGATATGCGGACGTGCCAATGAGCTCCCGCCACCCGCGTGAGAAAGAGACAAACTGTCATTTTCAAACAATGAGAGTGATAAAGATGTAATGATTGTCAAAATAGATAAACATAACACCTCTTAACGGCCTCCTAGCCCAGTCGGTACTGAACCCTGCCTACGAAGCAGGAGATCCCGGGTTCGAATCCTGGTCAGAGCATTTATTTGTGTGTTTATCACAGATATTTGTTTCTGAGTTATGGATGTTTTCTATGTATTTAAGTATTTATATGTATATATATATCGTCGCCTAGTACCCACAACACAAGCCTTATTGAGCTTACCTAGGCCAGGCAATAGAGGGTTTGACCTCGCATTAATTCCTCAGTCCAAAAAAACTTTACAGCATGATAAAGTGTCAGGAGTAGATGGTATATAATTATTTTTCCAAAAAAAAAACAATTGTCCTAGTTGGGGTTTTTAACTCTTATATCGTCTATATTTACGTTTGGAAAAATGCTCAGTCTAATTTTATTTCACCAGAAATATTGACTTGAAGTATGTAATCAATATTTAAAATTTCAAAAAAAAAAATCCAGAACAGACTATATTTTTTTTATAAAATATATTATTTTTGTGTAACTCACATCGGAAATTTCCTCCGTCACTTTTCCTTACTGAAGTGACATTAAATGTACGTTTTCTACTTAAGACAAACAATTTCCAAAAATTTCATTATCAAACTTTTTCAGTATAAAAATTAGGTTATTACTCGCAGTAGAATATTGCTCCGTCAATATTTTTTTTAATTATATTTCCTTTAAGACTTTTTTTTCGACTGTAAAAAAATCAAAAAATATCCTGCGTATTAAAAAGTTAAATCATGTGACAAATAAAGATTTCTATTATTTCACTCGTTAGTGGAATGCGCACGTGCGGGACGCGGGACGCGGGAGCGGGGATGCCTCGCGAGGGGCCATGTGCAGCGTGTGTAAGCACTGTGACTGAACAATGTTGCTCTAACTACTTTCGCTCAAAGCGTGTGACTTCCTATACACTTTTTTAATAATCCTCTTTAATAAACTCAAACAAACAGTTTACATTTATGGTTTTGCACGTTACTAAAATATATATTAACACTACATGAATACACCCATACTGTTAGCAACGCCTAGTCACAGAGTAAATAAAAAAGTACGCCAGTTGTAATACATTTCACTTCGGCGAAGATAAAAGGAAGGGTTATGATTTTAGCAGTCTATGCTCAATTGAGCCGTGGTAAAAGCCGAGACAAACGCTAGGGGAATTGATGATGAAATGTTGTAATTATAAAAAAAACCGGCAAAGTGCGAGTCGGACTCGCACCCTGATAGTTCCGTACATCACACAATTTTAACTATCCCTGAACATTGCTGTAACGATTAGAAAAATTGGATTAAGGACAAACTTTGACTTTCCCTTGAAATCTGTTGCCTCCAAACAGCGACATAAATCGCGATGAGTTTACCAACTGCGTATAGGGTTGTACTTTTATTTAGTTTGCGACGACTACATTTTTTTAAAGAATTGTTTTGCTGCGAAACACCACACCTCAATCAAATAGTTCCAACGGGATTACACTAATGGTAGTGAATTAAATATCAATAGTCTAGCTTTGTGAGCTATGCTGCCAGAGCAATTTTTTTAACATGCATGCATGTTGTATAGATGTATCATATGGAGCAAATAAAATTATCTTGTAAATTTTTTAATTGTGTTTTTCTTTAAGTTAAAAAAAACTAATTTAATAGGTACCGTATAAGCTCCTAACTATGGTCCAAAACTAGTGAAGGTCAGATTTACATTTTGTAAGTTTTGCTTACGTAAGTAGGAATGCAGCTATAGATCAGAATGAGAGACGAATATCACTATTTCATTATAGCCAATAGTTTCGTCCCTTCTTATATAAGCAAAACTTATCAGTGTGAATCCAGCCTAACTACATTATTAGTTTAATTACACAATAATAAGGCATACAATTTTTTATAAATGGTAGAAAAAACTCAAATTAAACTGAAATACGCAATGAACTTGTAGACCATAGTTGTAGTAGTCCTAATCACTAGAGATCTTGGTGACTTTTTCTTAGTTTCACGCTGGTAGCCTATTTTTATTGAGCTGCATTGATGTTTTTATCAAAGGAAACGAGTCACTAAACATTTGTTTCTTAAATATTTGCAGAAATATTATACACCGTATTTTTTTAGAGTTTCGTACCCAAAGGGTAAAAGCTATTTTTTCCCTATTACTAAGACTCCGCTGTCCATCTGTCCGCCTGTCACCAGGCTGTATAACATGAACCGTGATAGTTAGACAGTTGAAATTTTCACAGATGATGTATTTCTGTTGCCGCTATAACAACAAATACTAAAAAACAGAATACAATAAATATTTAAGGGGGCTCCCATACAACATGCTTTTTTTGCCGTTTTTATAGATAATGGTACGCAACCATTCGTGTGCGAGTCCCACTCGCATTTAGCCAGTTTTTTTTTATTTACGTTAATTTTATCATATGGTACGATGAAGGAAACGAACTGGCAAAGTCATTAAAAAAAAAAAACGTTTTTTTTAACAAACAAAGATGTTAAATCGGTCACTAATGTAACTGTGGTGACGAAAATTTGTTCCTATTGTCCCATAAAATGATCTCGCATAAAAGTTTTTCACTTGTCAACGATCTTAAATGGAAACTTCTAGGTCTTTCCAGCCGAGACCGGCTTAGCCTACATCTGTCTCAACTTATCGCCTCTTTGTATTGCGGGTTGGGGGAGGGGGACGTTCTGACATCCTACTGCCAGTAGATTGCCAGCGGGGACTACTTAAATAAGTGGTGATCCTGTCTTCGGAGTAAGTGTTCGATTCAATCCATACAAATATAAATAATTTATTGTACAGTCACCGGCAATAGTATCTTCCTACACGAAGGCCGCAAAAATATGTGACACGCTCTTATGGCCCTACAAACAAGAGCGTGTCACATATTTTTGCGGCCTTCGTGTAGGAAGATACTATTGCCGGTGGCTGTACCTACGAAAGTGAGTATTATCAATGATGTGACATGTTACACAAAGTACATGACAATAGCCAGTGTTTGGCGTATATATAATAATGTTCATTCTATTGCATTTAATATCATTTATCCACACCAATATCATAAATCCTCTATTCCGGGTTCGGAAACCGTACCACCATTATTTCAACCAGTAATGTAACATCTCTGACAGTGTGGTAAAAACGTATGAAAATTCATTACCCACGGTAACGTTACCAAGATCCGCCATCTCCGCGAGCGCCGGCACGCGCCCGCGCGACCGGCTACACAATAGAGTTGGTCATGGCGGTGCAATGGCGGTCATTCTACTGGTTTCCGAACACATCATTTAGAATTTATAATATGTGTGTAGATAAAGCAGTGTATGCAACCGAACGTAATTAGGCCTTAAAACACTCGTGTGATCTTTTTATGAAACAGTCACATAAACTACTATTAATGTCTAATAATGTTTAAGTTATATCAACATAGGTGGATGCAAAGAAAATTAATTAAAAAAATCATACAGGTTGTAATAAAAATACTGGTGGTCCGTTTAAGGGCACTATTGATATCGTATTGCGACTAAGAAAAAGTAGGAGAAATTTTTTTCTAGTGCGAAAATATATTTTTTTGTGGGGCATGTCGTTTCGACCGGCCAACCCTCTATACAAAACCATTTTTTTCCAGTTTTTCATATTTAAGAAAAACTAAGGAAATATTTTTTTTCACGGAAAAAAAATGGTGGTGGATTATACAATACTAGCCTTTTCCCGCGGCTTCGCCCGCGTACTATAAGTACTCAAAAAGAATACGATACCCATGTTGATTTTCAGACTTTGTGACCACATTTGCCCCTTTTAGGGGTTGAATTTTCAAAAAACGTGAAACACCTGTTTACTCATTTATCGTTAGGAATACTCCTGTGAAGTTTCGAATAAAATAGTCTTGATTCGCCATACAAATGTTGGACCCCCATTTTACCCCCTTAGGGGGTGAATTTTGAAAAATCCTTCCTTAGTGCACCCCTAGACCTTATAAGGAACCTACATGCCAAATTTGGAATCTCTAGAACCAGCGGTTTGGGCTGTGCGTTGATATGTCAGTCAGTCAGTCAGTCAGTCAGTCAGTCAGTTTCTTCTTTTATATATATATAGATTAATGTATGTCTATTGTCTATTTCACCTGTGATAACTGTAATTTTTTTTCTCTGCGTGTAATATTTAATTGTTTCTTTGTTATAAGTAAACTGAAATATGTCATATGATAGAAATCATTTAAAACAACAAAAGAAACGAGAGATAGTGCTGCCTGTTGGCCTCGAACACCGGAACAATTAAATATTACACACAAAGAAAAACATACAGTTGTCACAGGTGAAATAGACAATAGAACAGACAATACCTTAATATCATATAATTACAATTTCTAAACGTTCATGACATTAAAGTACATCTTATTTAAGAGTCATCTATACATATAATAAAGCTGAAGAGGGTCGAAAGTCTGTACATGGAAGATAATCGAAAAAAAGTTTACTGGGGATACTTAGAATCGATAACAGAATACGTTGCAACAATTTTTAGAATTTTTGTCTGTTTATCTGTTTGTCTGTTTATCTGTTTATCTGTTTGTCTGTGTATTTGACCGCGCATCACGTGAAAACGGCTGAACGGATTTTAATGAAATTTTGTATATAGATAGTTTGAGTCTCGGAAAAGGATAATATATAGTTTTAATCCCGAAAATCAACCCTGGTGGGGGTGAAAATGGGGTTGAAAGTTTGTATGGAGAATTTTTAACCGCTGAAAAAATTTAGATATAAATGAGTATGGAGATAATTGGAGTCTCGAAAAACGTCATAGGATAGTTTTCAAACCCTTGTGGGGGTGAAAAGGGGGTTGGAAGTTGGTATGAGGATTTTTTTACCGCTGAACTGATTTAGATGAAAATTGGTATAGAGATAGTATGGGTCTCGAGAAAGGACAAAGGATAGTTTCATCTTCAAAAAAGCCCACCCCCCATCTTACTTTAGAGCCGTAGGTCCAAAAAATTTCAAAAAATAATGGAAGTGAAGCCTGAAAGGTACTTTCAATAAAAACTATCTATACATATGTATAATGAAATAAAAATTATATAAAATAGAATAAAGTGAAGTGAAGTGAAGTTTAGTGAAAAGTGAAAGTGACAAAGTAAAAAATGACAAAAATTTCAAAAAATTCATAAATTTCAAAAATTTCAAAACTTTCAAAAATTAAAAAAATTTCAACGTGACATCAGTATATTATCTGTGATAGTGTGGTAAAAACGTATGAAAATTCATTTCAGGTTCAGCCGTTTTTGAATTATCAGTCAAAAACGCATAGTGAAAGGAAGTGCCGGATAGTAAAATGACGTAAGCGCCGCCAAATATTTCTTAATAAACGACCTTTTGAACGGAATGTTTTGTAAAAGGGCGGCATCTACGAAACTCTACACTGAGCATCGCCCGACATGCTCTTGGCCGGTTTTTTCTGCATTGTCATCCCGACAATCACCCCTTAAGGATTACTAATTCCAAATCAAGAAAATACCCAGCCAGGTTATACCGTAGCCTATAAAAATTCAACGTCTAAAAGGAGGGGTAGCCACTACACTCTTTGCATGGGTCATGGACCCCTCCCCCCCTCCAAGTGCACCTCAAATAGGAAAAAAAACATTTCTGCGTTTTTGACCCCCCCACCCAATTTCAACCGTGCCTGTTCTTACCTTTCATGCTTAGACTGATTTGACGGGAGGATCGATTTGGATGATATTTGCCGTGGACATGAAAGTATAAATACAAAAGAGGTCCTGTATCGTCCGATATACACCTACTACTCTATGACGTTTAAATAATGCCAAAAAAATTAATAGGATAAAAAAGTATTAATTTTTAGGGTTTTGAGTGTAGTTTCATTTTGTGATAATTGTAAAATGTTTTGTTAGGACTACTGTCCTCTAGCGTATACATCTGTCAACTTTACTTCAAGTTCCGCCTCCAGGGTAGCGGGAGAGAAATTAGGGGTGAATTAGCCGCTTGCTGACACAGACCGAATTCCACGCGGGCGGAGCCGCGGGCACAGCTAGTTTATAAATACAACTTATGTTTAATAAATATGTTTAAATTTGGGGAAATCAAGAGTCTACATAAGTCATCTGGCAAATGCGCTGTTTCGCATATACCTTGATATATCCATTATGAAGAAATCTATAATTATTTTACATGATTTTTAAAGTGGGGCATTCCACTCATACAATAGTATGTTATTCAATCAAATACAAACACTGAAAACATTGAAAAAATAATCAACCCAGCCGGACTTGAACCTGGCATCGATACGCCTTACCGGGGCTCGATCGCTTTACCAATTAAGCTATGGGTTCAGTTACTGAGTTGACGAAATTCTCAATGCCTTCAATCATCTTTTTGCATTTATTTTTACATCGACTTTATAGCAGCCGTAAGCGACATCTAGGTGCTAACTACTAGAGTTAGATACCCTTCCCGCCGACCCTTTTACAAGTGTCACAACGGAAATAATAGATGGCGCTGCTATCAACTCATAATTATTTTACATGATTTTTAAAGTGGGGCATTCCACTCATACAATAGTATGTTATTCAATCAAATACAAACACTGAAAACATTGAAAAAATAATCAACCCAGCCGGACTTGAACCTGGCATCGATACGCCTTACCGGGGCTCGATCGCTTTACCAATTAAGCTATGGGTTCAGTTACTGAGTTGACGAAATTCTCAATGCCTTCAATCATCTTTTTGCATTTATTTTTACATCGACTTTATAGCAGCCGTAAGCGACATCTAGGTGCTAACTACTAGAGTTAGATACCCTTCCCGCCGACCCTTTTACAAGTGTCACAACGGAAATAATAGATGGCGCTGCTATCAACTCATAATTATTTTACATGATTTTTAAAGTGGGGCATTCCACTCATACAATAGTATGTTATTCAATCAAATACAAACACTGAAAACATTGAAAAAATAATCAACCCAGCCGGACTTGAACCTGGCATCGATACGCCTTACCGGGGCTCGATCGCTTTACCAATTAAGCTATGGGTTCAGTTACTGAGTTGACGAAATTCTCAATGCCTTCAATCATCTTTTTGCATTTATTTTTACATCGACTTTATAGCAGCCGTAAGCGACATCTAGGTGCTAACTACTAGAGTTAGATACCCTTCCCGCCGACCCTTTTACAAGTGTCACAACGGAAATAATAGATGGCGCTGCTATCAACTCATAATTATTTTACATGATTTTTAAAGTGGGGCATTCCACTCATACAATAGTATGTTATTCAATCAAATACAAACACTGAAAACATTGAAAAAATAATCAACCCAGCCGGACTTGAACCTGGCATCGATACGCCTTACCGGGGCTCGATCGCTTTACCAATTAAGCTATGGGTTCAGTTACTGAGTTGACGAAATTCTCAATGCCTTCAATCATCTTTTTGCATTTATTTTTACATCGACTTTATAGCAGCCGTAAGCGACATCTAGGTGCTAACTACTAGAGTTAGATACCCTTCCCGCCGACCCTTTTACAAGTGTCACAACGGAAATAATAGATGGCGCTGCTATCAACTCATAATTATTTTACATGATTTTTAAAGTGGGGCATTCCACTCATACAATAGTATGTTATTCAATCAAATACAAACACTGAAAACACCAGCACGCGTAGTAGTTAGCACCTAGATGTCGCTTACGGCTGCTATAAAGTCGATGTAAAAATAAATGCAAAAAGATGATTGAAGGCATTGAGAATTTCGTCAACTCAGTAACTGAACCCATAGCTTAATTGGTAAAGCGATCGAGCCCCGGTAAGGCGTATCGATGCCAGGTTCAAGTCCGGCTGGGTTGATTATTTTTTCAATGTTTTCAGTGTTTGTATTTGATTGAATAACATACTATTGTATGAGTGGAATGCCCCACTTTAAAAATCATGTAAAATAATTATGAGTTGATAGCAGCGCCATCTATTATTTCCGTTGTGACACTTGTAAAAGGGTCGGCGGGAAGGGTATCTAACTCTAGTAGTTAGCACCTAGATGTCGCTTACGGCTGCTATAAAGTCGATGTAAAAATAAATGCAAAAAGATGATTGAAGGCATTGAGAATTTCGTCAACTCAGTAACTGAACCCATAGCTTAATTGGTAAAGCGATCGAGCCCCGGTAAGGCGTATCGATGCCAGGTTCAAGTCCGGCTGGGTTGATTATTTTTTCAATGTTTTCAGTGTTTGTATTTGATTGAATAACATACTATTGTATGAGTGGAATGCCCCACTTTAAAAATCATGTAAAATAATTATGAGTTGATAGCAGCGCCATCTATTATTTCCGTTGTGACACTTGTAAAAGGGTCGGCGGGAAGGGTATCTAACTCTAGTAGTTAGCACCTAGATGTCGCTTACGGCTGCTATAAAGTCGATGTAAAAATAAATGCAAAAAGATGATTGAAGGCATTGAGAATTTCGTCAACTCAGTAACTGAACCCATAGCTTAATTGGTAAAGCGATCGAGCCCCGGTAAGGCGTATCGATGCCAGGTTCAAGTCCGGCTGGGTTGATTATTTTTTCAATGTTTTCAGTGTTTGTATTTGATTGAATAACATACTATTGTATGAGTGGAATGCCCCACTTTAAAAATCATGTAAAATAATTATGAGTTGATAGCAGCGCCATCTATTATTTCCGTTGTGACACTTGTAAAAGGGTCGGCGGGAAGGGTATCTAACTCTAGTAGTTAGCACCTAGATGTCGCTTACGGCTGCTATAAAGTCGATGTAAAAATAAATGCAAAAAGATGATTGAAGGCATTGAGAATTTCGTCAACTCAGTAACTGAACCCATAGCTTAATTGGTAAAGCGATCGAGCCCCGGTAAGGCGTATCGATGCCAGGTTCAAGTCCGGCTGGGTTGATTATTTTTTCAATGTTTTCAGTGTTTGTATTTGATTGAATAACATACTATTGTATGAGTGGAATGCCCCACTTTAAAAATCATGTAAAATAATTATGAGTTGATAGCAGCGCCATCTATTATTTCCGTTGTGACACTTGTAAAAGGGTCGGCGGGAAGGGTATCTAACTCTAGTAGTTAGCACCTAGATGTCGCTTACGGCTGCTATAAAGTCGATGTAAAAATAAATGCAAAAAGATGATTGAAGGCATTGAGAATTTCGTCAACTCAGTAACTGAACCCATAGCTTAATTGGTAAAGCGATCGAGCCCCGGTAAGGCGTATCGATGCCAGGTTCAAGTCCGGCTGGGTTGATTATTTTTTCAATGTTTTCAGTGTTTGTATTTGATTGAATAAGAAATCTATAGTTGTAGAGCGGGGTGGTGGGGGGCGAAGACAAAGAGTCGCGTGTAGCTGATAAAATTCATTGTTTTAGAGATTTACATGTACTCTGTCGTCTCTCTAGTGCTTACTTGTCGAGTATTACCCAGCTAGGTAGATGAGTACTAGGCCAGTAATTTGTCGTAAGGATGTATTACTGGCCTAGTGGGTTAGTGTCACAACACTAAAATGCTGAAACTTGGTTGAGGCATATAGCATGCGTGGCTTTAGACCCTATCGCGATTCTCAAATATTCCTCGGCAAGGCGCCGAGGCTCATGTTTCTGCGTTGAACAAACGTTAGTGGCATCCAACTTAATCACTGCGCCATCTGTTGGTAGGCGGCTTGACTAGTGTCGAAGCGTAGTTGTATCGGTGCGTGCGGCTGCGCGATGATGCGGATTGTGTGCATTATGATTATGACACTACAAGCGTGATCTGTCGGCGAGCAGTGGTGATGGTGTTCTATTTAGTAAGGTAATGATACTCTGGTGCTTCAATTAAATACTAAAATGGTTACTTAATAATACGCCATCACAATATTTATTAAAATTATAATGATACGAGTTAAATACAAATATCAAAATAGTAAATTCTATAATTGAAGTAACTTACTCCACTTTTTTCACTATGACGCAAGCATAGCTGGGTCGTAGTTGCGCATGCTAAACTGGACTCAATAGCTGACGCACGACGACATATTACTGCATGTTCACTCTGTTTAAAAAGCTAGACAAATTTAAAATTTCAAGATTTGACGTATTGTATGTGGATTATTTTTTGGAAATTTTAGTTTTGGCTGTTTAATTGACTACTTAACATGAATAAAAAACAAAACTGGGCTGAGCAATTTTCCATGAAGTATATTAAATATACTGTAATAACAATTTTTCTTTAAGGTTTTTTTTTGGAAATTCGTGAATATTATGCTAAAATAAGATTATCATAACACCCACTGTTACTAACTTGACTGAGAAATTTTCCAAACAAAATGACGAGTGTAACAAATTATTTTTGAACAAAAGTGACAGTTTTATTTGGAATATTTTTTTGAACTTTTGACAGTATCTGTCAGGAATCAAAATAATTTGTTTAGTGAAAAAAACATACCCTGAGGAAAATTACAGTACAAACTATTAAGGTTTTTGTACATTATGGTAAAAATACCAAAACTGACGTAAGTTTTTTTTTTTAAATAGTGTTTTGTGTTTGTTATGACCTATACTACATCCCAGCAAAATAATTATCGACTGAGGAATTAATACGAGGTCTCCATACAACGACCCGGTAGATTTCCCACACTAACCGTGGGACTAGGGTGATTTGTGTAAGATTGTCCCATAATATTTATTTACTTATAACAGAATCGTTGCTAGGTTATGAAATAACTCTGAAAGTATTTTTTCTGCTCATTTTGTTAGAGTATAACCCATCCATAGTAAATATCATTGCTAATAGTAGGTAAGTATACAGGGTGTAATTGCCTGTAAACGCTTAAGGATTACACCCTATATGGCCAAATGCTTATGCTATAGACCCACCCCTTATGGATGATGTTCGAATATTTTATCGGATTCCCGAGATTAGGTACTACCGCAGTGTGGCAGTGGCACTTGGCTCTTAGTAAAATTGAAATTTCTGAAAACACAAAAATTTGCTAAATTATGGATAGAGACAAAAAAATAATTGACATATCACACACGTTTCCTAAACACATCAACCATGTAGGTTTGACTGGGCAACTGGAATGCAATGAATGCAAGGCAAGAGATGTTAAAATAAACGATACAGCATGCTAAGTAGCGTGTTTACATACTGTTTACTGGACCGATCCTTATTCCGTTACCCACTTCCGAAATCACACACGCTAATCGGTATATAGTTGACCGGAAAATTGCAGTTTCCCAACTAGGAAGTGTTTAGGGGAAAAAGAATGTATGCCAGTAGGAAATGCGACCAGTGTTACTTGATTGATGCGAAATGTTTTTGTTTAATCGATGAAATCGGTTTCTTGCAAAGCTCAGAAAAAGGGTCTTTCGCGCGAAGTTTTCTAAGAATTTCTTCGCGAGTGTTATTTCTTGTCACAATTGTTCTTTGTTACGCACGAATAGAACATTTATCATTAGATTTTTTTTACAATCAATTTTACAGTTGTAGATAACAGTAACAGTATTTTTTGTATTTTGTAAAATCTCAAGGTTACAAACTGAATTTTGACATAAACATTAAGGCGGGGATTCAGGATTTCGTTCAGAGGAGGCAATTTCCTTCACAAAAAATACCAGGTCCTTCGAGCCGGATTTATTTAAAATTAAAAGTATATGGACTTGCAAGAGCTGCAAGTCTTGCTATGTCTTGTTCGACAGTTTTTTTGTCATGTAAGTTATAGGTAAATTCAAACGAGATGGCGCTAAATTTTTAGTGAAGGTGTATGAAAAAGTTGACAGTTCAGTACGAATCTCGCGCCAGCTTTAATGAATCGAGCTATCTGGCATATGATATGACAATGCAACGTTATGGGACTTTGAAGAAGGCTATATAAACTTTTAGAGAATTTAATTACATGTTAAATTCGACTATTTGGCTCGTTGTATAACTTGTACCCTGTACTGAAGTTTTTAAATTCACTAATTCTGATTTACCATATATAATAAATTTTACTAAACGGTTTTCACCAGCATATTAGTGAAAAAGTACAGCATAGTTTGCCCGTAAACACAATATAAAAACGTATTGCTACAAATAGGTACGCAATACTTTTTCGATGCCCACGCACCGTAACTTAACCAGAACGTCGTATCTGTGCTTCATTTTTGTACAATACTGATCTTATGTATGTTAGCGGTAGATATCGTGTTGTATTGGATGGCTCGTCGCGTGTATGCGCCCGAGTGTCGCTTCCCTTTCCGCGGGCCTTTAACGCTATTCTCTATCGAAAGTGTCTTCTTTCCATGTTTCTATTTGTTTGATTTTGTAAAGCTTTTTACTTGGGAGATTAATCACTACATAGTATAAAACAAATTCGCTTTCCGTTGTTTGTCCCTATGTATGCTTAGATCTTTAAAGCTAAGCAACGGATTTTTTAAAATAGATAGTGATTTAAGAGGAAGCTAGGTTTATATGTATAATACATGCATAATATAGTAGAGAAACACTGATGATTTTAGAAGTTTCTAATGTGATGTCGTAAATAAACCCATTTTTTGCGCTTACATTGCAAACGCTGGCTGAATCCTAAGAGATAGATCAAAATAATGTACTACAGTATTGTACATCTTAAAAAGGTCTACAAAAAAGTCCACGATGGTATATGGGTATCTCTTAGGGATAACCCACAATAACCATTTTTTATCCCGTGCGAAGCCGGGGCGGGTCGCTAGTGCTATACATATTAGGATTGTTATAAATGCGTCAGTTGTTACCTAAAAATGTGTATATTTTATAACAGTTTAAATTTTCCATAAATTGGCGGAATAAAGAGAAGGTCTAGCTTGAGGCCAATTAGAGCGAGAGTCCCAATACATGGCATATAGGCATGGTGAATTTTTTCATGTATGGTATCAATCGATTCGTTTTGTTGTGAGGATCAAATGTCTATATGGGGCCAATTGCGTTAAAGCAACACAAAAGTCAGAAATGAGACTTAAAGTCCGAGATTTGCATTTGTTTCTCAAAACGCTCCTAACAAAATGACGTGCAAAAGTGACGTCACGATCACATAGTCGTCCTGTTTAAAGTATGGAAAAAATATGAAATTGCTATTTTTACAGTGAAATGTTACGTTTATGTATATGGTTGCTATATCATTTATTTTACAGTAAAATGTTAAAAATCGAATGGTGTCATTGTTTTTTTTTTTAATTTCGCACTTTAAAAAATCGTAAAATTTAGAAATTTTGCAGCTTGATATCTTTGAGCCATTAATTCAATAGAATTTATAAATCTTCACTTCAGTTGGATATATTGATAATTTTGCATCCTATCAACTAAATTTTATTGCATAATTCAACATGTGTCATCATGCCTATTGTTATTATTTGTGACATTGATTTATTATGTATTCTACCAGATGTGACATCTAGAACAAATTTTGTGCGCCATGTTTGGCGGTTGACAGCTGTGACTGAAGCAAAGATTAATATAGACTTGTAGTGATTTTCACAACAACTTTTGGGACAAAGAATTTCTTAGGGATGTCGTCTCCTGTCATTGGCGTATTTAGAGATATTTTCCAGGGGGGGCCTGGCCCCTGCCTTGTTGAGATACATTGGGATTGGGAGCCCAATGTACCCGAATGAAGTCTAGACTGTCTGAAGTGGGCAGTGACAGAATGTGGTGAATGACGTGGTGTATCACAGTTATATGACAAAAATAATTTGAAATTTAAATGAGCAGAGTACAACCAGCATAATAATTCGTAAATTAAATAGCTTTACTTACACTTCTTATAGGTACCTTGTCGCTATAAAATCATGTTAATTGTTCATGCCTTACTTTAAGTGCCTCACAATTTGTTTTTTTTAAATGGTCGTATCAGGCTCACAAGGTGATTTAATAACCAACATAAAATAGTGAGCTCGTAGGTTAGGGCATTTTTAGGGTTCCGTAACCAAATGGCAAAAAACGGAACCCTTATGGATTCGTCATGTCTGTCTGTCTGTCCGTCCGTATGGCACAGCCATTTTACTCGGAAACTATACGACGTATCTAAATAAAATATACACATAAGGTGTATTTTGTATGCCGCTACTTAGTTATGTAGTTAAATATGAAAAGTCGTTTCTTTTCTGCAAATATGTTAAGGACTTTTTCTGCTGTAACATTTTCTTTGACAAATTGATTTTCTATATGGAGAAGTGAGGTGTTCGAGAACCTCTCTTCTCCCATAGTAGATCTGAGCTAGGTCTTTATTATGCGCATTACCGAGAAACTCCGCTCACATCCAGCTGAGCTCACTGGAATAACTATCTATCGCAGCTTGGATTAATTTATATAGATTTGGACAAAAATTTTGTACCTATAACATTGACTTTCAGGTCTTCAATTGTGACTTTTTTAAATACATTTTTCAAAATCAAACATTCCGCACCTAAAAGAGTCTCGTCTATTTGCAGAATGTCCTTATAATTATCTACAAAAGCCTTCCCATTTTCGAGATCCAAATTAAAAAATGCATCGACCGATTGAGCTAAAGGTAGACTTTTAAACCTGTTATTCATATTAACGATTATATTGTCCATTACTGGGTAATATATATAAATTTTACAGTATTCTCTGGGGCGTAAATTCAGCAGGCAAGTCAATCATGTTCCTTCTGCCGAGTGTGGATTCAATAACAAAGTCTCTATCTCTGCTACCTTCACCGACTCTAATAAACTTGCGTTTGCTTACTCGTGTAAGTTCCAAGCAAATTTCATGTTTTTCTGCAAATTCTTCTATTTGTGTCCAACAATAATCAAAATTGTTCCGATTTTATTCAAAACTACTAATGATGCCTATTACTCGTATCATGGTACCGGCTTAACAAAGCGCGCCAATGTTCCGCAGCCAATCGCGTGCTGCGCTCGCTAGTCGTATTGCGTTATAACGCCAAATTCAAATCTCCGTCAATTGTTTCGTATTTACTTCAAGTTATAAAACAAAATGAAAACTGAAATTAAGTAGATACGGAATGTACTATATACATAGGTTATAGTGAATTGGCGGTTGTAGGACTTAATAGGTGATTTATTTTGACAGTATTTTTGTGAATTTCAAACCGGTAACCTAACATCTTGGGGTGGGCACCAGACTATTCTGGGGTGGGCACGGCCCACCCGGCCCCCCCTCTATATACGCCTATGTCTCCTGTTACTCAATGGTTTGTGAACTTGCGTTCGTTAGATTATAATCATGTGCTTTGGGCCTTTGGCATGTTGGGGTGCAATTATCATAATAAATCTAAGATCTGTTTGTAGAGGAATCGCAATTATTCTGACATAAAACATCCTACAAAATTGCACAATAAAAACATCGAAAAATTTAAAAACTTTCTTACAAGCATAGCATTAAACACGCACCCAGTGATTTAGATAAGTTCTAAAGTTAAGTCTAAAGAGATGGCTCAGATATTTAGGTCGTGGAACCGGCGGTTCAGAAAACATTTGTGACGCTATTTCGGCAAACCAGAACGCTTCTATTGTAGTACAGTAAAGATACGGTTGCGTCAAACATTAATTTATAATAGCCTGATTTTTTTATTATTCATTCTTATGGAATATTTATAGATAATATATGCAAAAATCCTACCACCTTTTAACCCGGAAGTAGATAGGTAAAAAATATATATAAAAAATTTGTATATTTTTATTTACAATAATATCAATTATTTTTATTTGTAAATATGACGATATTTAAGTCTTCTTTCTGTTTAAAGCGAAAAACAAGAAACCGTGTCTATGTAAAACCACATAAATAACAAAATGTACGGCGCAGGCGATCTATATCCTAATTCGTTAGAAACAAATAGTAATAATTGGTAGTTTGTTCTTACACATTTTAAATGACTTAGAAACGATATATTCATTAAAATCCTACAAGAAAAACGCTTGTAATATGTGTGTACATATCTGTGGCGGTTAGCGAATAACGATATTTTGTAGGATTTCATTGCGTAAATAATACTTGTATCATGATATATCCGTTACACTAAAAATATTAGTTATTATTAATTATTTCCAATTCCCCATACTATTAGCCGCCCGTAAAAGGACTGTAGTATTACTCGAATACTTTGAATCTGTACAGTCGCCATCAGATATATCGGAGCGTTCAAGCTGGTCACAAATATCTGAGCAACGCCTCTATTGTCAAGGCGATAAAGTGCATGTTCAGATATTTTTGAGTACCTTGGCCGCTCCGATATATTTGATGGCGACTGTACAATGTAAGCGCTTTCCGCCAAATTGTATATTTATCATCAATATAAATATGTATGTATGTCTTTGTCTACTACCTATACCAACCTACATAAAGCGGATTTAATCGTTGGAATTGATGATGATGAAACGCAGTTAGGATTTAATCAAAATGCTATCATTTTAGGGGACGTTAGTCTAATTCAGAATATTCACCCCAACGGCATATCCACCTCTTGTGTAGAGACTGTAGAGAGTACTAAACGACTAATTGGCTGAAAGCGACAGTGCGCTGTGATTAGTGCTATCACTATCACTTAGCCGGGTGAACGGCTCGTCACACTTCGCGCACCGACCATTATGGAGAGATTACGTGTGTAATCACGTCGGTACGCTAAACTATGTTACTTATTAAACTAAAACTCAATGCCAATGGTATCTCCAAATAGCCACGGAACCTGCGTTTTTATAATCGTTAATAATATATCAGTAACTCTAAAGGTCTGTCAGTAACATTTGTTAGGATGAAACAACGGTTAGATCTCGCTGAAAAATTGTATTTGACGCATGGGACTCATAAAGGTGATTAGGTAATTTTCTCATAGTAGTTCATGCATATTTGAAAATCTGCCCAATTGTAGAATCTCTTTGCGTCTCCAACCCTTTGACAAAGATATGGACTAATAAAACATTACCTTTTTTTCTCATTACCTTCTGTGTTTTATGTACTTACCTACGTACTAACAATGGCTTACCTCTGTGCCTTATCATGGAGCTCTTACAGAGAGCTAACTAATGAGCTCCATACCCCATACCTGATGTCGCGGGTTAAATCTCATCGTTATAGCTCAAACTATTGAGATGAGGTCGGATCTTAGTAATGTCTAAATTGATTCACCATTTAAGGACCGAACTGACGGCTCACGCGTCTCAGTGTGATGGAACCAACGGATACTATACAGGATGGCCAAAAAGGAACTCTATTCCTGGGCCATGCCAAACTGTGAGACGTGGATGTCACACTTGTATCGCTACTGGATAGAGTGAAATCCATCTGTCCACACGTGTCCACACCTAACTGTCAAGCTAGTCAAGTAGGTCTCGCTAGAGCGTTTTGTCTATGGCTATGGCCACCATTTTAGATATCACTCTTGAGTGATTCCACCCCAAATTTCAACTGTCACAAAAGTGTGATATCATAGTTGTCTCGCAAGCGACTGTCAGTTATGCCATGTCGTAACGGGCCCTGTTGGTTGTAAGGTTTTGGGACCCAACCAATCCTCCTTAGATGGATTTGGAACCTCTCAGAATGATTTGATTTTTGGAAAGCCATTTCGCGGCGGTGGGTAATGGCCCCTTACAAAAATCAAATCAATCTGAGAGGTTCCACATCCATCTGGGAAGGATTGGGTCCCAAAACCTTACAGCCAACGGGAATAGAGTTCCTTTTTGGCCACTCTGTATATTGACGGTTTTTTTCTGTGTATTCTCATTATCGTCGTTCACCTGGACCATCAGCTCGTTCCCCAACTGTAAGCAGAAAAATAAAGAAAACCACTACGTATCACAGCAGCATTCATTTACTCAAATGCACAACACTCATTCACACGACAATAACTTATTAACAACTAAACTGTGGTAAATGTTATAAAAGGTCAGATAAAACTTGCCAATCGCAAAAACATGGAAATCCATGGCGTCGAAAAGGTAAATACCTTTTCGACGCCATGTCAAATGCACTCGTTCATACGCCAAACCAATAATGTGTCATGAGTAAAACGTTATGATATCTTTTGACGGATAAATCCGTCGTTCGTTTGTGACTTTATTTACACTAGCTCAGTGGTTCTTAACCTTTTAGCTATGGGGGACCACTTTGACACAATTTCTTCTTCGGCAGGGACCTCCAACTGCTTGAAGAATAAAGTTAGCAAAGGGTTATTCTTTCCAAAAATTCGCGGACCACTTCAAATGCTTTCAGGGACCACCAGTGGTCCGCGGACCACGGCTTAAGACACACTGCTCTAGCTACTCTACAGTCGTAAGGCTGCGTTTCCACCAGAGATAAGCGAGGATGCGTTGTGAGGAATGTGTTTTTAAAGACCAATAGAATCACTTCGTTTACCTATCCTCGCATAGTGCAGCTCTGGGATTGGTACTTAACAAGCAAATTCCTCGCAACGCATCCTCGCTCATCTCTGGTGGAAACGCATCCTAAGACGGGCACATTTGTTACAATACATCTTTAGGTTATTCTATTGATTTTCAATGCTTTTGTCAACGATTGTTTTATCAGTTTTATGTCACTTTTCATAATCAGACTTCAGTAATAATATGACCTGTTAAGGAACTATCAAACTAAGAAGCTGAAAATTTTAGTCTTAGTCGATTATCACCGCAACCGCAACCGGGTGCGGGGACGGTGTGCAAGCGTGACAGCGCTATGTATAGCGCATGTGTACATGCCGAGCGCTATCTCACTCGCGCACTGGCACCGCATCCCGAAACCGCAGCAGTGTGAAATGGTTACGATTCTCTGTTAGGCTGCCAAAAACATGTAATGAAGTTTTGAAGCAGCTTTCTTATTTAATAGCAGTTGTTATACCTTGTAATTGCTTGGCAAACGATCAGCAACCTGTTACGACTACATACTGATACTGATTACTCATTGTTAATATTTAATTGAAACAAAGAACATAAGATTTTAAAAAATACCCGAACGCTATAAAATAGTTTTTCCTAAAATTCGGATATATAAAAAATCTAACTATCTGTACGTACCTACTCAAATGTTCAGTTTCTTATATCTGACTTGAAAATTTCGTCGTGTCGATTCGCATTTTTCACATGTGGATTATTTATTAGATTTATATGAATTCTACCTATTTCTGAAGAAATACAAATGACACAGATACTTCAACGCACTAGCATTTAACATATCTAACATTCATCCCTTTATACAAACTTGATAAATAGGATGTATGCTATATATGTAGTATATTGATGCTAGAGGTTCTCTATAAAACTTTACACAATATATTATTATGAATTAACAGGATATTATTTACATTCAGATTACTCACAATTAGACTTAGAGTATTTTACATTAATTTAGTATTTTAAAAATATAACTTTTTTGGTTGATTATTTGGTTTGGTAAAGGTCATTTCAACCTGGCGTTTGTAAATCTATTTATTGTACATAGTTCGATTATTTCTTTTGACTCTATATACGAGTGTCTAGTCCAGGTACACATTTATAAACGACAGCCTGAAAGTCCTAAAATATAACTGTTTATATACTCAATAAGGCAGTACACAGGCGTTGCGTTTGACGGGTCATTTCTGACTGGTGAAGTGTGACTGTAACCCGACAGTCACGCGAAAAACGCTCGGAGCGATATCGCTATGGGGACGCATTTTTCGTAGCCGAGGTGTAATCAATCGACGCCTGTGTGTAATTTAAGTAGAGATATTAAACAGCGCAATGAGTAGATGTTAAGATTTAACATTAACAGCTAAACAGATTTACGCGCACAAGTTTTCACAGTATTATCTATTTTTTTAAGTTTAATGAAATTGATATTGTTTGGAGTACCGACTCGATTTCTGATTAATTCACAATTTGTAATTTGTAGTTTTCATACGTTATATTTTTAACAGTCCATTTGATAATTTAGGTGACTAAAATCTGTCTAACTAGCTTGCGTCGTGGCGTCGGTTGTCGTCAGACCAGCAACACTCGTCACATCGGACTCTTTGGTCGTCATGGCCGTGACGCCGGTGGTCTCCGTGGAGTCGGAACTCTCTGCTGACGTCGTTTCAGTCTTATCTGAACGCGACTGGAATCCCGCGAAGCCGGTGTTGCCGTGGACCGTCACCGTGTGGTGCGGCGTGCTGGTCACGCCGTTAGCGGCCATCGTGGGACTGTACGACGTGTACGATGTCGCGCCGTCCGAGATGTAGTTGTATTGGTATTGGTACGGCTGATGGTATGAAGGTTGGTTATACACCGGCACCTCCACTGGATAAGGCACTTTCACCGGCACTGGCACTTTCTTCTCCACCGGGTAAGGCTGCGGAACGTATACAGGCACCCTCTTCTCAACTTCAACCTTCTGAGGCACTATAACTTTATAAGGCACCGGCACCTTTTTCTCGACTTCCACGGGATAGGGCACCTTCTTCTCCACCGGCACGGCGACCGGCGTCGGCACCTTAACAGGGTACGGCTGCGGGACCGGCACTTGGACCGCCACGTGCTTCACTACCTCAAACGGTTCCCTCACTCTCACCGGGTAGGGTACTCGGGTTTCGACGGGGTACGGTTGTGGCACGAGCACTCTCACAGGCACTGGGTACGGTATTCTCTTCTCTACGGTCACGTTCACTGGGTAGGGATGGTATACTGGCACTGGTACTTGCACTGGTACTTCCACTTGAACCGGGTAGGGAACTCTCTTCTCTACATGCACCGCATAAGGCTTGTCCACGTATTTGATTTTTTCTACTTCTACTGGCACTCTTTTTTCTACTTCGACGGGTACGGGGTGCGGAACCTTTACTTCCACTGGCACGTGATGATATACCGGATACGGTTTCGGAACATATTCCTTTTCGATTACTTTGTAAGGAACTGGATGGGGCACTTGCACTTGAACCGGGTAGGGGATCCTCTTCTCCACTTGCACCGGATACGGCACAGGCTTCTCCACTATTTTGATCTTTTCTACTTCTACGGGCACTCTCTTTTCAACTGTGACTGGGTAAGGTTTGGGCACTTCGACTTTAAATGGGACCTTGATGGGTTTCTCGACGGTTTTGATGTATCTATGGTGGTGGTGGTGATGGTGGTGCTTGATCCTCGTGACGACGCGCGCGTGGTGGCTGGCGTCGGAGTGGAGTTCCCCCACAGCTTGCGGGGCGTGCGAGAGCACGTCGGGCTTGGGGCTGTAAGCAGGAAATACATGCATATTCAGTGGCCGCCTCCGCTTGCGGAACAGTACCATCTTTTTCCTCCCATTAGCCAGTGGCTGACCTTGCCCCGGAACCGGGACAAGCCCGAAAGGTTGTAGGTAAACTGTGCGCTTGTTAGTCTCGTCCGTGTTTTGCTCTGGGCTTGTAAATTCGACATCGCCGTTATCAGATCGTCTAAATGCTACTAACTTATTGACGGGCCTGCGCTTTTTGTTATGGGGGTGCTGGGGCTTATTGTTAGGGTAATGCGAGGGTATTATGGGCACCCAGTCGTTAGGTTGAATTCTGGTGTAGTTAGTGTCGAAGGCAGCGGTGGTGGAGGAGTGGTTGGGCACCCTGGTGAACCGGCGGTAGCCGCGCGTGACTGTAAGCGGGACGAACGTCGTCGTCGCATGCGCCGTTCTGTTTGTGTTGACGTATCGAAAGCGGTAGTGAGTCGCGGAAGCAATCTCTAGGTCTGTGCTGTTAGTGCTTGTGCTGTTGAAAGGCTCGGTCGAGTTGCCTGTAGTTTTGTTGTGGAATATGTATTTCTTCTCAATGTTTTTGGGCCAGATTCTTTTGTTCCTCAAAGGCTTCTGGGTGGTGGTCGTCGTCGTGGTTGTGGTGGTTGTTGTCGTGGTGTTTCGCTCGTAGCCTTTCGGTGGTCTCACTTCGTCGGTGCGTATGCCGTTGATGGTTTCAATCGGTACACTGAACTTTGGTGGTGGGGTGAGGTTAGGCGGTACGCGGACGGGTCTGCCGGAGGAAGCGGCGAAGGCGAGCGGTTGGCGGGTGGAATGTTTGGTATAGTGGTAATTTCTGTGGTGCGTTGTGAGCGGTATGACTCTGTACAGAGAGTTAGTAGTGCTTCTGATTTTTATCGGTTTTGTGTAGATTTGTCGGGGCGGAGGACTGTGGTGTCTGATGGGATGGTACGGCCCGGGCGGCTGTTCCACGTAGTTCTGTATCTTTTTGTCCGGTGCGGGATGAGGCGGCTTGCTGGGCGGTCGCTGCTCGGGCTGCGTTTGGTTCCCCGGTTGTTTGGTTGGCTTGGTGAGGGGTTCTACGTACTTGGGGCCTTCTATTATAGTGACGGCTCGGTTCTTGGCCTCGTCGGCGATCTGGTCGGCCGTGATGATGTCATCTTGTGCCGTCGCGCCACCTTGATTGACGACGATCACTAACGCTATGATCAGGAATGCCGTCTGAAAACAAGGAAAAAAGGTCTGTGTTAGCTTAATATTCTCGAATATGCCAGGAATAGACACTTGTTAAGCGTGTTGAGACAAATGTCGGTGCAATTTTACAGTTAGTCTTAACAAACGTTATCCATTTTGGTGTAATTTTTTTTTTGTATTTTTCATGTTATGTTTCTCTTCTTTTTGCACCAAGTAAATATTTTTCGTTTCATTTAATTCACCTCGCATTTTATATTAAGATATTAAAAATAGGTAATTGTTTCTTCTTTTCACAACATGATGAAATGAAAACTGATTCAAAATCAAAACGTGCCAGTCCTACAAGTAGGTATAAGCAACAGGTTTATGAGGTTACTAATGATTGAATTGAATTGTTTAGAATGAAAAATCCGTTTTTCATCGGATTTCGCGTGAAACAGTCATCTATCTCGCGAGTTATTTATAGGTACTCGTATAGCTTAAAAAGCGACTAATACTCCATTCAATTGCTACTTGTCACGTTAATTACGTTTACACACAATCAATCTTAAAAAGAGTGTACGGAACGCCTTATGAATGTTTCATAATAAGCTTTTAACTCGTATCAGCTTGTATTGTACGCGCGTTCATGCACCTTCCGCGAGGGTGTGGCATATACATTATTTGATACATACAGGATGTAACAATAATACTGGTGATCCGATTAAGGGCATAATTGGTATCGACGGTATCGTATTGCAAGTAAGTAAGTAAGAATAAGCAGGAAAAAATTTTTGACACGATTTTTTTTTTTTTATAGGACAAGTGGTGGCTGGCCAACTCTCATTATTAGAATACGATGCGAATTATGCCCTTAAAAGTTTCACCAGCATTTTTGTTACACCCTGTATAATGCCCATAGTGTGTACCATTTCGTCACTCAATTTTTTCACACTATAAATCAAATTAAAACTTAAAAAATTGGCCTTCATTACTGATTTGGTTTACCGACCACTGTTATATCCAGCTGTACTGTGTTTAGTTACGAAGTATTGGTAACCAAAAGATACTGAAGGATAAAAGGCGAGTTTTCCACCGAGGTGGAGATGACAAAGGAGACGTGCGGGAATCTGCCTGCCAGGGCTGATGATGATCCTAATAAATCAATAAATATTATGGGAAAATCTTACCCAATCAACCTAGTCCCACAGTAAGCTCAATAAGAATTCTGTTGTGGGTACTAGGCGACGATATATACATAGAAAACATCCATAACTCAGGAACAAATAAACCCGTGATAAACACACATATAAATGCCCTGACCAGGATTCGAACCTCGACCTCCTGCTTCATAGGCAGAGTCACTACCAACTAGGCTAGGAGGCCGCTAAATGTTGCCCTAATGGTTGATTACCGCACGTCTCCTCTCATCTCTTCCCCACTTAAATGAAAATGCAGCCTAATAATGTACTACTTCCATCAACAGATTGTCACCGCAGTCACTAACACTGTACGTGCTCTTGTAAATAGCAACGTGCGGATAGTGGCCAGTATTAACGTTTCATTGATTTAAATTAAAACGTTTATTATCGGAGTTCCACATTTTGCTGATATATGCAGAATTAGCATGGGCGGAGTTTATAAACAAGTTCACAGCTCCCGTACCACAAGATAGATACGTCACTTAACGATATGACGGAGTCGGATCGTTAAGCGTTAAGGAAAGACAACATGGTGACGTCACGGTGAAAATTTTACTTATTTTACTCCGTCACAAGTTTTTGCAGTAAGAGACGTTGGATAGGCAACCCAGATATTGTGGGTTCAGTCCTATAGTCGCTTGAGTCGTTTACAGTTCATTTTTTCATTACAATGGACATCTGTATACAATTTATCGCCAAGTGTCGTGGTTTTCTTATCTATCCGCACACTCTACAGAAGTTAAACATATAAGTGATAGCTCGTAACTAACTAGTAATGTTCGTAGATCTTATGTCGCGATAGTAGGGTTCGCGATTTCAGAGCCCTGTTGAGGTTCCCGCGATGCATTTAGTGTTTCCGGCATGTTCGCGGATGCGTAAAGACGACTTTTACGTCATTATTCGCAAAAATATCGCGTCGATGGTGCATTGCATCGTATACGCGGGAGCAACAATTAAATCCTGGAAGTGATAACCGAACAATTTAACTCGGTAGGTATTTTTTATCCGATATGTGGTATATAAAATTTACTTTAATAGTTATCGAATTGCATGTGTTTGAGAACATGTAATTCGATAAATCAGCCACCAAAATGTTCTTCGTTAGATGGGCTAATATTAAACTCGTATACAATAATTTTAGACAAAAAAGAACCGACTTCACTTGGCATCCACCTTTCCAAAAGCAAATGCTCGAGCTGCTGTAAAAAATACTCAAACCACCTGCCTGCAGCCTATAATAGTTGAAGAGTTCCCTCGATTTCTCCAGGATCCCATCATCAGATCCTGACCTGGTTACAATAGGGCCAACTGTGAATCTTCTCTTTCAAACAAAAAAGGTTTTTCCAAATCGGTCCAGCCGTCTTCGAATAATCGGTAAACATACATAAAAATAAAATAGCA
The DNA here is from genome assembly GCA_947086415.1 of Pammene aurita. Classification (NCBI taxonomy): domain Eukaryota; kingdom Metazoa; phylum Arthropoda; class Insecta; order Lepidoptera; family Tortricidae; genus Pammene; species Pammene aurita. The sequence goes on from OX352295.1 coordinate 36,855,100, forward strand.
AAAACAAAGATCCCGACGAATTAATAACCTCCTCCTTCGAAATCTTGAAGTCGGTTGAAAACCTCCACTTTACAGAAAACCAGAGCCAAATAGCACTAGACCCTACTCATAGTGTTGTGTTCCTGCTGGTGAGTAAGGTTGTCAAAGAGCTCAAAGAGGACCCAGTGTGTTGACGATGAGGGGTCTTCTTGTAAAGGGTCGGCAACGCGCATGTGACTCCTTTAGAGTTGCAGGCGTCCATAGGTTACGGTAGCTGCCTGCCTTCAGGTGGGCCGTATGCTTGTTTGCCACCGTCGTGGTATAAAAAAAAAACAATTACCATACTCTAACCTAACAAGGTGCCATGTGAGGTAGGTATCTATAGATAGAGAGAGGTAGGTAACTAACATCCTTTTTAAGGTGTATTTAACAATGCCATGGTCTATAATACTACTGTAAAAATAATATTTATTTATTTATAGGGTTTTATGGTTGTCAGTGGGTTAAATAGCACTTGTTTAGACCGCCGCTCGTAGCGTAAACAAAAGTGTTTAATATTATCTAGTATTGTATGACACGCTGTTGAATAAGTATTGTTAGGGAATTAGTTGTGATGAGAACTGCTGTTGTACGTTAGGTATGCTAACACAAGCTAACTGGGTATATAGGTCTCTAGGTAAAGGTAAACAATACAATAAACAAACGAAAGGGCACTCGGAAGATAACACGGCTACTTGGCTAATTTTTGAGTTATCGAACTTTTAAAATTGGAAACGATTAAATGGGGAAGGCAACTGCCATAGGTTTGGCCAGCATAGTTGGTACCTGCCACTAGTATTGTTATATGGGATTTGTCTTAAAAGACTAGAATCAACGCCAGAACAAAAAAAAAATTGATAGGCCTGACACTCCTATCAGGAACAACCTATATTGGTGACATCTGTGAAAATATTCGATCGGTCAACTCCATCCACTATTACATTTTCATCAGTAATTACATGGTATTTTGTGAGAAAAATAGATTTATGTAAATATTCACAGGCGAAGAAGTTGTAAGTAATGGTAAATTTTAAAATGTAGAGCTCATAATTATAATCACTCGACATATTATGTTCTTTCCTATACTCTTAAAATATTTAGATTTAAAAAAACCGGCCAAGTGCGAGTCGGACTCGCGCACCGAGGGTTCCGTACAAACCTGTAGGTATATAATATAGGGGTAGTAACTTTAAAATTATTAAAATTATTTTTATTATATGATGTAATTAGAAATTTACGGTTTTCGCAATTTTTCCTTTATCTGTGCTATAAGACGTTGCTTACCAAATTTCAAGATTCTGAGTTCACGGGAAGTACCCTGTAGGTTTTGATTCCCTTGCGAGTTTCGAAAATTTGCGGCATAAACGGCTGTGTCTTTTGATTGCGTTGGCTTAGAAGTTTGATTTTTTCACAGCTCCAAGGGACAGTAGACCTGAGTATTTGATATAAATTTCAGCTTGATACCTCCACGCGATCCTGAGAAAAAGGGTCTTGACGGACGGACGGACAACAAAGTGATCCTATAAGGGTTCCGTTTTTTTCCTTTTGAGGTACGGAACCCTAAGAATACAAACTATTGTCCTACGATTTGTCTAAAATTGACCATCTACATGGAAAGGCACCATTTGCGGGAGACAGGTTCAATTTTGTAATCGAGCAATAAAAACGTAAGCACCGGTTGCCGGTAGGTACCTTTTTTGTAGACTCTCACAATTATTTGAAGATTAAACCCAAAGACAATGATGGGTCACTTCGTAGTTTGTATAGAGATTTTCTTACAAGGTCACACGTTTGTTCTTCATTCATAAGAACTAGCCTTTTCCCACAACTTCGTCTGCGTGGGATTAACATTCGCCATAAGGAATTAATGAAACGCCTTAGTAAAATAGTTACATGCATGGAGCCTTATGTGTAAATTTTATTCAGATACGTCGTATAGTTTCCGAGTAAAATGCCTGTGACATACGGACGGACAGACAGACAGACAGACAGACATGACGAATCCATAAGGGTTCCGTTTTTTGTCATTTGGCTACGGAACCCTAAAAAGGAACGTCTCACGTTTCATTTCAACAAAATGTGGCAAGAGGTGAGAAAGAGTCTCAAACATTGTGCGTCACGTATACATACTTGAGGTTGGTATTAAAATTAGTTTTTTTTGGGAGCAGAGAAATGCCGTCAATGGTTTTCTAATTTTGTAACAATTAAAATTTCTCAATATGTACCGTCACACCAGGGGGGTGGGATATACAAATGTTACGTGCGTGACACCCTATATTATTAATGTATCAATCGCAAATACGATTACTCTAGGATGCTCTAGGGGCATTCTAGTATTTTTAACTAATTTAGTTGAATTGCTATGTGCATAATATATCCGGTTCGAAGGACCAATAGCGACCACATTTAACCTAGAAGTAAACTGTTCTCTCTTTTGAGGGTGTTATCCACGTTAATCACCTGACCCCGATCACCCAGGTGATTGTATTTGACGATTTTGTCTTCTGAGATCCCCCAGGTGATCCTATTGGACCATGTGGTTAGGTTAGGTTCGTTAGGTAGCTTCAGATGCCCGAAGGGCAAACCGCCCAGAATTGCGGGGCTCCTGTCTAGTTAAGGAGGAAATGTTTTTTGGAAAAGAAACACTTACGGATAACGTAAATGGATCACCTGGGGGATCTCAGAAGACAAAATTGTCAATACAATCACCTGGGTGATCGAGGTCAGGTGATTAACGTGGATAACGTGCTTTTGAGAGTATCTAAGAACCACAAAATGTAGGTACGATCACGTCTGAAAATATAGATACATTTAATTCGACAAAAACATGTAGGTATCCAAGACTTTACGCCTTTATATTGATAGACTATAGAGTCGTGGCGACATATTTTTGTCCCATTAATTACATGTATCCATATTTTCAGAGGTGACTGTATGACCTAACCTATGCCTAAAACCGCAACCATTATTAGCCGTTTTGGAGATATAGTCCAGCAGTGATGTACATTTCACCTGGAAAGTAATCCAAACTCAATGGAACTTTAACGGGTAGTTTGGGGGTATGCCACGAAGACACAAGAATATTTGGCCTGAAAATCTGGTATGACAGCTAACTTTTAGGAATTTTATTGTTTTTTAACTTTGCCATACAAGGTGTACACAAAAAGTGCTTAGTTTATGAGATATAAGCGGAAAAACTGAAAAAAAAAAATAGTTTTTTGTCCCCCCTATAAATTCCACAAGGTCTGCGAGGTCGAAAACTTATGAGTGTCTTCCTTGCATACACCAAAACTACCCGTTAAAGTTCCATTGAGTTTGGATTACTTTCCAGCTACCATTAACTTCATTCGACATAACTGCTGGATTAATAGGTAAATGGAAACATTCGTCTGGTGATCTGTTTAAGGGCAAAATTGTTACCGTACTGCGATTAAGGAAAAGTAGGACAACATTATTTTTGACGCGAAAATAGTTTTTTTAGTATGGGACACGAGCACGTCGTACCAGCTGGCCAACCCTCCATACAAAAAAAATCGTCGCATATTTTTTTTTTTCTTAGTTTTTTTTTTACTTAATACTATACCAATTATGGCCTTAAACTGATTCACCAGCATTCTTGTTAGATAAGATAAGATAAGAGATCTTTATTGCGACCAAAAATACATAATATAATGTACATGGACCCATATAGGGTGTAGCAAAATAAATTGGTAACACAAATACACATTCATGTCTAACTGTGTACTTATAATTATAACTAATAATACTCATAACTGTTTTTATATCATATACAAACACACAGCCTACAAGGTTTTATCCTCCAAAAATTCGCTTATTGTATAATAGCACTTTTCTATGAGCATACTTTGATACATTGTATGTATGCACAAACTCAAATTAACAAATAGCCTCTCAGAGTCACATTATGGGGGGGAGGGGGTAAATCAGGGTGGTAACGGAGGGGATAAACATGATGATTCGATACAAGCCAACTGAGATGACAAAAATTGAGGTATATTTTTTAAATAGGATTTTTTTTTCTCTTGAAAATTATTGGTATTGAGTTATCTGAGAGCACATGATTAAGATTACTTAAAATCATTAGATTTTATTAGTTTTAATTGTATTTTTATGAGTTGATGTCTTCTAAACAACCTAAACTTTCAAACTTTCAGAAATTTCAAACATTTTTTGAAGCTCTGGTGGCGTAGCGGTAAGACGTCAGACTTTCAATATAGAGGTCTCGGGTTCAAACCCCGGCTCGTACCACTGAGTTTTTCGGAACTTATGTACGAAATGTTATTTGATATTTACGAGTACCAGTCGCTTTTTGAAGTTCCAGTTCGCGTGAAGGAAAACATCGTGAGAAAACCTGACCTAATCCCAACAAGGCCTAGTTTTTCTCTCTGGGTTGGAAGGTCACATGGCAGAAGCTTTCGTAAAAACTAGTGTCTACGCCAATTCCTGGGATTAGGTTGCCGAGAGGACCCCAGGCTCAATAGAGCCGTGAAAAAAAGCCGGGACAAACGCTGGGAGGATGATTTTAGTTACTTAATGAAATAAAGAAAAGAAGACGGATACGACGCGTTATTTGCATTAAGGGTAAGTGAGTGTGCTGTTTATTAGTTCGCAGTGGCAACATGTATACGGCCCGCCTGATGGTAAGCAGCTACCGTAGCCTATAGACGCCTGCAACTAAAGGGTTCACATGGGCGTTGTCGACCCGACACGGTGTGTTATTTGTGCATATCTAACAAACGTATGTTCCCATTTATATCCAAAACGGCTATTGCGATATGGTTGCGGTTAGTGATACTTATACCCAGGGCTCGAAAACCGGTATTTGCTCCATACTAAAATACCGTTTTTTTTTCGTTCTTTCGTTTACTATTTCATATTTAATCGAAAAATCTTAAGAGTATGAAGTCATTACCCAAATACAGTATTGAGTCCTACATAAAAACCATAAAATAATTGAATGTAGGTATTGGGTTATTTCGTTTTTTTTGTTGCGAAAACCGGTTCCAAGCCCTGCTTACACCATCGATGGTTTTAAGTTCGGTTTTAATTCAATTGCTGGCGTTGTGTGTGTTCTTTATAATACGAGATACAGTTTGTTTTTAAGTTTTTAGGGTTTCGTAGCCAAATGGCAATAAACGGAACCCTTATGGATTCGTCATGTCTGTCTGTCTGTCTGTCTGTCCGTCCGTATGTCACAGGCATTTTACTCGGAAACTATACGACGTATCTGAATAAAATTTACACATAAGGTGTATTTTGTATGCAGCTACTTAGTTATGGAGTTAAATTTGAAAAAAAAAAAATATTTTTAGGGGGGCGCTCCATACAGATAACTAAATTCAAAAAAAAAATTTTTACCAAATATCAACATGTGACACATCAATCGATAGGTCTTTCAAAATAACATTGAGGTTTCTTTTACTATTTTGTGATTAAGTGAATATTTTCTGAAATAATCGCTTCGAAAGTCAGAAAAGTTGTGTAGCCCCCCCGTAACTTTTGAACCGTAAATCCAAAAAATATGAAAAAAATTGAAGAGATGCGCCTTATCATATTCTTTCAACGAAAATTTATTTGAACATTATCGGTTCTGCCATTTTTGAGTTATCTCCAAAAAACTTCTTCCATAGGCATCAGATACGACCTTTTGGTATTAGTTTGGTTCTTATTCCATTGAAGGTACGGAACCCTCCTATGCGTGGTCCGACACGCACTTGGCCGGTTTTTTGACTCTTGTATTACTGAGACCAAAAAATTAAACCCTCATTAGATCTTAATTCCCGCTATTGAAATGTTGCTAACAGCTAAAGTGAAGACAACGCCTCTATATTATTTTCCATAGATGGCAAATAATGAAAAAAAAATCAGGTGTCTAAATTTCAACATAATGACTTAAATTTTAAAATTAAGTTTAGTCCTTAAGGTGAAGATGCTGTATTCGAATCTTTTCCAACACTAAACTAGAACCTGTTTAAAATATTCCCACACTTCACTATATATACACAAGCAGGCGAATACACTTTGTCCTTTGTTTTTAAACAAATCCTAATAGCTACAATCACGCATTAATCACCGACCAAAACGATCAATGAATCACACCCTAAATCCACAACACATTTTTTAAATCACTTTCACTTCACTTGTTTCCCGCCATTTGAAACTTTTTTATCCATAGTGCTGTACCTACCGATAAGTGTTGCATCGTGCGGTACCGGCGGCCGGTCGCAGTGTACGTAACGTAATGATGAGCGCGAGGAAGCATCGCTCACTTATATAGCGTCGGTGATGGGTGGCTGAGTTTCGGGACGTGAACTTTCTCTGCTATCCATTCTTTCATCCCTGGATTAAAAAAAAAAGTTTTTTTTTAAACAATGAATGCGCTAGATAATAAGTTTAGTGTCTGTTTACTCGAATCAGCTGCAGGCGCGCATATAATTATGCGTAAAGAAATGGTAAATCGTTTGAAGCCAGTGTAGTCGAGGGCATCCGTGAGATGTCATAGAGGTCAAATGAGCATGCGAAAGACAAATACAAATATTCTTTATTGCACCCTTAGTAACTAAAAGAGAAAAACAGAATACATGTTAAAGGAGAGAGAGCGATCTCTTCGAGACAAACTTTGGGTACCGAAAATGTAGTCGAAAATAATCGAACGAGTAGGTGGAGGTGTACAGCCTGGAAGTTAAAAAGTACTATCAAAATTTTATGAGGAGGATGGGATATTAAACAAAAATCTAGCCGAAAGAATGTAACTGAAACGCTCTTTGAGGTAGCGAGGGAGTCACGACGGAGGCATATAGGGACATAGGGAGCCACTTGAGCTTAGCCAATGGGTCATATTTGCGTAACCCAAATATTCTGAATGCGCTCAAGCTTATTAAGATCCTTAAATTCTTAGTGAGAATGAGATAGGATTCATCAGCGTAATCCAAAATGGGGAAAAGTAAGGCTTGAGCTAGCGCAATTTTGGTCGCAATGTGAAATTACCTAACTCCCTAGAGAACTTACCGCCGCAACATCTTCCTTCCTACTGACTTGATAGCTAGTATTTTGGGCAAAATTAAAATCAAAACATTTGCAAAGTTAAATAAGCATTTTTATCTCGCACACGATTTATGTTGGGCGTCTTCCTCTCTGCACATAATCAAGTAATACCTTGCTGGATCTATTTATGGTGTGGTGTCAAACAGTCGTGCGAAATTATGGGCGGAAGTATAACTATTGCCTAAGGATAATAACATTTGGGCCAGAAGTAGGTACTTATAGTATTTTTTCGTAAAGTGGGAGAGCGCGCTTACTCATAAAATGCATGATACCTATTTTAAGCTGGCAACCCTAAACCTTTCCAATTACTATATAACGTTGATATAAAAAGACTGCTAATAAACTTTATTTCAGCTTTATTTAGGTTAGCCGTTCTCAATCTTTTTTGGTGACTGAACACTTTTGGAACGCGAAATACTTGATGGAACCCTACAATCCTACCCTACAATCGTGATACGCCGCGTCAGAACAGTCAACGAGAGAGGTGCTTTGTTTTTTTCTTCCTAATTCTTGCGGAACCCCTACAGCGGTCGCGTATCGCGGAACCCTAGGGATCCGCGGAACACACTTAGAGTATGGCTGGTTTAGGTATATCTATTTTTTACTTATACGTAATTTTAGGTCTGTTAACTTCCCAAAGTCCAAAGAAGTAAGCACGTTGACTCGAATAGGTATATACCTATATATGCTATCAACTTTATTGCTAATTACTCCTCATTAATAACTATAAAGATATAAAAACTATAACAAAACTGTCATTCGCGTGATATTGCGTATTCAAGCAAAACATTGCCTTACCTAGTAAGAAAACACGAGTAATAAATATTTAGTTTGTTATTAAACATAAAATTAAGAAACCTTCATTGTATGATGCCCTATGATTGTAAACTATATATTGGAAAATAAATTATTCTTATTCTAGTTTAGGTTCGGTAAGGAAGTGATTTTTTAAGATGTCGGAATCTTACTAGAGTTCTATAGAGTACTAGAGAGTAAGTACCTACAATAGGGATGATGACACATGTTGAATTATGCAACAAAATTTAGTTGATAGGATGCAGAATTACCAATACATCCAAATAAAGTGAAAATTAAAAAAAACTATTTAAATGGTTCAAATTGTCATGCTTCAAAATTTTAATTTTTTTAAATTAAAGTACAAACCAAATACAAACATTGAAACATTGAAAAAATAATCAACCCAGTTTGACTTGAACAAACATCGATACGCCTTACTTATTTGATTAAATAACATACTAATGTATGAGTCGAATACCCACTTTAAAACAAGTAAAAATAATTAAAGTACCTACAAAATTAAAAAAAAAAAAAAAACAATGTTACCATTCGATTTTTAATATTTTACTGTTAAATAAATTGTATGGTAACCATATAAATAAACGCAACATTTCACTGTAATAATAGCAATTTTATAATTTTTCCATACTTTAAATAGGGCGACTACTTATATGATCGTGACGTCACTTTTGCACGTCATTTTGTTAGAAGCGTTTCGAGAAACAAATGCAAATCTCAGACTTTAAGTCTAATTTCTGACTTTTGTGTTGCTTTAACGCAATTGGCCGCATTTAGACATTTGATCCTCACAACAAAACGGACATCGTAAAAAAAATCAACTATAACTACTTGTAACTATTAGGTAATTTGATGTAGGATACATCAAATTATATTTATTTAATATTTTGATTCTGCGTTTTTGTTGGTTAACGGCGCCTGGCCGTTCAGATTGCATGCACATACACTTGAGATGATGAAGGTCCGCTTCGCTGCGACCGGGTGGTTTAGAGGCAATGGCGTCACAGCCGCTGAGCGCTGATGTCGAAGACGCCGATTCCATCCTGTCTCAGATACCTGTTGGAGAGCTGTCACTTTTTCTTAGCCCTTTACCGGTATACGAAAAAAAATGTTTGTATAATTTGACGCAATAGTTGAAAATATTAAGAGTTATATATGGCTATGACACCTATTCACATTCATTCAGTTTAAAATACTTAATCGTGGTCGTATCTATTGCTCGATTTTAAGAAGGAATTTAATTTCATTCAAACAGATTGCGACATGATTCAGACATGTTGCGATGTACAGTCGACGTCAAAGATATGTATACACTTTTTCACCTTCAAGTCTTTGTAATAAGTTGCAAAAGTGTATAAATATATTTGACGTCGACTGTACTTACTTATTTGGCGACTGTCACTATCAATATTTTGATGCCGACTGTTCCTAAGCAGATACTAATTGCTTTCAATTGTCCAGCAGCCATTTGCCCAGCTATAGTGACGAGCTGTTCAAAATAAGCTTGACACGAACTTTACGGTCAGAAAACGAACGTATCGAGATAATTTTCATCACTTAGCCTGGTTATCCTGTTTGTGACTCATGTATCCGTTTTCCATTAAGCAGACCGTAAGATTGTGATCGTCGTGGTAAAACTAATATACTCGGTCTTTAACGGCCTTCTAGCCTAGTCGGTAGTGACCCTGCCTATGAAGCAGGAGGTCCCGGGTTCGAATCCTGGTCAGGGCATTTATTTGTGTGTTCGTCACGGATACTTGTTCTTGAGTTATGGATGTTTTCTATTTATTTAAGTATTTATCTGTATCTATCTATTATATATATCGTCGCCGAGTACCCACAACACAAGCCTTATTGAGCTTACTGTGGGACTAGGTTGATTTGTGTAAGATTGTCCAATAGTTATTTATTATTATTATTTATTTATTTTTCCTGTCTTGAGGCACCTCCACTTGGGTATAAGCTTGGGAAAACCTCAGCAGCTTTCCGCAGCCGGAGCGTTCGCGGGAGAACATTCATCTGGAACCATTATTTGGTAAGATTTTTGGAAGAATACATGCACCATGCAATACAGCACCGTGGCGCCACTAGCTGTCATAATCCACCAATCATGTATAATCATATATTTTTTGATTGGTGGATTTTGACAGCTGCTGTCGAAAAGACCTCTGGCCACGGTGCGGCTATCTAGTAAAACACTCGATCGCGGAAACCTTAATTAGAGCGCTGCCGACGAGACGACAGAGGTTCAAGAGATTAAGTAGGTATAATAATGCATTTTTTGTATTGGTCGACTGTACTTTATTGGAGGAAGGATGCTGTAAAGGTGGTAGGTAAACCTTTACAGTACCTTTTAACAATGCGGTTAATCAAACTATACTACAGTTATAAATGTATGTAAAATATAATCGATTAAGTAGATCATTTATCCGACCATCGCTCCCTTGAAACTGCCGTACCGATTCTTAAAGTACTTACCTAATTTCAATTAAACTTGTATCGATGTATTAAATAATAAAGAAAAACTAGTTTGTCCGACAAATTATGTAGACCAATTAATGGTTCGATATATAAAACTGTCTAAATCCAAGTGCATCGAATATGCTTGCTTTTACGTTTTTCCTATTTCCGTTCTTCCGCGCTACACTTACGCAACCATGTAGATTTCGCACGCACGCATTTATTCAGGCGATTGATTCGACTGTATGCCGTGCCGCGGAAAGTGGACTACATAAAGTAATGGAGTAAGAGCTGACTACGTCAGATCTAACACAATAATGAGAGCAACGAAACCTGTTCAGTTAGATCGCTTTACCATCCTTATTGCTAGATTCGGGCATCTGGCAGCTTTTAATGGGTGGAGTTCAGAGTGACAGACCTACAAAGTTTTTCAGTTGCAAAAAAGTAATACCAAAATATGTAGTAAACCAAAATATGAAGTTGTGTCATTTATAGAGGACGGCCTATATTTTAACATTAGAACAAAATACATTGTGTATTATCGCGGAAACAAAAACAGTAGGCGACTAATTATAAATTGAATTATACATTATTTGGCACTACTTTTCCTCAGCCAGAAGCTTCTAGCTATGATATAATTTAATTAACTACATAATTTCCCATAATATTGCATCAAACCCTGAACTCGAGGATTTGTTTTCTTTAAGTTATTTGCATTCTTTGACCTCCACCACTTTACAGCTGCCAGATGTCCGGATCTAGAAATAAGCATAGTATAGCAAACCAATCTGAGGGGTTCCGTTGCTCTCATTTTTGTGTCATATCTGACGTGGCCAGCTCTCCGTCTATAAGTAATCAATGTTCTTTAGTCAAGGGTAAGCTGAAAATATTAATTGTTCAAGAGCATGTCGGACCCGAGGGTTCCGAACATCACATTTTTTTTTCTCTCAAGTCAGACTTACGAAGCAGTAGTCAGCGCAGTTTTGTAGCAGATAAGCTAAATAAATAAATATTATGGGACAATCTTACACAAATCGACCTAGGCCCACAGTAAGCTCAATAAGGCTTGTGTTATGGGTACTAGACGACGATATATATAATGTATAAATATGCATAAATACATAGAAAACATCCATAACTCAGGAACAAATATCTGCGATAGACACACAAATAAATGCCCTGACCAGGATTCGAACCCGGGACCTCCTGCTTCGTAGGCAGGGTCACTACCAACTGGACTAGAAGGCCGTTTAGGTATAATAGTAGGGTTTCCTCTCAGTACAAAAGTGAAAAAAATTGTGCGCATCGAGAAAAAGTTGTGAATTTTTGACCATGGATAGAGTGCCCCACGATATTTTTTAGTATTGGAGGTCCGTATAATTTTTTGGACCTTCACGTCAAAATCAGGGGTCCCGTGCAACATGTTTTTACTCTCTGGTTAAGGCTTCTAGGGGTTGTGTGGTATCGTTTCCTTATAAAACAGACATGCAGAATTCAATTTTGATATTAAAAAAGTAAAAATCCATATAAAATAAGGAACAACGGTCAAAAAAATATTATTTTCTAGAACATTATATCCATACTAATATTATAAATGGGAAAGTGTATGTGTGTTTGCTTGTCCGTCTTTCACGGCAAAACGGGGCGACGAATTGACGTGATTTTTTAAGTGGCGATAGTTGAAGGGATGGAGAGTGACATAGGCTACTTTTTGTCTCTTTCTAACCCCCCACTTCCCTAAAATGGGGGGTTGGAAGTTTGTATGATTTGTTACCCCGAATTTAACGCGAGCGAAGCCGCGGGCAAAAACTAGTAACTAATAAATGTCATTTATTTTTAAATAAAAAAAATATCATTAGGAAGCATATTTTATGCAGTTTTTAAATATATAAAAATTTTAAGCTTTTATCATACAAAAACTACGCGAAAAATAATCATTCGCGTCGTGGTGTATATGTTTTCTCCATAGTAAGTATCGAAGATCAATGTGAAACCTGAACATCCGTAGTGTATTGACCTTAAAATGTATATATTGTTTATTATTAGTCAATTTGGTCAGAGTACCTTCTATAGGTACAGTTTGATTCTTTGGCGGTCAAAGAGTATAAGAGCTTGTGGAAGCTAAGGCCTAATAGCGATTTTTATTGGGGTATTTTTATACTGGTCTATAGTTTGCAAGAAAGTAGCACTCAGTTCTAGGTGGACTAGTTAGTACCTACTTACAAGATTACGTAACTTATTTTAAGTGGAACAATGTTTACATAGAGGCTTAGAAAGTTAGTAAATAAATAGGTGCATATAGGTTAAGTTAGATTAAGTTGCTTTGTATTTTTTTTGTTTAAAACAATGAGCGCATCTCGCCATCAAACGTGACAGTTTAGCGACGTTTACAGTAATATATTTAATATAAGTTTCCATTAATAAATCTTCTTCTTCATGTGCCATCTCCGTCCAGGAGGTCGGCGACCATATGTCTATATGTCTCTCTATCTTCAGTCATGCGAATTAGTCTACCTATCTATGCTCTCCACCTCTAACCAGTCTCTTATATTTTTAGTCCATGAAGTGCTCCTTCTACCGCGGCCTCGCTTCCCTTCAATTTTTCCTTATATTATTAATTTTAGTAGATTGTATTTATTGTTTCTGTGTATATGACCAAAATATGCTGTTTTTCTTTTCTTAATTGTTGATACTACTTCTAGGTCCTTTTTCATTATTTCCAAAACTCTGATATTAGTTATTTTATCCGTCCATTTAATTTAATCCATTGATAAATAAATCCAATTTTACTCCCAATAGAGTTTTACACTTAAACTTGAGAAATTTCCGAAATAAATAAATTAAAAAAAACCTTGCTATGCACTGATATAAGAAAAAAAGTCAATTTTATTATTTCCCATTTATGATCACTGTATTTCCTTCAACATGTGAAGCCTATACTTGTCGTCCGGGAACCTCATCTTCACGATCTGCCGGACTTCCTCACACGTGTAACTCTGAGACAGCTCCTTGTTCGATTTCCAGGCGTCTGCGGTCTCTAGTAGCTGGGATTTCAGCAGATGCGGCATTTTGATGAACTTTGTCCATTCGTTGATTTTCTTCTCAAATTCGATCGGCTCCTGTATAAGAAAAGATATCCATACTAATATTATAAATGGGAAAGTGTATGTGTAAGTATAAGTGGAGATAGTTGAAGGGATGGAGAGTGACATAGGCTACTTTTTGTCTCTTTCTAATCCCCCACTTCCCTAAAATGGGGGGTGGAAGTTTGTATGGTTGGTTACCCCGAATTTAACGCGAGCGAAGCCGCGGGCAAAAGCTAGTTTTAAATAAGTATAGAAGTCACGGCGCGCATAGGAACGAAGGAGGTGACCATCTGCTATAGTGAGGAAGTAATGTAGGTATATACTATGATATATAATTATGACAGATGGGTTATGTACGCTCCAAAAGTGAAGCACTTAAAATGAGTGAATTCAAACAACTGTCGCTAGTCGCGCACCGGCCAGCGTGAGATACGACCGTGCGAATGAGCTCCCGTCACCCGCGTGATAAAGAGACAAACTGTAATTTTCTAACAATGTAAGTGACAAAGATGTAAATGATTGTCAAAATAGATAAACATGACAGAATCGTTGCTAGGTTATGAAATAACTCTGGAAGTATTTTTCTGCTCATTTGTTAGAGTATACTCTAATCCATCCATAGTAAATATCATTGGGTATATACCGTTAAATGGGGTAAAATGCGACTCGCGGGGTAACTAAAGACGAGAAATTTTGGCCCATTTCCAGAGTGCTGAGTTGGCAATTAATGTGAAGTTTACTATCTTTGTGTTTTGAACAATTACTCTAACTAACTTAGAGGAGCAACCAATATACCAAATCGCTTGTACAGTCGACTACAAAGAAATGTATCCACTTTCTCACAATAAGAACCAAAAGTGGATACATCTTTTTGTAGTTGACTGTACACTTCAATAAACTTACCTCAAACAGAGTAGTGATATCCTCTACTGAGTCCTGCAGTCTCACAGCCAGCATATAAACCAAGTCTTCTTTAATAGGTTTACTATCAGCAAAGATCCGTTGTAGAACGGCCTGGCAGAACGCTTGAACCAAGGTACACATGGCCATCTCGTACATCCGGGTAGGCAGGATGCGGTGCCAACTACACTTTAGGTCCTTCATGAGGATTATGGCGTTGTTGACTGCTGTGTCGAACTGCTCGTAGCTGGTTTTGGACCAGGGCAAGGGTTCTGAAGGATAATGAAATGTGAATGATTAGAAAAGTTGAAGATTTTATTTATGACCAAGAAATCTGTATTGTAGATTTCCTAGATATAAAGTGATTATTTTAGTATGTATTTTAGTATTTTAGTGGTTCTTGTTTCTCCTATTTTTTATTTTGCCGGATTTGCGCAGTCATTTTGTTAGGAGCGTTTTGAGAAACAAATGCAAATCTCGGACTTTAAGCCTCATTTCTGACTTTTGTGTTGCTTTAACACAATTGGCCGCATATAGACATTTGATCCTCACAACAAAACGAATCGATTGATACCATACATAAAAAAAAATTCAACATAGGCATGGTCAAAACAATTTTCGTAAGAAAGTATATGATAAGGCGCATCTCCTCAAATTTTTGGACTTACGGCTCAAGTTACGGGGGCAAATTTTCTGACTTAATCACAAAATGGTCAAGGAAACCTCAAAGCTATCTTTAAAGACCTGTCGATTGATGTGTCACATGTTGATATTTGGTTAAAAAAAATTTTTTGACATTTAGTTACATGTATGGAGCCATATGTGTAAATTTTATTCAGATACGTCGTATAGTTTCCGAGTAAAACGGCTGTGACATACGGACAGACAGACAGACAGACATGACGAATCCATAAGGGTTCCGTTTTTTGCCATTTGGCTATGGAACCCTAAAAAGGGCTATAATGATTACCATTGGGCTCTACGCTCTGAGTAATCACGTTCTTCTGCCTCTGCAAATACAGGGATATCTTCTCCATGCCCAGTGCCCTCAGGTCCTGGATGCACACCAGCATGCTGGTGGTCAGGTCGTCGGCCAGAGGCCCGGGGAGGCTGGTGCGCCACGGGGGACCCAGCAGGCCGTGGGCCAGGTAGAAGCAGTTGTTGAAGAATAGAGCTGCAATAATGTCAATGACATTTATCAGTCACTTGTGCAGTGACAAAAAAAGTTGGTGTCATAAGAATTGCTAAAACTTGATTAAGTAGGTACAGTCAGCATGAAAAATATGTAAACCTTTCGGCACTTATGTCTGTGGGATAAGACTCAAATTCGTATACATATTATTGATGCTGACTGTACATATATAATCACTTATCGTAAAAATATTGCTTAATTAACCTCATAAGGCGCAACCTATTTTTAGGACAAGTGAAATAAGAACCAAGGCCCTAAACAGGACATATTTTGAATCTTTGGAATAAAGTCTAAATTTGAACAAATAATTTTAAACGAAAAAGAACCAATTTCAATTAGACTTCACCTTTTCAAAAGCAAATGCTCAAGCTGCTGTAAAAAATTCTGAAATCACTATAGGTGTGCCTATAATAATTGAAGAGTTCCCTCGATCCCATCATCACATCCTGACCTGGTTGTATTGTATTGTATTGTAGTACGGGCAGGTTTCCGCAACTCGACGTCTGGCGCCTATTTTGCGTGAAGTCCTGACCTGGTTACCATGGGACCAACTGTGAAGTATACTCTTTCAAACAAAAAATAATTTTCCAAATCGGTTCAGCTGTCTTCGAATAATATGTAGCAAAAACAAAGATTCCGACGAATTGACAACCTCCTCCTTCGAATTCTTGAAGTCAGTTGAAAATAGGCTCTTATAGCTATATTTTGCCATCACATATCACAATAATTACAGACACATTATTATTTAATAAATAAAGACAGAGAAACTTGCCTATATCGAGAGGACAGCACTCCAAATTAATTTTAAACTTCTTAGGCACAATGCTCTGATACATGCCCGTAATATCTCTTATGTAAGACACCAACTGAGTGCTATATTTTTCTGGCAATTTAATACTCTCTTCCAAATGCTCCACAATCATGCCCAAAATCCTCTTCACATTTTGCGATATTACACATTTAGGCAGAAAAACTGGCTTATTCAAATCCCATGTGTCTTTTTCAGTCTTGTCAGTGACTTCCAATATGGACTCATTTTCATTGACCACTTCAGTTCCGACCACCTCGGTCCCATATGAAAGGCTTTGGCTTAACAGACTTCGGACACCATACAGAAGTTTGTCACACTTCTTATTGTAAAGCACACATTCTGTGTCATCTATGTACTTGTTTAAAGGGGACTTGGAGGCTTCGACAAACCTGGACTCTATGAGGAACTTGTTAAAGGCATCCAACTCCACTACAAGGTTTGTGTAATTCTCGTAAGTGCTGTTACAAGAGGGCAAATTGTTCCTGATGCAATCGTCAATTATTTTATTGAAAAACTTTTGTCTTATGGAATTAGCAAAAATCTCAATGAAGTTCTGCTCACCTTCCAACTGAGAGCCCAAAGTAGACTGCAGGAACTCAAAAATAGCTGTTAGGTTGTTAAATATTGTCTGATAATTAGGTTTAGCATTGTTAGCCAAAGTTATTTTAATATTGAACAGGACAGCACCAACTTGATCTTCAGTAAATATCTCGCAGTTATGTCTTATGACATTATGTAACAATTTATCTATGAAGAAATTAGAGAACAGACCTAACTCTGCGTTTAATCTTTTAGTTACATACAAGGCTCGAAGAACTTTTTGCAGCATGTTAGGGTCACTCTGCTGTACAGACAATGAGTAAGTAAGGAAATGCAGACTAGGGACCTCCGACCATGAGAAGAGGTCATCCCACTCCACACTCAATTGAGCAGTATATAAAGACAATTGATTCTCAGCCTGTGCTACCAAGTTTAACAAAGCTTTAGCCGCGTCACCTTTAAAATTTAGCATCTGGATCTGATCTTGAAGTCTTTGGATAGCTAGCATAGCTTCACAGTAATTGTGCCTCCTGAATTCATGATTCGCAAGCTGCAGGACGCGCTTACCTTCGGCTGCAACAGAAAACTCGTTTAAAACTTCCACAGATTTATCCAACTTTTCACAACGTTCGTTAAACTCTTCGTCGGTGATGTTGAAGTTTTCACGCACAGATTTTATCTCTTCAATAATAGTGGCATAGTCTTTGACAATGTTTCCTTTTCTGTTTTTGTAATTTAATTGCTCTAGACTTTTTGTTGTAGTATAGTTCAGGTAAGAATCGATGAAATGTTGCTGCAATGTCCATGATAATATCTCAACACGTTCGATGAGATCTTTAAGTCTCGGCGTTAATTCGTCGCTATATTTCTTAAATTCCTTCATTTTAGTACAATCAATTTCTTGTAGCACTGCACTTACTAAACTCAATTTGTTTTAATTTAGTCTAAGTGGTTACACAGTAGTTTCTTTGTATCGGACTTCAGTTAGGTGTTTTGATTTTTGAAATTCGAATTCATTTTGACATATCTGACATATGTAACGGTGACAGTATGTACGTTCTTAACATATGCTACAAAACACCAAAACAGTAAAATTACTTTGAGTTTTTATTGTTTTATATTAAAATAAAATAAAATGTCGATATTATTTTTGAAACAATGTAAATATTTTTATTAAACTTTGTAAACTGAGTATAAATATACTAAGTTTTAATATTTTACGATATAAATATTGATTAAAATACAATGAATATTACATTCCGAACGCACCGTTTTTGCGTTTCATTTATGCAATATTTTTTATTAATTATTTTACATGATTTTTGAAGTGGGGCATTCCACTCATACAATAGTATGTTATTCAATCAAATACAAACACTGAAAACATTGAAAAAATAATCAACCCAGCCGGACTTGAACCTGGCATCGATACGCCTTACCGGGGCTCGATCGCTTTACCAATTAAGCTATGGCTATTTTTTATTTACAAACTGTTTTAACCTTTTAACTGCAACAATTCATTTTAAATTGCTCAAAAAGGTAATTTTTTTAATTTTACGGTTCTTCAAATATGCGTAACATATCTTACCTAAAATGTATGACATGGATTTAACTCAAAAACACGTTGCCTAAAGATTGTTTAATCAATAGTTCAAGTGTTCTAGCCATCTTTATCATAAGGTTTAATTTATTTTGCAGTTAATTAACTTACACCGAAACAATGAATGACAGTGAGATCGACAATTTGAAGACCGAGTTAGAACAGGAAAAATCATGCAGGTTAAAGTTCTAAATGATAAACTACTTACTCCCCTCACATTTTGAAAACGTACTACGCCTAAAGTATAACCTGGGAGTTTCTCACTTAGAGCATAGATAGAGAACATAGTACTGTCTTTTTTTATGCTCCTCCAAAAAAATGGATGAGTACCTATAGTTTTTTCTTCTACTGCTAAACCGAATGATAAATTTGGCTTACCAGACAATAATGGGAATTCTTCTAAAATACCTACTTTTTCCACAGAGAGGCAACGGCCTGGCAGAACGGTGATTTTGAAAAGCAGATCGCGACTGTGCAAGACGAGCTACGTAAAATCGATTACATTTGGGATAACGACGAAGACTTGGAGCGGGAAAGTTCGAGGCACAAGCACCTGCTGGATGCAATAGACCAGCTGAAAGCGGAGTTGCCCATTTGGAGAGAAAAGTTGAAGAACGCCAAAGTTTGCGGACCAGGTATGATGGTGTGATGCCACAACGCCTGCGCCAACCGCGATGCAATTGGTCTCTTTTAGACTTTGCCGCGATATAATGATGCGTCCACATGTATGCCACCGGACCTACCGCGAACGTCGATTGTCGAAATGTCGTTATCTCCCTCCCTATCGCACTTACTAATACGAGCGAAAGAGATGCAGATAATTTCGATTTACGAAGTTGGCGGTAAGCCCTCTGGATGGTCTCACAGATCGCACATGTGAACGCGCCACTGTATAGCTCTATAGTGACGATATATTATCATTGCCGGCCACGGCGAAGTATCATCATATCAGCCGAAAGACGTCCACTGCTGGACATAGGCCTCCCCCAAAGTGTGCCACAATGACCGGTCCTGCGCCACCCGCATCCAGCGGACTCCCGCGACCTTCACCAGGTCATCAGTCCACCTTGCGGGGGATCTACCCACGCTGCGCCTTCCGGTTCGTGGTCGCCACTAGAGAACCTTTCCGCCCCAACGGCCATCGGTTCTACGAGCAATGTGCCCCGCCCACTGCCACTTTAGTATAAATACGACTATATTTGCTATGAAACTTAAATTAGGCGCCGTGACCTCTATTTTTAACCGATTACCGACTTCATACATTCAATTGTAATTAATTCTTCAATCCTTATTAGACATACGACATACACTGCGAGATAAATTTCATGTCGTTATAAAGTTCTTGATTTATATGTTCCTGTATTATATAAAATTAGTTTGTGCTAATCTTTGTCCATGTACTTGGTTTGTTACTTGGTTGCAAATAAAGATCTCTATCTCTATCTAAATAAAGCGACTGCTAGATGGTCGCCAACAAGCCTTTCCGACAGAGCGACCTTGGTCTGGACGGACCGTGTAGACAGTTGTTTCCAGCAAAATGTATGAACCACCAACCAATATCAGGGTGACCTTAGCCGTCGGCAGCCTTGTTTACGGCCGTCTAGAAGACGCTTAAATATGTGTACTCGTCAACTTCTGTTCTTACGAGAATTCTTAAATTAGGTAATTCGAAAATGTTTTCTTTTTTCCAGATTGCAAGTTGAAGCACGATGATCTAAACATTAACCTCGACATTCTTACCCCAGTAAGTTTTATGTAATGTCTGATGTTTTTATCCGTTTAAATGCCCAAGTACACACCGTCCCGACAAGATTCATACCAACCTTATTTTTATCTTCCATGTTTTCTATGGGCTCTATACAAAAAACTAGAACCCATTTTCCATTTTCCGCCTTCCGACTGAATATTGTCTGAATTCCGTTGGGATATGAGCTGAAATCTGAAGTGTGTTGCGTCTCAGGTGGTAATAACTTATCTACCCTAAACATAGAGAATTCAACCCGGATGGAGTAGCCACGTCTGTCATTTTCTATAAAAAAATCTGCCCATTTTTGCGGGGGGGGGGGGGGGGAAGGTCAAATGTATGGCTATTCGTACGTAACGTACAAATAGCCATGTCAGATAAACGTCAGGCCATACAATAAATATGACCACTGGTCATATGTTTTCGGCAGAGGGGAACGTCTGTCAATAGCCGCTCCGGTTGGTTGAATTCTCTAAGGGTCAAATAGATATATCGAAACCGAAAGCCAAATTGAAATTGGTATATTTTCCAGGCTGAGCTGCTTCGTACTGTGAAGCGGTTCGAGAGGATCAAGACGGACCTCATTAGCACTCTTCGCAGCAAGGAGTGGCGTTTAGACTCAGAGTCGAAGGTAATCAGTAGAGTAGGGTTGCATTGGCAATCCGAATCGGAAATGTATGAAATTATCCGAATCTGGACCTTCCTATACATTTAATTTAATGGTGGCAAACAAGCATACGGTCCACCTGATGGTAAGCAGCTACCGTAGACTATGGACGCCTGCAACTCCAGACTTGCGCGTTGCCGACCCTTTATAAAAAGGTGGATTCACTGTGTTGACGGCTAAAGGAACAAGAGGGTCCCTCGTCGTCAACACACTGGGTCCTCTTTGGGCTCTTCAAATAGTTCAAATCCTTTTTTTTTCTTCCAAAATACTTTTTACGCGCAGGTGACCCAGCCTCCCGTTATTAAGTCTTAAATTGGATAATCGTTTGAACTCAAGATGGCGACGACGTCTTGAGAACAGTTTTTTTATTCATTTACGTAGTTTAGCTCATTGTGCGGTGATCTAACGAACAAGTGTGAAGCTAATGAAAAACTATTCTCAAAACGCGCGTAACCACCCTTTATAGTTAAACAAACGGTTATCCGTGGCTCTGCCACCACGTGTTTGTTTGTAGGGAGATTATCACCTTACAATCAGCAAGGCCTCAATCGAACAACGTTGCCTATACTTTATTTTATTCAATATTAATGTGTTAACGTCGTCATTGGCAAACTTCTGATTGCTGTGTTCGTACAGGGAAAAAGCCATTTTATATATAAAAAAGTCTTAAATATGATTTCGCGAATCATTTACGGCATCATTACACTTCGAGTATTGTTAACGAGATAATTGAGATTTACCCAAATATTTGTGTTGTATCTCTTTCCCTATTACAGAAAACGAAAGAGACAATAATACAGCGACAAACCCAATACCTACGCCAAATTAATTGCATACAATCACTGGCAAAGCCCTGGGGGTTCGTGTATCTAGTTTTAGAAAACTCAATTGTCAACCGTATCCCGTCAGCACAAGTTCTAAAATACAATAACAGATGGCATGACCTTAAAGGATTCCAGAAACGATAATTTTATTGGCATTTAATACACGCAAGTCGAACACGAAGGTCGGGAAAGCCTTGTTGCATGACGAAGAAATTAGGGCACTTACATATCCAATGTATAGCAATGTATCTGCATGGCAATGCTTATTATTATCCCCAATTGATAAAAATAAGCATAACCATGGAGGTAAATAGTTATATACTTTCCAATAAATAAATAATATATTTGTTTCGTTGCATTTATAAAATCAAAATTTTAAAAATAGGTACAGTCAAGTGCAAAAATACGCATCGAAAAAATCGTCTCATAAATATGGTACTACGCACTTATTACAACGGAATAAGATACTACGGGTTGCTACTTATATATCCGGAAACAAAAAAACAAACAAACGTACACGGCTGAAAATGGTTTTATTGTTTTTCAAAGTATTCCCCTTGATGATCTATGCACTTTTGCATTCGCGTGAACCAATTTTTAAAGCACTTCTGCCACTCCGCCTGAGGTACCTGCATAACGTGTTGTTTGAATGCGTCGACAGCATCTTCAGCGGTCGAAAATCGTTGACCGCGTAATTTATTCTTTATATTTGGAAATAAATAAAAATCGTTGGGTGCCAAGACAGAGCTGTACGGCGGATGACCCGTTAATTCCACATTATGACCCTCCAAAAATAGAGTTGTTTCGCGTGACGTATGACAGCTGGCATTGTCATGATGAAGAATGATTCTTCGTCGCTGGTTAGTTTTACGAATTTGTTCAAATACTTCCGGTAAGCAAATGGTCGTGTACCACTCTGAATTAACCGTTCTACGGTTTTCTAGTGGCACTGTAGCTACATGGCCATTAATACCGAAGAAGCAGGCCACCATTTGTTTCAATGTACTTTTTGCACGAGTAACTTTCGTAGGGTTCGGCTCATTTTGAAACACCCATACCGTTGATTGTTGCTTCGTTTCGGGATCGTATGCATAGATCCAGGATTCGTCACCTGTATAGATGTTATAAACGGCTTTTGAGTCACCACGGTTATATTTTTTTAACATTTTATTGCACCATTCGACGCGAGCATCTTTTTGCTCTTTTGTTAAGTTGTGGGGTATCCAACGCGAACAAATTTTTTTTACAGCCAAATAATTATGTAATATGCTATTAATGCTGGTCATAGAAATACCCAGAGTCGCCTCTATCTCGCGGTACGTAACATGTCGGTCGTCCATTATAAGTTTTCGCACAGCCTCGATATTTTGTTGTACAACGACCGATTTCGGGCGACCTGCCTTAACTTCGTCCGTAAGCATACTACGTCCACGATTGAACTCACTAAACCAGTGATACACAGTAGTTTTAGATGGGGCTTCATCACCAAAAGTTGAAGTTAGTTGATCTATGCACTGTTGTTGCGTTAAACCACGCCGAAAATCATAATAAATCATAGCACGAATATTTTCACGAGTGAGTTCCATTCTTGCTGCGAGATGACATTTAAAACCCGTCAAAAACAAAACACGAGCGTTAATAAGAAAGAAAAAAATATACCGGCCAGTACTTAAAAAAGTTCAAATTTTACCATGGAGGTCAAATATGCTATTTAAGAAGATTGTAATCCCGGTTTCCGGATATATAAATAGCAGCCTATGTATGGGACGTATTTTTGAGTAAGATGAGTACACCCATATGTTTACAATTGACTGTACACGGGAAAATTCAAGTGTAACATGTGTTTGCGCTTTGAATGATTTTATGATGATGGTTTAAACTTTTATAAAGGAATAGTACATTACTTACCAAGGACTGTAAAAGAAAGAAAGCCCGAAATCGCAAGTATTTGGGACCCGAGCCGCAGGCGAGGGTTGTAAATATGCGATAGAGGGCTTTCTTTTTTACTGCCCGTGGTGAGTAGGTACACAATTTTACGTCTCCACCTGGCCATAATGCGAGTTTTACCGTACGCGTAGCGTGCGGTAATACTCACATTATGGCCAGGTGTGACGTAAATGTATTTATCGTATAGTATTGTGACGTCACAATATTAGTCTCCCATATAAACTACAAAGTAACAAACCGTTTTGACGTTTCCTAAAGAGTAGCAGATTTGATTTTATCGGAAAGTAGCCTATTACCTACAGGAGGGGTTTTCAAAGTGGGGGCGCCCGCCCCCCCCCCACCGCATTTTAAGGGGGGCGCGGAGCCTCGGGAAATTTGAACACGGCTAGCTAGACCATTTACTTCAGTTTCCTTGCATCAAAGCGAAGGGGGGCGTGGGAATTTCA
The DNA here is from genome assembly GCA_947086415.1 of Pammene aurita. Taxonomy (NCBI): domain Eukaryota; kingdom Metazoa; phylum Arthropoda; class Insecta; order Lepidoptera; family Tortricidae; genus Pammene; species Pammene aurita. The sequence goes on from OX352295.1 coordinate 36,879,216, forward strand.
TTTTAGGCAGCAGGGAGGCGTGCCTAAAAAAAGTTTGGGAACCCCTGGCCTACAGCTTTAGCAGCCGTGAATAAGGCATCGGCATCAGTCACCTTTCGACATGTATCTAAATAACTGATTATAGTGCATTTGCAAGAAAAAATCCGGTTCGAAGGACCAACAATTTTCAACTCTTATTGATACTAAATAATAAGGGATAGGTATGAAATTTTAAAACGAGCTACCTGCTCTTTATTCGTAAAGGTATGACTCGGGACCATAAAGAATTCTCGAGTCAAGCGTGAGTCAGATTAAAAAAAAAACCGGCCAAGAGCGTGTCGGGCCACGCTCATTGTAGGCTTCCGTAGTTTTCCGTCCGTCAACTTTATTTGAAAGCACGTAATTTCATTGTGATTTTGTAGAAATTACAGGTACAATAAACACCTGCTTATACGGTTAAATTACAAACTTAGTTCAGAAATTATATTTTTTTTTTTTTCAAAAACTATTCAACCTATCAAGTTCAAAATAATTTTCCTAGAAAGTTTTTTATAAAGTTCTACTTTTGAGATTTGTTTCATATTTTTAAAACTTAGGGTTCAAAAGTTAGAGGGAGGGGGACACAATTTTTTTTAATTCTGGAGCGATTATTTCCGAAAATATTTACATTATCAAAAAATGATTTTACTAAACCCCTATTCATTTTTAAATACCTATCCAACAATATATCACACGTTAGGGTTGAAATGAAAAAAAAAATCATTCCCCACTTTACGTATAGGGGAGGTACCCTAATAAAACATTTTTTTCCACTTTTTACGAGTATTTTACCACTTTGTCGGCGTGATTGATATACATATTAGTACCAAATTTCAGCTTTCTAGTGCTAACGGTCACTGAGATTATCCGCGGACGGACGGACGGACGGACGGACGGGCAGACATGGCGAAACTATAAGGGTTCCTAGCTCACTACGGAACCCTAAAAACGTTCAATTGATGAAACCCTTGATGAGTTTAAGTCTAACTTCGCCGGTTTTTAGGGTTCCGTAGTCAACTATAAAGGCAACTGGTAATATAAACGCTAGACTGATAATGACGATGTATGTGTTCCAGTTGTTCGTACGCGTCAACGACCAGCGTACGTACCTGCAGAACGAGCTGATGATCTGCCAGAACAACATCATGCGCCTACAGCGAAACGGCTCTTATTGGCAGTAAGTATCTTATCGAATTAGTAGGCTGCGTTTCTACCAGAGACAAACGAGGATGCGTTGCGAGGAATATGTTTGTTAAGATCACAATCGCAGCGATTTGATTTTGTCATAATAAATTAACTTCCGTTCAATTGCGGTATCATATAGAGGTAAATAATAGCCACAATTTTGGAGCAACGCGATTTTGAATTGACATTGTCATTTGGTCTATAATCTGAAGCTTCTCGACCAGGGAAAAACACCCGTGCGTTTTACGCCTCGTACACGAAAAAACTCTCCAATTTGCCGCTCAGTTACGTCAAAAACTAAATAGTTTAGTGAACGTGACAGCTTCAATGTTATTGTTTCATACTCTTGCTGCCAACAGCGTCAATATTAGACGGAGAGCTAGCCACGTCAGATATGACACAATAATGAGAGCGACGAAACCCCTCTCGTTAGTTTGCTATCCTATGCTTATTTCTAGATCCGGACATATGGCAGCTGTAAAGTGGTGGAGGTCAAAAAATGCAGACCACTTTAAGAATACAAATCCTAGACTTCTGGTTTTGATGTAGTATTATGAAAAATTATATAAATAATTAGATCACATCATTGCCAAAAGTTTCTGATGGTGGAAAGTAGTCCAAAACGACGTAGAATGTAATTCATAGTTTCCAAGATATTACGCAATGTTTTTTGTTCTAATGTTAAAATATAGGCCCCGTCCTCCATCAATAAGATAACTTCGGCCGTTTTTACCTATTTTGGTATTACTTTTTTCCAATTCAAAAAATTTGCGAGTCTGTCACTCTGACATCCACCCATTAAAAGCTGCCAGATGCTCGGATCTAGCAATAAGGATAGTATTGCAATCTTACTAGATGGGTTTCATTTATCTCATTATTGTGTCATATCTGACGTGGCCAGCTCTTAGACCAATATGGCTCGGAGCGGTTTTTACATGAAGTAGGCATGATGTGGCAAATGTATTGACCGCCGCTGTGGGTATGACCCTCTAGACACGTCCCCCGACGAGCCGACGAGCGAGTGCTGGACCCCAAGCGAGGACCTATCAAGAAGGTCCTAGGCGCGCATCGTCTGACCCCCATCGCCACCTAATGTGCTTCACCACTTTACACGAGATTTACACCAGTTTTTTGGTAAGACTATTACATTTTGTTTTGTTTATTTTGGCGTCACAGAATAACTTCTTATATTTTAAGTAGGTATCTTCGATGATTTATTATGATTGTCTATTTTCAACCATGTAATTTTTTTGGACATTGCATTGAAAGTAAGTACGATCAGCTACAGAATTCCAAACCTAATCAATGAATGAATTGATTGATAATGTGGGTACTTACTTAGGATTTTTTTAAGATGTCGGAATTGTAGTGCAGATAAGAGTACCCGGACGTTAAAGAATTTTCTTAACTTTCGAGAAAACCAAACATACAATTTATGTATTAGATTATTAGAGCCAGTAAGTTTTGTTATGATTACGAAGTAAAGATTAATGTGTGATTAAGTTTTGTACACATTTTAGACATTAGATTTGTAGATGGCAAAGCCAGCACTATTAGATGTACCTGTTTACAGTAATAAATTAGATTACAAGATATAAATATATTAAGTACAACATTTGTTACTTACTAATAAATATCATAAATCTGATCTTGTCATTGATTTTGTTGAAATTATATAGTTTGACTTACTTAGCTACGCAAAAATCGCTCTTAGCGATTCCTGGGCTACCAGTGTTCAAAATATCTTGGCCGCTATTTTTATGGCCTCTGGGTTTACCCGTGACCTTCGGGTTACTAGTACCTCTTTATTGTTTTTCTTTTTTATATCATTGCATAAATAAATTAGTATTATGATTGTTTTTCAAACCATGTTTGTAATACCCGAGTTTATATCAAGACAATGAACAATAGCATCCCTTTTAATGGGACACACCAGTGGAATGTCACTTTCTATAATTAAAAACTAAATATTATATATTATAAGGTTGTGTAGAATAGAAAATATTCCTTGTTTATAGAAGTTTCATATAGTAAATACAGAAAAATATTTAAAACATTTATTTACAAATATTTTACTACAATATTATTAATTATCTACTACTCGTAATTATGCATCAATAAAAGTATTAAAGTATGTTCGAAGTTTCAATTCCTCGTGTTCTTATATTTAGCTGGAGACTCAACTAGTGTGCTTAGGTACTCGGCTTCTGGGTTTTCGTACGGGCCATGGAGTGACGACGCTGCGAACATAAAAGTGAAAAAAAAATCTAAGTACAGTCAAGTGCAAAAATACGTACCGAAAAATCGTCTCATAAATATGGTACTACGCACTTATTACAACGGAATAAAGATAGAATAGAAATGAAGATTCCATTTTAAAGGATCACAGGTCGAAACTCTTAAGACACAATAACACAAGAGACGCCACACATGATTTGAATGCTTTTTATCAGCAAATTAAGTTACCTTAACGTTGTTTCCCCGGAGGGCACAATAAGTAAAAAAAAAAAATTTAAAATTTAAACTGTTTATTATAATGAAATGGGTTAATAACAATTTCACTTAACTTAGTATTAATCTTTTACATTTAAGATTGTATTACCAAGCTATTATTTTGGGGTTGCAACCCCTTTTAACATAAATTACTTTAAATTAAATCATATTAATCTATTTCACCATTAAAATTGTTATTTATCAGTGCTTTTCAACCGACTTCAAGATTTCGAAGGAGGAGGTTATCAATTCGTCGGGATCTTTGTTTTTGCTATTTTTTTTTTTTTTTTATGTAGTTCACCGATTATTCGAAGACGGCGGGACCGATTTGGAAAATTCTTTTTTTGTTTGAAAGCCTATACTTCACAGTTGGTCCCATTGTAACCATGTTAGGATCTGATGATGGGATCCTGGAGAAATCGAGGGAACTCTTCAACTATTATAGGCACACCTATGGTGATTTGAGTATTTTTTACAGCAGCTCGAGCATTTGCTGTTGGAAAGCTGGATGCTAAGTGAAGTCGGTTCTTTTTTGTTTAAAATTATTTAACAATACTTTTATTACTGAAAATAGATGTCATATACTTAAGAAAAAGTGACCAAAGCGGCTTCAGCCGCGAAAGCTGAAGACGCCAGTTCAAATCTGGCCTCGGACACCGGAGGGTTTGGTCACTTTTTTTTTTTTTTTTTTTTTTTTTCTTAAGTATATGACATCTATTTTCAGTTTATATATAGTAGTGTAACTACTTAAAAATTGCAAATCAAAAAATATTGAACAAAATAATTTGATTTGCTTCAAGATTAATACTTTTATTATTCTTATTTTTTTGCTGTTTAGAACTTAAGGTATGTAAGAAGTCCAAACTCTGTTACCATATTCATTACTATTTTTAGTGGTTACAAAGTTAGGTTCATTGGCAATATTTGACGTCGTTAACAATGTCGCTTGTCGTCGTCCACATAGCCGCCCACTACTATCACGAACGCGTATTTTGCACCCGTTTTTACTCGCACTCGTTTATGAATGAAGAGGTATATGTATGTAGGGTATAACAAGGGCCCCCGTGCCCTAAGAGCGCTCCGAAAGAGTAAAAAACTGAAAGAAGTGACCTACCTGTGGAGACCTAGTCGCCAGAAAAAATATAAGTCATCTTAACCTCGTCGCCTAGGCCTGCAAAGTAACTTTTTTTTTGTTTCAACGTCCAACCTCATTCAGACAGCGTCAAATATGGTGGCAGGTTTTACGAACAGCTGATTTTAACTTTTTAATTTTTATTTCATGGTCGCTTTTTAGATTGAATAAAACATTGTCCTTTTGGTTTTTTATTTTATTTTATTTCATTGCATGTTTGAGAAAAGCACTATACATATATGCCTCGGCGTGAAAACGGATTTCCGGCCTCGTATCTATCCTACATGGCCGGAAGTCCGTGTTTTCCCGGCCTCTGATGTAATGTACTATTTATTACCGTGTGTCGGTGTATTACCTCGGTAACAATGTCGCTTGTCGTCGTGCAGGCGCAGATGGCGCGGGCAGGCGCACACGTAACCGCCCGCCACGTTCACGCACGCGTACTCGCACTCGGCCGTGTCTAGCGAGCACTCGTTTATATCTGACAGGTGTAAAATAGTACGTTATGTGACTGCTACATAATGAAGGGCATTAAAATACGAGTGTGGTTTTATGAACGGAGCGAAGTGAGTTTTATAATAATATCACACGAGTGTTTTAATGCCTAATTAGGTACAGTTACATACAATACTTTATCTACACACATATAACAACTCAAAAACGTGTCGAGATTCATTAGAATGACCGCCATTGCGACTCCATGGTCAATTTCAAATCAATGGTAGATTTCAATTAGAACTAGATTGTCATAAGTACTTTAATTACATTCAAATTTTGAACATCTTCTGAAATCGCCGATTCAAGAAGGAATCGGTATACCAGATGACGTTCGTAGAAAGTATCGGTCATCGATATTATACTGTAAATTTTACGATGCACCACAGATACATATTTATTTCTTAATATATGCGTTTCTATATAGGGAAGTTATGATATGGATGTAGATAAATTATATTTAAAAAGTAAATGCTCAGTCAGCTCAGTGAACTATATTACTACTGAAAGCACAATTGTTACTATTGAACCAAGTATCTAACGACGAAAATAATGGTTTTCATACAATTCTGCGTTCAAATGTCGTTTACTGGAGACCAGTAAATGGACAACCATTAATTACGATTTTGTGGCCGATCCCATAGTAGATTCAGTAAGAACTGCGCCATCTTCTGTGTAATTTTAAGGACTACTTTTAAAACCAAAGGCTCTTTCAATTAAGGTTTCCGCGATCGAGATATTCACTAGATGGCAGCACCGTGACGAGAGGTATTATTGACAGCAGCTGTCAAAATGCACCAATAAAAGGATATCCGTTTGAGCTCAAGATGGCTGTGCCGTCTTTAGACTTGTTTTTTGTTTTTTGCTCATTTCCGTAGTTCAGTGTGTAATACTGATAGCTTATTGTGCGGTGAGGTGACTTAACGAACAAGTGTGCAGCTAATAAAAAAATAGTCTCAAAACGCGCGTAACCAGCCTTTAGTCGAACAAACGGTTATCCGGGGTCTCGGCCACCCACGTGTTTATAGGGAGACTATCACCTTACAATCAGCAAGGCCTCAATTAACCGAACAACGTTGCTTATATTTTATGGAAAATTAATATATTAAGATAATAAGTCTACAGCTCGAAATTGGCAGAATTCACCTCGCCAAAATCGGCGAGGAGTAAAAGCTATATATATATAAAATAAGAAAAAGAAAAAATGATTAAACATGATTAGTGGATTATGACAGCTAGACATCTCGCCGCGGTGCTGCCATCTAGTGGACAACTCGATTGCGTAAACCCTCACTGAGATGTTTCCTCTTACCCATACACCGCAGGCCGGCGCCCAGCGAGCTGTACCCGGGCGGGCAGCCGCACTGGTACCCGCCCACCGAGTTCACGCACGTCTGCGTCGCGTGGCAGTGGTTGTCTTCCGATGAACACTCATCGATATCTAGAATAAATAGTTCCAGGGTCGTAAATAACATAGCTGACGGCAGGTGGACTAAAATGTTGACGGATTGGTGGCGGACTTTTGGATGAAAGGAGTCCTTGGCGTTCGTTGGCTCGTTGGGTGGATGACATCCGGAAGATTGCGGGCCACTTCCGTATGAGATTAGCTCAGGACCGGGACAAATGGCGTACTCAAAGAGAGGCCTATGCTCAGCAGTGGGCGACAAATGGCTAACATGATGCTGATGATGTGAAATCACATTAGAATTTATACACCTAGTAACAATCCAGTTAATAACGTATTCATCGAAAAATGTAATACCTCGAGCGAGACTCGAATTCGCAATTTCCGGATACCAGCCCGCCGCTAGCAGATAAGAGACCAACTGAACTTCCGTTGGGAGCGACCCCTAAGACGTATTTGGAGGATAAGATAACAAAAATCGCTGCCAACAAATATATCTCGGCATGTCTCGGTAGCTCAATTAAGTGACGAATTCAAGTGTCAGCTTAGGCAGCAATTTTTACATATTATATCTTTTCACTTCTCATGCTCGTAAAGTTCGACTTTAAGTCATGCGTGGACGACATAAAATCGCTTATTAAGCTCTAGTGCATAAAGTAAAATTTTCTTCTAAGACTAAGACATTGAGGCTCAACAGCCAAACACAGACAAAATATATTGCACAATTTAATGGAGCAGTAAAATTTCGTAGAATACTGAAACTTATTGTTTTATTTTATTCTTGCTATAATTATTTGAATTCCGTGTTTTCTATCATTAAATTAATGAAATCAGATAAAATGGGAGTTGATAATAGTTTAAAAATGCCCCAAAATGTTTTTATGACTTGGCAGAGAACAAGTATCTACTTATGTCAAAATTCACATGTTGGAAAATTAAAAAAAAAAACATTAAAAGATTAATTATAGGGAACCATATTATTTTCATTGTAATCTTTTTGTTACAACTTGAAATTGTTTTACGATTACCGATAAATAATTTCCTCGCAATTGAAGTGAAAATTAGAGTGTAAAACTCGTCCTTAAAACCCATTTTAAACTCGACTTTATATCAATCCTCGCTCGCAAGCTCGCTCGGATGGCTAAACGCCTCGCGTAAAATGGTGCGTTTTATGCACTTGTTGTACAATCTACTATTAGTAGTAGTCTTATTATAATTTATTAGGATTTTACATCAAAAGTTGAAAGAGGTGCAAGTAAAAAGGTTAGTAAGGGAAAATCTTGAGAAAGGACGCTTCGCAAAAAAATGAAAGGAAAATTTGCTAGTAACTAGGTTGAATAACAGAGTAATTAATTTGGATTCGTTACATACCGTCACAACTCTGTATAGTGTCGTTGTGCGTGAACCCCGGCTCGCAGGGTCCCTGGTCTGGATTAGGTAACACATGGCCTTCGTATATTGGCGCCTTAACTGTAGCTGTAATAAAATGGTACTGGTTAAACTTTTGAGCGCCCTCGACGGCCAGTCACGGCAACACGGCCACCGACGTCAAGAGCCAATGACCACCTTCGGTCTCTGTAGCCGCCGTAATCAAGATCTCGACGACTCAAATAAAACTTCGATGTATAATTCCAAAGTACTGGTTAACAAAAGGTATAGTGCCAAAAACGGTTAAATAAGAGTGAAAGTGGTTGAAGGTTTGGAAGCTCAAGATGGAGTGTTGGCAAATTTTACTAAACGTACAACTTAGTTTTAAACTTAATTCTGATTGGCCTGAAGTCTATGTGGTGCGCTGCCATTGGTGCTTAGAAGAATCCCCCGAATACTAGCCGAGCCCGAGCGTTTAGCAACTGCAGATTGTATACAAAAAGAGGTTGCGTTCGCAACAGTCTCCATTTATCAGACCAGCTCGATGGTACCGAAATATTGTATTCCTAAGTAACGCAGGCATGTAAAATTGCAGCTCAATCCGACATCAGGAACTGGTTAAAATATGGCTTGCAAGATTCTACCAAATTAATAAAACAACCTCCTTATTCATAAACGTCTCTTAGGGCTCAATTAGTTAATTTATGTTTTGTCCTTATTTGTCACTTTGACAGGTGTGTTTGTTAGAAACAGACAAAATATAAATTGAGGATAATCGTTTACGCTTCAAGATGGCTGCATCGTCTTTGGAATAGTTTTTTGTTTTTTGCTCATTTACGTAGTTCAGTGTGTAATATTGATAGCTTATTGTGCGGTGACCTAACGAACAAGTGTGCAGCTAATGAAAAATTAGTCCCAAAACGCGAGTAACCACCCTTTAGTTGAGTTCCGGGGTCCCGGCCACCCACGTGTTTGTAAGGAGGCTATCACTTTACAATCAACAAGGCCTTAACCGAACAACGTTGCTTTTATTTTATTTTACGAAAATAAATAAGATCCTAAGTGTACCTTGACATTGGCAGAATTCACCTCGCTAAAATAGGCGAGGAGTAAAAGCCACTAATTAAAAAACAAAAAAAATATAAAAATAAAAATTAACTAATTGAGGCAAGGCCTGAGAGACGTTTATGAATAAGGGGGTTACCCAAGCAACTACCAACACTGTGAATTAAGGCGCTAGGCGCTAGTTGTGGTCAAAAACCGTTACTTTCTAAGGGATATATCTCAATAACGGGTTATTCAAAAATTTTGAAAAAAAAATATGTTAAAAACCATTTCATGTACAACATTGTCAACGTTTATAGAATAACTCGTGTAACGTATAGTTTCTCCGTTATTTAAAATGTCGTTTTACGGTTAATTTTGCTTATATCTACTGAACGGCTCATTCGATTTAAGATATTGTTGAACTAAAAAATGTGTACTACAAAACACTACAATCACAACGTAGGAAATTTAAATTGATTAAATTTTCTTAAACAACTTTATCATAATTCCACATTTCGTGCGTTGGTAGCTCGAAAACGGCGTTGCTGGCAGTCGTGGACTAGCTTTGAGACGAGAGCTCGTCGCTCCGTGCTCCCCTTGTACTACAAATACTTGTGCTTGGCCCGTGAGCAATAATATCGGACTTACTGTGCCTAAAGACTAAATAACTGCAGAGGGTTCATGCGGTGCGGGCATAACGTGTCTTGTCGGAATCAATAGCGCATAGACGTTTTATCTTTTAAGATAATATACCCGTATGTGTGTTCATGTCTTTACGTTCTTATAAAAAGTGTATTTTATTTAGATTACCTATATTACAAATTAAATAAAGAAGTGAAATAAAAATGGAGAAAAAACAGAACTCATGCATATTTAATGCCCTGAAAACAAATGTAGTCTTGTAAGATACACTACAATTATTATGTATTAGTACTTAGTCTGATGCGTCACGCAAAATAGGCGTTAGTCGTCGAGTTGCGGAAACCTGCTATTGCTACAATACAATGGACTAATAATTAATTTTCGGAGTTATTATTTACGAAAATATGCGTTTTATCCAAAAGTTGTTTAAGACTTATTCTTTTTGAAAGACCTTTCGAATAATACCACACACTATCGTGTATCGTGTATCGTATCAATCGTGTGGGTTGGAGCGAAAAAAAATCACCTCCACTTCATTTTATTTTTCTCGTTTTGTTTTACCATATTGTCGGCGTGATTAAAACACATACAAATTTCAGTGTACTAAATATCACTGAGCAAAGCCTGATCGAGATTCTAATTAAAAATTATATAAAACTAGCTTTTGCCCGCGGCTTCGCTCGCGTTAAATTCGGGGTAAGACGGTTCCCCTTTGCCCCCCGGAATGCTCCATACAAACTTCCACCCCCCATTTTAAGGAAGTGGGGGGTTAGAAAGAGACAAAAAGTAGCCTGTCACTACCCAAGTAACACATCAAAGCAGTATAACGGCCGTCTTACAGCATATCTGTATGCTTTTAGCATTTTGAGTTCGTTTTATAGTAGCATTATAAACGTTTATAGTGCTGATATAGCTCTTAAATGGGCACAAATTACCCAGCTTGAGATCCTATGTGGGTTATTTAATAGCATTACAGGCGCATTATGTCTGCGCTATTAGCATTAGCGCTATTAGAAAGTGCCAATCGCAATAAAGAAGCATTAGTACTCTCGATTAAGTTGCCAATCTCAATACAAAAGCATTATACTAGCATAAGAGTGTAGTAAAATAAACCTTACGTCAATGCAAAAACGTCTCTAATACCGACGGAACAAATGTTATAATACAATGAACGTTGTAATTTAACTACTTTGTCTCGCAATATAAAATGGACGAAGACGGTACAAAAAACTGAATGAGTGACACGTCATATTTGTTTGCGTAACAAATTTTATAAAAGTTTTTGACTCTTTTACGTTATTATATCCTTCAAATATTACTGCGCAATGTAGTTTACTGTAAATGTGTATATAAGTTTCATTGAAAATTTTCACGCGCCTTTGATTTATTGTGGTTTTGCTATAAAATATTATAAAAAGATATGCGTCAAATAAACAAAACAATTGTGTAATCCTCGTATAGAACGAGTTTTGCAATATTAACATAATAGTGTTGGTTGAGCAGTTTTAAATTAAGTTATTTCATTATTATATAGGCATTTCCCTTGTATAAATAGGTTCGCATGATTTTATTTTTAGGTTATAAATTATTTACAAAATGGCGTTGGTCTATATAGACGGAGAGCTAGCCACGTCAGATATGACACAATAATGAGAGCAACCAAACCCCTCTAGTCAGTTTGGTACACTATGCTTATTTCTAGATATGGACATCTGGCAGCTTTAAAGTGGTGGAGGTCAAAGAATGCAAACCATTTCAAGAAAACAAATCCTAGAGATCTGGGTTTGATGCAATATTATGAGAAACTATACAAATACTATACAATATTAAGATAAATTATACAAAAGTTTATGTTGGGAGAAAGTAGTGCCAAACGATGTATAATATAGTTCATAGTTTGTCGCCTACTGTTTTTGTTTCCGTAATAATACATATTATTGACGTGACAACGTCTTATAATTCGATGGAGCCGGCTACACGCACGAAAAAACATGACTCATGCGGCGTTACCTCGCTCTGAGGCGTTCCATTTAAGGCTTGAAGTGCAAGCGAGAGCGCGGAACGAGCGACAAAGAGGCACAATCGGCCTTCGCGTTCGGCAGCGTTCGACATCTGTCTCTCTCCTACTTGAGTGAGCGATGCGTCCGCGTGGACAGCTGCTATACAATAATACATTTACATGTTTTCGTCAAGTATGAAGTGTAGTGAAATTAAAATTTTCTTTTGAAAAATGCAACCATTCCATCAGTATTTTCTTATGACGTTGTCACGTTCAACTAGTTATCGTCAGTAAACTGACTTTACAGACAACCGACTTTTTTTTTGGTCTAACGTTTTTTATCGATATTTGACCAGTTTTGAGTCGATATTCCAACATATTCACTACAGATAGAATTATAAGGCAAACGACTATCGGTTCTTGAATCTTTTATCTCCATTCTGTAGAGCCGGATCTTGAAATAAATGAGCCGTTATTTTTTTATGATATTTTTAAAATATGGTGTAAAAAAACACTTATATCGATATTCGAATGGTGTAAAGAATCTTACATATACGTGATCTACATATTAGGGTTCCTCTTTGATGTTTCTAAAAACTGTAGAGATTTTAATTTTTAACTAATTAACACAAAATTTATGACCATAAAACCACTTTTTTAGCCTAAACCGGTTCGACTTTGATGTCAAATATCTCGAAGACAATGAATATTGAAGTAAATATAGGATACTATATTGTTTAAAGCCGTTACTGATAATACGATAAGCTATATAAATCATTAGAAAACTAAGGGAATCCGATCTAAGGTCGTTGGCGCCAGGGAAGCCCTTAAAATATAGGCCCAGTCCCTTATAACTGAGACAACTTCGGCAGTTTTTACCTAGTTTGGTATTATTATTTTCCAATTAAAACATTTTGCTAGTCTGTCACTGTGACCTCCACTCATTAAAAGCTGCCAGATGCCAGGATCTAGCAATAAGAATAGTATAGCAATCTAACCAGACGGGTTTTGTTGCTCTCATTATCATACATCGGGGTTTTCGGAGCGGGAACGATTTGAGAAAGAGTAGATATAAACAGATAGGTTAGTCTGAGAAAATATCATATTATGCCTAATGAATAACTACCTCTCTGTGAATAGTATACACACTAAGATACGAGTTTTTTTTCTTGGAGGCATTTTTGTCTTGACTATTTTGTAGTATGTTAAAAAGGCAATGGCATACTTGCATAGTAGGTCCCTTTTTCTTTTGTATATGACATCTATATAAGTTTAATGCAATTGCATATGAGAAATTTATGCACAAGATAATTAACTAAGAAAAAGACACGGTATGACATTAAGCGTCAAATATTAATCTTGACGTCCGATATTTATGAACTATTTGCTTATAAATGATTAGGGACTTAACTGAAGTCTATGATAATGACTGACTATTATATATATTGTATGATTTTTTTCAAGTTTTTTTTTTTCAATTAATTATTCATTAGGCAGAAACCTGCTAGAGTACATTCCGTTTTTTAAGTCAATACCTACTCTTTGGCTAATGTCAAACATTCCCGCTCCGAAAACCCCGATGTATGCTCATTATTGTGTCATATCTGACGTGGCTAGCTCTTAGTCCAATAGCAGGTCAGTTACCCTTAAAAAAAGCTTATTAATGCCTACAGCATTACGCGTGAATAATTATGCTATTAAACAACATTAAGCATTATATACTACTTAAAATTGCTATTGTAGGCGCTAAGGCACTAAAACAGCTAAAATCTGTATAGGGGCTGTTCATAAATTACGTCATAAATTATGATGATGTTTTACTCTTAAAGGCTTTAAAAAAGCATTTACATATGCCATTATACGACCGTTATACAGCTTAAAGCATTATATAATGCTATTGTAGAACCTAAAGCACTTAATTGCTTTTAAACAGCTGAAAGCTGTACAGTTGCGTTGTGGTTTGCTGCAGGAAAGCTAAAGGCTTTACAAAAGCATTTAGATATGCAATTATACAACCGTTATACAGCTCAAAGCATCATATAATGCGACAAGTTGCTCGGTGAACGTATATAAGAGTTTATACGGTCCTTAAGTTCGAAATAAGTTAACTATTCATATGTTATAATGCTTCCTGTGTTACTTGGGTAGCCTTCAACTATCTCCACTTTAAAAATCACGTCAATTCGTCGCCCCGTTTTGCCGTGAAAGACGGACAAACAAACACATACAGTTTCCCATTTATAATATTAGTATGGATTATATTAAATGTTTAAGAGTTCAATGTAAGTAATAATAAAGGAAAAAAGCTTTACTATCTCGCTGAAATGCAAATTTTATATTCAATTTCAATTTCATTTATTTAGAGACCAACTTGGATCATTATTGTTAGTACGAGTACTTAAAATAAATGGTTAGTATTTACAAATTAATCTACAATCAATATAAATAAATGTCGGCCATAATCTAAGAGATAATTGAAAATAGATTGAAATTAATTAATCATTACCTATAAAATAATAATTTACAATAAAATTTAAAATTTAAATGTCAAAATGTCGTACTTAATAAAAACAATATGTCATTTCAATCAATTTCATGTCTCACTTTAAATGTATCATCGAACAGTGGTTGAGATACACACAGTCCACACGTTCAGAAAACATTTTCAAAATGCTGTTGGCACTGCCGCGGATTCGGCGCACCAGGGATGTGGCTCGCCTGCGCATTGTGGCATAAAAGCAGTCTACCCGCGCCTCTGCGAACATCCCTGATGCACTACAAAATTTGGGCAGCCCCATCAGCACTCTGAACGCATTATTGTATTGAACACGCAGAGCGTTGTACCGTTTTTGAGTATAATCAGCCCACAGGTTGCTTGTGTAGAAGGTCGTACAGTAAGCCCTAAAAAGAGTGACCTTCACCTCTTTGGAGCAGTTAGCAAACCTGCGGGCTATCATGTTGGCTCTGACGGACAACGCCCTGCGTTCGCGCTCAATATCGGCATCATCTTTAAGGTCTGCGTTAACCAAATGTCCGAGATATTTAAATTGCTCAACGATTTTTAACGGTTGACCGTTCAATTTAACTGTTGGGAACATTGGCGAGCATTTACCCTTGACCTTAAAAATCATACATTCGCTCTTTTTTACATTATAAACCAGCCCATGCCTCGCTGCGTACCTTTCACAAATAGAAATGAGCTTGGCGAGTCCACACGCTGAGGCGCTCAGCAACACCATGTCGTCAGCATAGCTCAAATTGTTGACGCACACTCCGTCAATGTGACAACCGACACGAGTGTTGCTGAGCTCCTCTACAAGTGCGTTAAGATAAAGGTTGAACAGTTTAGGCGAGGTAAGCCCGCCCTGCCTCACGCCGCACTGGAGTCCGTACGGTTGCGAATATGCGTCCGACCATCTCACGACATTGACCTGGTTATGGTACCAGTATTTAAAAATACCTCTTACTTCAGCTGGTATATTCAAATCTTCCAGCTTTTGCCACAAGATATCATAATTGAACCAGATCAAATGCCTTAGTCAGGTCTAAGAAGCACGCATAAATCGCCGTTCGTCGGTCTGTACTTGACGGTCTGCTTCAGCGCCAAAATAGCGCTCTCGGTAGACAACCCCGGTTTAAAACCAAATTGGTTGTCATGAATCGTTAAATACTTGTCTATTAGGAGGTTCAGCAGACAGTCAAGCACCTTAGCGACTATAGTAGCGAGCGAAATAGGCCTATAGTTACATTTGTCACTGATATCGCCAGTTTTATTCTTCACTATTGGGACCACTACAGTCTTCATTATGTCGGTGGGCAAGTAAGTGTGTTGCATACAAAAGGTGTATAACATCGCCAGTACCCTAGGCAGGTGTGGGCCGGCATGATGCAGGTGCTCAACGCTGAGGCCATCATGGCCAGGAGACTTCCCTCGTGCGATACTACTTAAGGCTTTTTTAACGTCCTTAGAAGTAAATAGGGTACTCATCCCCTGTCCACATGACCCAGAGCCTCCAGCGCCAGTCGTGTGCGGTGGTCCCAAGGGGGATTCAACCGCAAAATGTTCCTTAAATCACTGCGCTATTGACCCATTCTCGCTCACCCCATCGATACATACAGGCAGCCCCGGCTTACCATTCAATTTATTTGTAGACTTCCAAAATTGACTAAAATCTGGCTTAGAGTGGTGTCCGGCAATGATATCCATTTTAATCTGCTCTTCATGTTTCTGACACCACTTTAAACGAGACCTGAAGATCCTTCGAGACTCACACATTTCGTCATAAAACTGGCCCGACCTAGGTTCGCCGTGCCATAGCCACAATTTAAACTTAAATTTAGCGTCCATATGAACGCTGCTTACATATTTATTCCACCCTATTACTAGTTTTTTCCTTGTTGACGACTTAGGTTCAAGGTCATAACTAGGCATCGGAGTTTTTGTCGCATGGTAAGACTAATAGCAAGCTATGGAGTCGACATTTGCCATAAATGTAAACTCTTATTCATACTCATACTCATTTATTTAATTAATTAGGTATTTTTTTGTAATGAAGGACCACAACGTTGACGAGTTTAGAAACGATTATTTAATGTTATCTTTGGAAAATAAGTATTACAATAAAAAATAATTACCATTTTTATACTGATTTAATTACGAAAATTCATAAACAAACAAAAGATAGATTAAAACACGTAAAAAATATGTATATAAAAATAGGAGAACATGTTGGGCCAGGCTCAATATATGGTTCCGCAGTCGTCATTTTTACAAGGACACTACGAGTAGACGTATCAGAATAAAACGAGCTTATAGACCTTATAGTACATCGCGATATAAGTGCAAAAGTAGAAAATTCGCAACGAATGACGATGCGATGAATTAAAACACGGCAGAAGGGAATGTTTTAGTCCACACTAGTGGCGAATTACCTATTCGCAGGTGTATAGTTTTACAGTACATCTGAAGATTTAGACATAGGCACGTAAACTGATATTTACATTTACAATTATGAATTCATCCGGACTTAGTTGAAATGAGAACCAAAACATATTTTCGGCAATAGAATGTTGGATCTTTTAATTAGTTGAAATTTCCATAGAACATGAAGCTACAGGAATAAGAGCTTCAAAGTCCTGATATGACATGATATATGCATCATCCTTTTCATAATTTCAGTTATGAAATGAGTAAACAACTGCGACCTTTTCCATATTTTCGGGGGTAAATCGGGTTCTATGATGATCAAATATCCACTTGTGACTAGAAAACGATCGTTCTACATCAACTGATGTTAACGTCGCGTATTCTAATATTCTTCCGAATTACTGAGAATTTGCCATGGCTCTAACCTCTACGAGGTCCGGATTTCTGTAGAGTACTTTATCCAATTTATCTTGAACTGTTTCAGGGCCGAAACATGTAAAATACTGTCTAATTTTGTCTAATATACGGAAAGTTTGCTTTATGGATATGTTGGTACATTCTAACATTGTAATCGACTCGACAATAAGTTCATAGTTATCCTTTATAAAACTTAGCTCTCTTTGGATATTTACGTTCGACAATGCGGCTTGGGCTTTTGATATTGCGATAGCTTCTCTGCTATTTAATTCAAATATAACACTTTTTATTTTTTCATAATAAGTTTCATAATAGAAAGCAGCACTCAGCCAAGTAGCCCACCTCGTTATTACTGGTTGCGGCGGTAATGGCACATCGGGAACCATCTTTAAGTAGCCTCGTTCTTTGTGGCGATTTGAGAAATATCTTTTTGACGTTTGAGACCAAAGTGTTAACTTCGTCATGCTCTGATCTTATTTCTTCTGCAACTCGATGGAGGGCGTGTGCTAAACACGTAATATGTTTCATATTGTAAAATTTTCTTTTTAAAAATTTGCCAGCGAGAAGCATGTATGCAGCACTATCCGTGCAAAGTATCAAAAATTTATTAATGTTCTGTGTATAGTCGTTTTGCCACAAAAAAATTAAACTATCTTCTACTAATTTAGCAACTAAGGATCCATTCACCTTTTCTATTACTTTACACGACAGCAAATACGGTCTGGATGGAAACCCTTGCAGTGATTTTACAATTACATTAACCACACAGTTTCCAGCAACATCCAAGGTTTCATCTACAGAAAGCCACAAGTATAGATGAATTATCGAGATCATGGAATTGCATTTGTAGTGGTTGTACCGTTTGCAACAAAATGAGAATAATTTTCTCTTCATTTAATATAATTTTTAAGAAAAAAAAACCGACATCCATGGGGGTAGCCGGTGAAGCATTATTGTAGATGGTGCACTTAGATTCCATACAATGAAATAACTTGCTTAACAAACGCAGCGGAGAGGACAAATCGCCAAACCTGAACTATGCGTCGTTGAAGATTTCCGTTCTGATCATCATCAGCAGTTCCACTTCATCAAATGTCACTCTTTTGAATGAAAATGCTTGATTTGTTGATAAAAATACAAAAGTCACTTTATGTATGCCTTTAAGATTTGAGGAATTCCCTCGATTCCTCATGGAACTCATCATCAGAACTTGAGCTTGACGAAAAAGGGTCCTGACAATCTAACTTGCTTAACAAACGCAGCGAAGGGGACGAATCGCCAAACGTGAACTATGCGTCGTTGAAGAGTTCCGTTCTGATCATCATCAGCAGTTCCACTTCATCAAATGTCACTCTTTTGAATGAAAATGCTTGACTTGTTGATAAAAATACAAAAATCACTATGTGTAAGCCCTTAAGATTTGAGGAGTTCCCTCGATTCTTCATGGATCCCATCATCAGAACTTGAGCTTGACGAAAATTTGTCCTGACAATTAAACTTGCTAAACAAACACAGCGAAGAGGACAAATCGCCAAACGTGAACTATGCGTCGTTGAAGAGTTCCGTTCTGATCATCATCAGCAGTTCTACTTCATCAAATGTCACTGTTTTGAATGAAAATGATGGTTTTGTTGATAAAAATATAAAAATCACTATATGTATGCCTTTAAGATTTGAGGAGTTCCCTCGATTCCTCATGGATCCCATCATCAGAACTGCGTTTTGACAAAAACGGGACCAATATGTATATATATACTTACAATCAAAAAAAGAATTTTCAAAATCGGTTCAGACATGACGGAGTTATGGAGTAACAAACATAAAAAATAAAAAACAAAAAAAATAAATAAAAAACATACACGCCGAATTGAGAACCTCCTCTTTTCAAATCTTGAAGTCGGTTAAAAATTACATACCCTTAAGACTTAAGACCTCTGTTTTTTGCTTTTAGTCGCTATCATGTTCTTCATCTGAGCTGTCACAAGTATTGATAATAATATTGTTTGAAATTCGATGCATTTCCCCTTCCTGACATCGATATTTATTTTCTTCACTTTCGACATGGCGACAAATATTTTCCCAGTCCTCAGCAGTAATAGTATTCATTCGTTCAGTTGCTAAACTCATAATGCCTTGCATGTTTAATGAAACGTTTCTGTTGTGTGCAGACCGGATTACCACGTCGAACCAAGCAGCGCTGACCCGCTGTACCATTTACCAGGTCATGTAGGGAGATGAATAAAAACACTTATTTAGAATTGTAAAACATTTGAGCAGTGTAGTTGCAGGTGTTTCCCCGCTGGGAGTAGTTGTAGAAGTGAGCAGTGAGAAGTGAATGAGCAACGAGTACGAGTGCTGACCTCTTTTATGGGTTTTCTAGCGTGCTCGTACTAGTGGCTGGTATGTGCCGTGTAAGTCTTTCGTTTATTTGCCAATAATCTTAAACTATTACATGGTTGTAGGAGGGTGTAAATCTATATTATTATGGGACATTTCTTCGTAGTTAAGTACAAAATTCTTACAATCTAGACATTTTGGGTATTACGACACAATTTCAATAAAATTAGACACAGATAATACTTAGGAACTAGACATAGAAACACAATATTTATACACGTTATTAAAACAAACAAATTGGTATAAATCGAAAAAATGATTAACTTAGATCTAGTTACACAAAAACAACAGTAATTTTAAGCTATCTGCGACAGTTCTCCCCCACGTGCGTCAGCACCGTCGAGTGGTGTGGAGCAGATGCGAATGAGTCTGGAAACAGGGCGGCAGACTTCTCCTGCGCGAGTACGTACAATGGCTACTCTTATGTGGCCATCAGGACCTGGAAAGAGCTGTGCGATCACGCCTCTAGGCCAAGTACCTCGTGGCATCGTACCGTCGGCTATAATTACTACATCTCCTACGTGTAGTTTCGTCGCGTTCTGGTGTACACTGGATCGTGGCATCAGGTTGGGACGATATTCCTTCAGCCAGCGTTTCCAGAAGTTGTCAGCTAGTGCTTGAGCTGTTTTCCAGGACGAAAGGCTCATATTTTCGTCGGAGAAGACTCCCAGCGGGGACATAGCGTTCGATCGGCCGATGAGAAAGTGGTTCGGCGTGAGCGCTTCAGCCTCTAAGTCAGGATTCACTGGGGTCAGCGGTCTGGAGTTTACCAGGTGTTCAGCTTCCAGCAGTAGCGTATGGAGAACTTCTTCATGGGGTGCTCTGTCTTTTAGCGTGACTTTCAGAGCTGTTTTCACGCTTCCGACTAGACGCTCCCAAGCCCCGCCGGCGGAGGGGTTGCCAGGCGGGATCTTCTTCCAGATCATGCGTCGTTCGGTCATAAATTGTTTGAGACTATCGGGCAGAGAGTTTTTGGCCTCTGATAGCTCGCGTTCTGCGCCGTAAAAGATTGTGGCGTTATCTGAGTACAGAACGGTGGGTGCGCCGCGTCGAGACATCATTCTTCGTAGCGATAGGATCATAGAGGCTGCCGATAGGGAGGCGGCTAGCTCTAGGTGCACGGCTCTAGTGGTGAGGCACGTGTAAAGGACGCCCCATCGCTTTTCTCGGCGGCGGCCTATGACAATTTGCATAGGACCGAACAAATCTACGGCTGCTGCGGTAAATGGCGGTTGATTCGCCTTGAGCCTCTCTGGCGGTAGGTCGCCTACAGGAACCTTGAGGGTAGCTCCTTTATAGGTCCGACACCATTGGCACTTATTCGTCAGATAACGAATCGTACCGCGCAGTCCGACTATGTAATATCTTTGCTTCAATTCGTTGATCACCGTCGCATGATTTCCGTGGTTGAAAAGTGCGTGGAAATGATGGATCAACAGCTTGGTAAATGCCTCCTTAGCGTGCAAGACAGGTATATGGGCTTCGTCTTTGTCTATTCGGGCATCTAGCACAATTATTCCGTTCTTATCAAGCTTCATAGCAACTCGATGTAATGCAGACTTCTTCGGCAGCGCGCGCCCGGCTTCCAGTAGTCGTATCTCTTCGGCATACGACTCATTTTGGCTCCGTTTAATCAGCAGTATCTCCGCTAGACTTATGTGTCTGTTATTCATTTCTGTTTCTGGATTTCTATTGACAGACAATCTGGCTTTGAATACCTCGGCAGCAATCAAAACTCTGGCCGTAGTGCGAACCAGCCTAGTGAACTTCGAGAATCTACATGTCTCGGGCAAGTATGCGAACTTGTTTTGAACGGTATTTACAGAGCAAACCGGTTTTATGACGCGCTCTTCGCACGTTTCTACGACGGGCTCTACTGTTTTCTCGCGCGGCTTGCCGTATAAAATCAGGCCCTATAAACCACCGGTGGTTAGCTCCGAACTGGGCCGGGACGCCCTTAGTAGCGTCGTCGGCGACGTTTAACGCGCTAGGTACCCAACGCCAATCGGTAGGTTTAGTTGTGTTTTCTATTTCGGCTACTCTATGTGCGACAAAGCTTTTGTACCGACGTGGATCCGACCTTATCCAGGATAACGCTGTGCGAGCGTCGCTCCAAAAATACCTATGTTTAATGACATAATCGGACTCCTTTACTACTGTGTCGGCTAGCCGTGTCGCTAGCACACAACCTTGCAATTCTAACCTAGGAATGCTGACAATACGCAACGGTGCGACTCGCGCCTTGGCGGCTACTAAGGCTGCGGACTTTTGTCCGTCCGGGCCTTCGCTAACTAAGTATATCACGGCGGCGTATATCTTTTCGCTAGCGTCGCAAAAAACGTCCATGTCGGCCTCTCTATTTCTCGCGGGTACGTATCGCGGTATTTCTAACTCCCTAAGTTGCTGAATATGTATTACTCACGAATGAATTCCACGCGGGTGCGAGCGAGGTGGGTATAACGGTATCCCAGCCTATCCCTGTACGCCAGACTTCCTGCATCAATGCCTTCCCTAAGACAGAGATCGGGCTTACGTAGCCTATGGGATCGAATATCGACATCGCGCTACTCGTCACCTGTCGTTTAGTGGGTAATTTCGTACCGTTGAGCACGTCTTCGGGCGTGTTGCGTAAATTTACGTTAAACCCTAACGTGTCGCGTCTATGGTTCCATTTTAAGCCTAATGTGCGCTCGCTTTCGCCTCCCCCGATGAGGGACGTATCCTCTTTGCTAGGAACTACGTCAGAAATTACGTTTGGGTTGTTAGAGGCGAACCCGCGGAGCTCGAACGACGCGCGTAAATTAAGCGCGTAAATTTCGTTTACTATGCGCCTAACGTCGCTCTCACACTGGTCAAAAGCTACGACTAAGTCGTCCATATACGTGCTTTTTATAGTTTTCTCAGCGGCGATCGGAAATTCTTTCGCATGTTCGTATGCGTTTTTGTTTTTGACGTACAATGCCGTCGTCGGCGAAGCCGCGGACCCGAATATCAGTCTTTTCATCCTATATTCTTGCGGTGAGGCTGAGCGGTCCTCCCCCCGCCAAACAAAACGTAACGAATCTCGATCGCGTTCTACAATCTCTATCTGCAGGAACATTTCTTTAATGTCGGCTATTACCGCGGTCCTGCCTTCCCTAAAACGGACTAACACGCCGAATAAGGATTCTAACAGATCAGGACCCGCTAGAAGAGCACTATTTAGCGACCTACCGTACGCGGTAGCGGCTGCGTCCCAAACTACGCGCATTTTTCCGCGCTGCGGATGAAACGTTGCGAAATGCGCCAAGTACCATGCCCTAGGCGCGTCCTGCGGGGGCGGCGAGTCTACTTTTTCCGCGTAACCTTTGTCTAACAGGTTATTTATGTGCTTAGTATACTCGATTTTCAGAATAGGGTCGCGATCTAACTTGTTTTCCAGGCTGTACAGCCGCCGTAACGCGTGCGCTTTATTATTTGGCAATTCTTCGTTATCGGTACGCCATAACAAACCCCGGGGATTTTTTCACAAGTCGCTTCTAGTAAATCTATTGCTCTTTGATCGGGATCGGCCCGAGGTAACTTTTTAACTACCCCTAGTGACTCGATATCGAAATGTTCCTTCATGAGAGCTAAAGCTTCATCGTCGGCCGTTTGTGGCCCCATGTGGCCTACAAACGCTACGGTTGCCTCCGATGACCTTTGTGGTCCGTGCAGTGACCATCCTAGCCGCGTCAAACTAGCTACCGGGAGGTGCGATTTACCGCTGATAATTTGGCGCGTCACTATCAAATGCCAATTATCTTGACCTATAATTATTGAAGGCGCGGCAGAATCGTAACACAGCTCCTCGGCTATGTCGGCTAAATGGTCGCACTGCGCGACTATGTTTTTGGAGACGCCTTGCGCTCCTACGTTCAATCGATTGATGGTAAGCGCTTCCATCATTTCTAGATGCCTACTGCAAAAGCCGCGGATTGCGAATCGCACGTTACAAGAGTCCGGATCGCTCACGCTCCCACCTATACCTTCTATGTCGAGCGTTTCTCCCCGCTCTCGGGGCATTATACGATCGGCTGTTTCGTGTGAAATCAAACTAAGGGCCGCCCCTTCATCTAACAGGGCTAAGGCTTGCGTAGTACCTAGTGGGCCCGTAACCTCTACGGGCATCATTTTCAAAAACGTGGGCGCTATTCTAATCGCGTGAACGTTACTGACTTTTTTGTCTTCCACGGGCGCTTTAGATGCGTTCAAACCGTGTAGTAACCTGTGATGCCCAGCTTCGTACTGTTGCACTCCGCAAGCCACATACCTGCATTTGAAGCGACCACGGTGCGCCGCGCCTAGACATTTATAGCACAGCTTTTCGTTTTTCGCCCAATCCCAACGTTCGGTTACCGATGCATTCAAAAATTTAGTACACGCTTCCACTTTGTGTTCATGATTATGACATATTAGACACTTATCACGTGACGTAAATCGTGCTGGTACCGAATGTTGTTTGGGCTTGGTCCCCGTATACGCGGGCCTTTTAGCCTCGCGGGGCTTCGTTTGAGCTACCGTCGGCGACCTATACTCCCCCGTGTGAGCTCTATCTACTCTATTTCGCGGGCGAGTGCTCTGGTAGCTGTCGTTGGAGTCGCTCGAATAGTCGCGGGAGAACACGGGGGCGGGAGTACGGGTGGGGGCGGTATGACGCCCTGACCTATTGTCCAGCTCAAAGGAAACCGTGTTCACGGCATTTTTCGGCTTCGGACCTCGATGACGACTCGTTCTTTTAGCCGCGGAACTAATTTCTAGCAGAAATTCTGATATCGCGACTAAATCGGGCGAGTTCAAATTAGCTTGTTTGAACTTGCCCCATTCGTACCTAACAATAAGGTTCAACTTATCGACGATCTTGTTGACTAGCTCTGGCGCGTACAAGTATTTTTCTTGCTTTAATGATTTTATTGTCGCTACTGCATTTGCGACGTGCGCGGCAAAAGACACGATATTACTGTTATCTTCGGCTAGGCGCGGCATGCGTTTAACATTATGTAGCTCAGTCAACACGATCTCTTCAGGGTCCCCGAACTGCCTCTCTAAGGCCTTCATTATCTCGTATGGATCCTGGACGGTATACATTATGGATTTCACCGCGGTACGCGCTTCACCTTTTAACGCGCGCCTAATTCGACTGACGTTATTTACGTAACTAAACATGGGCGCGGTATCGTTAAATTCGGCACGGAATGCGATCCATTCTGTGATATTACCGTCGAAAGCGGGTAATTCGGGTGGCCTATGCATAATGGGCGCATACTGACTAGACACATCTCGCGGCGGGCGATGAGTACTCATATGCGGCTCGCGGGGCGCGGGGGCGCTGGGCGCCGGCGCGCTAGAGGCGAAATTACGTATTGTGTGTAACGCGGACGCTTCATTTTTAGTTACGTAATTGCTCTGATCTAGCTGGGACTGTCGTTCTACCCAATTCCTCACGCGTTGCTCGTCTTTATCGACAAGAGGTTCGGACTTACCGCTAACAGATTGCGCCTCATGCTGGGCAATCTGTAGCCTTAACTTGGCAGTTTCCGTCTCTTTATTAGCAACGGCGAGGGCGGCTTTATGAACCTCGAGTTCCGCTAGCAACAGAGCTAACTTTTCGTCGCACTTTTCACTATACACACTTCGATTTTCGCGCACTTTTTTACTACCGCGGTCGCCGCACTGAGAAAAGCGGTCTTTTTCCCCGGCGGACGTGTTAGGTTTACACGATGTCCCTGGTGGACTTTTAACTAACGTCTTTTCCGCCTCGTCTTCCGATATTTCCGAATAAGCGGGCGCCGGCGCTATTGCCGACGGCGGCTGTAGACGCGGTTCGACACTAGGACCATCGCCAAGAGTGCTGGTGGTGCCTTTGTCCCATGTATTGGTATCGCCGGAGGTTGTTTCACCAGACGGCGGGGTAACGGCTCTGGAGGGTTGTCCCTTGTGTGAGCGAAGAGACATCTTGAGCGTATGATCGGACATCTTCTTCTTTCTTCTTGCTTCTTGACGCACGTGGGGTTCCCTAACCTTACCTACCTAAAACCTAATGGCTGACACTGCCTAGTGCAGTGAAAGCGGCCCTACGTTCACTTTACTTACTCGTGGGCGTTAATCCCTGATGCACTGAATCTCGCGCAAAGGCTAAGTGCAAGTGCCAGAGCGTCCGAAAGCAGTGTGAAGACGTCAACCATGTGACGTTGCAACGAAAGTTGCCAGGACACGAACGTGGAGTATGGCCTCTACACGAGCGGTCCGTCCAGCAAGCTGGTAAATAGCACAGGGCTCTTCCGCGAAAGCGGGCAGGTGTATCAGCGGTTAAGCCAGACACCGTATGAAGATTCTGAGCGAAATTAATCCAGCTCAGCGCGTACTTGTTTCTTTCTTCAATTGGCCGCAGTTTTCTGATATCCGGCTCGAAGGACCAGCTGTTGTGTGCAGACCGGATTACCACGTCGAACCAAGCAGCGCTGACCCGCTGTACCATTTACCAGGTCATGTAGGGAGATGAATAAAAACACTTATTTAGAATTGTAAAACATTTGAGCAGTGTAGTTGCAGGTGTTTCCCCGCTGGGAGTAGTTGTAGAAGTGAGCGGTGAGAAGTGAATGAGCAACGAGTACGAGTGCTGACCTCTTTTATGGGTTTTTTAGCGTGCTCGTACTAGTGGCTGGTATGTTCCGTGTAAGTCTTTCGTTTATTTGCCAATAATCTTAAACTATTACATGGTTGTAGGAGGGTGTAAATCTATATTATTATGGGACATTTCTTCGTAGTTAAGTACAAAATTCTTACCATCTAGACATTTTGGGTATTACGACACAATTTCAATAAAATTAGACACAGATAATACTTAGGAACTAGACATAGAAACACAATATTTATACACGTTATTAAAACAAACAAATTGGTATAAATCGAGAAAATGATTAACTTAGATCTAGTTACACAAAAACAACAGTAATTTTAAGCTATCTGCGACAGTTTCTTTTCGCTACATATCCTTTTACCATGGACCAAATATTTTCGATCGAATTGAATGTCGGGTGATACGGTGGCAATCGTAAAACGGAGTGACCATGTTCTTTTAAAATTGCATCTATGTGGTACTCACGAAACCGCTCTTTATTTTGTTTAATTAAATCATACAAACTGGTTTTGTACATCAACGGGCTATACGAAATGTTGTGTTCTGTCAACCAATCCATCATTTCTTGTTTATGAGAATTTGACGTTGGAGCACGATTCAAGTTTGTTGTGATAGGACGCATTATCTACGATAAGTACGCTATTCGGTTTAAGGTTCGGTATTAATTTTTCTTTTAACCATTTTTCGTAGTTGACAAAGTTCATCTGGTCATGGTAATCTCCCGTTTTTTGGTTTGCCTTAAACATTAACAAAGCGTTGGGAATAAAACCATCTTTTCCACGCACGCAGAAGCGTGCACTATTATTAACCGCTGGCCTGTACAGATTTGTTTTTTTACACCAAATTCTGTTCCATCGGTCCAAGCCTCTCCGGACACATGTGAAGTGTGGATGTAGGTTTCATCAGTATAAACTAGTGGTCTATCTTCAGACCGACATTCCGCAATTTTGGTAAGGTAATTTATTCTTAGCAGTCGTATGTTGTGTCTTTCCATTAATATTTTTCGGTTGTCCTCGGTCTTTTTCCATTTAAATCCTAATTTTTGTATTTGTTTTCGTAAGGTGGAAATGCCAAATTTGTAATCTATATCGGATTTTAACACAGAGTGGAGTGGAAATTGCTTATGGGACATAGTATATAGTTCTCTGGATGACTTCCTGATCAAAATCGTCTACTGCTGATGACGGACAAGTACGTAACTTTTTATTTCCCGGGGAGGTGAATTTCTTTGTTGTTACGAATTTCTCACTATTGCTCTCAGACACAATGTTATAAACAGTAGACAGACAAACACCTGTAGCTTTTTCAACTAACTGGGCAGCGGTGTAAGGGGAATTTAAATTTTTCTTCAGTTCAAGTTCAAAATATTTATAACAGTTAAAAATAATTTGCTTACTTTGACTCTCAATCGGACCAAAATTACTCACTGCCATATTTTTTTGAAAATTATGTAACTTACACTTAGTCGTACGGGCTGACACAAAATTATTCTGATAATTGTGAGAATACAATAAAATCAGACGTAAAAATATATGCACAACGTAAATAATATTCACAATTTGACACTGACATTATTTTGGTATTTACTTCTTCAATATATAACAAACCTCTTTTTATGCTGACAGTACGAGAAAATAGAAAATTCAAATATAGAATGCCTGTAAACATACAATACTACTACATATGCAATTCCATGCTCTCGTTAATTTATCTATACGAATTGTTTAATGCGATTCTTATTTTCTCTATGACTGGGGTATAAATTTTTTGCAGATAATATTTTCTTAAAAGAGATTCTTCTGGTAGTTTTTTATTTGAGCAATTACAGCAAATATGCTTTTCCATAAATTTACGAAAGTTAGGATTATTGAGTCTATTCCAAGGGATGTTACAGTTGATTATAAATAAACAAAGGTCTATATAGAAGTCACTTGCAATTCCAAATTTTTTTTTATGCTGAGCACTATTTATATGTTTCGTGACATTGTCTTTTTTGAGCTGAGTGATAGAAAAATCACAAACAGTATATTGTATAACGGATCGGTTGGGATCATATTTTAGTTTCTCGTGGTTTTCTATCCAGTTTTGTATAAAGCTTGAAGTTCCAGTGGATTTCGTTTGATGAAGAATACTGTTGATATGTTTTAAAATAAATGTATGTTTCAATTGGGTGAGTTGTACTTCACATCTCAAGCACACTATAGCAGATTTTTCATAGTCATATTGTAAATCGTTGTATGGTTCTATCCATGCCAAAATTGCAGCTATTTCTGGGTTAGGCATAATAACTAATTATGGAATATTCCACAGCGTATTTACAGATATAAATAACTACTACGTTTGCAATAACCAGTGATTGACACATGAGGTATACCAATCAATTTTATCAGCGGTCAGTACCTACATGACATTAGGTCTTTCGCAGCGATGTAGTTTGTATAGTTGTATGTTAAAATAGTTTAAGTTATAAATTCATAATCTAATAGAAAAATATTTTTTTATATAATTCGACTAAGATAATTATACACGACCGACCGCTCTAAAAGCATTTTAAGATAAATTAAATAAATGAGTATGAGTATGAATAAGAGTTTACATTTATGGCAAATGTCGACTCCATAGCTTGCTATTAGTCTTACCATGCGACAAAAACTCCGATGCCTAGTCATAATTTACAGTTGCGGCGTCACTTAAGGCATTTATGATGTCATTATACAGCTTATCTATGGCTAACTTATGATATAAATCGTTACACATTTGGCCACAACAATTGCGAAATGTGTCAGGAAAGTCTATAACCATTAATGTTTTAGTACATTCTTCAGTATACATCTTTATTTGTTCCGGCTTTCTATCGCCCTTTATTTGGCTGCAATAAACGTTTAGATTTCACAAAATTTAAATCACACTCTATAAAAAAATTAAGGGGTAATGATCGGACCACATTACATCTACTTTGATGTGACGTGTATATTAACAATAGAACGCGCAGCCGCCTTCGTGACTACACAGTGGTCCAGCCATCTTTTGGACCCGTGCGCGGCACTAATAAAAGTATACGTTCCGGACTCGACACCTAACTCATCGACGTCAGCACATGTCCATTGTTGCATATTAATTATCAACACAAGTAAATAAATAAATTACTACTAACGGTTAATACTACCTATCAAATATCTTTAAAAGACGGGCCAAGAGTGTATCAGACCACGCATAATGTAGGGTTCCATAGAAAGTAGTTTCTCGGAAATAACTCAAAAATGGCTTAACCGATAATATGTGAAATAGTTTACGTATAAATAAGTACTAAGCCGTATCTTCTTTATTTTTTTCATATTTTTGGAGTTACGGATTAAAAGTTAGATGGGGGGGACGGGACTATTATTTAGACTTTCGAAGCGATTATTTCTAAAAATATTGACTCAATAAAAAAGGTTTTAAAAATCCTCTATACTTGAGATATGTATACTTAAGATATTTTTAAACCCGTATCGATAGATGTACACAATGTTCATATTTGCAAAAAAAAATTGTTTTGACATTTCGTTCGGCATATGTATGTATGTATGGAGTGCCTCCCCTTAAAGTATTTTTTTCAGCAATAGAGAACATGCATGAAAAATATTTAATTGAATTTGTTCCATAAACACGTTCAACAACCCAAATTAATATAAATAAGTGGAAATCCGTAATAATTTTTAACAGTTTTTTAAAGATATTGCGGTTTAAAAACTTAAAATTTTAGGCATTTTTTTTTATACCTCAAATGTATTTTCGAAAATTCAGTTCGATTACTTATGTTCTACCAAGAAAAAAAATGTACGACAACTATATAGCTAAACGCATTTTTTCGTGCCTAATATTACAAAAATCTTCCAAAAACTTGTTCCTTCCAAACAGTTTTCTGCAACTTTGTGGTCGGTGACGTCACAATCCACACACTTTTTGTATGGGGCGTTTCGACGCGCGGCGCAGACGCCTAACGTATTTTCACATTTTTGACGTCTCAGGGCTATCATAGATAGTAGGTTTATTAGAGACATTTGAATCTACAGAGAAATAGAATCGAATGACGTCTTCCAAAAAAATCATGCATATTCCTAATTTAGCTAAAAACTAAGTAGCGGCACAAGAAACACACCTATTGATAAAATTTCATCAATATATGTTTTATAATAAAATAGTTGTGACATACGGATGGACGGACGGACAGACGGACATGTTTCAAGAAACTTTTAAGGGTTCCTTTTTGCCATTATGGCTACGGAACCCGAGGAAGTTTTTGCTCTGTCTTATATTTTAAGGATCAAAATTTAATGGTTTTACAGCTCTCGTGACAATTGTATGACGATTTCGTGGACAAATGCCGCTCCTTACATGTGCATTTTTAGTATTCGTAACAACATTAGTTTTGTAAATTTTTCGTAGTTATATAAGTGATTTTTACGGTTGATATTCAAAATCGCTAATTGACATGAAAACATCGCTTTGATGTGCATTCAGTTTTTTTTTTGATATGCAGAATATTTTTACCAATATTTTGCCGCTGACTGTACTTCAAATTCAAAATGTAGGTTTTATTTTATTACATAAAAATCTACTAATTGAGATCGTTATTACTTATCTTATTTAATAGGTAGCATTCCTAAAAATATAACCATTGCAGTACTTAATCACAGTATTCAAATCAAAAAACATCCGCAAAAGGATTATAATTATTATAACGCTGCCCGCGCGCCTCTGTGTAAAGTCATATTCTTTAAACATCGTTCCGGTGCAGTGTGGCGGATTTACGTACGATCGCAATGAGAGGGGTAAGCGGGTGGCGCGGGTATACAGCGCCCAAAAGCTCAAGGACACTGGCGACAATCGTCTTAAATATAATTTTAACCAAAAAAGAACCGACTTCACATAAGACCCCACCTTTCCAAAAGGAAATTGCCTGAGCTCATTGATTTATACAAAAAGAGAGATATGGTACCATGCGCTCGATTGTGCTATCAAATATAGGTTCCGGGACCTATATTGAATTAGTCGTGTGGCAAAGTCTCTCAGTCACACAGTGTGCAATGCACAAAATATGGAGGTGTCTCTTGCATATCCGTGTTAACTATATAGGGTTATCTCTTTTGCCCATGATGCACATACATTATAGCGGTGTGTAGCATTTTACACGTGTGTAGGTGCTGCACCACATTTCAGTTTTGTTTACTATGAACGTTTCTCATCTTCCTTTTTGTTTATATCTATGCCTGAGCTACGGTAAAAAATATTTAAATCACCCTATAATATTTAAAGAGTTCCCTCGATTTCTCTAGGATCCCATCATCAGATCCTGATCTGGTTACAATAAGACCAACTGTGAAGTCTGAAGTGAACAATGAATTTTCCAAATCGGTGCAGCCGTCTTCGAATAATCGGTTAACAATAAAAAAAAAATGCAAAAGCAAAGATCCCGACGAACTGAGAACATCCTCCTTCGAAATCTTGAAATCGATTGCAAATTGTGTAATAACATAATAACTAACTCACCCGGAATATAGAAATCTTCTGCGTCTATCACTTCGGGCTGAAGTTCGAAGGTTGCCTCCGGCGCGTAAGGACTCTAGCAAACAAAAGAGTTACGTAACTGCATTAGTTAGCTCCAAGGTTCAATGATGAACTATTATTATTAGATACCTATAACGAAAGGGTCCCTTAGATCAGGGAGCGGAACGGGTTACCAATAAAGGGGTGTTGGATCGGGTATTCGATCGAGTTTTATAAACCCTATCAATTTGGCAACCCATCGCTGACTTACTCGAACGATAGTGTAACCAAATGAACGAAGTTAATTCTAATAATTGTTTTTATGTTTATGTAATCTGCGCGGAAAAGAGACGGTAAAAGAATAACCCTAATAAGAGGTAAATATTGACATTTTTAAAACGGTTTTTCCATAACGATAGGGTAACCGTATGGGTAACAATTCTATAGGGTTACCTTATAGAAAATATTAATCAAATGAAAGGGGTCTTCCGGTCACTGGTTTTCATTTTACTGCGAGTATTTGCAGCGATAAAAACACGACACAGTAGCAATAAAGTCTTGAGTAACAATGCGTATATAATTATATTATAATTTGTATCGATCGTATCCGAAAAGCAGAGTGTAAAGAGTAAGGGATAATTTCCGTTTGTTAAGTACACGATAAATAAGGCACAGTTTGTGGTTGACTAGTAGAGAATTCCTCAGAAATTAAGTTCGCTTTTTGGTGAGGTTTTCTTTAGCTCAATAACAATCAGATAAAGAAATAAATATAAAACTTACATTTTCGAATTCGTCATCTTTCGTGTTGAAGACTTCGTTTCCTGAAGAATCGCACTTCGGTAAGTCTGGACATTTCCTAATCTGTAGGAAAAATCTTATGAAGTCATTGTTTTATAAGTTGTATATTCCGATTTATATGGATTTAATTTAGGTATAGTCAACCACGAAATACTGCAGAAAACATTTTTTTTTTATACCACGACGGTGGCAAACAAGCATACGGCCCGCCTGATGGTAAGCAGTTACCATAGCCCATGGACGCCTGTAACCCCAGAGGAATCACATGCGCGTTGCCTACCCTAGCTATTATACAAACATACATAACATATTACAAATATAATAGTTGTTTGATTACGGCTGACGCCACATGGCGACCATGCCAGAAAGACGTACAAAAATGAACGAACAGCTTTGTTATAATAAGGTTGGTAATATTTTAACTATGATTTACGTATGATGGAATATAAAAACATAATGTATGAATGGGTGTTTAATCGAGTGTACAGCGCACAATGTTACCTACTTGAGCCACTGCCCCTATGATATATAATAATGACAGATGGGTTATGCACGCTCCAAAAGTGAAGCACTTAAAATGAGTGAATTCAAACAATTAGCGCTCCGGCAAGCGAGAGGTGCGGACGTGTCAATGAGCTCCCGTCACCCGCGTTAAAAAAAGACAAACTGTAATTTTCTAACAATGATAGTGACAAAGATGTCAAAATAGATAAACATAACAGAATCGTTGCTAGGTTACGAAATAACACTGGAAGTTTTTTTTGTGCTCATTTTGTTAGAGTATAACCCATCCATAGTAAATATCAGTGCACAACCCATCTATAGTGATTCTCTACCTTTCAGTGATAACGTCCACTGAAAAAAAAAATCCTGGTTTCCGAGAAGTATCAAGTGTTAGGGAGTAAAATAGCATGATGAATAAGTAAAGTCAACAAAAGGTTGTTTGGTTATAATTTGATATACAACGGATAGTTGTTTCGCCGGATATCCGATATCCGGCGGACCCGTTGGCCGAATAGCCATATATATTCGGATATTCGGCCAAAAATGTACCTACAGTTAAGTTAATTCGAGCACGCGGGTACCACTACCACTCCGTGCAGGTTGCGACTTGTTCAAGATATTTTAAGCTACCTAAAGATATCCCCTTTATTGAATGGAAGAATCACGTGACGTGTAATAAACTAATGTTAATAATTGATAAGTAAATTATTTAGTATAATAAAAATATTTATAACGGGTTACTCACGTAATTTAAGTCGATTTTTGCTAGACATGTTTCGGTCAATTTACGATGACCATTTTCACGAGCTGCCTTCCGCGACGGCAGCGCGAAATCGTGAAAATGGTCATCGTAAATTGACCGAAACATGTCGAGCAAAAATCGACTTAAATTACGTGAGTAACCCGTTATAAATATTTTTAATATGTTAGAGTCTCACGAAAGTTTTATAGTTAAAATTATTTAGTAGTTTACTATGTATTCATCCCCTTTTTAAACATAACTATGTGTCATGTTACTATTTGGTATCCGGCCGGATAGTACGCAACTATAATCTACTAATATAAAACTGCCGGATAACCGGTATTCGGCCAAATAGTACAATAGAGAACATGCATGAAAAATATTTTATTGAATTTGTTCCATAAACACGTTCAACAACCCCAAATTAATATAAATAAGTGGAAATCCGTAATAATTTTTTACAGTTTTTTAAAGATATTGCGGTTTAAAAACTTAACATTTTAGGCATTTTTTTTTATACCTCAAATGTATTTTCGAAACTTCAGTTCGATTAATTATGTTCTAACAAGAAAAAAAATGTACGACAACTATATAGCTAAACGCATTTTTTCGTGCTTAAAATTACAAAAATCTTCCAAAAACTTGTTCCTTCCAAACAGTTTTCTGCAACTTTGTGGTCGGTGACGTCACAATCCTCACACTTTTTGTATGGGGCGTTTTGACGCGCGGCGCAGACGCCTAACGTATTTTCACATTTTTGACGTTTCAGGGCTATCATAGATAGTAGGTTTATTAGAGACATTTGAATCTACAGGGAAATAGAATCGAATGACGTCTTCCAAAAAAATCATGCATGTTCCTAATTGTGGCTGGATAAGCCGGTTACGGGATAGTGGCCGGATATCCGGCATCTCTAAATATAATATACCACTAATTTTGACCCTGAAGGTTTTCATCACGCAGTTGCATCTCAAGCGATTTGTAGGTTGAGATCTGATTTTGGAAGGGGCTTTGATGCATCTACCTTACCTGCACATTGTCGCCCTGGCAACGCCCTCTCCTACACCGCCTCGTCCGGGCCTGCGTGCCCGCACCGCACGAGGACGAACACGCGGACCACTTGGTCCAGCCGGACCACTGCCCGTCCACTTCCTGGAAGTCAATAGTCTGGCTAACCAAAATGTGCAGTAGCCGTGGAAGTAATAAGCTATACTCATTCCTTTTTTAGTAGCGAGAGTACTAGCGTAAGAAAGAGATAGTATGATCATCTCTGTCTATGCTTGAAGTAAAACAATCCCTTGCCAAACTTTGATACGGTATATCTAGTAGATTATTATCAAGCCAGAGTTTTACCTACCAGCTACGGTAAATCCAGTTATGCAACCAAATTTTAAAATTTCGTAAAACATTACAATACATCATTTCTTTTATTGATAACAAACTAGGGTATTAATTTGTTAACCCTTTAACGGGCATAAGGGTGACAGAAATTATGCAAAATTGAACCCTATCACTTTAAAATAAAGTTCAAATAGCGGTGGGAAATATATTCCTTAAAGCATGTATGATCATTGACATATGTGTCAATGATCTCTGGCTTCATCGGAATAGGCAGTCGCCGAACTGTTAGAAGTAGAAATAAATAAGCAGACATTTTTAAACATACATGTTTTAAGGAATATATTTCCCACCGTTAGTTGAACTTTATTTCGAAGTGATAGGGTTCAATTTTGTATAATTTCTGTCACCCTTATGCCCGTTAAAGGATTAAGAAATTGTTATCTAAGAATTATTGCAGAAGAAAATATTTTAAGGGGTGGGGCGCTCCATACATGTAACTAAAAAAAAGTTATTACTGAATATCAACATGTTGCTCATCAATCAATGGTTCTTTAAAAATAACATCGAGGTATGTTTGAACATTTTGTGATTAAGTGAATATTTTCAGATATAATCGCATCTTTCGCAGGAAAGTCAGAAAAATTGTGTCTCCCTGTAACTCTTGAACCGTAAGTCCAAAAATATGAAAAAAATTGAGACGATGCGCCTTATTAGATACTTTCTACAAAAATTGTTCTGAACATTATCAATTCAGCCATTTTTGAGTTATCTCCAAAAAAACTTCTTCCATAGGGTAGATCCATTGCGCATATGTATCTTTTTTTTCAGCCCTATGAGGGTAAACTACGACAATCGCACGATTTGTCTAATCTAAATAAAAGGAAGTATAGGTAGGTATTTAGGTAATACCTACACAAAACGCACCCTTCATATTTTCTATTAACTAGGTAGGTTGGTATTTTGGTAATACTATACAAAAGGCACCTTTAATTTTTTATATCATATGTGGCATATGAATTTTGGTTCTAGATATCTGACTATAGATATTTACCTACTTATATGTAGGTACCTACCTAATATATTAATAGACCCTAGATATTTTTTAAGAATCCATTTTATCTTATAATTACAGCTCGTGTAAAGTTGCCCGTTGTACTAATATTGAATATGTAATTCACTTTAATTGCTTGCTAAATAATTTAAAAGTAGCTTATTTTTAATTTAAAAGGTAATCGTTTTCGATTAAAAAAAGGCTTCTTAAAATGCTTCCCAGTTATAAATTCAGCTTTCAATATAATTATTTGATACCTACCTATAATTAAACAATGGCTATTAAGATATTAAAAAACAGCCCGTATCGAGATAATGTACGGCCCCAAATTAGTCGCCAACCTATTAATTTTGGTACCCATTTTTATATTTTATAGCTGCCCAAATTCAATGATTTAGCAGCCTGGTTAAATACATGCCAAATAAATGTTGCATTGTATTGTGTTACGACATTTTATAATTTGGTTGCATAACTGGTTTTACCGTAGCTGGTAGGTAAAATTCTACCTAGACTAAAAGCTGGCCACGTCAGATATGACACAATAATAAGAGCAACAAGACCTGTCTAGTTAGATTGCAATACTATCCTTATTACTAGATCTGGGCATCTGGCAGCTTTTAATAGGTGGAGGTCAGAGTGACAGACTAGTCAATTTTTTCAGTTAGAAAACAGTAATACCAAAATAAGTAAAAACTGCCAAAGTTCTCTTATTTATAAAAGACAGTGCCTATATGTTTAACATTAGGACAAAAAACAATTGTGGAAACAGCAACAGGAGGCGACAAACCATGAACTACATTATTCGTCGTTAGCCACTAATTTCCTCCAACATAAACTTTTGGCGATGATATAATCTACTACGTTTGTGTATTTTCTCATTATAATATTGAAATAAACCCAGAACTCTAGGATTTGTATTCTTGAAGTGGTTTGCATTCTTTGACCTCCACCAATAAACAGCTGCCAGTATGTCCGGATCTAGAAATAAGAAATAAGCATAGTATAACAACTAGAGCGGTTTCGTTGCTCTCATTATTGTGTCATTTCTGAAGTAGCCAGCTCTCCGTCAAGCCCTATTATCAAATAAAAAGTTAAAAATAAAAACTGCGTTAAAAATTGTTATTTGCAAAAATTACGTGAGTAACCCGTTATAAATATGGGGATGTAGTTAGACATACAGATGTAGTTTACCTTTCGTATCTTAGTGTAGTTACACTTGAAATAAAAAAAAATATATATTGAAATTTTTTTTTAGTTATAATAATGATATCCATCTCCGTATATCATCACTACTCTGAAATACTTTGTAATTTACCATACTCTGTAACTAACAAATATAATTCTTTTCGTGAACTTAGCACCTTTATATTAATGAAGGAAACTGTAGGTCTTATTCTTACTGTCCATATTATGACAAATTTTTCTAAATTACCGTTTGTTTCTTAATAAAAACCGGCCAAGAGCATGTCGGGCCACGCTCAGTGTAGGGTTCCGTAGTTTTCCGTCCGTCACAGAAAGTGTCCCCACTTAAGAGTTAAAATAACACCGCCATGTAGGATATGATATGAGCGTTCCACCTACAGCGACATCTATCGGCAAATTAAGTAAACTATTGCGCGCGAGCTTAAAGTATGGAAGATGATTTTTATGGGATAATTCTTTATTGCGTGAACCGATTTTCACCGTTTTTACTTTATTTGAAAGCACGTCATTTCATTGTGATTTTGTAGAAATTACAAGTACAATAAACACCTGCTTATACGGTTAAATTACAAACTTAGTTCAGAAATTATTTTGTCAATTTTTTTCAAAAACTATTAAACCTATCAAGTTCAAAATAATTTTCCTAGAAAGTTTTTATAAAGTTCTACTTTTGAGATTTTTTTCATATTTTTAAAACTTATGGTTCAAAAGTTAGAGGGGGGGGGGGGACACTTTTTTTTTACTTCTGGAGCGCTTATTTCCGAAAATATTTACTTTATCAAAAAATGATTTTAGTAAACCCCTATTCATTTTTAAATACCTATCCAACAATATATCACACGTTAGGGTTGAAATGAAAAAAAAAATCACTCCCCACTTTACGTATAGGGGAGGTACCCAAATAAAACATTTTTTTCCACTTTTTATTTTACCACTTTGTCGGCGTGATTGATATACATATTAGTACCAAATTTCAGCTTTCTAGTGCTAACGGTCACTGAGATTATCCGCGGACGGACGGACGGACGGACGGGCAGACATGGCGAAACTATAAGGGTTCCTAGTTGACTACGGAACCCTAAAAAATGATAAATACTTTAAAAAAAAATTGGTTTAGTTTCACCTCACACGGAGGCATGTGGCACTTCCTGTGCTCCGACCGGGGCCCCTTGCACGTTGACTGATCAAGAAGGTATTTGTCTGATTTGCTATTCTCATCTGAAATTAATATAGTACGATTACGAACGATACCATTACAATTTTCTGTAAAATCGAAACTAAAATCGCAAAGAATATGATCTCACAGAGGTCAACAATATACACCGTGGGCCCATATAACTAGACAGATTTTAACAGTGTATTCCTGATCATATTTAGATACTAAAATGTCCTATAAACTTTTCTGGAATACGCCTAGTTTCAGAGTTAATACCAATTTAATAAAAATACACTTTTTATTATAACTCAGCACATAACGCCTTTCTAATGGCGTTGTTGCCACTATTGGACATAGTTTACACGTCCTTATTGACAGATATCAAAGTGACAAGGAAAACTTTGCAAAAACTAAATTTTTACAAAAAAAAATGTACCAATTTGTTTTAGGCGATAATTTTATTAATAACATTTCCTTTTCATGTGCAATAAACATAAAAAAAATGGGAAAAAAACGAAAAAAAAATTTTGTTTTGGCGAAATTGACGTAAAGTCACATAATATTTTTTCCTTCTTTTGGTCTTAGAAATTCGTGGTTAAGATCTGTCGGGTTATTCCAGCCCACGGTGTATATTTATTTCCAATAAAAGTATGGTAAAACCATGGTACAACATACTTGGTATGGTTGATATGATATCATATTACACGGATTATTCTCACCTGCCACCAACTTGTCAACAGTGGTAACATCTAGGAGTTTGTCCATCTTTTACAGTGGTAAGATTTCCAATGGGGAATGAGAGTGCCCTGCTCTAAATTAATTTTACGTTAAATATTAATAAAAATCTTTCTTATCTTCTTCTTCCTCCTAGCGATTGTCCCTGCTTGGGGTCCGCTTGACAACTTAATCCCATGAATTGGCGTAAGCACTAATTTTTACGAAAGCGACTGCCATCTGACTTTCCAACCCAGAGAGGAATCTAGGTCTCGGGATTAGGTCCGGTTTCCTTACGATGTTTTCCTTCACCGAAAAACGAAAAGGTGACTATCAAATGATATTCCGTACATAAGGGGGCGTCTATTAATCGCGTCATACGTTTTTGGCTTGTTTTAGACCCCCCCCTCCCCCATGGTGATCTTTGGTGATATTTTCAGGACCCCTCCCCCCCTGTCCAATATGACGTGTAATTTTTTGCTAACTAAAGTAAGTAGTTTTCTAACACGTGAACCTACTTACGTAACGTACGTACACGTAAAGGGTAAATGAATGCATACATATAAAATAAAATTATCTTTAATAGAAAAATAACCGGCCAAGTGCGTGTCGGACCACGCGGTTTCGTACATACTATCGAAAAAGTAATATCAAAAGGTCGTATCTGCGTATGAAATGAGTTTTTAGGAGATAACTCAATAATTCCTAAACCGATAATGTAATTTTTTTAAATTTTTTCGGATCTCCGGTTCAAAAGTGACAGTTTTTTAGACTTACGGGGTGATTTTTTCTTAAAATATTCACTAAATAAAAAAATTCAAACAGACCTCAATTTTTTTGACAAATAATTACATGTATGGAGTAGTGCCCCTCCTTAAAATATCTTTTTCAGCAATTTTACTACAAAACTAAGTAGCGGCATACAAAAACACACCTTATATTTAAATATTTATTAAGATTTACGTTTTATAGTTTCCGAGTAAAATGGCTGTGATATACGGACAGACGGACATAACGAAACTATAAGGGTTACGTTTTTGCCACTTTGGCTACGGAACCCTAAAAACCTACTTCACAAAATAATATGTCAAATGCCATTAAAAATATTTACAATCATAGTGCTAGTGCAATTTTACTCTGCTTTTGACAGATTGATTCATATAAAAGTTGATAATTTTTATTTTATTGACCATAATACAGTATAGCACAAGGACAAAAAAATTACACGTGATTATGTGTCCAGACCCCCCTCCCCCCTGTGGTGATCATTGGTGATTTTTTCTTGACCCCTCCCCCCCCTAAACAATATGACGCGATTAATGGACGCCCCCTAAGTCCCGAAAAACTCAGTCACCAGCAATAGTATCTTCGTACACGAAAGCCGCAAAAATATGTGACAAGGTCTTATGGCCCTACAAATAAGAGCGTGTCACATATTTTTGCGGCCTGCGGGTAGGAGGATACTATTGCCGGTGATTGTACATACGAGCCAGGGTTTGAACCCGAGACCTCCTGATTGAAAGTCGGACGTCTTTCCGGCAGGCGACCAGCGCTCTAATTACAATATTTCTTATGACTGTATTTATTTATTCGTGAAACTATATAAACACTAATTTCTCCTAGAATATTCTTAATGAGGGTCTCCGTGATCGAGTTTTTCACTAGATGGCAGTACCGTCGTAAGAGGTCTTTTTTGACAGCAGCTGTTAAAATCCACCAATCAAAAAAAAAACATGATTGGTGAAATCTGCATGTATAGTTGTAAATTGGTATATTTATATACTTAATTACCTAGTTTTATGTTTGAATTTGTATGCCAATCGGCGAAACATATGTAGTGTTCTTTTATGTTTTTTCTACTCCTGTACTTTTATCTGTCATTTATACATTCGTCAACACCTTTATAAGAACATAGATAATACACTCGATGAAAAGTCTATCTAGTCTATTCCCCAAAATAACACTTGGTCTATAAAAGCGCCCAAATTGTATCGCGGAATCGCGTGCAAACACGGCTATTAATATAAAATAAATTACTGCCAACCTAAGAAACCAAAATAAACGCAGCGTTTTTACAAAAAAAAACTTTCAAAAAGAAAAAAATATAAGAACCACAGACCTACTTCGTAGTTTTTTACGTTTCCCGTTCGTTTGTTGGGGCGAATTGCAAACATTGAAAGTAATTTAGGTATTTTTACTAATCTCTGTAGCTCTTTAATAATTGATCAAATAACGACGGTGTGTATTTGTGTTAGTAATGTTAGTATTATTGAAAAATAGTATTTTAAAAGGTAAAACTTAAATGATGTTGATTGTTGATTATGTTGACAAAATAACTGCGATATCCATGAAGATTTCAATTTCGCATTTTATGTAAAAGTGAGTGTATTCGTAGAAAAAGTATTGTATGCAACGTCGTATACGTAGGTAAAATAATGTTCGTGGCGTTTTTCTTAACAATTTTCGCCTACGGCTCAAATTGTTATCCACGCCACTCACCTTTTTTGACCCCTCTTATACAACTGTTGCATAATAGTAGTTTATGTAACTGTTACGTAATAAGGGTCCTTAAAACATGAGTGTGGTTTTATGAAATGAGCCGCAGGCGAATTTCATAATAAGATCACACGAGTGTTTTAAGGCCTAATTACGTACAGTTGCATACACTGCTTTATCTACACTCATATTATTTATTATAAATGCCGTATTCGTAAACCATAGAATGGCCGCCACAGTACCGCCGTGGCCATCTCGATTGTGTCGGGCGTGGCCTACTCGATTGTGCCGGCGGTAGCGCGGGCGCGTGTCGCCGGCCGCGGGCGCGTGCAGGTGTACATTATGTTATCAAAACTCAGAGCACATCAATAATTGAGCATGAAACGTTAAAATTGCGGTACTGCCACAGATAAGAAACTTATCATAGTGAAATCGTTTGTTGTAATGCTGGTCATTGCCTACGGTTTTTGAACGCATTTTAGAGGACTTACAATATGAGTGTAGATAAACTACTATTATAGCACCACTGTTACCCAATTACCTATTTTTACAAGTAAATGAATTGAATTGAATTAAGACAGCTAGACCTCTCGCCACGGTACTGCCATCTAGTAAAAAACTCGATCGCGGAAACACTTATTGGAACATTTAAACGAGGGGAAATAAATTGCAGCTGTTACCTAGGGTTGCCAACTTTTTTTGAGAGAAATATAGTATTTTCTAAACCTACATGAAAAAAAAAATAGTACACCTTGTTGTTACCTCATGAGATGCTCCAAAAATATAGTATTTTCATCTTTTTTTCATTTTATCAACAGTACACCAAGCCAAAATATAGTACAATACTATATATTATAGTACGGTTGGCAACTCTACTGTTACCAGTGGTAACAAGTTGGTGGTAACAGATGGGAATATCCCTAATAAAGTTACCAATAGTAAGCGAGTCGTCAGTGTACTGGCAGAGCCGGGTCCTCGCCTGCCGCCCGGGCCCGCAGCTCACGTCGCAGAACCCCCATGTGGACCAGGGGCTCCATTTGCCGGGAACTATCCGAATACAACGTAGGTGTTAGTTAACAACTTGAAAAGCGAACACTAAAAGATGTTTAATAGTTTAAAACTAAATACTAGTTCATTTTCGAAGGAAGGAAGGTTTCTCAATTAATCGGGCTTTGTTTTTTTTTAATGTATGTTCACCGATTATTCGAAAATGACTGGACTGATTTGGAAAATTCATTTTTTGTTTGAAAGACTTCAGTTGGTCCCATTGTCATCAGTTCAGGATCTGATGATGGGATCCTAGAGAAATCGAGGGAACTCTTCAAATATTATAGGTACACCTTTGGTGATTTCAGTATTTTTACAGTAGCTCGCGGGCATTTGCTTTTGGAAAGGTGGAGGCTATGTGAAGTCGATTTTTTTATTATAAAATTATTGAAAAATGCCACTAAAGCTAAATAAAGTCAATATCAAGTTGAAAAAAAAAATAAGCTAAAGGAAAAATGGAAATACTCTTATGCATGAAGCTGGCAATGATTTCAGCGACGCAATTGTACTGTCCCTCGTTGCGAGGAGTCAAACTCCATGTTGCTAGAATATTTTTTATTGACCACTTGACGACTTTTCGAACAAATGTAAGGTGTCCTAAACATAGACAGTTGAAGCATTGGTAGCCTTACCTTGGGCAATGACGTTGAACCGCCTATGTGTTGAGCCGGCACTGTTTTCGGCCACGCAGATGTACTGGCCCGCATCACGAGAGGTCAAACTCCATACTGCCAGCAGACTGTTGCTCAGTACTTGATGAATATTTGAACTACTGCTTAGTTGCAGGGTGTCCTGAAAAATCGACAAAATGATAATAGCAAATAAATAAATAAAAATTATAAATGTAGCGCGCAGCCGGAGCGGCGGCTGAGTCTCAGGCGGTGGTAAAGTGGCAAAAGTATGCTCCCCTAGGCTCGGGTTACATTTTCGTCGTTACATTTTTGCGGTGGAAACAGCGGGCTGCTGGGGCGCTGATGCAAAACAGTTTGTGCGCGACATAGGCAGAAGGGAGAGGACCTCCGCTCTGAGTCGTTTCTGGTGCAAAGGCTTATACATGGCCATCCAGCGTGGTAACGCCGCGAGCATTTATGGGTACCTTTGGACCGGAAGCGACAAGGAGCGGCTATGACTAATTACTAGGTGTAATTATTTGTAAAAATAGTTTAGTATTAAGACTGTGACATGATGTAATCTAATTTTTAACGTAATAAACATAATATTGTCTTATAAATATTATATTTGATAAATTGATAGTATTGTACCATCGGGTTCATAATTGCATACCCAATTTATCAATGAATTCATTCATAAATTGGGTATGCAATTATGAACCCGATTGTACCTATTTGTGCTGCACTGTTTATAAAATATACAGTGTGTGAAATCCTTATTCTAAGTTAAATCTGCAGTCCAGTCATTTTGACACCATAAACGCATCGACATATAATATCAAGACGAGTAAAGGCAAGCAAAGTTCATGTGAAAACACGACCCATTTTCACGTTTACAAAACTAAAATGTCTTATGTCTTAGTAACCAATCAAGTACTCATTCTTTAAGCATATTTTTTTGTGTTAACCTTAATTCCGCAAAGGTTTCATGCCATTTCACCAATAAGAAAAGTTGCCGTGTTGTGAGTGGTCACAATCAATTTGACAATGAAGTTTAATTGGACAGGAGATACTCAAATCAAATAACTGAAATGTCAAGTTAACTT
This sequence comes from Pammene aurita, assembly GCA_947086415.1. NCBI lineage: Eukaryota > Metazoa > Arthropoda > Insecta > Lepidoptera > Tortricidae > Pammene > Pammene aurita. Next base: position 36,923,697 of record OX352295.1, read on the forward strand.
ATAATAAATACGCCTAAGTTTGACGTGGATGGATTCACGTAATAAATAATAATGCAATCAATTAACAATTTATTTTTTAGTGAATTTTTCGTTACTTATGTAATATACGTAAATTTAATCGTTTTTGGAATAAGGAATAATATGAAAGCCCATCATCATCTTTCATTTATTTAATAAAAGTGCTTAATTACAATATAGAGACTTACATACTACAAAATAAGCATAAATTAACATAAAATAGTAAAGATTTTGAACTTTTTTACAATTTTATAAATCCGTTACATTACTTAGAAAATTAGATTTTTTGAAGAATTAATTCCCAGCAGGCTTGAAATCGTTTTAATATCTTCACGTGGTCCTAAATGCATGTGATCTGAGTTTGCCCAATCCCAGGAGGTGTGCATAACGTTTTAGCGAAATTTTTGCTCTTTGTCAGTTTTTTGCTTCTAGCTCGAAAACGGTACGTCCGAAGGAAAATATCATGCATATCAATATTAAAGATGGTTAAATTCTACGTCGAATGAGCATCTTAACTTATAATTCAGTTCAGCGGTACAGCCAAAATCAAAAATTATAAAACGGGAAAATGTCTCATTTATTTGAAAAACTAATATTTTGACTTACATACCACATATCTTTGAAACAGATGACTCCTGTTGAAAAATCTATAGAATAAAAGTTGAAGAGAATACAATTTCACATTTTTCAAATTCAGTTTTGAATGGCTAAATTTGGCATGAATTCAAAATCGGTTGTTTTCTGAATCCTTCTAAGTTGCATATTTTCCATAAATATGATGTGTGAGGCTTACATTTAATCCATTGTTACAACTAAGAACATTTAAGTGCAAATTTCTAAAACGTACCCAATCAGAAAACTATTTATACACCGTGTTTTTTTTATTTCCGGTAATTTCAAGGGTATATTTCTGAGCTTAACTTAAGTTTATTTCTCAAAGATGCCAGTGCCATAATTCGCTCCAGTTCTGAGGTAATCGATATTTCATTTATGTCTTTCTAATTGTGTAAACCTAGATTAAATTATTTTTTTACTCTGAGCACCCGCTACAAAATGATGCACCTGTGTGTTAAGCTGCAATATGCTTCCTGTGTATCTCAGGCTGTTGATTTTTGAAATGCAATTACATTGACATGTCTAGTTTTCAATTGTTTGGTTTAGGGACCGATTGAGGAATCAATCAGTAACTGCTGAACCTACTTAGATGAAACTATGTATATAGTGATTGAGATAGTTTGAGTCCCTAAAAAGTACATAAAAAGTAGTTTTCATCCAAAAATACCAACTCTTAAGGGGCTGAATTGTGGGTAAGAATTTAGTATGAAGAGTTATAAATATAGTTAAACCGATTTAGATGAAATTTGGTACCTATGAAAATAGTTTGAGTTCTGGGGAGTTTTTATCCCAGAAACTATCCCTGAAGGGTGTGAAAAGGGGGCAAAAGTTATTTGTATGGGGAATCAATATCCACTGAACTGATTTAAGTCCATAGATACAATTTGGTATGGAGATAGTTAAGTTCTGGAAAAGGAAACAGAATAGTTTTTATCTTAGAAGTTATCCCTTAAGAGATAAAAAGGGGAGTGGATTACTATCTCTATACTAAGTTTCATCTAAATAGGTTCAGCAGTTATTGATTGATTCCCCAATCGGCTCCTAATGTAAATAAGGTATATTAACTCAACCAAATAATTAAACATTATGACATGTCAATGAAATTTCGAACATTAATAATCCGAGATACAAAGGAATCATATTGTAGTGACTTAACACACAGTTACGTGATTTTATAGCGGGTTCTCGGACTTAAACAATAATTAAATGTAGGTTTACACAATCGGAAAGACAAAATAGAAATATCGATTGCCACAGAACTGGAGCAAATTAGGGCACTGGCGGCTTTGAGAAATAAACTTAAATTAAGCTCAGAAATGGTTTACCATTGAATTGCCGACAGACATTTAATCGAATATTATTTCAAAGACAACGTTTCAAGTATTTTCATTTCATCGACAAGTCATTGCGTCGAGGACTCGTTACTAGGTAATTTGAACCGAGGTCTTTTAATTGGTAGTTGACTTATTTCAATAAAATTCATGTCATGGCTTTTCATTTCGGGTTTTTTTAATTCCTTTTTTTTTACATGTAATCATATTTATTCCGCATAAAATTATTTCAATTGGTAATATTTCGTTATCGAAACTAAACGCAATCACGTCAGTCGGTTCACTCTGCGTGATTATGGCTATGTGGGTAGTTTCAGATATGAAATTGTTTATCTGATCGAATGGTTGGTCGTCTGAAGTGATTTAAATACTTGTGTATATTATTGTATTGTGAAAAATGAGTGATACAGAAGAGACAGTTGTGTGCGAATTATTTAAATCAAATAGAGGAGCATTAAAGCTGTATGTAAACGGTTTCACGTATAACAGGAATAGGTCCCGAAATGGTAATTTTTACTGGTGCTGTGAAATGTATCACAACAATATTTATAAGTGCAATGCAACTGTAAATACCATTGTTAATGAGAATGACAAGCATATTATAACAAAAGAAGTGCAAAATCACAACCACGGACCTGATCCATTGCGAAAAGACATAGCGGTGTTTAAAGAAAAACTCAAGCAAAGTTCATGTAGTTCGGGCTTAAAAGTGTGCAATATACTACAAAATGCGAAATCAAACACTGATCAAACTGTTTTAGAACAATTACCATCTACCTCAGCCCTTAAACAAGTAATATATCGGCAAAAAGCTAAAAATGTTACACGTGCAGTTGAACCAAAAAATATTAATTTTGAGTTAAATGTGGAAGAAACTCAAATAAGAGGTAACAATTTTGTTATTAAAGACAAAGTCTTCGATAATAAAAAAAGAATATTGATACTGTCTACATTTGAGTTAATGAAAACATTGAGTAAATCTCATTATTGGCTACTGGATGGCACGTTTGAGGTATCACCGGCAATTTTTACTCAGTTGTACACCATACATGGTAATGTGTTTATTGAAAATAAGAAAACTTTCCCATTGGTCCATTGCCTATGCACACATAAAGACAAGAGAACATACGATGTTATGATTGACCTGATTTTGGAATATGGATCTGAAAATGGCATAGAAATTTTTCCGAAAGTATGCATACTTGATTTTGAGAAAGCAGCAATTTTAAGTTTGCGCTCTAATTTTGAAAATATAATTTTACAAGGCTGCCATTTTCATTTTGGGCAAATTATAAATAGGTTGGTAACAAACATTTCACTTACTAAACCTAATTTATTATAATAATAATTATATAAATTACTAACTAATACTAATGTGTGGCTTTTCTGACCACAGTTCGTTTTCTTGGGGGACGCAGTTCTAACCTAATCTAACCCACTTCTGGCAACAGTTCTTTTTCTTGGGGGTCGCAGTTCTAACCTAACCTAACCCACTTCTGGCAACAGTTCGTTTTCTTGGGGGTCGCAGTTCTGACCTAACCTGACCCACTTCTGGCAACAGTTCGTTTTCTTGGGGGTTGCAGTTCTAACCTAACCTAACCCACTTCTGGCAAAAGTTCGTTTTCTTGGGGGTTGCAGTTCTAACCTAACCTAACCCACTTCTGGCAACAGCCCGTTTCCTTGGAGGTCGCAGTTCTAACCTAACCTAACCTACTTCTGGCAACAGTTCGTTTTCTTGGGGGTCGCAGTTCTGACCTAACCTAACCCACTTCTGGCAACAGTTCGTTTTCTTGGGGTTGCAGTTCTAACCTAACCTAACCCAATTCTGGCAACAGCCCGTTTTCTTGGAGGTCGCAGTTCTAACCTAACCTAACCCACTTCTGGCAACAGTTCGTTTTCTTGGGGGTCGCAGTTCTAACCTAACCTAAACCTACTTTGAAAGCCTCGCAGTCCTATTCTTTGATATAATTATGCAATAATATTATTAATTTATTTTTCAGAAGAGTTCAAAAGTTTGGCCTTGCAACAAAATATGCTAAAGATGCAAAATTCAATCTCGAAGTAAAATGTCTAGTAGCGTTGAGTTTTTTGAAGGACACTGAAATACCTATTTATTTTCAAAAATTTCTAGAAAGCTTACAAGATGAGGATAGTAAGAAAATAGCTGGTTGGGTCGAAGAAAATTATATTTTTGGAACTGCAACAAGTCAGCCTAAATATTCACCTGAATTTTGGAGCTGTCATTTAATTAACACGATGAACATACCAAGGACCCAAAATTCAGCCGAGGCCTGGCATCATAAAATAAATACATTGATAGACAAACACCATCCCGGCACATATGCTCTTATCAAGGAACTGATCAAAGAAACTATATCCAACTTAGCCGACATTGAGAAAATTCTGTGTGGTGAACCACCACAAAGCAAAAAAAGAAGATATATCGACAAAGATGCTCGAATAGATACCATTTTACAACATCAAGCAGAGTATTCAGAGGTGAAGTTGCTAAAATGCATTGCAAAAAATTTAAAAGTTTAAGTCTTATGTCTCTACAGACTTATGTCTTGTTGATTTTTGAGTTTTTTAATTCTTATACTTAATCAATAAATAAATCCTGCTCCTGCATTAGGGCGTGTGTTTTTTTTTGTAATAAACGAGTTACATCAATGATTCTTAGTTTTACTATACATACATATTATACATATTTGTATGTCACACAATTAACTACATATTTTGAGAAATGTATAAATGTGCAGTAGGACATATAAAATTGTATTAAAGTAATACGTCGAAGAAATGAATTGCAATGTTTTGTAGTTGTGCCAATTAAGATAATTTGAAAGAAATCAGCGATTAAGTAATATTCGTTGAATAGTGTTTCTACGTAGTAAGATAAATTTAAATAAATAGAAGTTGAAATAAAATAACGCCAAACAATATTACTAGTACTAAAGTTTCGATGAATCGTTGTCGATGAAATAATATTCGATGAAAAGGTTGTCGACAAAACAAGGGTACACCCTCAGAAATATACCCTTGACATTACCGGAAATAAAAAAAAACACGGTGTATAAATAGTTTTCTGATTCGGTACGTTTTAAAAATTTGCGTTTTAAAAAAACACATCATATTTATGGAAAATATGCAACTTAGAAGGATTTAGAAAAAAAAACCGATTTGAATTCATGCCAAATTTAGCCTTTCAAAGTGACTGAATTTGAAAATTGAGATGTTGATATAACGTGAAATTATATTCTCTACAACTTTTATTCTATAGGTTTTTCAACAGGAGTCATCTGTTTCAAAGATATGTGGTATGGAAGTCAAACTATGAGTTTTTCAATTAAATGAGATATTTTCCCGGTTTATAACTTTTGATTTCGGTTGTACCGCTGAACGGAACTAAAAGATAAGTTGCTTAATCGACGCAGAATTTAACTCTCTTTAATATTGAAATGAATGACATTTTCCGTCGGACGTATCGTTTTCGAGCTACAAGCAATAAACTGACAAAGAACAAAAATTTCGCTAAAAAGTTATGCACACCTCGTGGGATTGGGCAAACTCGGATTACATGCATTTAGGACAACATGAAGGTATTAAAGCGATTTCCAGCCTTACCTTAATTCCTCAAAACACTTTTTATAGATCTTATTTGCTTGGCCTATAGGGAGACCCTCTTGGTCTCAAGCAACATTATGTTAAGCAATTAAGGTTGATTATGGTAAAAAAACGATTATTTTTTAACTTTATTTATGACCAGACTAGAAAATAATAGCATGCCTTCAATATAAATAGTTGAAATTCTCTTTCCAACCTCGTTTTTTAGAACTAAAAAAATAACGGATGAGTTCGTTTATGTGTACTATTTATTTTAGCAGGCTTAGGGAAATACAAAGATAAATTTACACTTTGTATCCATTTTTTTATACCACAACGGTAGCAAACAGGTATACGGTTCACCTGATGGTAAGCAGTTACCGTAGCCTATGGACGCCTGTAACTCCAGAGGTGTCTCATGTGCGTTGCCAACGCTTTCATATAAAAGAGGATTCACTGTGTTGACAGCTAAAGGGACAAGAGGATCCCTCGTCGTCAACACACTGCATCCTCTGAGCTCTCTGGCAACCTTACTCACCGGCAGGAACACAACACTATGAGTAGGGTCTAGTGCTAATTGGCTATGGTTTTCTGTAAAGTAGTTCCCCAGTCGGGCTCTGCTCTAGATTTGATAATTAAAGACTATGAAGTTATAGCATTCATTATTAATGAATAATAAGACTCATACCTATTAGTCAGTTGTACTAGAAATGTCATACTGTATATCGAAAAAAAAAACAAACTGATAAGATTCTTTGTTAACAACGGAAACCTAACTGCTATTACTACTAGGTAATACTTATAAATGAACATTCATTATACTTTTCCTCAAATGAGTTATGTTTACTTTTCCAAAACTTATATTGCATAACATCGACCAAGTCCGTAATGTATGAGAATATCTATGCGTGATTTACTTACCAATGAAAAGAAATATCACCATCTTTGGCGCCTGTGTGGCTCCTGCACCAATGCACGGCACAAGCTGGCATTTTAATACCGATATATTACCGAAATTTCATGAACCGAAAAAACTTATATTTTGACGACATGACAATTTCAAAATGTTTGACATGACATTAGGGCACCGCTGTCACAAGCTCCGCCCACTTTGGCACCAGGAAAGTGGAGCACATTTTGAGCGTTGATTACGCTTCCTTACTTATTATTCTTCCAAGCATAAACGTCACATTTCCATAAAAAAATAAGTGTAGACTTAACCTATACGGACTCCAAATTATAGTATTCCAAAACCTCTTTTTAATAATAATGTGGTCCGCTCCATACTAATTTTGCCCGCAAAGGATGTCAAAAAGTCTAAACCGGCATAATGTACCTTCAACCAGGAAATCCTAGGCATGGGGTGTCCATCGACCTCGCACTTCAGCACAAGGCTCCTCCGTAAGGGCACAACTCGTGTCTCACTGACATTGGCGCCTACATTGCCAACAATGGACGGTGGCTTTTCGATGGTCACGTCGAACATGACTTCGGTGGTGCCGACTTTGTTTGTTATTATGCAGGAGTAGAGGCCGGAGTCGAACGTCTCGGTTTGGGATATAGTCTGTAACAAATAATAGAATAACCTTATTCATAAACGTCTCACAGACCTGAATTAGTTAATTTATGTTTTGTCTGTCTCTACCAAACACAACTGTCAAAGTGAGAGATAAGGACAAACGATTATTAGGTAAATCATCATCTTCTAGCCGTTTTCGGCTACAGCGACTGCGTCCTACCGCTGAGAGCGACGCTGGTGCGCTCTTAGGTGACTGATATAGCCAATTTTTGCAGCAAATGTGCGGCCACACTCGCTGCAAGTCAGCACCCCTCCGACATAGCAATAATTTAACGAACTTACGCACCTGAGTGTGCACGGTATGCCTCCACTGCGGACGGTCACTAGCAAGAGTCTCCCATGTCGTTGGCTCTATACGAGCTCTTTTCATATGCCGCTTCAGCACATCTTTATACCGCAAAAACTGGCCGCCTTGCCTGCGCTTGCCATTTTGCAGTTCGCAGTAAAAGATGCGCTTAGCGATTCTGTCTTGAGACATGCGGGAGACGTGTCCACCCTAACGCAGCTGTCGCTTCATCAAATAGGCCTCAATTCCGGTGACATCGGCACGTCTAAGGATCTCCGTGTTCCTAACACGATCAGACCAGTGGACCGCATCTCAGGTGGAAGGTATCTAATGAGCGAATATGCTTACGATAGAGGCACCACGTTTCTGATGCATACAAGAGATTCGGCAAGACGATCGTCATGTTTACAGCTACTTTAGTACTGTGTTCTAGAGAGTAATGTGATCGGAACATCTTGGGACGAAGTTTGCCGAACGCTACCGAAGCGGCTCCTATCCTACAGTTTATCTCGTTGTCAATGTGGCACTTAGCGGTAATCGTGCTCCCCAAGTATTAAACTGCTCTACTTGCTTGAGCGAGCATATACTGTAGTATGTAAGCAGGCAAGCAGGGCAGGCCCACGGATCTGAGTAGCCTTATAGTAACTACTTGTACCATCGTCTACAGAGTTAAGTGACCGATTTACTATTTCGACGTGATAAGGTCTACCAATTATCAATGCACAAGACTGCACTGGCAGGGTTGCCATGTAATGTGGGGCGTTTAGGCTGTGTTCCCACCCAGAGATGAGCGAGGATGCGTTGCGAGGAATGTGTTTTTTAAGAACCAATCCTAAAGCTAGGCTGTGCGAGGATAAACAAATGAAGTGATTCTAATGATGCTTAACAAACACTTCCTACGCAACGCATCCTCAGCTGGATTTCAAGTATGATTATGAATAATGTGTTTTAACATTTTCGACGCCATGACAAATGTTAATGCACTCATTCATACGCGGCTCATTCTACTTTTTCGTGACCATTAATCTATTGCCAGAAAAAAGTATGATAGGCATTGAATTTCGTGTTTAAAGTTATATTCCCAAATTGTACCTGAACCAAATTATAGGAACTTGTTAACCAAAACTCATATATTAATAATGATTAATGTAAAAAGATGGTAACGCAGTGGTAAATGTCTTATTTTTATACTAATCGGGAGACAATCAAGGACCACTGAGTTACTGTGATTAAGAATATTTTTAGTTGTTATTATTAAACTAAGCTATCGGGATTGATAGCCTAATTAAGCCTCTTTCTCCGCTATAAACCAGCAAATGAAAGTAATGGCCAAGTATTCTAAAATATGCATTTTACGAAAAAAAAAAAAACTTATGTACGTACAACGAAAAGTTTCATGGCCCACGCCAAACCATCAACCCGACTCAGCAAATCATATTCATGCGTTACTTATAATTACCTTTTTTAAGTATTCTTGATTAAGTATGTTTGTTTATCTACACTAATATCATAAATCCTCTATTCCGCGTTCGGAAACCGTATGTAATTACCACCATTATTGCAACCAGTAACGTAAGATCTCTGACAGTGTCGTAAAAACGTATGAAAATTCATTACCTACGGTAACGTAACCAAGATCCGCGCTTTCCCCGAGTGCCGGCACGCGCGCGCGACCGCCGACACAATCGAGTTGGTCATGGCGGTGCAATGGAGGTCATTCTACTGGTTTCCGAACACATCATTTAGGATTTATAATATGTGTGTAGTGTAGAGGGGGTGGTGTAGCTTCAGATAAACACAGGGGTAGAGCTTGATAATCTTGATTTATTTGGTTTTTATTTTAAGGAACAAGCGCGCGTGGCCACGAGGCTTAGGAGCCTCGATGGCAACTGATTTTCATATTTGATTCATTATTTACATTGACTTTTAATTTGAATAAAGACTATTTGACATAAAACAACCAGTAATGTAGAGGTTTATATCCAACCTCTACAGTAGATAAAGCAGTGTATGCAACTGTACATAATTAGGCCTTAAAACGTAACAGACATAAACTACTATTGCATGTTGTTGTTGTCGCGAATAAATGTTTTCTATTTCTATTTCCAAACCAATAATAGAAATAGAAATATCTTTATTCGTGACATTACGGACATAATAATTAATAAGTTTATAGAGTAAAACGTATGGTACTTTATGACGGATAAGTATATCCGTTGTTGGCGTCTAAAAGGTATTGTTAATGTTTACGTAAATTTTCTGCTATATAAGAAAAGTATGCGAAGCACAGCTAGGTCACACTACAACTTTTTTTTTATACCACGACGGTGGCAAATAAGCATACGGCCCGCCTGAAGGTAAGCAGCTACCGTAACCTATGGACGCCTGCAACTCCAAAGGAGTCACATGCGCGTTGCCGACCCTTTACAAAAAGGAGGATTCACTGTGTTGATGGCTAAAGGAACAAGGAGGTCCCTCATCGTCAACACACTGGGTCCTCTTTGAGCTCTTTGGCAACCTTACTCACCAGCAGGAACACAACACTATGAGTAGGGTCTAGTGCTATTTGGCTGTGGTTTTCTGTAAGGTGGAGGTACTTCCCCAGTTGGGCTCTGCTCCAGATTGAGCGAGATGACATTCGCTGAACGTGCCCTACCACACTTAGCGAGATGCCACTCGCCAACTGTGTTACTACTCTACGAAGTAAAATGGAGATTACATACCAAAGTGACGTTGTCCTGAGAAAGTGACAGCCTGGAGGTGTTGATGACTTCAGCGTAAGGTTGTTTCAGCCAGGTCACGTACGGGACAGGACTGCCTTCGACAGGGCAGGTCAGGGTCAGAGGTCTACCGACCCGGGTGGACATAGAGTGAGAGTCTTTGGACGGCGGCGGTGGCACTGGAAACAATGGAATGAGGAAGGCAACTGTCACAGTGACATCTCCAACATTGGTCCTTAGAAAACCTAAATTTGTATAGCGTGAAGTAGTTTTTATTTATTTTCGCGAACAAGTTGCTTTTTAGCAAAGAAAAACAACGTGAGAGACCTTATTAGTTATTTATTAGATATATACATATAATTATACACTCTAGTACTCACGTTGTTTTTCTTTGCTAAAGTAAGTAATGGTCGAACCCCCGCTCGTATGAATTAGAATTTTCAAACTTATGTACGAAATACGTCTTCGTTCGTAACATGTTCTATCCAACTAATTTTTTCCATCCTTCGCCAGCACCACATTTCAAATGCCTCCAATGTTTCTCTGTCTCTCTGTGTCATGGTCCACGTCTCACACCCATATAATGCTATGCTCCAAATAAAATTGTATTAGAGTAGGAGAAAAAAGGAGATTATTGAACACGATAGAGAGTAGAAGGGGGAAAATGATTGGTCACCTTATACGGCATGACGCGTTTATAAAGAACATCATAGAAGGCAAGGTTGAAGGCAAGCGAGGAAGAGGAAGACCGAGAATAAGTTATATTAACCAAATCAAAGAGAAGATAGCCGTCACATCGTATAGGGAGGTCAAGGAGGCGGCTCTGGATAGAAACAGATGGAGAGAGCTACACGCTCCGTCAGCTACACCGACAAGAGTTTGACTCTTAAATTGGATGATGATGATGATGTACGAAATATCCTTTGATACTTTACCGTCGCTTTGCGGTAAAGCCAACTTATGAAGGAATTTGCATAGGTACCTATATCCGTAAACAAATTGAAAGACATATGAGCCTGTAGCCCAACCCCTCGTGCTATAGATTAAACATGTGCCCAGCAGTGGGACGTATACAGGCAGATAATATTGTGTAAAACCGCATTCGGCCTCAACCATCTCGTACACAATGAAGAGGTATAAGCTGATGATGATGATGACTTAATGATGTTGTCTTACCCAGGACGTCAACCATATACGCGATGCTGGTGTTACCAACGCTGTTCCTGGCGATACAAGAGTAGTTCCCACTTTGTTCCGGTCGGGCCTCGCGCGATTGTATCACTTCTCCGAAGTCGGTGGAAACCATGCTTTCATCAAACAACCTGGAATAGTTGACTATAATAATACGTCTGAATAAATACTGGGTAAAATTTTAATCATCAGTCACATTGAGCTCAGCTGCTTTTACCTCAAAGGGACGCCATCTTTAAACCAGTACACTTCAGGCATAGGGTTGCCATAAGGATGGCAGTGAAGATTGAACGCTTGCCCGGATATCACTTCCAGTCTCGTCTCGGTCGCCGTTGCATTCCAGTTTTGGAACAGGGTTTTGAATATTTTAGGTGGTTCTGAAAACAATCAAGTTTTTCAGGACAAGATAAGTGTCGTGGTTTAGGGCATTACATAGGAACGAATAAATTCTACGTCACTTCTCTTTCAACACACATACCTCTCTACACATAGACATTCAGATTTCATGTGTGCTTCGTAGATGCCGCTATCTAAAACGATGAGAATATACTACAAGTTTTCGCCGAAATCGGTTAAGCTTTGATCGCCCACTATTAATTTTGTATTAAGCAGAACGTCTGCTAACGATACCACAATGCTTAGAAAAAATGGAAAAGTAGAAAAATCCACTGCCTCAGGCGAGACTCGAACTCGCGACTCTGGGATACATGCCCATCGCTCTGACCAACTGAGCTACTGAGACACACCTGATGGCTGCGAATTTCTCCACTATATCCCATATCAAAATTAATTGTAGTATGGGGTAGCGCATTGTTATCGGTGAATTCTCAATACAACTTGGGACTCCGATGGCCGGTTGAGAAGTGTAAGACGCATATGGGATATAGTGGAGAAATTCGCAGCCATCAGGTGTGTCTCAGTAGCTCAGTTGGTCAGAGCGATGGGCATGTATCCCAGAGTCGCGAGTTCGAGTCTCGCCTGAGGCAGTGGATTTTTCTACTTTTCCATTTTTTCTAAGCATTTGATCGCCCAGTTGGTAAAGTGACATTGAGACGCAAGTTCAAATCTCTTCCGAGCCGGAGAACTTTTAAAATATATATTGTAATTTCACTAGCAGACTGCTAAAAACAGTACCTAAATGAAAAGTTTTCCTTAATTACATTTTACACACCTAGCACATCTACCTTGGTTCGCCTATCATCCATTCCCCCTTCGTTGCTCGCTACACAAGTATAGACGCCAGAACTACTTGTATTCACATTGTCAAATACTAAGTCCGCATAGTTGACGTCTGGAAAGTTTCCACTTAGTATTTGACCGTTTTTGATCCATTGTATTTTTGGAGAAGGTCGGCCTGAGGCCTTGCAAGACAATCGAGCTTTTCTGCCAACCTGAAAATAATTTTAATTTTATGATAGTGGCCCTTCGAACCGGATTTAATAAACTAAAATTTTGATGCCATTGGTAATCGAAACGTTGCCAAAGGGACAACAATATTGAACAATCTCACTGGGAATTCTTCAATCATATGTTATGCCTTAGTTTAGACATTTACTTTTCCCACATAGTTAGATAACATAGGATGAAACGAGCAACTATACGCGCTGTTTTAGCCATCTTAAACGCTGTTTGCTGCCGGCGGTCGTCTTACTCGTTATACTTTTTATGACAAAAGCAACAAGTTTATACATGACAAAATTAGGTCACTAATTCGCTTTACCACAATTTCTGCATGTCCATCCACCGTGCTCCCTTCTTCATTAAACAGTACAATTTCCTCAATAACCGCCGGACCAGCAATAGCCACATTATATACCATATGCGCCACGCCAGCAATGTTGCGCGCTGAGCATCGGAACAGGCCTTCAGAGGTGTTGGACACATTGGTAATAGTTAAGGAAGAGTTGATGAGTTCCCAATTAGGGTTGCTAAAAATAAAATAAAAAAATGAGATAGATAAAAGATTCCCATCGTTCAATCCCATGTGGTGACAGTTTAGTAGACACAGTGAATTCGGCTTGCTTCTCCTTGTTCGTGTTTAAAGATGGTTTATAAAACCTCCAACTGGTTTAACCTCAACAGATACAATGAACGACAGTCCGCGGCGCCGTTAATGCAAACCTTGTCTCGACAAGCTCAGTGCTTGAAAATGGAGACTAAGTGTACGGCCTGAGTGGAAGCTCGAAGCGGTGCGTTCGGCGGGGCGTGCAGCGTGCATTCACTTTGTGCAGCGTCGACTCAGTACACCAGTATGAGTTTCATTTGTTTAACATGCACGCCGCACGCCCCGCCCCGCTGGATGTCCAACTCGAGCGTCCACTCAGGCCTTACACTTAGGCTTGCACGTCACGGTTACAAAAATAGGCAAGAATAAGTATAAGGTAAGTGAAATTATTACTTACAGAATTAATAATTTTAAACAAAAAATAACCGACTTCACTTAGCATCCACCTTTCCAAAAGCAAATGCTCGAGCTGCTGTAAAAAAATACTCAAATACCTATAGGTGTGCCTATAATAGTTGAAGAGTTCCCTCGATTTCTCCAGGAGCCCATCATCAGATCCTGACCTGGTTACAATGGGACCAACTGTGAAGTGCGGCCATGGTGCAAGCGTCAAGAATCCTTTATTTATCAATGACAGGCACTACGGGCACTCTTGCCCCGACTTACGGTACCACAGTAAGGTAAGAATGTATGATACCTGTAAGTCCATTCAATTGCAGGCTGAGGAGATCCCCGAGCGTTACACTCCAGGGTGGCGTTCATTCCTTCCTTCAGTTGGACATCTAACAAATCGAATTCCGATATAAAAGGCGGCACTGGAAACAGCAAATACTTTTTTTCAAAAGTGCCCGCAAGGTTAACTTTAACGGTTTAAAACTAGGCGGCGAAGTGCCTAGTTTAGGGTCAAACAAAAATTTAAAAGTTACAGATAATCCTCCGAAAGTCGTTCGTTTAAACATAATACTCAGCCATCAATGTGCTACTTCGCTTCCTCGACAATAATGTACTATTAATGCTTCCCTAAATATTGTCTAATCTAAAATGGAAGAGAATTTATGACAAATATTCAAAATGTTATAACAAATCCAACGGTTCACCTCTACTTATTTCAAAGTTCAAATATGACAGCTAAGGATCCACGCCTGAAGCTGAGACCAGCTGTATAGCGGGTATTTTCAAAAATGTCAAGATTGCGGTGCTTGGAGGTGGAGGCCTGGGGACAGTGGGCTCCCCAAAACTTGTCACACGTAGTGACTATAGGCCCTGTAGCCAAGATGACAATCGTTTGCAGAAAACGTAACGAAACGCTATACACGCTCTCGCTCACTCTTCCATATTAGTGCGATAGAGAGACGGATAGCGTTTCGATTCGTTTTCTGCAAACGATTGTCATCTTGGCTAAGCCCCCTGGTCAGAGTTAAGCCGTGAACTTTTGTATTGGGTAGTAGCTAGATAGATAGATAGATAAACACTTTATTCCTTCCCACAACATACATGGTAATTACAAAGAAAGATTTAGGTATTAAACATAGGCATGCAGCTTATGAATAAAAATTTAAAACTATTTAAAATTACAGTTCGATATCAAAAACTAAAAAAAAACGTAAAAGAACATTAACCATGTGTCGTGACAGAGAATTGGCGCTGGCTCAGCATAATGATGCGGCAAGGCAAGCCACATCGCTGATATTCTGCCAGGACCTTACAATACAGTTTGTGCAACGCTTTATGACGAACCTTATGTTTATGTAGTATATGTGCGAGTGGCGTGTTAATGTAAGTATATAAAGTATGTGTATGTCTGCGTGTCACGGCAATGTCTCTAATTTTTGTGTTATCTGTATTTTAACGTAAATGTAACATTTGTGTAACATAGAACGAGATACCGAAAATGAAGAAAAGGGAGTTTCAGCCTTTTTCTTTTTGTTCGTTTAAAAGATGTAGACGATATTTGTTTTTAAAACTAAGTTTGTTTTTTAAGCGACGAATCGGTGGAGGAATATTGTTCCAGCATTTAGTTGCACGGTACCGAAAACTCCCCCTAAAAGAAGCGGAACTGTGTCTGGGGACCCGCAAAACAACTGCTCGTGACGGTTTAGGTTGGTGGTCGGTATTAGATAGCCATACTAGTTTTTTAAAGAGGTAAGAGGGTTGCTTCGTTTGGATAGTGTCAGCTACGTACCTAGAACATCTAGACTAAACTCCCTGACTACAGTGCCATGCTTATTGCTGGCTATGCACTTGTACACTCCAGTGTGATGCAATTGCATGTTAACCAGTTTCAGACGAGGGTTGTCTTCGCCTAGAATGATTCGGGAGTTAGCCAGCCATTTTATCTGAAACGGAAACAGATAGTGAGTGTGATTACGGGTGCACACATTTATTGAGCAGTCTCAGTGACGTCTAAAGTTGGGGCCAGACGGCATACAACAACAGCCCTCTGCCACGAGACCTTGGCAGAAAACAAAGATTTTAAACCAAGTAGCCAGTGGTTGGTGCCAAATTCTACATGACCTTTAAACGCCCTTGGTGGCTAGGTGTGCTCTGCCAACCATTGGCAGAAGCGGTTGGTTGGTTGTCAGCCATGTAGCTGGTCGCTTCAACAACTCGCTCCAACCAAGGTCACGTGGCAGAATCTACGGCTATCTGCCGTCTGGCCCCAACTTTAGCCTAGTCGGTAGTGAAACCGCCTACGAAGTTATCGCGAACTGTTCCTGAGATACGGATGACTGGGATTATAAACAAAGGCTGAACAAGAGTTCGAGTGAAATGGGTGCCTTTTTTGTATGTGTGGAACCTACTGCCTACAGTGTAAGTTATTTACCTTTTATTTAAGCATCCTAGTGTACCCTAACATCGTTCTCTGGCTCTTCTTAGCTGAAAAATCCCATATGTATAATCTTACCGCAGCACTCGGTCTAGCATCGACCTCGCACTCCAACCACCGATCCTCTCCCCGCACCTCCGTCACTTCCCCCGCCGCTTCCCCCATAAACCGCGGAGACCACTCCACTAGAACTCGCACCGTGTCGTGACTAAAGCCTACTCCCTGGATTCTGTAATCTTACCATGGCACTCGGTCTAGCATCGACCTCGCACTCCAACCACCGATCCTCTCCCCGCACCACCGTCACTTCCCCCGCGTCTTCCTTCATAATAAACCGCGGAGGCCACTCCACTAGAACTCGCACTGTGGTGTGAGTGGAGCCGACAGCGTTGGAGACTACACAGGCGTATGTGGAGTCGTTGAGACGAGTTATGTTGGGGAGGGAGAGTTGCGTGTGAGATATTACTTTGGCGTCCTGAAAATAACGTGTAATGTAATTAATTACCTAATCTCTTAACGCATATTTTTTTTGGTACATTACCATTCACTTCTCTACCAGCGTATATACTTCCCACTGCTGGGCATATGCATTCTCAATTCTCATAGTAAAAGAGGATTTTACGGAGGAAAGAGGACTATAGGGGTAATTTCTTTCCTTAAGGTAGCTAGAATGATTAAATGTGTCAGTCTACGGGGAAAGGGCCCACTTTGTCGATTTGGAGTTATTAATACTTCTTTAAACTACACAATATACGCTACATAATCAGTTATAAATAATTAAGTGTCCTTGTAAATCGACCCTTTCAGTGAAAGGCTTTCACTAAACTCTTCCACAAATAGTAAGTACGCATACAAAAATGATGATTAATGATATGTAAATTATTAGACATGTAAGTATAAAAAAACTCAAACAGCAAATTGCGAAGCAGATTGTTGGCCCTTTGTAAATGAATAATCTTACATTAGGAAAGGAACAAGCATGCATACTCTTAATTAATCGAACCTTATACCACGTGACGGAACTATTCCGCGAGGTCTTTATGGGACATTCCACAGAAACATGACTTCCTTCTACAAACGTAAAAGTCGATTGGGACTCGTCGGCCTGAAGTTTCGAGGGAAGATCTGGAAAGGAACCAAACTTGTTATATGCTCCTTACTTAACTGATCCAGTTCCCCAGACCCCAGGGCCGGCAGGGCCGTAGTTAAGGGGCCATGGCCTACCTTAACACTTTCGCAACCGGGCAAAATTTTGAACAATACCCCAGAAACCGACAGAACCCGCCAGGCGGGCTACGACGTGCAACGCAATGCCGCACGCCGCGTGCCTGGCATCTGAGCAAACATTACGAGTGCCTACCAGGCGGGTTCTTGGTAGTCAGTGTTAAATTAGCACTGCCCTTGCCCTATCTTAACTGCGACTCTGACTACGGGCTCTGGCCCTGCCAGACCTTATTTTGTCGAAAATATTTAACTCAAACAGAACCAGCGGATAGGATAGGCAGTCTTACCTTAGTCGATTACCAGACGAAATCTTTCCTGTCGCTTACTTAGTAGATAAGTATACAGGGTGTAACGAAAATACTGGTGATCCGTTTAAGGGCATTGGTATCGTATTGCGATTAAGAAAAAGTAGATTTTAGTTTTATACAAAACAATTTTTTTTTCGCGTTAAAATTTTTTTTTTCTGGTTTTCATAATTAGAATAGGGTACCAATTACGCCCTTAAACGGATCCCCGGCATTTTTGTTACACCCTGTATAGTAAATATCTATATACCCTTTTGTAGTATATTTCAGCATAATAATTGGCGCCCAATGTGGGATATTACAACTATTCAATTTTGACCACTGAGTGTTTTGATCTTATTGAATTTAAACTTTCGTGAGACATGTTAACACTATTATCACTTCATGCGGCTGTACCACAGACTACACAGACTACTCATCATTAAGCTTTTACAAGGAGCACGGGGTCACCACACATCAGCGCAATTTCAATTCGTTAATTTCTACGATTCGAACAGCACATCTCAATAGTATTCTACACCATTTTGTAGTACAACAATCCAGGTTAGTCCCAATAACTTGATTTTTGTGGATATTTTTAATTCACATGAGTAAGGACCAAAAACGTTAACTCAAATGAAATAAGCGGTCGCGCTGTCATACTAAATTAGTACGGGAACGCTGATGTGTGGTAGTGACCTCGAGTTGTACTTATGATCTACAGCCTTGGCCAGAAGTGTCGAGCACCCTTGCGATTTTCATACAAAACTCGAAACTTTAGTCCAGCGTTTCTATCTTTTTTGAAGTTATTTTATCAATTAATTCAAACTGAACAGGCATGTTTTGTTGAAGTTAGTAGTAACTGCATAGAATATTTGTAATTTGTCGCACCGACCTAAAGTAGCATTTTTGTTACCCCCAGTTTTCTTTTTTTTTTAGGAACCTTGATTTTAATAAGTGAATTGTTATTAAGTTAAGTTTTCTAGATATATAAATAAAATATAACATTTTACGTCATTGTACATTGTTATGATAGGGAAATAATACTTAACATCAAAATTGTAAACAAAAAACTGCTATGCTCAACACTTCTGGCCATGGCTGTATCTAGTGGTTGAGGTTATCTGTGGGCTGGTCTCTCTTGTGTATAACAACAACACCAAGCTTTATCAGGACGCGCGCGCCGCGCGGCAAGTAGCGCCACCGCCACACGCCGGCCACCGGCAGTCGATGGCGCGGCCCCGCAACGACGGGTCGCGGATCGGTTCGCCTAATAGCACTCTTAGTGCTTGAGGATGGAGACCTAAGCTCTCCGAAACGTGTCGCGCGTAGTGCCTAAACACAAGTTAATGAATAGTACTTACTATAAATCTCTACAGGAACCGTTCTATTGACTGCTCCTACACTGTTCTTCGATAAGCATGTATAGAACCCGCTCAACTCCTCTGATGGCGACTTAATGGTCAGGGTTCCGTCAATGTCTACGTCGTATCTGCCGTCTGTAATATTTAATCGCACATCATTGTAACTATGCATACTTTTGAAAATAACTACCAAGGATGATTAAGACATGGATTGACAATGCCTATACAAAATCGCGTTCCCTTATTTCAGGCTAAAGCACTAGCATCATCTATCGGTCACCACAAACACTAAATTCCTACTTAACCTTTCTGTTAAGCCCATTGGTTGACTGGTAGATAATGCCTTATGGCATTAAGTCCGCCGTTTGTACCATCTTATTTTGTGTAATTAACGTATGCGGAATGAAATCTGGACAACATTCAATTTCTTATAAAATAAATAGAACATAGATATTTTTATAATCTTTCATGGTTTTTAATAATGCATTTAATCATATTAAACGCCAGAGTAAGTTTACTCCAATGCGAGGTTTCAAACGAAAGTTGTGGTACTTTATGTCCATCGCTGCCGACAACAACAATTTACAGACTTTTTAAGATCTAAATTTATCTTCCATGGGATAACTTTTTAAGAAAGCTTCGTAGACTTGACATTTTTCACATTCTTGACCGTAAGATTATTGGTGTTCTCAAAATAATAGTTACCTTGCCACGAATTTCCATTTTAAAATCCAAGAATGAAAAAAACATCTGTTTTTATATTTTTTGACCAAACGACGTGGCCGTATTTTCGGTTATTTTTTTAAATTTTTGGAGACGATGGGCGTAACTTTTCTTAATTGTTAACTGATACCTATGTCTTCAAGATATTTTAACAGTTTTACTGCCACATTTGAATGCCTTCCTGAGTTCTCTATAAGATTTTGTGACTCAGCGGGCTGTCATTTTCTTTAATCGATCTCTCTCAGCAAACTGGCTAATGCTGGAATGTTTCCCTGAACCAGGCTTTCTTGTGGCAATTTTTGTAAAGAAAAAAAACCGGCCAAGAGCGTGTCGGGCCACGCTCACTGTAGGGTTCCGTAGTTTTCCGTCCGTCACAGTAAGTGTCCCCACTTAAGAGTTAATAACACCGCCATGTAGGATATGATATGAGAGTTCCACGTACAGCGACATCTATCGGCAAATTAAGTAAACTATTGCGCGCGAGCATAAAGTATGGAAGATGATTTTTATGGGATAATTCTTTATTGCGTGAACCGATTTTCACCGTTTTTACTTTATTTGAAAGCACGTCATTTCATTATAATTTTGTAGAAATTACAGGTACAATAAACACCTGCTTATACGGTCAAATTACAAACTTAGTTCAGAAATTTTGTATTTTTTTTTTCAAAAACTATTCATCCTATCAAGTTCAAAATAATTTTCCTAGAAAGTTTTTATAAAGTTCTACTTTTGAGATTTTTTTCATATTTTTAAAACTTATGGTTCAAAAGTTAGAGGGGGGGGACGCATATTTTTTTACTTCTGGAGCGATTATTTCCGAAAATATTTACATTATCGAAAAATGATTTTAGGAAACCCCTATTCATTTTTAAATACCTATCCAATAATATATCACACGTTAGGGTTGAAATGAAAAAAAAAATCACTCCCCACTTTACGTATAGGGGAGGTACCCTAATTAAAAAGAAATTCCACTTTTTATTTTACCACTTTGTCGGCGTGATTGATATACATATTTGTACCAAATTTCAGCTTTCTAGTGCTAACGGTCACTGGGATTATCCGCGGACGGACGGACGGACGGACGGGCAGACATGGCGAAACTATAAGGGTTCCTAGTTGACTACGGAACCCTAAAAAGGACGCAAAAATATTATAAATAGCTCTTTAGCTCTATCCCATTTCCACAAAATTTTTCACGGTCTTCGCTTTCAGTTATAGGGAATTAATACTGTAGAAATTACATACTGTTTCGCGACGCTGTTCTCCCCGATTAACCATAATTTTAAGATAAAGAATCCAATGCCCATTAAAAGTACGGGATTAATTAACAGACGTATAAGCTTTCAATTGGCATTTATATACAATTTGAGTTTATTTCTTTACTTACTTTTTACGTCTTTAAAACTTTATCCAGATTCCATTCCGCATACGCTAAGATTAAATAAGTATATTCTAGTTTCTAATGTTTTGTTCGGCGATCAACGCTGACAAAATAACTCGACTCCAGACTCGACAGATGGCGCTGTGGCACTTAGTATCGAAAACAGACGTATAGCCTGAAGGTTCGAGGAACGCGATTTTGTGTAGGCATTGTCAATCCATGTCTGAATCATTCATAACTACCAATTGACGTTAAGATGTACCGTTACTCTAATAATACATGTCTTACGGCGCATATTGATCCCTACGACAGCTGTCAGTTTTGGACCCGAGTATGTCCTTAAGGGGGCGTCCATTAATCGCGTCATATTGTATAGGGGGGGGGAGTGGGTCAAGAAAAAATCACCAATGATCACCACAGGGGGGAGGGGGGTCTGGACACGTATCACGTGTAATTTTTTTGTTCCTTCGTGCTATACTGTATTTCAATAAAATAAAAAAATTCAACTTTTAAACGAACCAATCTGTGAAAACCAGAGTAAAATTTGCCTCGCAGTTGGACTTCTGCGTTTAGTTGAGCGAGCGAGGCGTCGCTATGCTTTATGAATAGGGTCACTTAGATTGATCTCATTTTTATCAAAATCAAATTCTAATGACGGGATCCATGAGAAATCAAGGGAACTCCTGAAACTTTATAAGGAGACGTATAGCGATTTTTTTAAATCTAGAAACCAAACAATTGCATTTGTATAGTGCTATTTAGTGAAATTGAAACTGCTTGTGAAGACCAGAATGGAACTCCACGACAAGGTTTTTTACGTCTTGGGACTAATTGTTATGACTCTTATGAGATCATAAATCATAAATCATTTATTCGTGAAACATAGGTACAATAATTTGGTCTTACGGATTATGTTGAGAAGCACTATGTTTTGCCTTTAGGCGTACGAGATGCACTATGTCGTAAATAATTTTTAGTGGCATTTGAAATATTATTTTCTTCACAGTAGGTTTATAGGGTTCCGTAGCCAAAATGGCAAAATGTAACCCTTATAGTTTCGTTATGTCCGTCTGTCCGTTCGTATGTATATTTATCGGTTTAGGAATTATTAAGTTATCTCCAAAAAACGTTTTGTTTTTCATAGGCAGATACGGCCTTTTGATATTACTTTTTCGATAGTAGGTACGAAACCCTACCATACGCACTTAGCCGGTTTTTAGGGTTCCGTAGTCAAGTAGGAACCCTTATAGTTTCGCCATGTCTGTCCGTCCGTCCGTTCGTCCGCGGATAATCTCAGTGACCGTTAGCACTAGAAAGCTGAAATTTGGTTCTAATATGTATATCAATCACGCCGACAAAGTGGTAAAATAAAAAATGTTTTATTAGGGTACCACCCCTATACGTAAAGTGGGTAGTGATTTTTTTTCATTTCAACCCTAACGTGAGATATATTGTTGGATAGGTATTTAAAAATGAATAGGGGTTTACTAAAATGATTTTTTGATAGTTAATATTTTCGGAAATAATCGCTCCAGAAGTAAAAAAAAATGTGTCCTCCCCCCCTCTAACTTTTGAACCATAAGTTTTAAAAACATGAAAAAAATCTCAAAAGTAGAACTTTATAACTTTCTAGGAAAATTATTTTGAACTTGATAGGCTGCATAGTTTTTGAAAAAAATTACAAAATAATTTCTAAACTAATTTTGTAATTTAACCGTATAAGCAGGTGTTTATTGTACCTGTCATTTCTACAAAATCACAATGAAATGACGTGCTTTCAAATAAAGTTACTAAAAACCCATTTTTTTAACTCTTAAGTGGGGACACTTACTGTGACGGACGGAAAACTACGGAACCCTACACTGAGCGTGGCCTGACACGCTCTTGGCCGGTTTTTTTCTATTAAATATTATTTTAATGAAAATAGTGAGTTTCATTTTTTTACCCTTCACGTGTACGTCGTCACGTTTTCACGTGTTAGAAAACTGTACTTACTTTAGTTAGTACAAAAAATTACACGTCATATTGGTCGAGGGGGGGAGGGGTCCTGAAAATATCACCAAAGATCACCATGGGGGGGGGGGGGGTCTAAATCAAGCCAAAAACGTATGACGCGATTAATGGACGCCCCATAAACAACGTCCGTAAGAACATACTCGTGAGTATGTTCTTAAATTACGTCCAAAAGAGAGGTATGTGTACTGCAAATGTCATCTAGCTATGTGTGGTAGGGCACAGCACAGCGAATGTCATCTCGCTCAAGTTTGGAGCAGCGCTCGTCTGGGGAAGTACCTCCACTTTGCAGAAAACCACAGCCCCTAGACCCTACGCATGGTGTTGTGTTCCCGCTGGTGAGTAAGGTTGCCAAAGAGCTCAAAGAGGACCCAGTGTGTTGACGACCAGGGACCCTCTTGTTCCTTTAGCCATCAACACAGTGATACCTCCTCTTTGTAAAAGGTCGGCAGCGCGCATGTAACACCTCTGGAGTTGCAGGCGTCCATAGGCTATGGTAGCTGCTTACCATCAGGCGGGCCGTGTGCTTGTTTGCCACCGTCGTGGTATTAAAAAAATACATTATCTGTCAAAAATTTCGTCACTCATAGGGTAAATCTAAATAAAAACAAGATCCATACCTAAGTAACACATCAAAGCAGTATAACGGCCGTCTTACAGCATATCTGTATGCTTTTAGCATTTTGAGTTCGTTTTATAGTAGCATTATAAACGTTTATAGTGCTGATATAGGTCTTAAATGGGCACAAATTACCCAGCTTGAGATCCTATACAGGTCATTTAATAGCATTACAGGCGCATTATGTATGCGCTATTAGCATTATCGTTGTCATGGAAAGTGCCAATCGCATTAAAGAAGCATGAGTACGCTCTATTAAGTTGCCAACCGCATTAAACAAGCATTAATACGGCCAAAAAACTTGCTGATCGCAGTAAAGAAGCATTAGTACTCTCGATTAACTTGCCAATCGCAATACAAAAGCATTATACTAGCATAAGAGTGTAGTAAAATAAATTTTACGTCAATGCAAAACCGTCTCTAATACCGACGGACCAAATGTTATAATTAGAGGGCGGAGTACCGGTGGCAAATTTCACACTAAATGTATGGAGTCGCCTAAGTATTCTTATTATTAAATAAATAACGAATAAATGATTAATTTTGCATAATATTTTTTAGAAAATTATAGAAATTATATTACGAGCATACAAATATAATGTAATATGTTGTTAATATCTATAATACATAATAATATGTTTTCTTATCAAAACATTATCATTAGGTACTAAATACTAGACTAAGAAGTTATACCTGCCAAACGATATATTATTTTCAAGACCATTCAATTACAATTGAGGACTGGAATTATGTGTTCGAGGTCCTCCTCACAATCTACACTTAAGTGCGTATCCATGTTATAAAATGAATGGACTATGGCCACATGTTCCTGGTTTTTCGGAGTGAATCGGTTTCTTAATTTATTGAAGATCCATTTATGAGTGGAAAACGATCGCTCTACATCTATCGATGTCATGCTTGCATGTTTAAGGACTGTTTATAATTTTCCATTGTAATCATATTCGTTAATTCGTCAGCATCTGGGTTTCTATCTAGAACCAATTCGAGTTTATTTCGCACGGTTTCACTTCCTTGGAGGCTTAAAATACTCCTAACTATTCTATTACCAGAAAACTTTCTTCTATCGGAATTTTAGTGCATTCTAATTTTCCTATCGATTCAGGTATAATTTCGTAACAATTTTTTATAAAGCTTAACTCGTTTTTTAAATTTTCATTTTCAAACAACTTCTGGGCTTTTCTAATGGCAATAGCTTCTTTACTGTTCAATTGCATCACAACATTTTTAATCACGTCAAAAGGTCTATCGTAGTAAAAACTTGCATTTAACCAGGTGCCCCAACGAGTGATAATGGGTTCCGCGCATTCTGCGCATGGTCCCTGAAAAATCGGACGCGGTGTGGTGATTTTAAAAAAATCTTCTTGACATTAGATATTAAAGAATTGACCAATTTATGTTCAGATCTTATCTGCTCCGCGACTCTGTGTAGTCCATGAGCGAAACAAGTTACGTGTCGTACTTTAGTGTACTTTTTCTTCAAAATCTTGCCGGCAGCAAGCATGTACGCTGCGCTATCCGAACAGAATATTAAAAATTTGTTCATATTATCTGTAAAATTATCCTTTCACAAAAAAATCAAGCTTTCGTCAACCACCGCTGCAATTGAGTTCGCGTTTACAGTACTAACGACTTTACACGCTAACAAATATGGCCTTTGTAAAGCATCATCAAGTGATTTTATAATTACATTTACTACGCAATTACCGAAATTATCAAGAGTCTCATCCACCGCAAGCCAAAAATTGGAATCGAAAAATGTATTTCTTATTTGCTTGACGGTCGCATTGTATATTCTGGTAAGATAGTATTTTCTCAAAACACTTTCTTCGGGAAGTTTTACGCCTTTATCTAAGTATTTTCCAAAGAACTTTTTAAATTCTGGATGGTTAACTCTTTTCCATGGGATGTTACACGCTATAAGGAAAACGCATAAATCATAGGCAAAGGTGCCATTTTGGTTTCCACAGTTAATTTGGTGTTGTTTACTGTTAACGTGTTTTTCGACATTATATTTTTTCAACTGCTTTAAATCCACTGAGCAAGAAATACAGTGAATGCTACATTCTTCTTCATTATATATAAGATTTTCGTACGGTTCTATCATCCGCAGAATTGTTGCTTCACATGGCTTATTCATCTTGATATTTTTCGGTTTTAAATATTTAGCCGACGCAATAATAATTCGGATAATATAGATGTAAAGCAGCTGTCTAAATTGACAATGTCAAATAATTCGTTTCTAAATGTCTCATAAATTTGTAAATTAGTAACTTTTTGAAAAGAAAGGTTGCATATGGTAAAAAATATTATATCGATGAATGGTGACTTTGTTAAAAGAAATTGAAAAATAACCCAAAACATTTACGACATAACATTTAGGCGTTCCTGAAATCGATTTATGAAAATAAATGTTAAGTACTTACTTCCAATTTACGAGTAGGTACCATACTAAGTACATTAGGTAAATGAATAATTTTATTATTCAAGCCTAAAATAATAATTATAAAAACGACTCCATACCTTTTGTGTGAAATTTGCCACCGGTACTCCGCCCTCTAGTTATAATACAATGAACGTTGTGATTTAACTACTTTGTCTCGCAATATAAAATGGACGACAGTGACACGTCATATTTGTTTGCATCATAACAAAATTTATAAAAGTTTTTGACTCTTTTACGTTATTATATCCTTCAAATATTACTGCGCAATGTAGTTTACTGTAAATGTGTATATAAGTTTTATTTAAAATTTTCACGCGCCTTTGATTTATTTTGGTTTGTCTATAAAATATTATAAAAAGATATGCGTCAAATAAACAAAACAATTGTGTAATCCTCGTATAGAACGAGTTTTGCATTATTAACATAATAGTGTTGGTTGAGCAGTCTTAAATTAAGTTATTTCATTATTATATAGGTATTTTCCTTGTATAAATAGGTCCGCATGATTTTATTTTTAGGTTAAAAATTATTTACAAAATGGCGTTGGTCTATATAGACGGAGAGCATCAGATATGACACAATAATATGAGCAACCAAACCCCTCTAGTCAGTTTGGTATACTATGCTTATTTCTAGATCTGGACATCTGGCAGCTTTAAAGTGGTGGAGGTCAAAGAATGCAAACCATTTCAAGAAAACAAATCCTAGAGATCTGGGTTTGATGCAATATTATGAGAAACTATACAAATACTATACAATATTAAGAGAAATTATACAAAAGTTTATGTTGGGGGAAAGTAGTGACAAACAATGTATAATATAGTTCATAGTTTGTCGCCTACTGTTTTTGTTTCCGTAATAATACACAATATTTTTTGGTCTAACGTTTTTTATCGATTTTTGACCAGTTTTGAGTCGTTATTCCAACATATTCACTACAGATAGAATTATAAGGCAAACGACTATCGGTTCTTGAATTTTTTATCTCCATTCTGTAGAGCCGGATCTTGAAATAAATGAGCCGTTATTTTTTTATGATATTTTTAAAATATGGTCTAAAAAAAACACTTATATCGATATTCGAATGGTGTAAAGAATCTTACATATACGTAATCTACATATTAGGGTTCCTCTCTGATTGCTCAAAAACTGTAGAGATTATAATTTTTAACTAATTAACACAAAATTTATGACCATAAAACTACTTTTTTAGCCTAAACCGGTTCGACTTTGATGTCAAATATCTCGAAGACAATGAATATTGAAGTAAATATAATCTATATTTACTTGTTTAAAGCCGTTACTGATAATATGATAAGCTATATAAATCATTAGAAAACTAAGGGGATCAGATCTAAGGTCGTTGGCGCCAGGGAGCCCCTTAAAATATAGGCCCTGTCCTTTATAACTGAGGCAACTTCGGCAGTTTTTACCTAGTTTGGTATTACTATTTTCCAATTAAAACATTTTGCTAGTCTGTCACTGTGACCTCCGCCCATTAAAAACTGCCAGATGCCAGGATCTAGCAATGAGAATAGTATAGCAATCTAACCAGATGGGTTTTGTTGCTCTCATTATTGTGTCATATCTGACGTGGCTAGCTCTTAGTCCAATAGCAGCTCAATGACCCTTAAAAAAAGGTTATTAATGCCTACAGCATTACACGTGAATAATTATGTTATTAAACAACATTAAGCATTACATTCTACTTAAAATTGCTATTGTAGACCCTAAGACACTAAAACAGCTAAAAGCTGTATAGGGGCTGTTCATAAATTACGTCATAAATTTTTGATGATTTCCCCCTCCCCCCCCCTAAAATAATCCAACCCTCCCCTGCCCAATAGAGTGACGTCATTTAAAAAAAAATGCGTTTGTAGATAAATTGTAAAATAAAAAAACTATTTAGTAGATAATATTTTATAGCATTAAAAGTTTATAGAAACACGAATTTCATTCCTTTTTTTACACAATAAAGCACTTTTTAAAGATGCGAGAGATGATGTGATCTTCGGAATGGCGGCCCCCCCTCCTACGTCATGCTACCATCATCCGATGTCCAGAACCGACGTAAAGACGTAATTTATGAACAGCCCCTTATAGTGAATTACTTGGCTTTGTATTGGTTTATATTATTGCTATTATACAGCATTAGGAATGTATTACCTACTTATAAATGCTATTGTACACCCTAAGGCATTAAAAATAGCTAAAAGCTGTATAGCGAATTTACGTGGCATTATAATGGTTAATATTCATGTTCTTAAACATCATTAAGCATTTATTTATGCTATTGTAGAACCTAAGGCACTAAACCACACCGAAGCATTAGTGTAGCAAACCAAAACGCAACTGTACAGCTGAATGCTGTACAGTTGCGTTTTGGTTCGCTGCACTAAAACTAATGGCTAAACAAAAGCATTTACATATGCCATTATACAACCGTTATACAGCGTAAAGCATCATATAATGCTATTGTAGAACCTAAAGCACTAAAAACAGCTGAAAGCTGTATACCGGATTTACATGGCATTATAATGGCTAATATTCATGCTCATAAACAGCATTAAACATTTATTTATGCTATTGTAGAACCTAAGGCACTAAACCACACCGAAGCATTAGTCTAGCAAACCAAAACGCAACTGTACAGCATTGAGCTGTACAGTTGCATTTTGGTTCGCTGCACTAAAACTAAAGGCTTTAAAAAAGCATTTACATATGCCATTATATAACCGTTATACAGCTTAAAGCATTATATAATGCTATTGTAGAACCTAAAGCACTTAAGTGCTTTTAAACAGCTGAAATCTGTACAGTTGCGTTGTGGTTTGCTGCACTAAAGCTAAAGGCTTTACAAAAGCATTTAGATATACCATTATACAACCGTTATACAGCTCAAAGCATCATATAATGCGACAAGTTGCTCGGTGAACGTATATAAGAGTATATACATGTCCTTAAGTTCGAAATAAGTTAACTATTCATATTAGACCCGTACCGATAAATTATGAAGTTTCGATAATATTAAAGATGCTTATTTTTCACATACAGAATTCAGGGCATCCAACTTAGCTAATAATAATAATTTGTGTCATCCTAGGTTGTTGCTTAGGTAGAAACTTAGACATTTCTGTTTTTAAACATTATTCGGTGAATATAAAATTAGAGATCAAAATTGTTTTTTCACTGTAACAGCAAAGTTGTTACTGACGCACGCACGCGTTTTGTGTCACTTTCGTCAATGGGAATACTGACATTCAATCAGCACAAACATGTGGACTTTTATAAGCCTATATAAAATTAGAGTCGATTGATTAGGTACTGTGCTTTCTAAAATATCGGTATCTAGTATTTGAATAAATTTGTGCCATATTAATCAATGATATTTATTTATTTAATTTTTTTTTCTTGTAGAACCCTGTTAACAGTACAATAAAATATTAAAGTTATTAATGTTTGCGTTAGTATTTTTATAAAAGCGATCCGACACAACAATGTTTGAAATTTGTGTCGTTATAATCAATGGATTATTTTTATTTTTCGGTAAGGCGCGGGCGGGGTGCATGCACCGGCCAGGCTGCCTAGCAGCTCGTTTGTTTTCTATACATTATTACTCTATACATACATATAGTAATAAGTGCGACAAACACAAACAGCGAGTTTTTAGTCGCTCTTCTTTATTTTTCATAGTAAAGAAAGCAGTAATATAAAACTTAAGTAATTAATGTTGATATAACGTATGACTACACCGTAGTCCGTAACGGACTGCAACGGCGGATCTGTGTGCCACGGTTAACCTAGTTTATCATATAAACAGTATTTTGACAAATTGTCACAGATCATTTGTATCGAATAAATATGTAATTTATGCATCAAGGCGGTTTGTTTACAGAGTGCCAATCGTGAAACGCGAAAATCGAAATTTCGTTATCTGCCTCTCGGTTGGACTAGCAAAGAGCCGGGCTGGGCTTAATAAATTTTTCATCAGATGTCATAATAACGCTATGTTTTTATTAACTTATTGTATAAAATACATACAAATAAGCAACTTTTCTTTAACATTTTTTTAACTCAATAGTTTTGAAAGTTATGGGGCCCTGAAGGTTGAGTACAATTTGGACTATTTTGGTTGAAATGGTGTAAGACAAAAAAAAGTATGTGTCATAATGTGACACATACTTTTTTTTGTCTTATTGTGTAGAATGTACTATTTAATTAGAAACATTTTTTTCTAAAATCAAAAATGGCCGAGATAATGGACTCTGAACTTGTATACAGGGTGACTGGTAATTCGACCTATTCCTTGAAAGGGGTTTATTCTAGAGGTTATTTACAATGTTTTTAGCCCAGTCAACCAGGGGTCTAAATTCAGTGGTTTTCCAGTTATTCGAGTTTTTAGTGTTTTTCAAAAAAACGCCATCTTTCGGCCTTAAAATGGCAATATAAAAAAAACTTCATGAATTAGGATGGTTAATTATTTGTTTACTGGTAGCCAGTGAACAGAAGGTTATTTAAACAAAAAAATCATGTCAAACAATTTAGACTTTAGAAATAACAGGTAATAAATCAATAGCTATCGTACTTTAAAAAAAATTATAAATCAAAGACGAATACCCTAAAAAATGTGTATGACACTTCGCGTAAAAATAACTGAAATTGATTCCTCAATTCATAACCTTTCCGAAAAAGTACAAATGTTAACATGATTCACTAAATTATTGAAAATAATAATAACCGCGCTGCTGGAGGATGTGCCGCTTGGTACAAGGATGGCCATGATTTACCAACACGATGGCTGCCCAGCTCACTAGTACCGGTGTGTGACAGTGGATGGATTGGTCGAGGCGGTCCGATCCCTTGGCCAGCAAGGAGTCCAGATTTGACTCCATGTGACTTTTACATTTTGGGTCACATGAAGGCATTAATTTACGACAGGCCAATACGATGAGTAGAAGACTTGAGAGGAAGAATTTTAGCCGCTGCTGAAAACATGAAAGAAGGCATGTCGCCGCGAGTAACAATCACCGATGTACGCAAAAGGCTTCGTGCTTGCATTCGAAATGAGGGCAGGCAATTCGAACAAGATTTGTAAATTATTATGTTTATTTTTAAGATTTTAGTGTGGTGTTCATTGTTATTATTAAGATTAATTTTTAGTAAAATTGTATTAAGATTTTATTATGATTTATTTTAAAATGTAATTTTACTCAGAAAATGGTTGTTTTACTTTCTTTATCTACACTCATATTGTAAGTCCTCTAAAATGCGTTCAAAAACCGTAGGCAATGTGGTCATTGCCAGCATTACAACAAACGATTCCACTACGATAAGTTTCTTATCCGTGGCAGTAATGTAATTTTAACTTTACATGCTCAAATATTGTTAAGTTATGAGTTTCGAATTTGGAACAGCTATCAAAACCAACACAATTTCAATGGTTTTTGTATTCTAGTATCCATAGATTTTAAAATGTTGTTGATACGAAACGTCAGTACGATATATTTTTTGACATAAACCGCACGACATGACATGAGAATAAGGACTTTGTTCGTTGGCTAATATTAAAAAAAAACTCGCGACAGAAGTTTCTAAATATATATATATTTCTCTATGGTTTATACGGCCGCCATTTCTGTTATCAACTTGTCAGTTATTGTTTGTTGAAACATTTTTAATTGCGAAAATGTAAATGTTTACTATTAACTATATTATAATAAATAAATATACTTTCCTTATCGGTTCTAATTTATTTATTTTTATTAAGCTTACACCTGTGGGTATGTTTCAGCACTTGTATCTATCTACCTAGTAATGCAGGTCAATTGCCTTCGGCTTCTGAACCCATCTTTGAGTATTGCAATATGTGTGTAGATAAAGTAATGTATGCACCTGTACATAATTAGGCCTTAAAAAACTCGTGTGATCCTATAATGAAACTCGCTGCGCTCGTTTCATTAAATCCCACTCGTGTTTTAAGGCCCCTCATTATGTATCAGTTGCATAACCTACTATTAATCTCTCTACCATAAATCCATAATTTAAGTCATGAAACACACACAAAAACCGGTTTTTGGTTAGGAATTCTTTATTATGACTACTTTCATAAATTAATAATACCATAACATACGAACACGTCCAAATACTCACCGAAGGCAACCTGTCCTGACCTTGACCTTCAAAAGATAAGATAGGTTACTGGAGGTAAACAAAGGACTCAGGGAAACAAAAGTGACAAAAACAAACTGGTTTCTGGTTAACTTTATTTGTGTTTCTTTCATCATCATTCATCATCTTTCACAACACACGAACATGTCAGAATACTTCCCAAGGGCAACCTGGACCCTCAAAAGATAAAAGTCAAGATAAGATGAAAGATAAGGTAAACCAAGCACACAAAGAGAAACAAAAGTGACACAAAAAACTGCTTTCGGGTCTGGTACGCTTCCAGTACACCCGCTACCTGCTCTGTTATTATTATTATTTTCAATAATTTAGTAAATCATGTCAACATTTGTACCTTTTCGGAAAGGCTATGAATTGAGGAATCCATTTCTGTTATTTTTACGCGAAGTGTCATACACTTTTTTTAGGGTAATCGTTTTTGATTTTGAAAAAAAATAAAAAACGTAAGATGGCTTGTGATTTATTACCTTTTATTTCTAAGTCTTAATTTTTATGACATGTTTTTTTTTTGTTCGGAGTAACCTTTTGTTCATTGGCTACTAGAAAATAAATAATTAACCATCCTAATTCATGTAGTTTTTATACAAATTCCATTTTAAGGCCGGAAGATTGCGTTTTTTTGAAAAACACTAAAAACTCGAATAACTAGAAAACCACTGAATTTAGACCCCTGGTTGACTGGGCTAAAAACATTGTAAATAACCTCTAGAGTAACCCCTTTCAAGGAATAGGTCGAATTACCAGTCACCCTGTACAATTTGGTTTTAGAAAAAAAGAAACATCGACGGGACGTCATTAGGGCATGCAATACCGGTATTGCTTGTATGGGCAATCCCAGAATTCCGGTATTAGCCCATACAAGCAATACCGGTATTGCATGCCCTAGACGTTATTATAACATGTACTTTTTATGATTTTCCCTTATAGAAAACGCTAAAATAAGCGTGTTTTATTTGAAAAACTTTTAAAATCAAAAATGGCCGAGATATTCTCCTCCTTTTTGTAAAGGGTCGGCAAAGCGCATGTGACACCTCTGGAGTTGTAGGCATCCATAGGCTACGGCTTACTATCTGGCAGGCCGTATGCTTGTTTGCCACCATCATGGTATAAAAAAAAGAATAAAATAAAACAAAATAAAAACAGAATAAAAACAACATGAAAACAAAATATTAACAAAAATAAAACAAAAGTAAGACAAAAATAAAACGAAACTAAAACAAAAAATATACGTTGCGTTTTCTACCCATACTTCACGATGCTTGAAATCTTCGAAAATGTACTCAACAGTCTAGTCAAAACACAAACAAACAGTAAGCTACCGCTTAAAAGGTACGTCGGGGCGAGACAAGCATGAGTTCATTGCCCCACTCCGCGGCTACCCGTGCCCCGCTCCACCGCTCAGTTCCTTTGTCGAGTATGTCAGCTATATCACCCCGCGCGCGCCTCCGTGAGCAAGTACCTACATCGTAACTGCTAAGATTCCAGCGCCTGGTTGACCCATGGTTTAACTTGTTAAGAAGCGAGCCGGGGGTCTACTTCTAGTGGTCACTACAGACGCACGCCGAACAGGCTTGCCATGAAGGTCACGCGCTATAGTTAGGACTTAGTCTGAACGCAAATATTGTTTCTGTTTAATTTTTGTCGAAATATCATTGATGAAAGTGACACAAATTGAAATATCTACTTTAAAATCCCTTTGTGATTATTATAATGTGAACTCTGGTGACTTTAATAATTTATTGAAACGATCACAGCCTAAAAAAACGAATTTACCAAGAAACTTAAATTTTCATTGCTTAATTTGACACATATTGATTTTATTGACGTATTTTAAGGTGATGATATAGTTAATCCTTATTTTATTAACTCTAATTTTTTAAACGAAGTTTTTTAGCGTTGTCATACTATATCAAATTGCACTCGACGTAAATGACACAAACTGGTTTTGTGCAACAATACAACTGTTCTAAATACAAAACAGTTATATTTTGTAACTCTAATATTCTTTTACTCAAGTTATGGCGAGCTAAAAAAGTTAACCTCAAATTACTGAATTACAAAAAAAGCACCAATTGAATATGACACAAAACGCACTGCAATATTCTCATGTACACACTGTATTTCCAACTTCAATAATAAGTGACTTTAGAATTTTCGAAACTTAACCCTCAAAATATTGCCAGTGGGACGGGACTATATGTTATAATACTTATAATGCTTCCTGTGTTACTTGGGTATGGGTCAACAAACCACGTAAATCCCAAAAAAGTGTTGGCGCAGTCAGTAGGATCGATTTACCTTTATCAAGATACACCTCATCTTTGATCCAGTATATATGTGGTCGAGGTTTTCCGGTAGCTTTGCATGCTACCTTCAGCAGTAGATCCCTCTCTGTAGCTATGTATGGGCCGGTGTAGTTGTCTTCTAGGATCCTTGGTGGCTCTAAATTTAATAAAATTATGATTCAAATGTTTTATGAAGCACTAATTTAAAAAACTATAATGAGTTTTTAGTGACATTGATCCATTTATGTACTCTCTTGACACTTTAAAAGAACATACGAGATCCAAATTGTTAAGGATTAAAAATATGTAGGTAGTATTTTTTATTTGTTTTCCTTCTCGCATTCGCTTTTGTAATTTTTTTAATTGTATCACATTTATGAACCTCCAGGTCTGTCTTTACATAATTTTGTAAATCATATCTATATTTTTGTGTATGACTGATTGTGTTCTGAACAATAAATAAAAATAAAAAAAGAATTTTTCTCTATAAATATCAATCAAAGCATTAAAATGAGTTTTTATTTACTTAACAAGCAAGCTACTACTTTTATTACCATTGACGTGCAAGTAGAAATTCTTTCTTGCGACGCCGGCGACGTTTTCAAATAAACAAGCGTATAGACCTTCTTCTTTTGCGCTCACACTTGTAATATTTATTGTCCCGTTCTCGTCGAAACTGAAAACATACTCACTTATAAATGTTTAGATTCACTGATTTAAATTTCCTAATTGAAACTCACACGATTTTCAGCCATCATATAAACATGGCACTTAATCGATTACACTTACTTTTATTTTTTGCTTGACGTTTCGAACGTGATATTATTTTTATGGTACCAGGCAGACAAATAATAAAAGTGTGAAGGTGTACATGATTAAGTCCCGTTTATTCAAATAATTGCACCTTTAAATTGTTCTTTAAATATACCAGGCGGCTAATTGTTAAAAAATTGTTACTGATATATAGTGTTCGTTAAACTTACCTATAATTGGTATCATTATTATTAATAAGAGACGCGTTAAACTCCCAATATATGACTGGCAGCGGGAAACCAACAGCATCACAATTGAGACTTACATTTGAACCAATGAGGACAGAGGTGTCAATATGCAGAGGAGGTTCTATTGACGGTGGAACTAAAAAAAAAACATAAGTACAGTAGCGAACCCGGATTGTTGAGTCACGTACCATTGTACGTAATTTAGCCGTGTAATGAATGGCCGATGTTAGCTGACAGCTAGTCGGTAACATCGATTGCTTATTATGATTACACGACTAAATTACGAACAATCTGCCTCAACAATCCCGGTTCGCGATGGTACATATAATTTGTGACACACTGGTAAGTAAGTATAAATAATAAACATAACTAGATATAAGCTTGTGTTTCCAAAGGCCCGCGAAAAGGAAGCGGGGGCTTGCCGGAGCAATATCACAGAATTATATCTTATTCTACGCGTTATTGACATCAAGTAGATCAGTGTAAGGTTTTATAGGTAAGTACTTCAATATTTCACTAAAAAATACCCACTTACCCCAAATGTAAACGCTATAGCTGTAACTCGCGTTCCCATATTTGTTTTTAACAATACACGTGTATTCGCCAAAGTCCGTTAAA
Source organism: Pammene aurita (assembly GCA_947086415.1). Classification (NCBI taxonomy): domain Eukaryota; kingdom Metazoa; phylum Arthropoda; class Insecta; order Lepidoptera; family Tortricidae; genus Pammene; species Pammene aurita. The sequence continues at coordinate 36,960,040 of OX352295.1, forward strand.
TTTGCCACAAATCTAGAAACATAAATACCATTAACGGCCTCCTAGCCTAGTCGGTAGTGACTGCCTACGAAGCAAGAGGTCCCGGGTTCGAATCCTGGTCAGGGCATTTATTTGTGTGTTTATCACAGATATTTGTTCCTCAGTTATGGATGTTTTCTATGTATTTAAGTATTTATCCATATTTATCTATTATATATATCGTCGTCTAGTACCCATAACACAAGCCTTATTGAGCTTACCGTGGGCCTAGGTCGATTTGTGTAAGATTGTCCTATAATATTTATTTATTAATTAATTAAGTACCTACTTAGTACCTTTTACTCGAATAGTTTGTTGTAGATAATAATTAAATTTATTTATCGTAAACTAGTTTTAGTCGGATTAACCCACAGGGGCCCATTTTAGAGATAGATTTTTAGTTTTTAGTATTTTTAAGTAAGTTAATTTTAGGTTATTTACATAGTTTATTTAAGTTTCTACCTATTTAATTATGGCCTTTAAAAGATCACCAGCATTATAGTTAGAGAGAAGACATTATACACCTATTAAATACCTATGTTAGTTTGATAATGTAATTAATAATGTAATTTGTGCATTTATAAATAAATTGATGAGATTTGCTAAGTACCTACCTAACAAGTAGCTAATAGGCATCTAATCTGAACTATATCCGTCACAATTTTAATTTTACAAATAGAAATCCAATGTGCCATATTTGGCACATGCACTTTACTACCAGCACGGCTAGCACATGTTACAAGCGCGACTTAAGTCGCGAGTAGGGAAAACCTTCCCGCGCCTGTCAAAAATCTCGCTTTCCGGTAGCATAACTTGCACTCGCGACAGCAATTGACACGAAGAGAACTCATAGTCGCGGCGCGGGTCTTCAGTGTTCCCTAATTAAATAAAAGTGTTAAAAAAAATGTTTTCACGTGGGACAACACTGAATCGGTAATAGAGCGGCGCAATTCCATTCGTTCTTTGATGATAAAAAAACAAATTATTCTCAATGGTTTAGTTTTTTTCTGTCAAAGTCATGAACTTTCAAATTTTGTTAACATTTCACAGCAAGAATCATAGAGAAATTGGCAAGAATATTTGTAAGTATTAGAGTTTTATTTATTTACGCCTTTCGGTAATTTAATAACTTCTCCCGTTTTGGTTTTTCACACTCGCTCCATAATAAATATGCATGTAGTAGTTTCTAAACTTACACTTTTTCATGTAATTAAATCTCATCATTATGAGATTATGACTGTTTTCCTAATCCAAGTGTGGTCCCTTAGCACATTCATGTTGTAACAGTAGATTTTACATTAGGTGTTTTGATATTTCGGGATGTGATGAGGGACTTATTCTGAAAAATAATATATTTTCATTTTACGATTAGAATACATTTATTCTGAAAAATAATATATTTTCATTTTACGATTAGAATACATTTATTCTGATCGTAAAATGAAAATATATTATTTTTCAGAATAAGTCCCTCATCACATCCCGAAATATCAAAACACCTAATGTAAAATCTACTGTTACAACATGAATGTGCTAAGGGACCACACTTGGATTAGGAAAACAGTAAGTACCGCAGAATTTGCGAGCGCCGACGACTCGATGCACCAGCCCGGCCGCGGCAACAGCGGCGCAGCGAGCGGTAGCCGCTGTCGACCTACACAGGTTCACAGGACCTACAGGGCCCGAGCGGGGCGTCGAGCGAATCAATTAAAATGTTTACACATTGACTAACTGTTCTTGATGAAAGCGGAGGCCTTGGGCAGCGCCGCTCGCATCGCGCCGCTGTTGCCGCTACCGGCCATTGGCGAGCGTCGAGTTCGAGGTCTACGTCTGCACTGACTTATGTACAAATACTAACTACTAATCCACAGCCACAGTATTTTCATTTTTAAATTTAAAAAAATATTAAGTATTAGTAACGACAAGTGGGAATTATATTTCCATAAACGCGACCGCAGGAAAGCAAAAGTTGGACTCAAAGAACCCTTACAAGAATACTTACCAGAGTTATGGCGCTATTGCGATATCGCAATAGACCTTATTGACACAAACAAGCCAATATAAACCTTATTTGTTATATAACAAATAAGGTTTATATTGGCTTGTTTGTGTCAATAAGGTTGGCGTGTGCGTAATATTTTCTCGGTGTATCTCATTATACCTCATGAGGACACAATCTTTTTAGTTCCTTATTTATTAACAAAACTAATTTAATTTCAGGCACTACCCAATTGTTTTACAATGGTCGCTTTTCACCGAAAAAAGAAAGGGTGCAAACTAGAGCGGTGGCGATGGCGGCGGCGGTTAGCTCCGCGCAATAAATAGTAATGCATCACTGAACGTAACTCAAATCCTCAGAAGCTCGACGCAACGCTCGTCGCGGTGCCGAACCGCACATGTTTATATACTGGTTCTAATAATAGTAATGATGAGTTAAATAAAATATTATAACAATATGACTATTCTTTATTATCCTCGATTTGCGAATTTTTTTACTTAAAATATAAAGACAGGAGGTACAGGTAAATTCACAAGAACTGGCGCTGAATGTCTATATATATGATGGCAGATTGGCTATGCACATGTGGCATCTACTTTTGCATGCTTACATATAGGCTATATGATGCACTAGGTGTCCATCTGTCTGTAGGCTCACCATCCAACGGCGGCACCAGTCTGTCGGATAAGTCGAATTAAGACATTTCGATTCTAGCTCCCACAGTGAGCTGCTATTGATAGTGATTTGTTAGTATGTCTACCGGAAGTTATAATTTGTAAATGTATAGGTATAGTTTGCCCGGCGGCTTAAGGACAAATGCTGCATACTTAAAGTATGGCGCAATTTTTCCTTAAGCCGCCGGACAAACTATACATAGGTACTTACTGCAAATTATCTCAAGACGATGCTGTCGATTCTTAAATAGTTACATACCGCAGAATGATAACATTGACAACACTCAATGCATTTTTAACACCGAGACTGAAAACATGGGTTCAAAGCATGCTTTTTACCAAATTAAAGAAGAGTTATTTGATTCGTAAGTTATATGATATATATTTATACAAGAAAAGTACCATTTTGTGCACTCAAACATCGTGCATGACCTTCAGTGTTGTGCCGTGCGTAATTTAAACATGTGTTCCTTCCGTTTTAAGAAGCTAACTTCTAATGAAGCTTTGTGATATAGGGTGCCAAAATATTTTTGGCTTTAGAATACTTGTAAAACAGGTTAATTACTTATTTAAAGTAAGAATTTTCTAGTGAAATTGGCACACGATCTCAAAAAAACCACCCGCGCGAGCGAGTCGCCGTCTTGATGCCTCGTAGACTTGGAGTCGCGCTTTAACGTAAAGACGCGAGTCTAAGTTGTGTCAAAATCGGCAGTTGTGCCAGTTGTGCTAGGGATTTTAGTTCAAAGTCGCGAGTCACTGTCATTTTATGACAGTGGCATTCGATCGCGGGTCTGTCGCTCCTTTCACGCGCAAGTTGTGCTGCCAACTAGCGACAACGCATGAAGTCGCACCGATCTGTCTCTTCTCGCACCTGTCACGCGTAACATGTGCTAGCCGTGCTGGTACTACTACTACTATTGGTGTAGACGTCAACAATGGTTTTCTGAACACACACAGCAAGATAGGGGTTGTATGGAAACATTAAGCATCGAGGATTTCAAACCAGCTTCCTAAAGGGCTGGTAGTGTGAAAAAACGGACCACCCAAAATGCCAAACAAGAGCCCAATAAACATGCCTCATCCCAAAGTCGTCGATATATTTCCGGTCGTCATTAACGTAATTTCCGTTCTGCAGCCACCTGACTTCCGGTCGAGGATATCCGTTGGCTCGGCAAGGCAGTTCCACTAGCTGTCCTTCTACGAATTGTTGTGGGCCAACCTCGATTTCCGGTGGGGTGATTTTTGGAGGAACTAAAAGTTTTATATTTCTTTAACAAAGTTCAATCTTAAAAAATAGCCCTTTTCATCTTTATTTCAAACTAGCGACCCACCCTGGCTTCGCACGGGACTTTTTTGTAGACCTTTTTAAGGTGTACAATACTGCAGTACATTATTTTTATCTATCTCGTAGGGTTCAGCCAGCGTTTGCAATGTAAGCGCAAAAAGATGTGTTTATTTGCGACATCACATTAGAAACCTCTAAAATTATCACTGTGTCTCTACTATATTATACATGTAGGTTTATATGTATACACATATAAACCTTCCTCTTGAATCACTCTATTAAAAACCTCATCAAAATCCGTTGCGTAGTTTTAAATATCTAAGCATACATAGGGACAGACAGACAGCGGAAAGCGACTTTGTTTTATACTATGGAGTGAAGCGCTCGAGATGGTGAACTACATACTTTTCATATTTTTTCCAATTATAAGTTCCCCCTAAATTACCATATGAGTTTTAAAGGCATTACTTATTTTGAACTGACATTTCAACAGTTATACACGCATTGCAAAAGTGATAATTGTATGCTGTTGTTCAAGCTATTGTATGGTTACTTACCATAAATAACTACTGTGAAGTTCTTCAGTGATGACCCCAATATGCTAGTAGCATTGCAGGTATATAATCCTGAATCATATTCCGAAACTTTATCTACCACCAAATCGTTGTCTTTGTTTAAATACCTACAAAATAAAAATAAACGTCACATCCAGATAAGCTAGTTTTATATTTTGTATAAATAATTCAATCTTTCCTTTGCTCACGCATTTTTCTGTGTCATTTAAGTTTTGTATTATTTATTGTATTGCTGTTGATGCGCCAAATAAAATAAAATAAATCGCAGTCGGTCGTCGAGTTACGATTGGATAGCGGACTTTATAAATTCCATTTTTCGCAAGTTTGAATACTGGAAATCTCATTGTAAATGATAGTGAATGCATTAAATTATATATTATCTTATCCTAAATTTATTAGTCAAGCATCCCATAGCCAGACAGAATTTCAAATTTACTTATTTAATATTTGCAGGCAATTTTCATTAATACTTACATATTTTTAGTATATCCTATTGGCATTTGGTCCTTCGTCCAAGTGACCCATGGTTTGGGCACTCCTCCTACCTGGCATGATAGAGTCAATGATTGTCCAGCTGCAATTTCTAATGGTTTGGAGAGGTCCAATATCTCATTTGATTCAATCTCTGGAGGGTCTGTGAAAAGAACACGTGAATATCAAAAATAGTTTCAACATCACATTTGGTAATTTCATGAATATAAGGTTTATTATCGTCAAGTGCAAAATATGAAAGCGGCTCCTCCACTAAGAGCTAAACACAGAATAATAATAGTACACTGTACAACGTACAAAAGGTTCGGAATCACAATCAATCGTTTTATTCGTGATAAACCATAATTGCATACAAAAGTATGAAAAATAAAAACAAAAGAAATGTAGAACAACATGATACAGAGTTTACCACGAAATGGACCCGTCTCAGCATTATGCTGACCCGAAAGCCAGCGCTGATCTTCCGGCGGGACCATTTGTGGGCCACGATCGCAGCTGTACGACACGGTAAAATATAATAAAATAATTGCAAGAAGTTCTTAATTAACCTGCACGGTTAGCACAAGAGTCACGCGACAGCATGTCGCGCGCGAGTTAGACTACCCGTCTTTTTTTGATTGATATAGTCAGAAAAGGACGGATAGACTATCTCCCGCGCGAGATACTGTCGTGTCACTCTTGTGCTAACCGTGCTGGTATACAAGCTCTAAACTGTTGAATATTCTGAAGCATTTTGATCATTTCAAAATGATAATCTATACATATAATAAAGCTGAAGAGGGTCGAAAGTCTGTACATGGAAGATAATCGAAAAAAAGTTGGCTGGGGATACTTAGAATCGATAACAGAACACGTTCCAACAATTTTTAGAATTTTTGTCTGTTTATCTGTTTATCTGTTTGTCTGTTTATTTGACCGCGCATCACGTGAAAACGGCTGAACGGATTTCGATGAAATTTTGTATAGAGATAGTTTGAGCCCCGGGTAAGGATAATATATAGTTTTAATCCCGAAAATCAACCCTGGTGGGGGTGAAAATGGGGTTGAAAGTTTGTATGGAGAATTTTTAAGAGCTGAAACGATTTAGATATAAATGAGTATGGAGATAATTTGAGTCTCGAGAAACGTCATAGGATAGTTTTCAAACCCTTGTGGGGGTGAAAAGGGGGTTGGAAGTTAGTATGAGGATTTTCTTACCGCTGAACAGATTTAGATGAAAATTGGTATAGAGATAGTATGGGTCTCGAGAAAGGACAAAGGATAATTTCATCTTGAACCCCCCCCCCCCCACCTTACTTTAGAACCGTAGGTCCAAAAAAATTTGAAAACAATAATGGAAGTGAAGCCTGAAAGGTGCTTTCAATAAAAACTATCTATCTATACATCTATCACGTGAAAACGACAGAACGCATTTTGATGAAATTTTGTGTAGAGATAGTTTGAGTCCCGGAAAAGGACAAAAAATAGTTTTCATCCCGAAAATCAACCCTGGAAATTAGTATGCAGATAATTTGAGTCCCGAGAAACGACAGAATAGTTTTCATACCGAAAATAAACCCTTTCACCCTGAAAAGGGGGTTGGAAGTTGGTATGACGATTTTTTAACCGCTGAACTGATAAAGAAGAAATTTGGTATAGTATGGGTCTAAAGAAAGGACAAATGATAGTTTTCACTCCGAAAATCAACCCTAAAGGGGTGAAAAGAGAGTTGGAAATTTGTATAGGGAATTATTAACCGCAGAATCGATTTAGATAAAATTTGGTATGGAGATAAGTAATTAAAAAAGGAAATAAAATAGTTTTATCTCGGAAATTATCCTTTAAACGGAAAGTTTACATGGGGAAGAAACAACCAATAACCGTTGTCCGTATTTAGATGAAATTTGGTATTTAAATAATTTGTAATTTTTTGGTCAAGGTGTTCATATTTATAACATGTTACCCGTCGATGCTTTAAATTTACCTTTACCCGCTCTTAAGAAATATTTGAAAATGTCATGAATGTCAAAGGGTTATTGCAGGTTCGAGTATTATATATGACGGACAAAGATGCATGGCCCAAACCAAAAAACTACTACAACATTTATAGGACACCGTTTAGGTAGGAAATAGTAGTTTATCTACTCTCACATTGTAAGTCCTCTAAAACGTGTTCAAAAACGGTAGGCAATGGCTAGCATTACCACAACCGATTTTACTATGATAAGCTTTTTATGTGTGGCAGTAACGTAATTTTAACTTTACATGCTCAAATACAGTTACATAATAGTAGTTTATGTAACTGTTACGTAATAAGGGTCCTTAAAACATGAGTGTGGTTTCATAATAAGGTTTCATAATAAGATCACACGAGTGTTTTAAGGCCTAATTACGTACAGTTGCATACACTGCTTTATCTACACTCATATTATTTATTCTAAATGCCGTATTCGAAAACCATAGAATGGCCGCCATTGCACCGCCATGGCCAACTCGATAGTGCCGGCGGTCGGGGAGGCGCGTGTCGGCGGCCGCGCGGGAGCGTGCAGGTGTACATTATGTTATCAAAACTCATAACACATCAATAGTTGAGCATGTAAAGTTAAAATTACGTTACTGCCACAGATAAGAAGCTTATCATAGTAAAATCGGTCGTGGTAATGCTAGCCATTGCCTACCGTTTTCGAACACGTTTTAGAGAACTTACAATATGAGTGTAGATAAACATATCAAACGTTTTGTGAAGCAGTCAGATTAGGATTTATTTTTCTTTATAATTAAACAATAGGTACATTATCTGTCTCTCAAGCTGTTTTGATATGTCTTCTTGAAGAACTACGCATTATTTTGTATCTTTAAGATCTAATAATGTATTACTGTTTTGAAAAAAATAAGTCCCGTCGAGTATCATTTCGGTCATAATACTTCTTGGGCCAGAGGTGTAGGGTTAGAACCGGTGGTAGTTTTGGAACGAAGTTCCTTATTGGACGGTTCGCGGATGGGGGGCTAGGTGAAAAAAAGTCACGTGACCGTCACGAAAAAGCGTCACGTCACGAAACGCGACACCCATACGATTGAGAAACATGTAAAATGGAATGAAATAAAAAATATATAAAATAGAATAAAGTGAAGTGAAGTGAATTGTAGTGAAAGTGAGAAGTGACAAAGTGATAAAAGTGAAAAAAGTCGATAACCTAAAAGTAAAAAATGTCAGAAATGGTAAAATTTCTAAATTTCAAAAATTTCATAAATTTCAAAAATTTAAAGTTTCAAAAATTATTAAATTTCAAAAATTTATAAATTTCAAAAAATTCAAAAATTTCAAAAATTTTAAGAATTTCAAAAATTTTTAAAATTTCAAAAATTTCATAAAAATACAAAAAAAAGTAAAACCACAAAATTTACGAAATAGTCAAAAATTTAATAAATATAATAAATAACATAACTTCATTCCAACAGAGTGTTCCACGACACTCACGTATTTTATTTTTCTCTGACGTTCATTAGTGCATTGTAATGTGCTTACCTTGAAGTATGTAATTACCACAATTATTGTAACCAGTAACGTAACATCAGTGTATTATCTGTGACAGTGTGGTAAAAACGTAACGTAATCAAAATCCGCCCCCCCCCCGACCACCGGCACGCATGGTTTCAGTGGATTTTTAATATGTGTGTAGGTAAAGCAGTGTATGCTTCTGTACATAATTAGGCCTTATTACGTAACAGTTACATAAACTACTATTTATCTCTTTTTAGGGTTCCGTAGTCAACTAGGAACCCTTATAGTTTCGCCATGTCCGTCCGTCTGTCCACGGTCTAGCTCAGTTACTGTTCGCACTAGAAAGCTGAAATTTGGTGAGGCCTGATAAGAACTTTCAATAAATACTATATTGAATAAAATCGGTTCGGTGCCGGATAGTAGACTGACGTAAGCGCCGCCAAATATCCCTTAATAAACGACCGTTTGAACGGATGTTTCGTAACAGGGCGGCATTTACGAAACTACACTGAGCATCGCCCGACATGCTCTTGGCCGGTTTTTTTTGCATTGTTATCCCGGAAATCACCCCTTAAGGATTACTAAGTCCTCAGATAGAAAAAACCTTTCTGCATTTGTGACACCCCCCCCCCCCCCCCCCCATTTCAACCGCGCCTGTTCTTACCTTTCATGCTTAGACTGATTTGACGGGAGGATCGATTTGGATGATATTTGCCGTGGACATGAACGTATAAATACAAAAGTGGTCCTGTATCGTCCGATATACACCTACTATTCTATGTCGTTTAAATCATGCCAATAAAAATTAATAGGATAAATCCATCTGTCAACTTTACTTCAAGTTCCGCCTCCAGGGTAGCGGGAGAGAAATTAGGGGTGAATTAGCCGCTTACTGACACAGACCGAATTCCACGCGGGCGGAGCCGCGGGCACAGCTAGTATTTAATAAAACTAAACTTACATTGTACGACTAACGTCACGTCGTAATAATCTCTTCCCAGTACATTTTCCGCAATGCATCGGTACAAACCAGCATGTGCAATCGTCACATTCGATATGAGGACTTCAGACAAATCCTCACTAGTGGTCATATTACTCGAAAGGTAACTGAATTCACGTGCTGAATCGGGTAGGAATTGCCATGTTATTGTCGGCATTGGATTACCCTTTTGAACGCTGAAAAAATTACATTAATTGGCTTCATCGAAATTATTGGTACAATTTAGATAGCCAAGAGTACTCTGAGATACTTTAGATTAAAAAAAATGCCAATCGAACTTGATTGTAAAACATAGATATAACAATAGACAAGTTAAATTTATTTGGGAAGATATGTGTAAAATTAAAATTTCTGTCTCTATTTATTTAGCGATACACAATCTCACCTACATGTTAAAATTGTAGAATTTCCTTTCGATGTCAATTTGGTGACCGGTTCCTTGGCTAACGTAGGAACTTCTGAAAAATAAAACAACGTAGGTATTATTTACTTGTTTAGATTTCTTCGGTAAAATGCCTGTAGGTAGTCTTTTCAACCAAATGTTCCATATATGGAACACACAATCTCACTGTATTGTAAACGGCACACAAATATTACAAGTTGTACGCGTAAGTAATATACGTACCTAGACCGTAGACACGTAAGGTTCCATTTACGGCTAGTTCCTCATATCCATTACTAGCTTTACATATATAAAACCCTAGATCGTCAAAATCTACTCTTTCAATAACGATGGCTGAGTTGTCTTTAGACCTGCGTATATTTTGTTTACTACTCAATTCTGTGTTATTGTGGTACCACTTTATTTGGGCACTTGGATATGAATCTATTTGGCATAGCATAGTTACTTCAGAGTACAATTGTGATGAAATATCTGGAAAAAAAAAAAGTTTTAATATTCTCCACAGTTTCACACCACTAAGATCACCCAACGGAACACTCAGTTGATCTTATTTGAAGAGTATGATATCCTCCTGTAGGTGAATTAATCAGAAGTCATGACTAGCACGATCCCCTAGGTTATAGACCCAGGAGGATGATCCAAAAATTAACAACTTTATTAATCTAATATAACATACTTAATACATTTCACTCACGTGACCCTGCGACATATCTTAACAAACTTTTTACCTGTAAATCCCTGCAATAGTCTCATACTTTTCCTAACGCTGACTGACACAGAATCCTGATGAATACCTGCCGCATTCTCTCCGAAACAAAAGTATGTTCCATCCACTTTGGTCATCTTACTGTCGATTTCTAAGACACTTCTGTAGACATTGGGAGATATCACTGAAACCTGAATAGTAGAAAAGTAAATCAAAATAATTAAGCACTGGATTCCTCACCGCACAGCGTGCGTGCTTGCAGTGTTTTGAACGGTTGAACGAGTGGGGGCGTTAGTTGGGGAGCAAGCCCTACTAGGGTAGACCAAGTGGAGCGGTCAATTTCGCCAATGTACAGTGAGAAATTTTACATAAAAATCGGACATGGGTTAAATAATGGCGTAATATAAAGCTCAATTAATACTAGATATAAATATGTAATCCCCACTAGTTAATTCCTTATAGTTTTCAAGAAATCACATGTTTAAGATTGCTTTCAGAAACTCCAAAAAAATCATAGAAGTGGTAATACTTCATAAATACGTGCCTTTATAAACTTTCGTGTAATATTAAACGTTATATGTCTTCCGACTGATAATTTTAAGACCAAAAATATCCTTAAAAAATGATTCTGATCTGAGAAATTTGCAATTTAGTAGTTAAACTACTTAATTTTTTTAAATAAAAATCCAAAAGTATGCGGAATTAATTCTTAACTAGATATCTTCTTTATACCATATTTAGTCGACAATATTAATTTGAATAACGTTAATGAAAGGATTTAGAATTTAAAGCAATTTAAATATTTGTGATAGGGCTGTTACTTGGTAAAGCGCCTGATTCGTCTAATAATATAGCAAAGTTACCACATAGCATTTTATTATTATGAAAAGGGTACATAATTAAAAAAACGTGACGTTAACCACCATCATTTGTGTATTGGAGTCTATTGGAATCAGAGGACTCAGAGATTGAGAAATTGTGTACCTACCTACAAAACCTACTTAATTTAAATTAGAGAAAAGTGACATGGGCGTGACGGACGAAGTAATTCAAATCCTAGAAAACTTTCATACAGGTACCAGGGTCATTCAGGTATCAGCTTATTCTCACTCACTCTTTTTCCTTTAAAAACAGTATGGGAAAATGTTGCTTTATTCACACATGTGCAAAATAATTTAGTAAAAGTTTTGACTTGTTTCTTCACGCGTTAGCTTGTAGGATAGAATTTTACCTTACCTATTTTTCACACTGTTTTTTTCATTCCATAGAGCGTTTGCGTCAAAGCGACAAAGTTTTGTGTCAAAATATTTTTTTTTAAGACAAGCTTTTATCGCCGACTATACTTTTCTTGTAACAGTCGTCTCTTCTACTACTCATCGAGATGATTCTAACAAACCTCTAAGCACAATGAATGCATTGTTTTATATAACCTAGTCCTTATTATGGCTACCTCCAGATCTCCTTCATCAGACCAGCTCGATGGTACCAAACCATTGTAATGTCATCTGAGTTAAGTGTGAGTAGCTACACTATATTTCAGCTCAATTGGGCAGCAGGAAATGGGTCAAATTGAAGTACCGTGAATTCCTCGAGCTACACGTATGGTGTCCAATCACAGACTACCTACTAACCTACTAATAATAACCTATGATATATAATAATGACAGATGGGTTATGCACGCTCCAAAAGTGAAGCACTTAATATGAGTGAATTCAAACAACTGTCGCTAGTCACACTCCGGCAAGCGAGAGATGCGGACGTGTCAATGAGCTCCCGTCACCCGCGTGGGAAAGAGACAAACTGTAATTTTCTAACAATGAGGGTGACAAAGATGTAATGATTGTCAAAATAGATAAACATAAAAGAATCGTTGTTAGGTTATGGCATAACTCTGGAAGTATTTTTTGTGCTCATTTTGTTAGAGTATAACCCATTCATAGTAAATATCATTGATAATAACCAGTTGGATGACCGGAGCATAGTTAGGTAATTTTACAGTAATTACTGTTATTCGATTTCTGTTTTATTTAACTAAATGTCGTGTGACAACCCTAAAGATCAGAATTATCAGAAAAACATAGAACTTTAATAACTTCCAAATCCAGAGAGGATAATTAATGAATTTTTGATATGATTTTTTAAGTAAGTAAAAGAATATTTTTTTCTTGAAACTAACTTCGCTATTCAAAAGGTAATAAGACAGATATTTAGTTTTTTTATACAAAGTACAATATCTTTGTTATTTAAGGATTAGGAACATTGCTATTTGAAACTTAAATACTGTGTAACAATATACTGACGATAAGCAGTAAAGTTCAAGCCAATAATTAAAGCATTTGGAGAAAATTAAGAATTTCACTTTTAGAAAAGAAAAAGTCAGCACATTTATATGAATATCTTAAAAAGTATCATTAATTTGCATAGACAGACCTTGCTATTTCGTCGAACACCTCTAAAGTTATCTATTAATACCATAAACTGCCTCCGGTTAATGGCATGTCCGATTTTGATGTAAAATTTCACACTGTGCAATGGACCAAAGGGGAAGATCTTGCTCGAAAAAAAAACTATAAAATGGCGAAAACTTATATCACTGTTCAATACACTTCATTCACATTGGTTATTTTCACCCCTTAAGTCACACGTAATTGATTTAATAGTAGTTAGATTTAACGGCCTCCTAGCCCAGTCGGTAGTGACACTGCCTACGAAGCAGGAGGTCCCGGGTTCGAATCCTGGTAAGGGCATTTATTTGTGTGTTTATCACAGATATTTGTACCTGAGTTATGGATGTTTTCTATGTATTTAAGTATTTATCAATACCTATCTATTATATATATCGTCGTCTAGTACCCACAACACAAGTCTTATTGAGCTTATTACTGTGGGACTAAGTCGGTTTGTGTAAGATTGTCCTATAATATTTATTTAATAGTAGTTTATATAACTGTTACGTAATAAGGGTCCTTAATATACGAGTGTGGTTTTATGAAACGAGCCGAAGGCGAGTAGATAATTTTCTTAACGTATACACTTACTGTGTTGTTAAGAAATGTATCTGTTTCCCTGTGCCATATTATCCGGGGCTCCGGCTTGGCTTTCACCAAGCAGCTGATGCTGGTTGCCGTGCCATTGAGCAACGTTATATTTTTATCGCCATCGATTTCCACTTCCGGCTTTATAAGACCTATTACACTAACGGAATCTGACACTGAAAACAAAAACATACCTATTTATAGAAGGTACATATATTTATATAATATATAATATGAAAGTGGAAAAACATTATTAAGCTTCTTCAAGGCTAAAATACTTCTGAGTTCCTAAGAGAAAACTATTTATTATTACATTTATTACTTAACGAAGTTAGGAACTGTTAAAAACTGAACCAAACGCTAACTTCTAATCTATTTTGCCCTATGTGCCAAATGTGGAACATTGGGCATATGAGTCCAATACTTTACCTTTGTAATCTTCTTTTAGCGCAGAGCACGTCCAAATCCCATCTCCATCGACCTCTCTTTCCAGCACTACATTATCACTGCCATTTACCGAACGTCTCTCCACTACAGCATCATTATATAGCCACTGGACCTCATTACAATGCTCTACTATACAAACTAGTTGTACGGAAGAGTGCAGTACTCTTGGCAAAGTATGAGGCCCTAGTATATGTGCTGTGGGTGGGGTTGTGATCGTGATGGTGAGAGATTTTGTTGCTTGGCCACCTGAAACAAGCAACACTATATATTTACAACTTTTTAAAGTGTTCTAGTTGGGTCTAGCTATAAGAGTATATAGTGCGAGCGGAGACCGTATGATCTGCTACGTTACGTGATACAAAGATAAGCTGCATGGCCACAGATCTAGTATAGACAGATGGTTTGACAAATATCAAAAGTGCGACAAAAACTGAAATGCTAGAGTGTGGGTAAATTGTCTATGTGAGCGTAAAAAATAGTGGTGCCAAGTACAACAGGTCAATTATCTATCGATATTTGACTTTATTATCGATAAGTTGCAACGTTAAATTTATATTCATGTTTTACACTAAACGGCATATTAAAATTCTAGAAAACTAAAATATATTTATTCAGAATTATTTTATATTTCACACGATTAAATATGATCTGTTAAAAAGCGGGTTCATGTTATTTTACAGAAATTAAGATGTTGGCACGCCTTTAGATTTGTCATTTTTTTCTCTCGCACTTGTGGAGTGTTTATATACGTGATAGTTTGTTTTTTACATACTTCTTTATTATAGCGTTATTAATTGTGACGCTAATAAAATCGCATGCAAATGTAGTCTTGCATCAATGCAATCTTGGTGGATTGGAAGTTGGGTGGAAGTCGAAGTGGTAGGCGCAGCACACACTTAAGAGTAGAATTTAGCTTTCATAGATAAAAGTAAGCGGAATGACATAATGTTAATACGAGATTTATTATTTATTATAATTCTTTCGAAGCTACAATTATAATTTTCATATCGAACAGTTATCGATATTATGTCCCTACGATATTTTGTCAAACCCTAGCGTAAAATGACAATTTTGATTTTTACACAAAATAATCTTTAATATTAACTATTATGATAAAATATTCACATGCAGTAAAAGAGACATTAATATTTAATGGTATCAAACGATTATTTACATGATTTATTTGGCTAATTTGATAAAATATGGTTTCAAAAACAACGATCGGAATATCATGTTTACCTGTGAAACGAGTGATTGCCTGGGTTTTTTATTTGTGTAGTTGTGCAATCCGGGACGCAACACGACACCATTCTTCTTTTGTTTCATTCCAGGTAAATGAACAGCGGATAATATTATATTTTTCAAGATTAAATATGAGCACTCCCGACGCAGGTGTTTAAGTGTAACGAGTGATGTCAAAAGTCGTCCTGCTAGGAGACTGATCATGTATCTCTTTCGCACTCGCGGAATGTTCATATACGTGTTGGTTTCTCTTTTGCGCACTTCGTCTGTCTTTTAGCAAAGCGCAATTTTAGGTCTGTGTGCATGGCACATGTTCATAAAAGTGCAGATTGGTTAAAAACTAACGAGTTTGACCCCAAATTTACGTAACTTTTAAACCGGTCTGCCGGGCACTTCCGGCCATGCAGGAACTGGCAGACTGCGTTTTCTGTACCTACATACAAATTTGTTGCCCCAAGTGTCATCTTTTTATCAAATGACGTAGGTAAATACCAACCATTTTTTACACCGGAAGTGGTACTTTTTTGTGCTTTCGGCCAATTCTAGTTTTTTTTACTATTTTTTCGGAACTCAGCATCACTTTTATGATCATGTGCCATGGAGCTTATCTTTGTATCACGTAACGTAGCAGATCATACGGTCCCGGCCCGTACTAATACGTTTTAATTGTTTTATTTCATGAATAACTATCGCGGCAACCGAAGACAATATTAAAAAACTTAAGTTAACAAAAAAACATTTACCTTCATGAGCAGCTTTGCACGAATATACTCCGCTATGTTTTTCCGTTACGTTCTGAATAACTTTATTAAAGTGGTAGACTCCTTCGGTAGTCGCTTCCACATTTAGGAAAGTTTCTGAAAATATTTCAATACCCTACAATAACAATGATGAGCCTGTTAATCCTGATACCCGTTGCAAACCATTTAAAATGTCACATATTGCCATAGTTCCATCCACTGCATTGCGATATCGCTCTTTTATCCAGTTATTATAACAGCAAATAAGAAAGAGATACTGGTTTTTTTTATCGCCGTATTGAACAATAGAATGGATATAGGCGTTACTATTTTAAGTACTTAAATACATTTTGGCTATTTTAACAATTTGTGATAGTCTAAATACTCTAAATCAAGGGTAGCGACCATTTTCCAGCAGACACTTAGGTTGGCCGTTGTACAAATCCAATATTATGTTAAACCAATAAATGGCGCCGGCCGCCGGGCACCAAATGGGTCCTTTTTATTTGGTCTATTACATTTTAAGATTTGTTTTAATCAAATTGGTCCTAATGAAGCAAACGAAAGCAATGGAATTTTTGCTATACTGTTAAATGTTTTTCAACACACCTGCTCGTAACGAGTTTCTTATTCCACCGCTTTTATGCTCATAATCCTAGATATTAAACACGCGTGCATTTCACAATAATTATGCAACTAGTGGAAAAATTTAATAATCCGATCAAGTGACGTTTGTACTCTAGTACCAAGTTGTACGTACGCAGACGAATCGTTGTAATTTAGTCGGCTATTACCTTTACTTTTTTTTAACTCTTTATGAGTTTACATTCTAAAAAAGTAAAAAAAAAGTGAATATATTAAAAATATACACATTTACGATAGAATACAAATTATACAATCCTGATTGTAAATAAGAATCATTTTAACTTATTATATTACTCGTAATACACAATTAATTACGTTTTAAACACGAATTGTCTGTTTTAATATTGGCTGTTTGGCATTATACGTCCGCGCCTTTGCCTCAAGCTGCACGCACATCCAAAAAAGAGAATTGCGCGCCATTTATAAGTTAACCTCAAATCATTGTTTATTTGCTAGATTTTTCTCGACGTGTTTTATTAATTTAAACAAATTATATTTTCAATGAATAAGAAGAAAACTTTCGCGTTAATTTAACCTCTGGATATATTTCAAAAATTGTGATACATACTAGTAAAATGTCATCAATGTCATCATAAAAATCTAGTGAGCAATACGTAAGAAAAAAATATTAAGTATAATTTATTGCACAATAAATGTGGAATCTTTAATTTTATGAAATGATTTGAAAAAGAGTTCCAGATACTCAATAACATCACAAAAAAGGTTAGTTAAATTTAATTATCTTAGGTTCGTAAGTACCTCTATCCTGTAAACATTCTGACAATTAATGTATTTATCAAAAGTTATTAATTATACTATTCTGTTATTTCCTCGCAAGTGTGTTGAAAAACGTCGTATAAAACGCGTGTGCTTGATCATTACATAAGCTCAGCTTCCTTATGCGCACTCACATGCGTTCGTGCGCACAATATCGCTTCGTATGTAATGATCAACTTAGCATACTTGTATCATAATGTACTATTATCACACTGATGGGACATATATGGCACATTGGCCCATTTTGTTTGCACCATGTTGAGTTGTAGTTTAATTATAAATTATAGTTTATCTTACTGTTCTGAAAGTCAGTTCCGGTGAATGTGAGCTGATATGTTGTCAAAGCAATCTCAGACACCACGGAGCAGTATATTGCTAGATTTTCTCCCGCCATTAACGTTTCGCTGCTGGCCGACATTGTTACTATCGGTGGTTCCACTGGAAATGGATTGTTATACATTATCATTGATTAATGTTTTACAGAACATTAGTAGCGATGCTTTTTTCTGCAATTTTGACCAGGTCTACTTTTTTGGGGGCATTCTCTCAGACAACTCTCAGAGCTTTCCGAGACGATGAGTCTTTTTGAAAAAAAAAAAAACAGTTAAGTTACCAATTAATTCTACTTCTGTGGTGGTTTGCCGAACTCCCGCCACGTTTCTAGCAGTGCATCCGTAGGTACCCACATTTTCTTCGGTCATATTGCTTATTGTGTATTGGACCGACGTACTTTGTCTGAAATTGATGCACAACATAAATTAAATTCCGATTAGGGGAAGTAGGGGTGCCATATGCGCGTTCTCTGTTTAAGGGTAGATAGTTTGAGCATAAAGTCTGAACATTTGTGTGCTGCGAAGCCTAGAAGGTATAAACTTCAAAGGAATAAAGGGATAAGTTCGCCTTTGTACTTTGTTTATTTTTCTTTTATCATGTTTGTTTTGTTACTTTTTATGTACAATAAAGTGTATACATACATACTTCAAGATTCAAGATATTTATTCATGACGTACACAATATTACATAAAAAGGAGATCGTCAATTTTTGTTAGGTGATCTGGCCCAGATTATTTAGGACCGTTTAGGAATGGTTCTTTAAAGAATCGTCATAATTTCTAGATCAGGGTGGTGGTAAAAATATTGCGAAATCTAATGGGAAAACTGAAAAATCATCCATTTAAAACTTGAATCTGACAAGGACAATATTTGAAAGCCTATGACTTATATATTAATGTAAAAAAAGTTCCGATTTTTTAAAGATAATGTACAAAAGCGGACATGAAAACAAAACGGGAATCATGATGAAATAATAAAAAGTCATATTTTGATCGTATTTATAGTTCCTGTATTTCGGTAAACAAAGACGGCTGTCAAACCATCGTTGATACTATTAACTGAACATTCCTAACATCTATTGCGAAGGGATAAGGTTTACCACCTTTAAGTGTGATAGCACTAGTATCTGACATTACAAAATTGAAAAAAAGATGCGTTTCGTTATCGAAGGAACATGATATTATGCCATTATGAAACCCACTTTTAATATTCAAACTCCGATCAAAAATGCAAAAATACGCATTTTCAATCTTTAGGCGTTTTAATACAGTCGATTTCTAATTTAAACTTCCGTATTCGTAGGCTTAGATACTATTTTAATATTACAATGTTCTAACTTACCGAACAGTATCAAAACGCAGATTATGTAACGGTATACATTGACAGTGTCAAACCAAAAAACAATCCCGTTTCAGGCCAGGGTGAAGTTAAACTCTATGTCAATGCCATAAGGACGTTAACGACTTGTCTTGCTGTATTTTAATCCCGGAAAAATCAACATAATGTTTATTTATTTAGTATTTCTAATTCCCGTTTCATTTTTTTGCAATATTTTGTCTACTTTAGTAATAAAATGAGTAATAAAACATTTTAGTACAAACTGTATACGGTTTATATCAGGTGGCCCAGAATTGACGATCTCCTTTACAGACAAACAAAATAAAGACGTATTGGTGTAGCACCACGAAATAGACCCTGCTCAGCAGAATGCTAGCTAGTATGTCAGCTAGCGCTGGTCTTCCGTAGGGCCCACTTGGTGATGCCACGACAGATAAACACAAACTGAAGACAAAAAATAGAAAATAAAATTATACTTAACAGAAACAGTTAAAAAGAGGAACGTAAATGACGAATGAAAAAACTACACATGTGCAGAAAAATACAAAATACGTATGGGATAGTATAAAAACGTACAAGGGACATACATTATAGGTAAAAAACACAAATTTATGTACTTATCTATTAAATGCAACTAGTGTCGTGACTCAAAGTTTCCTGCTTCTGTTAGTGATCGAAGATATTGTTTTTGCAGGTTCCTCATTGGCGGTGGGATGTTATTCCAGCATTTAGCAACTTCAATCTAACTATGAATACCTAATGCGCAAGTAGTTATCGACCCTTTCGTAAAAGGAGCGCAAGAGACGCATTCGCTAGATCTTGTCGCAACTTTACGTTCGTCAATTTGGTTGACTGTGACTATTATTATTATTATTTAATAAGACTTACAAATGTCAAGTTCTTACTTATTATATTAAATACAGTTAACCACATCAATGAAACTTACAAGCTAGAAATCAGTGGTTGAATTTTCTTCCCATCTTTCGTCCAAAACAAGGTTATTGGCACTAAACTTTCCACGTCGCAACGAAGGGTGACTGAATCGTGGCGTAATACACGTATCTAAAATATTATTGAAACTTTATGATTATGTTGAATAAATATAAAGACAGAACGATTTAATAATTAACTAAATTATATGGAATTAAAAAACTAATTTATATTACCTTTTTAGGAGCGGTTAGATATGGAACATCTGTAAATTGAACAAAGTTAATAATATTTGCAAATACAAGCTGTTACAAAAATAGTGTTGATCCGTTTAAGGGCATAATTTGGTATCGTGTTCTAATTATAAAAACAAAAAAAAATTTTTTTCGCGAAAAAAAAAAACTATGGAGGGTTCGCCGGCTGGGATGACGTGTTCCAAACTATTTATTTTTCTGTCCGAAAAAAATTTCACCTACTTTTTCTTAGTTGCAATAATTTTTTTTTTTTTTTTTATATTATGGGACTGACCAGCGATTGGCCCTAATCTCACCTGATGGAAAGTGAAGACAGGGCCTAAGATGGAGCTCACCGGTTCAGTAATAGCCTATTCACTCTTGCTTTAAAAATGCCGAGATCGTATTTATAATACTGTTACCAATTATGCCCTTAAACGGATCACCACTGTTTTGTTACACCTGGTATACAAACGTTGAAATTATTAACTAGTAATAAAATAATATGTGACCCGGTCGATGAAGCTTGAGGTCCTAGGTTCAAATCCCAGTAAGGCCTAAAATTATAAAATTCTCCGAGTTATAAATGTTTCGTATGAGTATTTCTCTTGCATACATACATCTCTGCGTCTAGCTACCATCAACACAAGCCTTTTGATCTTACTATGAGAAGAGGTCGACTTGCTGTCCCATAACATTAATGTAATTATTAAGAAAGAAAACCAGTCTTCACCTGGAGCCTTGGCTTGAATAGCTGTGGCGCCGACTCTGCGTATTTCTTGTCCGTCTTCGTCTATACCATTTATCTGAAAATGTAGTACATATCCATATTAGGGATGATGACACATGTTGAACTTTGAAATAAAATTTAGTTGGCAGAATACAAAATGATCTATATATCTAAATAAAGTGAGAATTTAAAAAAAACATTGTGGTTCAAAGATATCAGGATACAAAATTTCAAAATTTAACGATTTTTTAAAATTTGAAATTTAAAAAAACAATGATACCATTCGATTTTTAACAGTTTACTGTAAAATAATTTATGGCAACCATATACATACATAAACACAACATTTCACTGTAAAAATAGCAATTTCATAACTTTTTAACCGACTTATTAACAGGGCGACCATGTAATCGTGACGGCATGCGGCACTTTTACACATCATTTTGTTAGGAGCGTTTTGAGAAACAAATGCAAATCTTGTTGCTTTAACGCAATTGGCCCCATATAGAGATATGATCCTCAAAACAAAACAAATCAAATGATAGGTACCACACATTAATTAAATTCATCATGCGTATTTTTAGTAAATTGTCTTTTGGCTGACGGCATAGAACAACAAAATGTTTATCCACCCAAATTGAAACTGCCCCTATATTGCTAGATTTTTACTCACCGCAATATAAAAGAGATCGTTAGGAGGTATAAACGCCTCTGCCAAATATCTCTTATTAGCCGCATCGATCTCCTTTAACGGTATCTCAAATAGTGTATTTCCATCAAGACCGAGTATCTCGGCATGGGACACACGGACCGACTTGTCTATCTGCGTTAATGATAGCATCATGAAATTATAAGCACCTGAAAAAAAACAGATGTTCTTCATGCATCGGGATCTTTGTTTTTATGTAACTACTAGCCTTTTCCCGCGGCTTCGCCCGCGCACTATAAGTACTCAAAAAGGATACGATACCCGTGTTGATTTTCAGACTTTGTGACCACATTTGCCCCTTTTAGGGATTGAATTTTCAAAAAACCTGAAACACGTGTTTACTCATTTATCGTTAGGAATACTCCTGTGAAGTTTCGAATAAAATAGTATAACAAATCTTGAATCACCATACAAACTTTGGACCCCCATTTTACCCCCTTAGGGGTCGAATTTTGAAAAATCCTTTCTTAGTGCATCTCTAGACCTTATAAGGAACCTACGTGCCAAATTTGGAATATCTAGAACCAGTGGTTTGGGCTGTGCGTTGATATGTCAGTCAGTCAGTCAGTTTCTTCTTTTATATATTTAAAGATATTACCCGGTATACACTCAGTTGCCAGAATTTCATTTGCCATAATAGTCAACAGCCATTATATTGTTTCCCATAATTACATATGCAATACTTATTGTTTAATATATTAGTCACGTGCCAGAAACTTTGTTTCCCATAAAATGAATTTCAATAATATCATTTGTCATGATCATTGTAAGCCATAATTATCACTAGCCATAATATCATTTGCCATCCAAATTGCTTCCCAAAAAGTAGGTAAGGTTAGGTTAGAACTGTGACCTCCTACAAAATAAAACGGCTACCAGAAAGTAGGTTAGGTTAGGTTAGAACTGTGACCTCCTACAAAATAAAACAGCTTCCAGAAAGTAGGTTAGGTTAAGTTAGAACTGTGATCCCCAAAAAGCGAACGGCTACCAGAAAATAGGTAGCCGTTAGGTTAGGTTAGAACTGTGACCTCCTATAAAATAAAACGGCTACCAGAAAGTAGGTTAGGTTAGGTTAGAACTGTGATCCCCAAAAAGCGAACGGCTACCAGAATGTAGGTTAGGTTTCATAAATACTATTGTCAATAAATATCACCTACGAAATGTAATGCATACCCATCACTATTTTTAAAACAAGTTTGTAAATATTTTTAGAGCGCCTACAGGAATATAGTGAGCAAATGCATTGTTTGTATGCATGGATTCGGAAAACCATTATTTAGTATGGCTTTTAAATATTCTATTAAATAGTATTATTACAATTAATAATATGGACAACAATACGTATGGCACTCGTACGTTCTGAAATCTAATAATCGGGTAAACAAAGAGTATGTCACATAATTTTTATGGTAAACAAACCATTCGGGCAAATGAAATTCGGGAAAATAAAATTCGGGCATATGAATATTATTCTATATAATTTTCGGGCAAACAATAGACAACCATATTACCCTATATCTTTAAATCGGCTTCACAGTTGGTGCCATTTGTCATCTGGTTAGGATTTGAAGATGGATTTCTGGAGAAAACTAGGGCACTGTAAAGGTTTGCTACCTTTACAGCCTCGATTCTAGAACACAGTCTAGCACTGTGTTATTTTAAATTAGGAATTCCCGCGTTCTATGTCAGATGAATATCGATTCATTTCTAAACAGTCTGATGTGGCAGCTTAAACGTAAGGTCTTATCTTCTTGTAATTAGTTGACTGAAGAAATAATAAAAGTATAGTAAATAACCCAGAATTGTTTACTTGCCAAGCTCTACAGAACTGTTCAAATGTGTGGCACTTCTATAGTGTTATAATGCCTAATTATGAACAGTTACGTACTGCTTTATCTACACACATATTATAAATTCTCACTGACGTGATCGGTAACCATTAGAACGACCGCCATTGCACCGCCATGGCCAACTGTGCGGGCGGTCGGGGAGGAGGACAACCGCGGTCGAGGAGGAGGGCTAGATTTTCACTCCTATAGTGATTTTAGTATTTTGTGTAGTAACTCATGCATTTGTTTTCAGAAATCACCATATGGAGGCGAGGCTGATGAAGACCATAAAGAGATAGCATCTTAACCTGTTGCGGATTCTGTTATTTCTTTATCAAAAAATATTTTATATTATATTACCTAGTAGCGGCCTGTAGCTGGTTTCTAGTGGCGAGTTTGGTCGCTGCACGGAGAACCCGTGATGGAACGTCAGATTAGACAGCCCCATGACCTTGACCGAGTGCTCCGCTTCACTTCCAACAGTTATTGACCAGTTCCCAGGCTCAGGCTGCAGGACTTTCACCACCTGTAGAGAAAATAACTATAATTATGTTTTGTAATGGACAGGGAAAGGTTCTTGATTAGACACAGACTACACACCACACATAAGCTCAATTTTATTCGTAAATTTCTAGGATTCGAACAGCACATCTCAATAGTATTCTACGCCATTTTGTATTACCTATAACAATCCAAGTTCGCCTCTATAACTTGATTTTCGTGAATATTTTTAATTCACATGAGTAATGATCAAAACGTTGAAAAACGTTAAATCAACTGAAATAAGCGGTCGCGCTCTCATACTAAATTAGAACGGGAGCGCCTATGTGTGGTGACCTCGAGTTGTACATATGATCTAAGGTTGAGGTTATCTGTGTGGTTAAAACACAAAATCATTACAAAACCAGCTTAAATAGAATACAAGAGAGTCAATATACAACGTAAATGAAGTATTTTTTTCACTAATACTCTATTTTAATGTTGTAAGGTTTAGAAGTGAGAATCTTTTGCTCTTGTCGATTGTGCTTGGTTTATTTAATGAAGGGAAGAAATCTCAAAGGCAAACCACGTAGACTTAAGTAAAGGTTTATTTTGTCTAACACACTCACACACACACTCACACACAATCACACATACTCACACACACACACACACACACACACACACACACACACACACACACACACACACACATACACACACACACACACACACACACACACACACACACACAATTATACACATAAAAAAATTGTGAAAAATCGGATTTACGTTTTGTTTTGGATTTGCTAACATGAATAACAATAATACTGCTGATGAGGTCACGTTCACTGAAAAATCTACACCCATTACTTTTCTCACAAAACAAAACCCATTTTTGTCTAAAGTAGTGACCAGTTCTAGTGAACCCGGAGTTGTTTCAAGTCAAACTCAGTTGATCCAGTCACAGAAAGCGTCATATTGATAATTGTCTTAAGCCAAGTCAAGCCTTATGTAACTTACCATGATCTCCGCTAAGTCCAACGTGGTGACAAGTTTAGGTGGACCCGTCAGCTGTTCCCCAGTAGGGCTGAATACATGGATTTGCGGCTTCGATCCCGATACCGACACTGTGACTTCATCAAGCGAACTGTCCACTGGTATCTAGAAATGTAGGTGTATATTTTTAAAAAGGTAAGAAAATAGTTGTATACAACGTGTTTTTTCATTTGCTTTAATTGCAAGGGTACATTCCTGAGCTTAAATTAAGTACATTTCTCAAAGTCACCAGTGTCTTAAATCAGCTCCAGTTCTGATAGTTCTTCTCTCTCTACGGTTGTGTAAACCTCCATTAAATTATTTTTGTACTCTAAGACACCGCAATAAAATATGCTACCTTTGTATCTCGGAGTATTAATGCTCGAAATTACATTGACATGTCATAATTTTCAATTGTTTGGTTGAGTTAATCATAATAATACCCTGGTTACATCAGTGACCAATATAAATATAATAGGTACTTAAAGCATGAAAAAAAAACTTTTTTTTTAAACGAATTATGCCAATTCGTTTCCTTAATCATACCTAACCATATGCTAAAATTAAAGCAAATAAAAAAATATGTATAAATACTACTCTCATGTTAATCGTAAACAGGCCAACTATGTCTTATAACTTTAAATATAGCATGTATCTTACTAGCCACACGTCTCTATCTCGCTATTTCTTCATCATCTTAATTTATCTCATTAATACCAAAGCGCATCAACGGTTCATGTATGGGGTCTCTATCGGTTCCCATAAATTTTTACTTCCGTTTTTTTCAGTCCATAACGTTTTCCATCATAATTTTTATTAGTCATATTGTCAATAGTCATAAAATTTTACAATCTAAATTGCTGGTCCGATTTTTGCAGGTCATCATTATTGTTAGTCATAAAATCTGTTACTCATAATATTCAAAGTCCAGATGGTATCTATTACATAATGTTGAAGGCAATAAACTTGCTTGTAATAATTGTTTTAAGTTATTTAATCGCAGATTATAATGATAACTGGGGGTGTATATTGGTTTCCACAGATTTTAAGTTCCGATTTTTTATAGTCCATAATGTTAGCCATCATACGTTTTATTAGTCATATTGTCATTTTGTTGTATAATTAAACAACACAAATTACATGTCGAGGACACGATACTAGGTAATTTGAACAGAGGTCTTGGTAGTTGACTTATTTCAATAAAATTCATGTCATTTCATTACTTCATTTTTTACATGTTTCATTTGTTTTATTTATTCCGCATATAATAATTTTTCTTAGGGGTCGCAGTTCTAACCTAACCTAACCCACTTCTGGCAATAGTTCGATTTCTTAGGGGACGCGGTTCTAACCTAACCTAACCCACTTCTGGCAACAGTTCGTTTTCTTGGGGGTCGCAGTTCTAACCTAACCTAACCCACTTCTGACAACAGTTCGTTTCCTTGGGGGTCGCAGTTCTAACCTAACCTAACCCACTTCTGGCAACAGTTCGTTTTCTTGGGGGTCGCAGTTCTAACCTAACCTAACCCACTTCTGGCAACTGTTCGTTTTCTTGAGGGTCGCATTTAGTAAACGTTATACTTGAAAAAAATATGACTATTGATGTTTATGTCCATAAGTCATAATGGATATAATTTTATGACTATCGAAATTCGAAACAATAAGTTTATGGGAAACAAAGGGATGACATGAAAACGATATGATTAACGAATATTAGTCCGATAAAATATATGCCTTAAAATCTTTCTGAATAATTATTGATAGACCTTCGAATGTTATACTCATAAATTTTATGCCTTTTGCGATTAGTGTTTAATATTATATATCTTTATTATTAGAACTATGAAACGTTATGCTTTACAAAAATTATGACTATTGATGTTTATGCCCATAAATTATATGGATATCAATTTCTGACTATCGAAATTCGAAACAATAAGTTTATGGGAAACAAAGGGATCCCTCATGTATGTACACAAAGGGCTCAAGACATGTTCCATATTTGGGACAGTCAAAATTTATTATTATTTATAGTAGGAAATATTCACATTTACCCTTTTTCTCTCGTGTAATTCCAAATAGCTTAAAAATGAACAAAAAGGGCCAGAGGCCGAATGTTACGTATTTGGAACAACTGGCAAAAATGTCTATTGTGAATCGAAATTACTAGGTACTTATTAATCTTATTATACTCTTGATTACCTCTCGTGTGTAGTTGTATCCAGCCGGGTTTGTCACAGTGCCCAGGTTAACCGATCTGGCTTTAATTGAGCTTCTTACAAAATCTAAAACCTGAAAATATAGCCATTTAAAACATTTTATCATGTAAACGCTCCCCTACATATTTATGGACGAGAGAAAAGGCCCAGTTTATCGATTTACATTTTCTTTCACTAATATATGGCGTATGTTGTTTAGTTGTAGAAAATAGGTACTTAAGAATGGGACCTTTTGCCCTGGATTGTCACAATTACTTTACAAACTGATATCGTATGAGTGAACTTATAGTATTACTAAATTTAAACTTTCGTGAGATATACTAAGACTATAAAATATAACGGTTGCACTCACGTCACGGCAACGCAGTGTTGGCAACGCGACGTGCACCAGTGCGCTACGAGCCGGTTCAAATAGCACTCCTGAGTGCTTGAAGATGGAGACCTAAGCTCTCCGAAACATGTCGCGCGAAGTGACTTGAGTGAAACCGTTATATTTTCAACCGACTTCAAGATTTCGAAGGAGGAGGTTACCAATTCGTCGGGATCTTTGATTTTGCTATTTTTTTTGTATGTTCACCGATTATTTGAATACGGCTGGACTGATTTGGAAATTATTACTTAATAAAGAGTATACTTCACAGGTGGTCCCATTGTAACCAGGTCAGGATCTGATGATGGGATCCTGGAGAAATCGAGGGAAATCTTCAATTATTATAGGCACACCTATGGTGATATGAGTATTTTTTACAGCAGCTCGAGCATTTGCTTTTAGAAAGGTGGAGGCTAAGTAAAGTCGGTTCTTTTTTGTTTAAAATTTATTGTGTTATATTATAGTATTACCTTATGCACATTAGTCTTCTTCAAATAAAACACTTGTCCAGAGCTAGCAGCGGCGATCTGCGGGTACACCAGGTACGAGGGCTTCTTCAGGTCGTTGCAATGACCCGTTAATACAAACACTACCTGGAAAAAAGGTTTACATTTCGGTATAGAACTGGGTACTTTTACAAATTTTTGCCAGTTCCAAAAAATATTTGAATATTGGTCCTTCGAGCCTGATAAAGTCGAACTGGACTGTTTTGCTAAAGGGTCTGCTAGACAGTCGCCAACAAGGCTGCCGACGGTCCAACGTTGCGTCAGTGAACACATATACGAAAGACTTTGGTCTGCTGACGTTTAAAGCTAGCTGAAGGCCTGTGAGACTTCTCCGAACTTAACATTATTTGTTCTTACCTGACTTTGCTTCCTTTGAACCAAATCTAGCACTTTTCCCACTAGTCTATGATCATTGGCAGTTGCGTCAGTAAACACATATACGAAAGACTTTGGTCTGCTGACGTTTAAAGCTAGCTGGAGGCCGGTGAGACTCTTCTCGGGGCAGTCTCCACCGCCGTATACTTTGACGATATTAAGGGCATTGTGGAATATGGTTTTGTTGCGGGTCACTGTCGCTGGGCCGACACCTATTAGGAATAAGTTGTTTTAGTGTGTATAAGACAACGTTAGGAATAGAATAAGTGTGTAAGACGACTAAGACGTTAAGTATCAAGAGTTTTGTACGGGTCGTACACCTGACCTCACCTGATTCTTGATGGTTGATTGTATTCTTGATATGAACACTGATTGCGGTATATGTATTTATTGATAACCAAGGTATATAGGTACTAGCTAGAAGCACGTATAAAGGTAGACTAATTAATTATTTCATATATAGCGTAATCGCGGATAAAGCAATTGTTATATTATAAAACAATATATTTTATGCTGACGCGAGAAATGTGTGCTGCTTGCATTGTACAAGTTCAATGTTGATTAGTGAACTTAATAAATAGCAGAAACAATGGGAATTGAGCAAAAAATTATGTTATTTTACGTTTTTTAACTATATACTTTGACTTTAAATAAACTCCGTAAGACCGAGTTAAAATATTTTAAACGTGTCCCGTCTTTTTCACTAAACACATAACGTTCAGGGACTTCCCCGCGTTATACACATACTTCCTTGGTCTTATCGGGGCTATTATTAATTCATTGGGGCTAAATTGGATCACGGCCATACTGTATTATTACTTCAATGCTGCCGGATGTTCTGTATGAATGAATTACTAAGTTGCAGGGTTCGAATGGATAATTATCAATGGTAGTTATCTTGATAATTATGTCTGATAATTATCGATTTGATAATAACCCAAAATCTTTAAATGCGGAAGGCATAAAAAAAAATATCACGCATGAATTTCAACATTAGTAGTAGTAGTACTTTGTATTTTATGTATTTCTTTATTTTGAGGTGTGCAATAAAGAGTATTTATGTTATGTTATTGACCTGACCTGACCTATAATTAAAAAAAATCGGGGATAATTATCAGAGATCATAATTATCTTAATAATTTCGAACCCTGCTAAGTTACTAGTGATTATGTATATTCAGTATATTCACAGTTTATGAATATAAGGGTTTTCTCGATCTGTTTTTTTAGGGGCTAAATATTAAGCTGGTTAAAAATATACCCTACTCCCAAAATACCCGTGTAAAACTCAACACAGTCAATGCGTAAGTATATATATAAAACTCAGTTTCGCGAAGTCAATTTCCAAAAACTGGGTAATACCGTGGAGGTAGGGGATTATTTAAAATCTAAAAGGAGTGCCCCTGCTACACTCAAATACTATACGAGTACCTAACTAATTACTTTTCTATACGTGAGTTTTTTTTAATATTTCAAATTTAGGATTTAAAAGCAATTAAACTTACCAGGGTCATGAAAAGGCACGAACACAAAATCAGCAATAATATTGCTCTCCTCCAAGGCCGTGTTCAAAATCATCTCCGCGCCCTCTCTTAACTGCTTCAAATCATTATACATAGACCCCGTCGTATCAAACACGAACACCAAACTACTCCTCTCATCTTCTGTATTTCCATTTAGTGTAAAAGACAGCGCTATATTTGAGACAAGTAGTAAGAATTGCACTATTTTGTACATGATATAATACACGACGTAACGGTCATTCGGTTGGTAGTGGACTGATATCAGTTAAAGTTTATCTTGTGTCTTACGCGTTGGACATTCATTTAAATAACTTCGATTAATGTGATCGTTGATAACAAATATATAACTTAATTTCTGTTAACCAACAGTAGTATACATAACTACTTAGTTTTGGTGGATACTCAAGTCTTTAAAAATTTCACCTTTAAGACTTAAATCACCTTCTAGTTATTCGAAGTTCTTTTTTAGAGTCTGAACACCAACACAACAAATAAATCATATAATTTATGTTTTAGAGGCAGTCTTTCAGTACCAATTATTTATACCATTCTGGATTAGAAAAAATCTTAAAAAATTGACGGGAAATCTTCAGGACTCAAGTCCACACCATATGGTTCACACTTCAAAAGTACTAAAGCAGAATTATGTTTTGTAAAACTGGGTAAAGTTCTTAAAGTATGCGTATTTTCAGAAATGTCGTATTGAACACCAGTATAATTTCTTACGTTTTATAATTCGTAAATCCTGAGAAACCATAACCATATAGTACCTATCAATCAGCTATAATTTGGCGAAATATGCCCTAATTTGGTATAAGAATAAATTATCTTTCGTGCCCCCTGACCTGATAACGATGTAGGTTGGGCGAAATCATGTACAGTGGCCATCAGTTATATTTGAGCGGCCTAGGTGGTCACAAATATCTGAACAACGCCTCTATTATCAAGGCGATAAAGTGCATGTTCAGATATATTTGATGGCGACTGTACAGGGAAATCACTATACCTACTTGAAATTATCTATAGATTTGGGTATTTTGCTTCATTGTTTAATTTAATTGGCTACACTTTTATATTTTTGCGATACCTAATATTTTACAACTTATTATATTTTATTAAAAATTCTTAAACCATTATTAAGTATATCGAACCCACCTTATTAATACAAATAAAACTATTTCCGATAGAACTTATTTAAAATAAAATCTTTATTCAAAAATTCACACTTCACATTTCTATAGAAGACAATTGTTTTAACTTACACTAGGAGATAACAAACTAAATATTTACCTACAAATATTGCTCGATATTGTTCTTAATATATAAATAAATCCTACCGCCGTGGCACGGCACCTACATGTTTTAGATGGAGGTTCTTAGGTCGCAAATATTTTATTTATATTGGATACTCTAAAGGTTCGTACATATTGAAGCATGTTAACCACTGCTGAAGGTAAGTGAATTTTATTAAAATTACAAGCAAAACTATAACGTCATTCTGCTAATAACTGGTTTCATATTTTCCTTAAACATTATTGCACAGTTGAACAATAATTCAAATACAACTAAAGTTTTAAATTATTATAGGGTAAATCGCCAGTAACTGGCCACCATTCAGTTACTGGCCACCTATACTAAAATGAATTATGTGTATAGGTGAATAGAACTCATTTTTGTAAGAGGCGGCCAGTTATTGAACGAGTGGCTAGTAGGCAAATCTCCAGTAACTGGCCATTTTCCTCATAATAAAATGAGTTCTCTTTACCTTTAAATAGAATTAATTTTTAGTATAGGTGGCCAGTAACTAAAATGTGGCCAGTTATTGAAATTTTTACTTAATTTATACCTTGTACTAAAATGAACTTTATTCACCTATAAATAAAAATCATAAGGTGGCCAGTTACTGGGGATTTACCCTTAATTCTTTTAAATCTGTTTATTTATAATAAAAATTATAAAATACATCAAGTTAAATTAAACCTATAACATGCTCCAGTGTGTATGCACCTTACATTTATTACAAGACAACATTACATGGACAGAAATTTTCATATAATTATTAATTGAACTATTGCGAAAACAACTGCAAATACAAAATGATGTAACGTTTTAGATGGCCGCGAGACGTTTTATACACGATGTGACAAAAATAGTGGTTTAAGGGCATAATGGTATCGTATTAAGTAGGACAATAGTAGTTTATGTAACTGTTACGTAATAAGGGTCCTTAAAACATGAGTGTGGTTTTATGAAATGAGCCGCAGGCGAATTTCATAATAAGATCACACGAGTGTTTTAAGGCCTAATTACGTACAGTTGCATACACTGCTTTATCTACACTCATATTATATATATTAAATTAAGTGTTCGGAAACCATAGAATGACCGCCATTGTACCGTCATGGCCAACTCGATTGTGCCGGGGCTCGCGCGGGACCAATCGAGTTGGCCATGGCGGTAACATTATGTTATCAAATTCGATGTTCCAAATTTGAAACTCATTGCTTAACAATATTTGAGCATGCAAAGTTAAAATTACGTTACTGCCGCAGATAAGAAACTTATCATAGTTAAATCGTTTGTTGTAATGCTTGTCATTGTCTACGGTTTTTGAGTACTTACAGTTTTTGAGTACGTATTTTAGAGTACTTACAGTATGAGTGTAGATAAAAACATTTTGGACACGAATTTTCTTGTACACACGTCATTCCAGCCGGCCAACCTCTATACAAAACCATTTTTTTTTTCACGTGCATAATTTTTTTCTTGGTTTTTCATAATTAAAATACCAATTATGCTCTTAAACAAACCACAATTTTTGTTACACTTTGTATAATAAATTTCTGCATTATTTTGGAACCGATTACAGGCGTTTATAAAATCGTACCTGGATTTACTTTGATTACTGATTACCAGACATAGGAATCCACGGGGCATAATTTTATGACAGGTAGGGAATTCCTATATCGATGAACTCAGTTATCGATGCTTTTCTCATTTAGTTACCTTCTAGCGATCATTCCATGTTTTGTCCGACGACATCAAAAACCATTGTTTCTTATAAGTGTAGTAAGTAAAATATTTACGTGATTGTCTAAAGGGTTTGATTTAATAATCAATATTTTATAGCACTTAAAACTTAGCAATCATTGAAATTAGTGTAAATTTTATCTTTGTCGTCGAAA
Organism: Pammene aurita; assembly: GCA_947086415.1. Classification (NCBI taxonomy): domain Eukaryota; kingdom Metazoa; phylum Arthropoda; class Insecta; order Lepidoptera; family Tortricidae; genus Pammene; species Pammene aurita. The sequence goes on from OX352295.1 coordinate 36,993,357, forward strand.
TGACACTTACAAAAAATTACATATTTACAGACAAAGCTGAGGGCAATCACTAGTCTATGGGTAAAACATCGATAACTGACTTTATCGATATAGGAATTCCTTATCTGTCATTAAATTTTGCCCCGTGGATTCCTATGTCTGCTGATTACATACAAAAGCATTTATTTCATTATATTACAAATACTATATTTCATACTATGAAAATTTTTGCCCAAGTTTAAAGAGATCTTAAAATACTTATTTGTCTTTATAACTTGAGCAAGGCAAATAGTTAAATCTATATCTAAATACTAAAAAATAATCCAAACTCCATTGCAAATAAGTCATACATAATATTAAGCAAATTAAAGATGTCCAAATAAATTTTATATCAAATACGAAAATAATGTCTATTTTTTAAATTGTTATTATTCGGTGGTCGAATCGCTATTGCGTTTCGTTCTTTCACAAAAGTAAGCTGCGTTTTTGAGTTATTTTTCTATTTAAATATCGATTGAAAAACATTCAAGTAATTGTGTAATGTAGCGATTTCGTTATACGACTTCATGTAAAGTTCTGTCGCTAAATCAATTGGAAAACTCAACAAATCGGCCTTTTCGACCTACGCAAACACATCGTCAGAAGAACGAAACGCAATCCCCGCAAATGTCATACAAGATATGTTAGTTGTTATATAAAACGTTCCTAGCTTTGGCAAGTCAGTAAAATATGTAAATTAAGACATAATTTGTACTTGCGTTTCGCAATTCTCTCGTCATGGAGCCAGTCAAAAGAATATGAAAGAAAACACGGCACAAACACATACACAATACGTACAATTTTAGACTACGTGCGTAGTACAATTTCGAGACGATAGGGGACGGTACAAAAAAATATAAGAATGCCGCTAATAAAAGGCTGAAATTTTGCGTATTTGTTACAAATGTAGAGCCACACTAACCATAAAACCGGCAGCATCACCGGTCACAACACCCTTAACAGACATCTCAAGTTATGGGTAAAAGTAGAGACTCCTCCTATCCACACTGTGGCAAGGAGGAAACGTACAGAATGCATTATGTACGCGGCAACGCGATATAATGTATTCGGAAAAGATGAACTAGATGTATGCGAACTAAAGGGTGTCAAACTCAAGGTCCTCCTGTTCTGCAGGAAAACGAGAAGATTCGAAGAGAGTAGTATGGGAAGGCAGCCGGGACAGTTACTAGCCAGTTTTTATACTTTTAGCAGAACTCGCATTATAAATAGAAGATAAGAATCGACTTTATTGTTAACAAATTAGAGCTGCAATTGCTTTAAGTGCCCCACCTAACTTTAATTTGTTAGTAATAAGATTCAGTTTCAAAGTCATTATAAATATAATTATCTACCCTTCTTTACCTTGCGATATCCTCACATTTTCAGTACACATCCCCATTGAATCTAAATTTATCTAAAGCAAAGTGGATGGGGCAAAACTCCCACACAGTCGATCTTAATATTAACTATTCTATACCTCACTCTTGGCACTGAGTTGAAATGCAATGTTTCCGTTTAGAATTTGTTTAAATCACTGCCATTAGAAACAATGGGCTCTCGATATTTTTTTATTTTACCATGTCAGTGTATTTTACAAATTATTGATTTAATTGTCTAAACCGCTTTATGTCGTAAATTAAACTCGCGATTTGTTCTCTAATATCTATAGGGTTTTTTTTTCTACTTACGTGATTCTGTCTTGATTGATTTTAGAACTACATGATTTAATACTTTTATATATTTTTTTAAATAAATTAAAAATATTTGCATTTAATTTATTCTGTAGTTCATTGTATCCCTGCATCTGCAGATGCATTATTTTGAATGTGATTGGAACAAAATCTTATCCTTTTATCTTAAAAATCAGATCCGACGGCAAAAAAATACCGTAGAAGTTGGTTTAAAGCCCAACCTCGGCTACCAGACGCGTATATTGAATATAATTTTTATTTGTTCTTAGTTACACTGCCGAGAACCCAGTATTTCCCAGGCGACTATTGTAATGTATAGTTAAATGCAGTGTTTCTTAACCGTTGGTCCCTGGAAGCACCTAAAATTGTCCGCGAATTTATTAACTCTTTGTTAACTTTATTCTCTGTAGGTAGTATGGATCCACTCCAGTTTGTGGTCCTCGAGGAAGATTTTTTCTCGATTCCTTATCAATAGATCGGACGGATTGACGTCATTGTATTGACATAAGTTCTAAAAGTAAGACATAAGTGCTTTTTTTACTTAAAATTTCAAAACCAGTCAAGTACGGCTGCCAGTAGTGACATGACATCTGGGAATATTGTTGTCACTAGTTATACCTCGGCCACACTATGCCCCTCGCGCTGCCGCGATGTTGCCCTCTCCTCCCCGGCCACACACTGCCCTACTCGCGCGATTATGATATGCGGCCCTTTGACTCGCGCCAAAAAACCGACAAAATAGGGAGCGGGGGGCATGACGAGGAGCATGACGAGGAGCATGACGAGGAGCATGACGAGGAGCATGACGAGCGGCATGACGAGTAGCGCGGCCACACTATGCCTCTGCCCACTTCCCTCGCTACTTCCCACGCCGCTCGTCGAATGTGTGGCCGAGGTATTAGGTTAAGTATAGTTTTAAGTTCTGGTTGCCCTAAAAATCAGCGTTGTGGCTACCCTGCCATAACTCATGCTGAGTGACAACCATTTTGGTGTAATTTTCTTTTTGTATATTTCATGTCATGTTTCTCTTCACTTTGCACCAAATTAGTAGTTTATGTAACTGTTACGTAATAAGGGTCCTTAAAACATGAGTGTGGTTTTATGAAATGAGCCGCAGGCGAATTTCATAATAAGATCACACGAGTGTTTTAAGGCCTAATTACGTACAGTTGCATACACTGCTTTATCTACACTCATATTATATATATTAAATTAATTGTTCGGAAACCATAGAATGACCGCCATTGTACCGTCATGGCCAACTCGATTGTGCCGGGGCTCGCGCGGGACCAATCGAGTTGGCCATGGCGGTAACATTATGTTATCAAATTCGATGTTCCAAATTTGAAACTCATTGCTTAACAATATTTGAGCATGCATAGTTAAAATTACGTTACTGCCGCAGATAAGAAACTTATCATAGTTAAATCGTTTGTTGTAATGCTTGTCATTGTCTACGGTTTTTGAACGCATTTTAGAGTACTTACAGTATGAGTGTAGATAAAAATATTTTACATTTCATTTCATTTAAAAATCAGAACACGTCATACAATGATCCGTCCGATCTCTGCGTATGACTTGAAGGTTACAGTTAAGAGCCACTGGTTAGATGAGAGGTACTAACAGGTGTTAGACGGTTTCGTCGACGGGCTTGGGGCGGTCGTTCTTCTGGTACACCAGCAGGTTGGCGCTCACCTCGCCTTCGGGGAACTGGAACAATAGTACATTACTGCAGAGGCCGTGAAGTAAGGGACTTCAGGACGAAATTGCGGTAGACGGATAAAGCGAGTCCTGCAATCCCTGTTCCGGCCAAGGATTGTATAGTGCTTTTCTCAAACAATGTAAGAAAAAATGTTTTAATTGCCGCCTTTTTTATTTTTTAAACTTGAAATTTAAAAAAGCTATTCGAGTTTAACCGCTTATAAATATAGTACCTAGTTTTTTCTTTTTTAATTTTAATGTCGCAAGTATGCTTACATAGAGAGTGGTCGTTGGCTGTATGTAATATTTCCTTTGTCAGTCTAATCTTAGTGAGCAAATTTAAAAAGTTAGAGCAGCGGACAATAACGTACGTTTCATACTAACTCCCTACATTACTTCTTGGCCTAGGTCAAGAAGTAATGTAAGGAGCCATAAATGAGCAACTTCATGTCTTCATTTCGTGACATTAACGCATACATTTCGGAGTATGTTTGAGAAAAAGGACATTTCAATATATAGTCAGGCTGGCCAAAAAGTGCAGAAATGCAAGTAATACTCATCCCTATTTTAGTAGCGAGGGTAATAGCGTGAGAAAGAGACAGTATGATTCTCTCTGTCTGTGCTTCAAGTAAAACAATCCCTGACCAAACTATAGCCTGTCTATTTTACATTTGCACGGGTTAGGCAGTGACTACGTATGGGAGCGCCTTAGTTAATGTAGCACTCTGTTTAAGATACCGTAACGTAAAACTTGACGTCTTCAGGAATTAATTTGTTTTTAAATGGAATATGTTTCCTGTTATTATTAGAATATCAATTTAATAATTTAAGAAGTCTTAAAATTTAAATCACGAGTCATAAACAGCTAAGGGGGCGTCCATTAATCGCGTCATATTGTATAGGGGGGGGAGGGGGTCACGAAAAAATCACCAATGATCACCACAGGGGGAGGGGGGTCTGGACACATATCACGTGTAATTTTTTTGTACCTCCGTGCTATACTGTATTATGGTCAATAAAATTAAATTTATCAACTTTTAAATGAATCAATCGTCAAAACCAGAGTAGCGCGCGGATTTTTGACTCGCAGCTGGAAAATTTAATTCTAGTGACGGGATCCATGAGGAATCAAGGGAACTCCTGAAACCTCATAAGTGGACGTATAGCGATATTTTTATATCTAAAAACCAAAAAATTTAATTTAAATAGTGCTATTAAGTGAAATAGAAACTGCTCGTGAAGATCAGAATGGAACTCCGGCGGCGCTGTGCACTTTTTGTGATGGGGAAAAAATGTTAAATTTTTAATGTAATATAAATTGTCATGTTTGTGTACGATAGCGCAAAAAATGAATATTGTATTTTACCACATAAATGATAGTGCTTTTATACTGATAATTAAAGCAATTCGTGCAAAATAATTCCCTAACCATTCCAAAATATCAAAAATGCACAACGTTAATATTCAAGTTTTCACTTCTGCATTTCTTTCTTTATTTAGACCTAACCGAGGAGCAACTTAATAAGCTTGAGCGTATTCAAAATGCCTTCATTCGGTTCATTTTCGGATTACGCAAATTCGACCATGTTTCTAGTTTTCGTTCTCAACTCAAATGGCTCCCTATCCGTCACCGCCGTAACTCTCACATACTTTCTTTACTCTTTTCTATACTTTTTAACCCTGCAACTCCCCGCTACCTCAAAGAGCGTTTCTCTTATCTTAATTCTATTAGATCCTCTCAAAAATTGCTCCTAAAAGTGCCATCTTCATCTTCCAAATTTTATAATTGCTCATTTACGTTCCAGGCCGTTCGTTTGTGGAATTCTCTCCCTCTCGACATAAAACGCGCGCAATCTATTGGTAGCTTTAAATCGCAACTTAAGGAATACTATTTGTCTCTTCCTTAGGTTTTTAAGTTGACACTGTTGTTTCTTATTGTGTGTATTGTATATGTATATATGTACGTATATGTATGTTTATTTTGTATTTATTTAAGTATGTATATTCGTATGAATGTGCTGTGTTATCTGTTTCGTCTCTTTTGTTTCTATGCACCACCTACTGCTTATTGTTTTTCTCTAGTCTCCACTACCCAAAGGTTGTCTGGAAGAAATCGCTCATTAGCGATAAGACCGCCTGTTGTTACCTCTACCTAAATTTATCTAATTGTAAAATTTGTGCTTGTAACTGTATGAGGTGTGCAATAAAGAGTATTTATTATTATTATTATTATTATTCTGCCGGCACTCCCGAAGTGCACCCCGTTTTTTTTTACGTCTTGGGACTAATTGTTATGAATCCAGCATGTCCGTATGTCCGTCTGTATGTCACATTCATTTTACTCGGAAACTATAAAACGTATCTTAATAAATATTTGAACATAAGTTGTATTTTTGTGTGCCGCTACTTAGCTCTGTAGTAAAATTGCTGGAAAAGATATTTTTAGGGGGGCGCTCCATACATGTAACTATTTGTCAATTTTTACCAAATATCAACATGATGCACATCACTTGATAGGTCTTTAAAAATGACATTGAGGTTTGTTTGAACATTCTTTTTATTTAGTGAATATTTTAAGAAAAAATCGCCCCGTCCGTAAGTCTAAAAAAATTGTGCCCTCCCCCTGTTTCTTTTGAACCGGAGATCCAAAAAATATGAAAAATTGTTTGAGCATTATCGATTTTAGAGTTATTGAGTTATATCCATAAAACTTCTTTCATAGGCAGATACGACCTTTTGATATTACTTTTTTATAATAGGTACGAAACCCTCCATTATGCGTGGTCCGACACGCACTTGGCCGGTTTTTTCTATTAAGGATTATTTTATTTTATATGTAGGTATGTACATGTAGTTTCATTTTTTTACCCTTCACGTGTACGTAGGTTCACGTGTTAGAAAACTGTAGGTACTTACTTTAGTTAGCAAAAAATTACACGTCATATTGGGCGGGGGGGGGAGGGGTCCCGAAAATATCACGAAAGATCACCAATTCACCATGGGGGAGGGGGGGTCTAAAACAAGCCAAAAACGTATGACGCGATTAATGGACGCCCCCTAACAAGCTCTCAACTCTCCCTTTCAGCATATCAAACAGCATGACAAAGGTAGGACAAAATAATTCACGTGTCTTAAACATCATATTAAACGTACCTGTGTATGGGGCAGTTCGTATATCTGTCTATAACCAGCCAGCAAACTCTCAACTCTCCCTTTCAGCACATCAAATAGCACTACAAAGGTAGGAGGTTGTCTGCTGTTGTATTCTTTGCGCCACCACGCTGGGGGGTTGTTGAAGAAGGCTTCAGACTCGTGCGTCTCGCCGGACTTGCCGATGGGGGGCTCGCAGTGCAGGTAGCGCGTTGTGATGTTTACGTGCAGGTGGCTGGAACAAGTGATTTTTGTTTTAAAAAACTTGTATAAAAAAATAACAGCATTTGGATTCCCCTCTGGGCCAGTATTCGCCGCAACGCCATCTGTTGAACGGAAGTTATTTGAACGGTGTCAATCCACCGAAAAAATGTATGGAAGTGAGGCCTGCGCGATAGAAGACGATAGCGTGTTTGCCTGAATTTAGGGCAGAGATTTTTCGGATATTGCAGTCCAGGTATTATATTGTCCTTGGTGTTACGCGAAAATATCACTGTAACTATCAAACGTCACTTTAGATTTAACATGGTTTTTAGATGTAACTCGTTAAACGTACTCCAGTTTTTATAAGACTCAAAAGTTACCTGTTGTTTTTACCTGTATAGAGGCCTGGAGTGGCACGGCATCATGAACAGAACAGACGAGCAGTTCTTTATGACGCATAGTCCAAAATATCATGGTAAGCCCCAAAACCACATGAATATATACGTCGCCTGATATTAAACGTGGTTTGGTAATATAAGACTCGAGTCTTAAAAATGAATCTTGAGTCTTATACACGAAACAAGAGTCATAAAAATAATTTTAAACTACCGACAGAAATGGGGCATGTTCATATATCGCTCGATTAATTTAACGTCGCATCAGATTACTCCGTTTTCTGTTTACCTGTATAGCGGTGTAGAGTGGCACGGCGTCAGGAACAGAACAGACGAGCGGTTGTGGGGCAGGGCTTCCCTCAGCAGAGGCATGACCTTGAGGGCGGCGCTCTGGTGCACCACGCCGAAGTATACCGCGGGGACGGCGTTGCTGGCGAGGATGACCAGGGCTACGAGGTACAGTTGCCATCTGGAAAAAATGTAGGTAAGGTCAGTGACCAAATCCGTCTAGTGAGCGAGTGGTGACCATTTGCAGGCATGTTTTTTTTTGTTTGTCTTTATTTTTAACCGACTCCAAAATTTCAAAAGAGGAGGTTCTCAATTCGGCGTGTATGTTCTTTTTTTTTTTGTTTTTTTTTTATGTTTGTTACTCCATAACTCCGTCATGTCTGAACCGATTTTGAAAATTCTTTTTTTGATTGTAAATATATATATACAGATTGGTCCCGTTTTTGTCAAAACGCAGTTCTGATGATGGGATCCATGAGGAATCGAGGGAACTCCTCAAATCTTAAAGGCATGCATATAGTGATTTTTATAGTTTTATCAACAAAACCATCATTTTCATTCAAAACAGTGACATTTGATGAAGTAGAACTGCTGATGATGATCAGAACGGAACTCTTCAACGAAGCATAGTTCACGTTTGGCGATTCGTCCTCTTCGCTGTGTTTGTTAAGCAAGTTAGATTGTCAGGACCAATTTTCGTCAAGCTCAAGTTCTGATGATGAGTTCCATGAGGAATCGAGGGAATTCCTTAAATCTTAAAGGCATACATAAAGTGACTTTTGTATTTTTATCAACAAATCAAACATTTTCATTCAAAAGAGTGACATTTGATGCAGTGGAACTGCTACTGATGAACAGAATGGAACTCTTCAACGACGCATAGTTCACGTTTGGCGATTTATCCTCTCCGCTGCGTTTGTTAAGCCAGTTATTTCATGTATGGAATCTAAGTGCACCATCTACAATAATCCTTCACCGGCTACCCCCATTGAAGTCGGTTTTTTTTCTGAAAATTATTTATCTTATTTAGTTAGGGTGCCGTAGCCAAAATGACAGAAACGGAACCTTTATAGTCTAGTCATATCCGACTGTCCGTCCGTATGTCACAGGCATTCTACTTGTACCTATATTATAAAGCGTCCATTGATGAAATTTTAACAGGTATCAATCCAAGGTATGGTTTGAGTGCAGCTGCCGCTAGCTACTTAGTTTCCATGTTATTAAAGACCTAGCGATTGATGTTTGTCATGTTGATATTAGGTATGTTTAGTTGACATGTATGGGCGTGACCAAGCGTAGTATTTTGACGAACCCCTCCCCCCCTTTAAAAAGTCACGTAGTATGGGTACGTTCCCTAAGCGCGTTACGCGACATGGTACTTTTTCTTGTAGATTCGACTGTCACATTGAATCTAAGTTACTTAGATTTGCTTAGTTTCAGATCAATAAGATCGGTAACTGGATCAAACCTCGCTTGCATTAATAGAGAACATGCATGAAAAATATTTAATTGAATTTGTTCCATAAACACGTTCAACAACCCCAAATTAATATACATAAGTGGAAACCCGTAATAATTTTTAACAGTTTTTTAAAGATATTGCGGTTCAAAAACTTAAAATTTTTGGCTTTTTTTTTTTATACCTCAAATGTATTTTCGAAACTTCAGTTCGATGTTCTAACAAGAAAAAAAATGTACGACAACTATATAGCTAAACGCATTTTTTCGCGCCTAAAATTACAAAAATCTTCCAAAAACTTGTTCCTTCCAAACAGTTTTCTGCAACTTTGTGGTCGGTGACGTCACAATCCTCACACTTTTTGTATGGGGCGTTTTGACGCGCGGCGCAGACGCCTAACGTATTTTCACATTTTGGCGTTTCAGGGCTATCATAGATAGTAGGTTTATTAGAGACATTTGAATCTACAGGGAAATAGAATCGAATGACGTCTTCCAAAAAAATCATGCATATTCCTAATTGATATAAACCACTTTCAAACTAATAAAAATCACTGTGAGATAAGTGAAAGCTTTGCTTTAGTGTTACAGCTGTTTTAAGTTAAAGTTGTTTTAAGTAAAACCATAGACTAAATAACCCAAGACCCCGCATAGCCGGGCGACCCCCGCTGCCAGGCTCGAAGTAATTTCACTCTATAGTAAGACACTAATTATTGGAAGTGACAGTAAACTTAGTACGTCTCCATGGCAACCATTAATGTCTGACTCTCTCTTACGCCCACAGGACAATCGCGCGTTCCCTGTCTAGCATTGCGTGTTCCCGCATCTTTTTGGCAGCTTAGGTTTCAAAGAAATAACGCGCTATGCGGAGTATAGAGATATCTATATATATATATAACTCAAAGGTGACTGACTGACTGACTGACATAGTGATCTATCAACGCACAGTCCAAACCGCTGGTTCGAGAGATTCCAAATTTGGCACGTAGGTTCCTTATAAGGTCTAGGGGTGCGCTAAGAAAGGATTTTTCAAAATTCATCCCCTAAGGGGGTGAAATGGGGGTCTAATGTTTGTATGGGGAAACAAGATTAGTTAGTTAGTCTATTTTATTCGAAACTTCACAGAAGTATTCCTAACAATAAATGAGTAAATACGTGTTGCAGGTTTTTTGAGAATTCAACCCCTAAAAGGGGGAAATGTGGTCAAAAAGTCTGAAAATCAACATGGGTATTGTTTCTATGGTTTATCGGGTCGTTGATTACGAAAACAACAACGATTTTAAAATCCGACGTGGCGGACGTGAAATACCATCTCCCCTGTTAGGGTACAATGGGGTTGAAATGTCTAAATATCCATATGGGTGTCGTTTTTGTGATGTTCTGGGACGTTAATTAAGAAAATGGCATCGATTTTGAAATTTAATATTGTGGACATGAAAATTCTTGAAAGTATTTGTGCCAAATTGCAATATTCTTCTAAATATATAAAAGAAGAAACTGACTGACATATCAGCGCACAGCCCAAACCGCTGGTTCTAGAGATTCCAAATGTGGTACGTAGGCTCCTTATAAGGCATAAGGATGCACTTAGAAATTATTTTTAAAAATTTACCTCCTAAGGGGGGAAATGGGGTTCAAAGTTTGTATGGGAAACGAGATTAGTTCAACTATTTTATTCGAAACTTTACAGGAGTATTCCTAACGATAAATGAGAAAACAAGTGTTTCAGCTTTTTTGAGAATTCAACCCATAAGGGGGAAATGTGGTGACAAAATTTAAATATCAACATGGGTATTGTTTATATGATTTATCGGGTCGCTGATTACGAAATCAACACTTAAAGGGGTGAAATGGGGGTTGATAGTTTGTAAGGGGAATTTTTAAACGTTGAACCAATTTAGATGAAACTTGGTATAGAGATAGTTTGTGTACCGGGAAACGACATGGGACATCAATCTTTAAGGGGGTGAAATGGGGGTTGGAGGTTTGCATGGAGATTTTTTTACCGCGAACCGATTTAGATAATTTTGTTGTGGATATAGTTTGAGTCCCAGGAAACAATATAGAATATTTTTTAAGCCGAAAATCAATCTTAGAGGGGTAGAAAACATGTTGGTAGTTTGTATGGCGAATTATTAACCGCTCAACAGACGATTGAAATGAAACTTGGTACATATTATATGGATTGAGTCGCGGTAAACAATATAGGATAGTTTTTATCTCGAAAATCAACCCTCTAGGGGGTGAAACGGGGGTTGAAAGTTTGTATGGGAAATTAATAACCGTTGAACCTATTTAGATGATTTGGTATGGAGATATTTTGCGTTCTGGGGAAGGATATATAATAGTTGTTATCCCAGAAGTCATTCCTTAAGCGGGTAAAAAGGAGGGTGGATTACTAATTCCACGCAAATGAAGTCGCGGGGAAAAGCTTCTATTCAAGAGTAGAAATCTGTATTAATCATAATCTCTCAGTAGTAAGTCGTTGATGGCGTAACAATTAAACAATTATTGCAATAATTTCTTTAAAATAAAAAATGAGGGAACCGCCGTCTTCAAAACGTGGTATACCGAAACCTCCAGAATGTAACGAATACTTTTCCGAAAACCGCTTCTAAATCAGTTCAGCGAAACGCAAGATGATCGCGGACAAACATACATTCCTACATACAAACATACGAGTCTAACTGAGAACCTCCTTTTTTAGTACTTTTAGTACGCGGGCGAAGCCGCGGGAAAAAGCTAGTCTTGTATATGAATGAAACTTACTTCGTGGCTTTCCTACTCCAGGGCACAATGACGCCTTGGGCCAAATACAGCAGGATCGGCAGCAGCGGCAGGACGAACCTGAACTCCTTGTGGGCTATCAAACTGAAACAACAATAGGGGCACATGTTGAATTTTGTAATAAAATTAAGTTGAATGGATGAAAAATGATAAATATATTGAAATTGTTCAAAGATACGAGACTTCAAAATTCTAAAATTTTACGAATTTAAAAAGGATTAAATTAAAAAAAAGCCATGACATCATTCGATTTCTTACATTTTATCGTAAAATAAGTTGTATACTCGTAGCAAACATAAACGCAATATTATACCGGCAAAATAGCAATTTCATAATTTTTCCATACTTTAAACAGGGCGACTATGCAACCGTGACGTCACTGTTGCATATCATTTTGTTAGGAGCGTTTTGAGAAACAAAAGCGAGTGACTGATTTTGAATCTCATTTCTGACTTTTGTGTTGCTTTGACGCAATTAGCCCCATATAGACATTTGATCCTTACAACAAAACGAATCGATTGATACCATACATGAAATAAATTGATCATGCCTATTACGTATTTAATATTTAAAAAAATTGAGATTTCGGAGTTGGTCCCATAGTAAAACTTGTTTAGTATGGCCTACCAAATCATCTCCCACAATATGGCTAGTTATTGAAAAAACAGCCTGTATAACTCAAGGTGCTCAAAGGGTCGTCTCACCTGTACAATGCTACGTGTAACGCGACGGCGGTGAGTAGAAGCAGGCCAGTCTTGTTCTCCCTGGGGTGACGCAGGATGGAGTAGACTGCCAGCAGTACCGGGATCAGGTTGATGCCCAGGACCGCTGGGAGGCCTTGCGAGAGGTACCAGTGCCTGGATAAAAATTAGGCTTCAAGACTAAAGAAAATCTTCTGTAGTAGTTAAAAAAATAATTTCCTCATTACCTCATTAGGCTCTGCTGATAGGCTAGTAGTATGGTTTTCACTCAGTACAAAAGTGAAAAAAAATGTGAATTTTTGACCATGGATAGAGTGCCCCACGATGAATATTTTTGGTTTTGGAGGGCTGTTTAAATTTTTGGACCTTCACGTTTAAATCAGGAGTCCCATGCAATATGTTAGTACTCTCTGGTTACGGCTAACAGGGATTGTGTGGTATCATTTCCGTATAAAACAGAATGTAGAAACATGCAGTATTCATTTTTGATATTAAATATGTTAACTTCCGTATTTAAATAAAAACGTTCTGTGGAGAGGAAAAACATTCAGAAAATTATTATTTATTAGAATGTTGCAGTGTGCGTGAGGTGCAGCAATATCTTTACAAAGATGTTAGAAAATTATTAGGGATTTTCACTTTTTTATATTAATTTGGTGTTGTTTGAACGTGTTCATTAAACGAACCAATATCATAAATCCTCTATTCCGCGTTCGGAAACCGTATGTAATTACCACCATTATTGCAACCAGTAACGTAACGTCTCTGACAGTGTGGTAAAAACGTATGAAAATCCATTACCCACGGTAACGTTACCAAGATCCGCCCTCTCCCCGAGCGCCGGCACGCGCCCGCGCGACCGCCACACAATCGAGTTGGCCATGGCGGTGCAATGGCGGTCATTCTACTGGTTTCCGAACACATCATTTAGGATTTATAATATGTGTGTAGATAAAGCACTGTATCATAAAACCACACTCGTACTTTAAGGACCCTTATTACGTAACAGTTACATAATAGTAGTTTATCTACACTCACACTGTAAGTCCTCTAAAACGTGTTCAAAAACGGTAGGCAATGGCTAGCATTACCACAACCGATTTTAATATGATAAGCTTTTTATCTGTGACAGTAACGTAATTTTAACTTTACATGCTCATATATTGATACGTTATGAGTTTAAAATTCCGAACATCTAATTTGATAACATAAACTACTATTATGTAACTGTCACGAAATAAGGCCTAATTACGTACAGTTGCATACACTACTTTATCTACACTCATATTATATATTCTAAATGAAGTGTTCGGAAACCATAGAATGACCGCCATTGCACCGCCATGGCCAACTCGATTGTGCCGACGGTCGCGCGGGCGCGTGCCATTGGTCAGGAAGGAGGACAGGATTTACATTATGTTATCAAATTCGATGTTCGGAATTTTAAACTCATAAGTCATAACGTATCAATATATGAGCATGTAAAGTTAAAATTACGTTACTGCCACAGATAAAAAGCTTATCATATTAAAATCGGTTGTGGTATTGCTAGCCATTGCCTATCGTTTTTGAACACGTTTTAGAGGACTTACAATGCGAGTGTAGATAAACTATTATTACATACATGGATGTTCTCAATTAGTACGTTAACTGTGCGTGTTGCATCCCGCCCTAGACTAAAGGTAAGTGTGTCTTACCAAGGGTGCTGTCCGTAGAACGAAGCGATGTCATGTACCACATTGAAGCGGAAGAACTCCCACGGGGTCACGACGAGGCTGCCGTGACAGTACGAGTCCAGGGCGATCAGAGTACCCGCTGTGGCCAGCCTGAAACGAAACGTTTTCAACACATTGTACATTTGGTTTAAGAGGAATTTCCTCCCACAAACGCTTCGGCTGTGTAATGAACTCCCTGCCGAGGTTTTCCCAGCGGGCTTCAGTACGAGATTCTTCAAAAAACGAGTGTATAGGTTCTTAAAGGGTAGGCAACGCGCATCTGAATCCTCTGGGATTGCAGGCGTCCATAGGCTACGGTAACTGCTTACCATCAGGCAGGCCGTATGCTTGTTTGCCACCCTCGTGGTATTTAAAAAAAAATGGAGAAGTGTTGATAGCCTGGCGGTAATCCGGAGGTCTCGGGTTCAAATCCCAGCTCGTACCACTGACTTTTTCGAAATTTATGTACGAAATATCATTTGATATTTACCAGCCGCTTTTCGGTGAAGAAAAACATAGTGAGGAAACCGGATCTAATCATGATAAGGCCTAGTTTCCCCTCTGGGTTAGGTCAGATGGCAGTCGCTTTCGTAAAAACTAGTGCCTACGCCAATTCATGGGATTAGATTGCCAAGCGGACCCCAGGCTCGATCTTAGTGGATTAGTGGCCTCCTAGCCCAGTCGGTAGTGACACTGCTTACGAAGCAGGAGGTCCCGGGTTCGAATCCTGGTCAGGGCATTTATTTTTGTGGTTATCTTATCATAGATAGTTGTACCTGAGTTATGGATGTTTCCTATGTATTTATCTATATCTATCTATTATATATATAGTCGTCTAGTACCCACAACACAAGCCTTATTGAGCTTACTGTGGGACTAGGTCGGTTTGTGTAAGATTGTCCTATATTTATTTATTACGTCACACCTGGCCATAATGTGAGTATCACCGCACGCTACGCGTACGGTAAAACTCGCATTATGGCCAGGTGGAGACTTAAAATTGTGTACTCGCCACGGGCAGTAAAAAAGAAAGCCCTCTATCGCATATTTACAACCCTCGCCTGCGGCTCGGGTCACAAATACCTGCGATTTCGGGCTTTCTTTCTTTTACAGTCCTTGGTAAGTAATGTACTATTGTACATTTGAGAACACTGCTCCACAACACATAAGTGTCCGGCCTCAATGGTGCATTCGCCGCTGCAACCAGCGTTGCATCGAGCTTCTAAGACAGGCGTCTCCAAACTACGGACCAATCAGGCTGGAGATAAGAACTCAATTTCATATAATCCGGCCCACGTAAAGTAAGAGGTCCGGACGGTGTCGCGTAGGGTAGGTATGTTAGTTTTCGTCCACTTGTAGATTTTTTTTTTTTTATTTAGAAAACAAACGGCCATATACAAAAACAGTCTTACAAAAATAGACACAAATTAGGCCTAAAGTTTCCTATATTACTACATAAACATTTATACATTAATGTAGAATTACTTATTTCATTGTGCACTACACGCAAATAAAATATCAAAACATACAAAAGAGATTGCTACTAACGATATAATATAATCGCTTACTTCTTATTGTCTAGAAAACAAACTCTTGAAAACGGACATACTATGAGCGAAACCATCTATTTGAATAAGTGAAACATTATTTTGCCAGCTTTGTGATGCAAAAAGAATAGATCGAAGTGCCCTTATTTAAATGTATTATATATTTAATTGCAGTCAAATAGCCAGCGTCCCTGGTTGGTGGAGAAGATATTGTAAGCGCCGAGCACGGCCCACAGCGGCGCAGACGTCGGCCGCACGAACACGCTGACGCAAGCCAGCCATAGCCAGATCTTGTTTTATGCGAGTTCTTACCCAATAGGTATATAAGTGCGGGCCAGCAATCGCCAGCGTCCCTGGTTGGTGGAGAAGAGATTGTAAGCGCCGAGCACGGCCCACAGCGGCACAGACGTCGGCCGCACGAACACGCTGACGCAAGCCAGCCATAGCCAGATCTTGTTTTATGCGAGTTCTTACCCAATAGGTATATAAGTGCGGGCCAGCAATCGCCAGCGTCCCTGGTTGGTGGAGAAGAGATTGTAAGCGCCGAGCACGGCCCACAGCGGCACAGACGTCGGCCGCACGAACACGCTGACGCAAGCCAGCCACAGCCAGGTGTTGTTTTATGTGAGTTCTTACCCAATAGGTATATAAGTGCGGGCCAGCAATCGCCAGCGTCCCTGGTTGGTGGAGAAGATATTGTAAGCGCCGAGGACGGCCCACAGCGGCGCACATGTCGGCCGCACGAACACACTGACACAAGCCAGCCACAGCCTGATGTTGTTATATGTGAGTTCTTACCCAATAGGTATATAAGTGCGGGCCAGCAATCGCCAGCGTCCCTGGTTGGTGGAGAAGATATTGTAAGCGCCGAGCACGGCCCACAGCGGCGCAGACGTCGGCCGCACGAACACGCTGACGCAAGCCAGCCATAGCCAGGTGTTGTTTTATGTGAGTTCTTACCCAATAGGTATATAAGTGCGGGCCAGCAATCGCCAGCGTCCCTGGTTGGTGGAGAAGATATTGTAAGCGCCGAGGACGGCCCACAGCGGCGCACATGTCGGCCGCACGAACACACTGACACAAGCCAGCCACAGCCTGATGTTGTTATATGTGAGTTCTTACCCAATAGGTATATAAGTGCGGGCCAGCAATCGCCAGCGTCCCTGGTTGGTGGAGAAGAGATTGTAAGCGCCGAGCACGGCCCACAGCGGCGCAGACGTCGGCCGCACGAACACGCTGACGCAAGCCAGCCATAGCCAGGTGTTGTTTTCTGTGAAATGTTTATTGTTTTAAACAGTGATGGGCCACTTTAGTATACATATTTGGTTTTGACCTTTCTTAGAAGGTAGTACACATTATTTGTAGAAAGATTGCTTCAGAATCAAAAGAATGATGAACAATGTGGATCAAGGGTTGGAAATAAGATGGAGTCAGCCTATGATGAACCCAATACGATAACGAGAGTTTACACTAAGGTCAGTGTTAATAGAAAAGTAAAATAATGTAAGCAATCACATTTACCTTCATTGCTTCGCCATCACGCACTTTTAAAGAACAATCACGGCTTTATTGTCAATTAATACACATAAACTTGTTTATTTACATGCATTTTTAGTAAAAATATCCATTAATTACTTATATTTTAGTGAAAATAGAACTCTCTTCCATTCTCTGGCTCTGTTTTGTACCGAACTATATTTGCATTGCAAATTAAGGAATTTCTAAAGTGCCAACTAATTAGCACTCTGTTCAATGCAAAGTTTCCAGTAACTTGTTAACATCAAAACAATGACAAGTCATTGACATTGTCTTTATGTCATAATTACCTGTTTTGTTAACTGTACAACAAAAAGAAAATGGTCAGGTTGCAGCCCCATGCTTCAGGTAAGGTTAATTGTAGTTACCAGGTCATTTGTTGGCAGTATATGTTGGCATAGGTAGATATAGTACGGCTCTTCCCAGGTGAATTTTTCTCTTCGAGCCTTAATCTTTCAAACAAAGGCCATTGTCTCTATTATCGCAAAGCCGCTAGCTACCTAGTTAGCACGTGCCAGTACAACATTCATATTGAAAAACAACCGGTATCGTCATAGTATTAAGGTTCAAATTGAATGTCACTGATATTCTAGATATTACGTTTTGGTAGTGTAGGACGATAGACCGCCCCGAAGCGATACGGCACTCATATTATTTTGATACTTAGTGTGGTGTTAAAAATGAAACACGGTCATTTATGATAAAGCGTGGTATATTTGTTATCAATATATAACAAAATCTAAGGTAACAATGTAAATTTAAGATTAAAAAGTTTAACATAGGTATAATCAATATTTTTCCGTGTAGGTATATAAACAGTTATACGTACTACTAGATAAAATCGTGTCATAAAAAATCGGATATAATCAATTTCTTTCTTATAATTATAAACCTTCAACAATCAAAAATAATATATTACAATTTTATTGAAAATGATTTTTGTTGCAAATAAAGTTGGGATAGAAAGAAAAGACAGCAAAATTAAATAAAAATACTTTTAACAATTATAAATCATATAATACAAATAAATAAAACATGCATTAAAGGTAAATATATATACCTACATAATTATAATAAATTTACATATTTACATAAATTAACATTATTCATGTTGCATCGTCTTCGCTTTCAGTCGACTCATCATCTGAAGCCAAAAAGACGAATAACCACTGGTGGATGGCTATAGTTCCTGGCCATATTTTTTTCAATGCTGCGGACGTGGTTACAACAATTGTCCCAGTGATTGCTTGTATTAGTTACAATAAATAACCACGTTTCATTTTTAACACCACACTAAGTATCAAAATAATATTTTTTTTATTTTTTTTTATACCACGACGATGGCAAACAAGCATACGGCCCGCCTGATGGTAAGCAGTTACCGTATGGTTATATTACCATACGGTACCATATTATAGTCTAAACAATTTGAACTGAGCTCATCCACTTAGTGTCTTATCTTTTGTGTGTAAACCGCAGGCGCGCGTGCCACTATGGAAAAAATGGTTTGGCCACATGTTAGCGTTTACTGAATTTCTACTATATGGACCACGCAATAAGATTCAATATGAACTAATACGAAAAAAGCTCTATGTTCTATACGGTTGCATCCAGTACAAGCGATTCAAATGCTCTAGAACCAGCGTAATTCGACACCGAGATCCGAAACAAATGTGCATAATTGGAGATCGCGCTTGCACTGGTATTCCGAGCGCACGGCTAGTTAGCGATTAGGAGGCAATTGTAATTTTCGCGAAAGGGCAGGTAAAACAGGGTTGGATTATGATTAAAACATTTGGGTGGATGTACGATTTACAAATATTTAATATATGAAATACATATATAATAGATTTTAATAAATATTGGGTATGTTAAAATTATAATCAGGCATATAAATACTTAACTATTTTAAAATTGCTTTCTTAATTTTACAGCTTAGACTTACTTTTACCTATAGCAAATTATGTACTGAGAATAACTCAATTCAAATATAAATAATATGAATTTCTAAAGCGTATTATAGTATAGAAGACGATTATTTTACTATAGTATAGTATAGAAGATTTATTAAAAAATAATGATTTAAATTTTCCTTCTGACATTTGCATTTTATTCTAGAAACATTCTAAACTAGTATTTTATTATACATTTTTTTATCTTTTAAGTTTTGTCAATTTTATTGTGAAATTATTATGATACATTTTGACCCGTATTTTTTTTTGTATAATTGCATCAATATATTTCTATTAATTATATAATAGCTTAAGATAATAATCGTTACTGACGATTCGAAAGTGCTTGTTGCTATGCCTACTTGAATAAATACATTTTTGACTTTGACTTTGAGTATTTAAAGGACTGATTATAAATATTATAATTGTAACATACTCAGCCTATATTTATTAAAATCTGTTATTTATTTATTTTCTTTTAAAACGTTTGTAAATCTGATAAGAAATGTAATAAACATGACAAACCCTCATTCGAGGAATAGTTGTAGGCACGTTAATTAATCTAGAAAAAAAAATGAAATTAATATGATGAAAAGATTAATATGATTATTTTTGTTGACTAATATGTACTGTAAATATATATATTTTTATATTTTTCTACAACACATTCGAATTATGATAACAAGCAGAACTATAATGTAGATTCATATTATTTATATTTGAATTGAGTTATTCTCAGTACATAATTTGCTATAGATAAAAGTAAGTCTAAGCTGTAAAATTAAGAAAGCAATTTTAAAATAGTTGATTATTTACATGTCTGATAATAATTTTAACATACCCAATATTTATTAAAATCTATTATATATGTATATATATTTCATATATTAGATATTTGTAAATCGTACATCCACCTAAATGATTTAATCAGAATCCAACCCTGTTTTACCTGCCCGTTCGGGAAAATTACAATTGCTTCCTAATCGCTAACTAGCCGTGCGCTCGGAATACCAGTGCAAGCGCGATCTCCAATTACGCACTTTTGTTTCGGATCTCGGTGTCGAGTTACGCTGGTTCTAGAGCATTTGAATCGCTTGTACTGGGTGCAACCGTATAGAACTTAGAGGTTTTTTCGTATTAGTTGATATTGAATCTTATTCCGTGGTCCATATAGCAGATATTCAATAAACGCTAACAGGTAGCCAAACCCTTTTTTTCATAGTGGCACGTGCGCCTGCGGTTTACACACAAAAGATAAGACACTAAGTGGATGAGCTCAGTTCAAATTGTTTAGACTATAATATAAGTGCCGTATCGCTTCGGGACGGTCTATCGTCCTACACTACTAAAACGTAATATCTAGAATATCAGTGACATTAAATTTGAACCTTAATACTATGACGATACCGGTTGTTTTTCAATATGAATGTTGTACTGGCACGTGCTATGTTGTACTAGCACGTGCTAACTAGGTAGCTAGCGGCTTTGCGATAATA
Organism: Pammene aurita; assembly: GCA_947086415.1. Classification (NCBI taxonomy): domain Eukaryota; kingdom Metazoa; phylum Arthropoda; class Insecta; order Lepidoptera; family Tortricidae; genus Pammene; species Pammene aurita. Next base: position 37,013,996 of record OX352295.1, read on the forward strand.
GAGACAATGGCCTTTGTTTGAAAGATTAAGGCTCGAAGCGAAAAATTCACCTGGGAAGAGCCGTACTATAACTACTTTCAAATATATCGCGATATTATTTCACGCCATCTTATAGAAGGTACATGAAAAATGCCTTAGATTTATAAAAAATTGAAGTGCTGGATATTAAGTGGTCAATGCTGCAGTATATAGGCAACAATTTTAGGATTACAACTAAACAACAAATATTAAAATTTATTAAAAATAATTTAATTTGTTCTTCAGTTGTATTGATCGTAGCACCATCTCTCTCGCTTTCGATGTACTCCAAACTAGTTCCGATTGGAGGAACGAACTCATAATGTTGTACGTAACATGATTGGCCAAATGCGTGTTAGCATTGACAAAGATTGAGGATTGGAAAATTCGACCGGTGCTGCTGTGACCCGGGTAGCCTAGTGGTTAGGGCGTGTGCCGCAAATGCAGAGGACGCTGGTTCAATCCCAGCCCTGGGCACCGGAGGCCTAGGTCACTTTTTCTTTTGTATCTGACATCTATATAAGTTTATAATTTTAGGATTATCATAATCATTTTACATACCCTGCACCAATGATGCTTCTCTGTTTGGCCTAAAGGTTGACTGGTAGAGAATGCCTTACGGCATTAAGTATATTTTATACTGTGCAATAAAGTTTAAATAAATAAATCATTTAATCAAGATTATATAATAGTTATGAAGCACAAACCTTTCTCATAATATCCCAATCTTCCATCCTTGAACGGGAACTTGGACAAGGCAATGGCAACCAGCGCCGTCTCAACGGTCTGCAGCAACGTGCGGCCGGACGTGTAGAACCAGAACCAAGAGGTCAGGATCAGGAAGAGGGACCATTTGCGGCCGCCGGTCCATTTGTAGAAGCTGTAGTCCGCAGCGGAGCTCAGCAGAGCTTGTAGGATACGGGGTAGAAGGACCTGAATAAAAGATATTTAAAAAATCTGGTTTTATTTTTTTGTGACAATGTGTTCCTACTGGTGAGTAAGGTTGCCAAAGAGCTCAAAGAGGAACCAGTGTGTTGACGATAAGGGACCTTCTTGTTCCTTTAGCCATCAACACAGTGAATCCTCCTTTTTGTAAAGGGTAGGCAACGCGCATGTGACTCCTTTGAAGTTACATAGGTCACGTTACAGTCCATAGGTTACGGTAGCTGCTTACCATCGGGCGGGCCGTATGCTTGTTTGCCACCGTTATGGTATTAAAAAAAACACCATTTTTGATCATCATTTCTGACGTTTTTCAGAGGTCTAGGGACTCTTTTTTTTTTTTTACGGCTTTTACTCCTCGCCGGTTTTAGCGAGGTGAATTCTGCCAATGTCGAGGTGTAGACTTATTTTATTAATTTATTATTATTATTATTTGTAAGCAGGCAAGCAGTTGTAATAACTGATAGTGCCTGTATCCAGTATGCTCTTGACAAACTTATCACTTTAATTTGAATTTTTATTGTGCTTGTCTAATTTGTTTTTAAATTCATTGACACTATGAGCCAACACTGTGTCCTCTGGTAGTTTGTAATCTCTTATAAAACATCATGTCTCATGTCTGGTAATTTTTCATAAAATATAAGTAACGTTGTTCGGGTGAGGCCTTGCTCTGGGGTGTCGGCCACCCACATGTTTGTAGGGAGGCTATCAGCTCACAATCAGCAAGGTCTAGGGACTCTACCATAGACTATATGGATTTGACATTTCCAAACGATAATTGATGAGATGTTAGTTTCTTTGCGATAGTGACGCCATCTGTGCATATTTGAATCATATGTACAGTAGATTATTTTGTTTCAGTATTAGGGAATGCTCCTGGTTCTGATTTTGTATAGCGAGAACCGGGAATTCCCAGTTCTGGTACTGGATTTGTATAGAAAACGAGTACCGGGAGCAAACCCTATTCAGTATAGCCCAGGCACCGATCAAGTAATACTACGGATACACATTCAGCCCAAAAAAAGGCCCCCAATAGTACCGCCAGGACGAGTCGGGCGGTACTTTCTTTGAGTCTTATTATGGTATAAGACTGGCTGCTTACAAATTTTCACAAGCCATATTTTCAGTCAATCTTCAGTGAGTCTGTACCTCCATTATATTGTTGCTCAAAGAGTCCAGGTACCAAAATGTTACACTGAATAATAATACTTTTCTGTATTTGTCACGAAATACCTAATGTTGATTTATAAATAAATGTTGGTCAGATTTTTCCTCCTTATGGTGGCACCACACTTCGCCTTTGCGGACAAATATTCGTGTTGCGTCTCTTTCCTATTCTATACAATAAGAAAAGAGACGCAACACGAATATTTGTCCGCATAGGCGAAGTGTAGTGTCAGCATTAGAGTTGCAGGCATTTGGCAAACAATTGATCAAATCAATATATTGCGAATTGTATTCCTAACCAATTGGATTCCTAGACCACTCTAGAACCTTGTCGTAATGACTGTTGCCCTTGAATAAATTCTAGAGTGGCCTAGGAATCAAATTGGTTGACCGTACATACACTCCTAAAGTTGCAATAAAGATTGTTTATATATTTTTTTTACACTATGATGGTGGCAAACAAGCATACGACCTACTTGATGGTACTGCAGCCTATGGATGCCTGCAACTTCAGAGGTGCACATCCATAGGCTGTACTTTCCTTTTTAGAAAAACCTCATACTGTAGTTCTTTGGGAAAACCTAGGCATGGTGTTCATTTAATTAACACCTGGACTATTCGCGGATCACAGTGCGCAACCAATTACATTCCAACATGTAAGAATGAACACCCTGCCGGGCTAAATTTGAAATTAACAAAAAGTTGAGCCAGAAGGATAAAAACACCTTATACAAATCCATCTAGTCATGATAAGCTACTAAATGCTAATCTAGTCATAGTTTGTCATTAATAAACAAACTCACCACAGCCTCCGGGTAATCCAGTCCAGTATACTTCAAAACAGTATACAATGCTGCCACAACACTAGGATACAGGTAGCTCCGTATGCCCTTCTGCCACTCCCATGTCAGTGCTCCATATCCAAATGCCTGCTTATGGGCCACCTCTAGCGTCTGCCAGTACTCGTCCGGCACGTACCACGTCTGCACCAGGAACACGGACAGGATCCTCACGAAAACTATAGTGCAGACCACCTGCGAGGGCCTCAGGCCCTTAGCAATGAAGGGCAGAGCCATTCTCCCGCCTAAAAGATAGAGGTTACATGTGATATGCTATTAATAGACCGCTGTAATGTGCTCGATTCTTAATATAATTCCAGTTTATATCAGCGTGACATAGAATTAGATTTGGCAAGATTGGAGTAACAATCTAATTGGAAACATTAAGGTGGTCGAGTTTATCAAGCGAAACAAACTTTATAGAAAAAAGTGTCAACTAACGCGTCCCTAGGACTGTCGCTGAAAATGAATGAATGATAATGTTTTTTTGGTGTTTGATGATTGATCTTAAATTATTAGTCATATTGAAACCAAAAAACGTTTGTTATTTGTTGACATTTCCATTGAAAAACAAAATATCGTTAAATTTCACTAACCTCAATAACAAGCCCGCCGCCGCGTAGTAGTGTTGTATGAATAAATAAAGTTTACCGGTTTTTTCGACAACTACCGGTTTCAAGATAACTTTTACTTTGAATTGAATTTACTTTTCCGGGGTCATTATAAAAACAAATAAATATTTCGTTTCATATGTAATTTTTTATGAATGAATGTTTCTTTACTTGGTTTCTTTGTAAACCGATAAAAAATTGATTCGGTTTACAGACAACGCTAACGTCAAATGGGTTTCGAGTTCCGAAACTATCCTCCAAAATTTTGTCAACAACGAAGTGTTCAGTGATAGTGATTGATTGTTTCATATTAACACGATAAATTAAATAAACATCGAAATTGTTATTGTTATTTAGATATCAGAGAGTTTCTTCAAAGCATATTTAAATATTGTTACCAAAAAATATTTACTGTAAATATTTGGGCGTTGACAGTTAACCAATAATCGTAATTATTATTCAGAACGTGAATTTACGAATGTTGATTTTTGTGAAAAACTGCATCAAATTTCTAAATAAATAAACGATGCTATAAGTACAATACAATGGGTAAGTTTGTTATCAATAACGTAAATGGTCTCGCTTGGTTAGTTCCGTAACCGTTATAATGTTTGCAGAGGAGTCTAATACCGAAACATTGGACCTTTCGAGGCGTGGGTTGAAGAAAATAGAGAAAGCGCCAGCCGAGGACGGGAAAACTATAATAAATTTGATTTTGGACCAGAACGAGCTTCAACGACTGGATAACCTGGACACGTTCAGTCGCGTCGAAAACGTAAGCGAATCACATTCTAACAGAGAAAACGAATAAGATCATCACATTCCACATGCTAATTCACAGAATTGCTTTAATCAATAGTAATTTATTCAGTTATCTGTAAAAGTCTGGTTGCAAGAAAATTACTTACTAATCTTACTATTCAAACAGCAAGCTATCAATGAGTTCCCACTTATAAAATGAAATAACTTATACCACTAGATCAGTTTATTATATCACCATACAATTCAATAAATAAATTTGTTTGTTTAGTTGAATTGGTAATGTGTATCAAAGGGTACACAATAAAACATAGGGGCTGCTAAAATATAAATGTAAAAGACTTTAATAAAGTGGAATTTCCAAGAGCTAGTATTTTACAGCTCAACAAAAAATAACCATAACCTATTTATGAAACTTCAGGGTCCATTATCTCGGAAATGTGAAGTATATTCTTTCAAACAAAAAAGAATTGTCCAAATCGATCCAGCCATCTTCGAATAATCAGTGAACATACATAAAAAAAAAACAAGCAAAAACAAAGATCCCGACAAATTGATAACCTCCTCCTTCGAAATATTGAAGTCCGTTGAAAGTAGGTGTTATAATGACATCCATTGAAAATTTTTTAAGTCCTGCATACCCTTTGCTACACCCCAACCAATATTACTTACTAATCTTACTATTAAATCAGCAAGCCAATAATGAGTTCCCACTTTTCAATATGAAATAACTTTACTACTAGATCAGTTTACTCTATCGCCATACAATAAATAAACTAGATCAGTTGAATTGTTGAATGAAATCCTCATGTTGTCAATATTCCAAACCTGGTTTAACTATGAAGCTTATTGTTCCAGTTGTCAATATGCAACAACTTCCTACTGCGAATGCACAGCGTGTCCCGGCTCACCAACATCCGCATCCTGGCCCTCAACAACAATGGCATCCTGCAGATCGAGGGGCTCAAGGACTTGATATACCTGAAAGTGTTGAAGCTAGCGGGTAAATTATCTTTATGCTTATAAGAAGACTGCAATCTATCTTTAGTTATCTGACTATGTTCAGTATGAGGCAGCTATCTACATTAACTGTGGCAGTCCAGGGAAAAAGGTTCCACTTTGTCAATTTGGAATTATTAGTACTTCCTTCCTAAAACGACTACACAATATGTAATTTTTTTTTAATTTTTTTTTTATTTAATCTGTTTATTTCATTAAAAATTATGTACATCAATAATGAACTTAACTATTAATCTTAAATTATAAAGATATATGCTATCTATTAGTGAAAGAATGAAGTCTCTATCAGTACCAACAAGGTGGGACCTTTCACTAGATTCGTCCACAATTCATTTAAGTTTTTGATAGCAAAATTTACTCCAACATCATTCACAGTTATTTGTATAGGTTTGTATCCAGACATGTAATAATTAAATTACTTTTATCTACACTCACATTGTAAGTCCCCTAAAACGTGTTCAAAAACGGTAGGCAATGGCTAGCATTACCACAACCCATTTTACTATAAGCTTTTTATTATTGGAAGTGGCAGTAATGTAATTTCAAATTTACATGCTCATATATTGATACGTTATGAGTTTCAAATTCCGAACATCGAATTTGATAACATAATGTAAATCCTGTTCTCCCTCCCGACCAACGGCACACGCCCGCGCGACCGCCGGTACAATCGAGTTGGCCATGGCGGTGCAATGGCGGTCATTCTATGGTTTCCGAACACTTCATTTAGGATATATAATATGAGTGTAGATAAAGCAGTGTATGCAACTGTACGTAATTAGGCCTTATTACGTAACAGTTACATAAACTACTAATCTTTACATATGTTACTTATAGTAAATTTTCTCCACAACAGGAAACAACATAAAGTCGATAGAACATCTCAACCACAACATGCATCTTGAGCTCCTGGATTTATCCAACAATCAGATATCATTCATAGCTGATATCAGCTACTTGAAGAGTTTAAAGGTACATATAACGCATGTCGAATAATTGATAGTCTACATCAAAATCATTGCTGAAATGACGTTTTCAAGTCAAATGATGTGCCATCATTGTCGGTTGACAACATAGACTAATTAACCCAAGACCCCGCATAGCCGGGCGACCCCCGCTGCCACGCTCGAAGTAATTTCACTCTATAGTAAGACACTAATTATTGGAAGTGACAGTAAACTTAGTACGTCTCCATGGCAACCATTAATATCTGACTCTCTCTTACGCCTCATGGGACAATCGCGCGTTCCCTGTCTAGCATTGCGTGTTCCCCTCCCGCACCCCTTCTTTTTGGTAGCTTATGTTTCAAAGAAATAACACGCTAAGCGGAGTATAGAGATATCTTGTATATGGTTGACAATAAGGCTAACACGATTGTTAGTAGAGTTTGTTTCTAAATGTTTTTTACAAATCGATATAATGATGTACCTTTGACTAGAAAACGTCATATTGAATATGTACAACGCGCAGTCAACGCCAGAAATATGTATACAATTTTGAACTTTATTGCAATGGTGTAAGGTGCAAGTGTATTACATATCTTTGGCGTTGACTGTACAACGTAAGCGCCTTCCGCCGAATGATACCTTTTCCAAACAAGTGTCACATATATCTACTAGATCAGGGGTCGGCAAATCGCGGCTCGCGAGCCGCATGCAGCTCTTTGAAGGGTCAGTTGTGGCTCTTCGGAGTTCCACTCATTAATAAAAAAACAAATGTTAAAGTAAAAAAACACTGACCTTTTATGTATGAAATAAATATCATTTGATATTTTAATAGTCGCTTTTCAGTGAAGGAAAAGATCGTGAGGAAACCGTACCTCATCCCAATAAGACTTAGCCTTTCTTCTGGGTTGGAAGGTCAGATGGCAGTTTGTTTCGTAAAAACTCCTGGGATTAGGTTGCCAAGCGGTCCCCAGGCTCCATTGAGCCATTAGGCCGGGATAAACGCTAGGAGGATGATGATGTTTTATTTATCATTTCAAGTAGTTACAGTCGAACGGAGGCCGCAAAAATATGTGACACGCTCTTATGGCCCTACAAATAAGATTGTGTCAGATATATTTGCAGCCTGCGTTGAGGAAGATACTATTGCAAGTGCCTGTACAAGTGTACAGTCGGTATCAAATATATCGGAACATGCATTTTATCGCCTTGACAATTAGAAGCATTGTTATAATATTTGTGACCACATTGGCCGCTCCGATATATCTGATGGCGACTGTACAAAATGTTCTAGAAAACATGACTTCAACTGAACTTAAAATTCCTTGTAACAGTAGTTACTGTAAAACAAATATTAACTTAATTTTGTACTAAGCAGAAACATCTGCAAGCGAAATTTTCAATTTTATAATTGAAAGAAAAATGGAAAAATTCATCGCGTCGAGAAAAATGGAAAGATTTGAACTTGCGACATTTCGGAACACCGGTCCGACCGCTCTGACCAACTGAGCCATCGCCGCTTACTCAACTGCAGTGAATCTTTTCATCAGTTCCTTCATTGCTTACGTCAGAGAGTGACATGTAGCGATATCTAGATGTCGATGGCTCAGTTGGTCAGAGCGGTCGGACCGGTATTCCGAATGGTCGCAAGTTCGAATCTTGCTCGACGCGATGAATTTTTCCATTTTGCTTTCAATTATAAAATTGAAATATTAACTTCTAGCATCTAGCCCTCGAACGCAACCGCATAGTGGACCTCCGGCAATGCGACCGCTACCTGCCGGCCACACTGGAGCACCTCGGGATAGCCCATAACAACATCCAGGACCTCAACGAGATCTGTCATCTGGTGCATCTGACCAAGCTGGACAGCTTCACGGTGCAGGGGAACCCGTGTGTGGGGATGGCGGGGAAGGATAAGCTGTATCCTTTTTATTAGGGCTCCGTACCATACTTGTAACTAATTGTCATGATTTTTTTTTTCAGTAATAGATTAAGGGGCTGACAACAGCTAAATTCCCTCCCTATCTTTTTCAGCGCGAGTGAAAGAGAAACACTGTGTTACTATTAGTATGGGAGCTCATTGCAAATTTTGCAAAATGATGAAATAAAAAAAAACTACGCATTAATTGAGAAATATAAAACAACGAAGTTTTTAGTATTAGTGCGGTGGAATTTTGTCCTTAGTGACAGACGTATAAGTCAAGAAACCAAGGACATACGACTGTTTAAAGCAAATTTTAAGATGTAACTTTGGAATTATTTTCCATCGAGCCGATTTCGTCCAATCGAGTATCGGAATCAACGAAGTTCTTCCAAATATAGCGAACAATAACATATTTTTTTTTAGTTTCTCAAAACAAGTAGTTATAGCTAAAAAACTGTTTGAGTAAAGTCAATTTGAAGGTCATCGGGTGTTGTCAGCCTCTTAACAATTAAAGTATGTGACCGTACTTGTACGTATATACCTGCTATTATATCTCACGTCTCTTCGTGCAAAATTATATGATACAATCTTATTTATAGAGCCTTATATTAAATTGCTCTTATGAGAAGTTTTCGGTGACTGTACTCATTCTTGCTTAGTTTAGTTTAGATAGTTTAGTGTAAGATTGTTCTTTTTTAGGGTTCCGTAACCAAAATGGCGAAAACGGAACCATTATAGTTTCGCCTTGTCCGTCTGTCCGTCCGTCCGTATGTCACAGCCATTTTACTCAGAAACTATAAGACGTATCTTAATCAAATTTTAACATCAAGTGTATTTTGTATGCCGTTACTTGGTTTTGTAGTAAAATTGTTGAAATAGTAGTTTTCGATACAAGTGCGAGAAGTATGTCAGAAGTATGAATATAAATGTAATTTTATTTCATTGTAGTTTTTTCGCAATTGTATTAAAAAACGTTGTTCGATACACGTGCGGAAGTGTCATTTTCACTCGTCCCGAGTAACCTCGATACTCGTGCATAATGACATACTACTCGCACTTGTATCGAAAACTATTATTTTAGGGGGGCCAAAGGGGCTATGACAATTAGTTACATGTATGGTACATGTAACTAATTGTCATTTTTTTTTTACCATGTATCAAATCAAAATGATGCAAAGGAAAGTCAGGACATATATGAGTTATCACCTAGCATACTTAAATTTGTTAGTCCGATACTTAGCCACCCGTTGACACATCTCTTCAACATATGCATTAAATTTGGCACCTTCCCAGAATCACTTAAAAAGGTAAAAATATCACCCCTATATAAAGGGAAAGGACAAAAGAGCATTAGTAAGTCGTATCGGCCAATTTCACTGGTACCTGCACTCAGCAAAGTTATTGAGGTCGGTCTCAATCAGCGTATTTTGTCCTTCTGGCTGTCCCAAAATGTGATGTCAAATCGGCAGTATGCTTACCAACGAGGGTGCAGCACCACAGGCTTGGTGCGTGTGGTGGTGTGGGTGGGGCTGAGGGCGCGCGAGGCCAACCAGAAGGTAGCCGTGCTGTGCTGCGACCTTTCGCGCGCCTTTGACACCGCGGATCACAGCCTGGTCGCGGCAAAGCTTGATCACTATGGCATTCGTGGCCCCGCCCTTGCTATACTAGTGTCCTTCATGAGCGACAGAACCCAAATCGTGGTAGGGGACCGAGGAAGAGTGCGGTCAGCTGAACAAAGTAGCGAAATGGGAGTTCCGCAGGGCTCCTGTTTGTCTAACACACTGTTTACAATTCTGCTTAACGACCTACCAGAGGCCCTAGATGATGCAGAAGTATTTATGTACGCCGATGATGTTACCGTAGTGGTTACAGCACTAAATGAACAACTGCTCGAAACAGCTCTCAACGCCACCATGAATCGTCTGTACCTGTGGTTTAAGTGAAACGGTCTAGCTTTGAACACGGAAAAGACCTGTTTTCTCCGCATGAATTTAAACGGTCACCCTACTGCTGATATCGATGTCCATGCAGGAAACACTAAAATTGAAAAGGTTGTCACCACCAAATTGCTTGGCTTTACGCTCGACACCTCACTATCATGGAGGGAGCATATTGAATCTATTTGTACGAGACTGGGCCGAACATGCTATGCGCTACGGCGCTTGGCATCCACAGCCAGTGAAGATATAGTTAGATCTTGCTACTTTGCCACAGTCCATTCGATACTCTTATATGGTACCGAGTTGTGGGGTCGAGCATCGGATTTTGAGCGCGCATTCCGAATGCAGAGACGTGCAGTGCGAGGCATCGTAGGTATCCGTAGGGATGAGCCGGTTCACGATCACTTCACAACCCTGCGTATCCTAACCCTACCAAGTATAGCAATCCTTCAAGTCTCATTTTTCACCCACACAAATATCGATAAATTTAAACGTAAAGGCATAGTGACGTCACACGATTTACGAAGCAACGCACACCGAGACCGCCTGGTTGCACCGTTTCACAGGCTCACTAGATCCGAACAGTCGGTATACGTCACGGGCCCTGCGATATACAACCGCCTCCCAGTGAGCATAAGAGGGGCACCATCTCACCAATCCTTTAAAAGTAAGTTAGAATCTTGGCTACTAACAAAAAAATTCTATAACTTTAGTGAAATGGTGAACCTACAACTAACTTTGTGAAACTAATACTATTAATATTATTTTATAATTTTTATAAAATTATGACATTGTTATTATTATGTACAAATATTATTAAAAAAAATTGTACCTGACTTGTACCTATAATTATGTTACCAATAAAAATTATCATTATCATTCATCGGTAGGTCTTTAAAAATTACAATCAGGTTTTTTTTTGATAATTTTTTAATTTAGTGAATATTTTCAGAAATAATCAAACCGATAATTGCCTATGAAAAAAATTGAGAACATATCTTTGGATATTCTTTGCACGAAAATTATTCTGATCATTAACGGTTAAAGCGTTTTCGAGTTATCTCCAAAAAACCTCTTCCATAGGCAGATACGTCTTTTTGGGAATATTTTTTTCTTATTTCGTTGAAGGTACGAAACCCTCCATTATGCGTGGTCCGAAACGCACTTGGCCGGTTTTCTATACGAAAGTTAATTGGTCTTAATTTTAAGATTGGATAGTAAGGAAAAACTAAATAAGTCTAAACCATACTATAATATGTACCTAGTCGGTCCTTAACTTCTGTCACAAGGGTTTTAAGTGATACAATATAATACAAAGCCTTTATTAAAAAAAAATTGAGCTGATTAGAAAGCTTATTTCATACAGATTAAAATATAATATGATTAACTTATAATCAAGATCGCGTATTTTATAAATCCTTGTAAACTTGAAGATTGTTGTCAGTCCCAAACACGCCAATGATTTATGAAAATTGTACTTCACAAAAGTTGGTTAAGATCATTGTTATAGTTGTCCAGAGTTACAAAGTTATTTTTATGAAAGTAGATGATTAAGGCATATTTTAAAACCAATATTTAGTTGATTTACAAGTCTGTGCTTCAGCTATTCTTCTCCTGAACCTCAACGTATTTTTCAGTTTTGAGCAAAACACGATGATTTTGATGCCATACATCAAGGTAGTCTTCCAAAATTGTGTATACTAGCCTCCTTGTAAGTCAGACCCATGTTAATTATACAGTGTGGAAAGATAAGTCGGGCCCTGGAGGGAAACTACCTTAAAACGTTGAGATAGCTCAATTTGCTGAAAGGAAACATTCTTTTATTTTTCCTAAAAACTAAAACTGCATTCACAGTTTTTTACTTAATTTTCACTTTTTTCCATACTAAATGTATGATTTTTTTTTATTATTAGTATTTATTGGTTCTCTTGTGCCCTGAACTTGGTTGGTATTAAGAAGTTTTTATCCTTGTTGGAAATATGATCGATTGGCATCAATTGTCTTAAAAATTATTTATGGCAAAAATTACAAAATAAATAGTTTTTTTTGTAAACTGTATTATTTTCCAAAAACTTGTAAATGCAGTTATGTCTCTTTAAAAAAACTAAAAAATGTTTCCTTTCATTGAATTGAGCTATCTCAACGTTTTAAGGTAGTTTCGCTCCAGGGCCCGACTTATCTTTCCACACTGTATATTAAAATGAAGATCAAGCTAATGCAGTGTGCAAGCCTCTTAAAATTTAATAAAAATAATTATGGTCAAAATCAACTCGAACAGGGTGCGTGTTTTTGACGTGGTTTTTTATTGCGCTTTTTCGAATGTTACAGGGAATTGTGTAAAGCTGCCACAACTATTTGCCTTAAATAATATCGTAAATTAATCAGTGTTAAATAGGCTTTTTAACCATATATTGAAATAGTAAGCAACCTCTAACAGTTCCTATTTTACCAGTCCAAACCCTAGTGACAGAACTTATGAACCGACTAAGTATACTCTAAAGGTATAATACTACGACAAATGTAAATCCTTGACTCATCTCAGAGGGTTTGACTACCGCCCGTTTGTTCTAAACTGGATCATGAATGTCAAGTCCATCGACGGATTCGTGGTCAGTGCAATCGAAAGGTGAGCATAATATATGTTATAATAAATGTGTAAATATAGCCTTAAAATCCCAAAAAATGTAAGTGAAATAACGAAAAAATACCTACCTAACAAGTAAAAATGTACGTTGTTGTTGTGTTTGATCCTAGGGCACCCCGGAGGTGCATAGGGCCTTCACAAGATCCTTCCACGCCTTTCTATCCTGAGCAACCGTTTTGGCCTCTCCAGCTCAGTCCTATGGCTCGCAGCTCGTTCTCTATGCTCCGCCGCCAAGTGTGTACGGGGCGTCCGCCGGCTCGCTTTTTATCTTTACGCAGCCACTCGAAAGTGATACTGACATTGTTCGATGCTCCTCTTCGAAGGGTATGTCCGATGCATCTCCACTTCCGCAGCGCTACTTCCTGGGCAATAGGAGACTGACGACACATACTCCACAAATCCTCGTTTCTTATAGTCTTCGGCCAGAAGATGCGGATGATCGACCGAAGGGACTTATTGACAACCACTTTGTAACGTGTGTTAGCCCCTTTGTCACTCTCCACGTTTCGCAGCCGAAGAGCAGCACGGACTTGACAATGGATTCGAGGAGGGAGATTTTAATGCGGCGAGTAAGCACGTTGGAATCCCAAACAGGCTTGAGTTGAGCAAATGCTGCTTTTACCTTCTTAATCCTGCTCTCGATGTCTTCGTCTGCACCTCCTCGACAAAAATGTATAAAACTGTATAATTTTGTTTTTGTAAGCCAATTATAATACAAATATGTAGTGGCAAAAACATTATCGCGAACCGAATTGTAAAGTCTGGCTAAAATATCTTGTTCACCTTTTGTTACAGTTTAAAAGCAGAATGGCTGTATAGCCAGGGTAAAGGACGACATTACCATTCCGGGCAACACCAGGAGCTGTGCGAATACTTGGCCTCCACCTGCCCTCTGACTGCCGATGCTCTAGATACCGAGGACCAGAGGAAACTGCGCCTTATATTGAGCAAGGTACGACTCATTTTAGTTTAAAGCATAATGGCTGTACAGCCAAGGTAAAGAGGGACTACCACTCCTGGCAACACCAGGAGCTGTGTGAATACTTGGCCTCCACCTGCCCTCTGACTGCCGATGCTCTAGATCCCGAGGACCAGAGGAAACTGCGCCTTATATTGAGCAAGGTACGACTCGTTTTAGCTTAAAGCAGAATGGCTGTACAGCCAAGGGAAAGGCACTACCACTCCTGGCAACACCTGGAGCTGTGTGAATACTTGGCCTCCACCTACCCTCTGACAGCCGATGCACTAGACACCGAGGACCAGAAGAAATTGCGCTTTATATTGAGCAAGGTACGACTCAGTTTAAAGCAGAATGGCTGTACAGCCAAGGGAAAGGCACTACCACTCCTGGCAACACCAGGAGCTCTGTGAATACTTGGCCTCCACCTGCTCTCTGACTGCCGATGCTCTAGATACCGAGGACCAGAGGAAACTGCGCCTTATATTGAGCAAGGTACGACTCAGTTTAAAGCAGAATGGCTGTACAGCCAAGGGAAAGGCACTACCACTCCTGGCAACACCAGGAGCTGTGCGAATACTTGGCCTCCGCCTGCCCTGACTGCTGATGCTCTAGATACCGAGGACCAGAGGAAACTGCGCCTTATATTGTGCAAGGTATGACTCATTTTAGTTTAAAGCAGAATGGTTGTACATCCCATGTAAAGGCACTACCAATCTGGGCAACACCAGGAGCTGTGCGAATACTTGGCCTCCACCTGCCCTCTGACTGATGATGCTCCAGATACCGAGGACCAGAGAAAACTACGCCTTATATTGAGCAAGGTACGACTCATTTTAGTTTAAAGCAGAATGGTTGTACAGCCCATGAAAAGGCACTACCAATCTGGGCAACACCAGGAGCTGTGCGAATAGTTGGCCTCCACCTGCCCTCTGACTGATGATGCTCCAGATACCGAGGACCAGAGGAAACTGCGCCTTATATCGAGTGAGGTAAGGCTCATTTTAGTTTAAAGCAGAATGGAGGTACAGCCAAGGTAAAGGTCGGTACTACCACTCGGGGGCAGCTTTATACTCTCGCTATATAATCTAACGGCCTCCTAGCCTAGTCAATAGTGACCCTGCCTATGAAGCCGGAGGTCCCGGGTTCGAATCCTGGTCAGGGCATTTATTTGTGTGTTTATCACAGATATTTGTTATCACAGATAGTTATGGATGTTTTCTATGTATTTATGTTTCTATGTATTTAAGTATTTATCCATATTTATCTATTATATATATCGTCGTCTAGTACCCATAACACAAGCCTTATTGAGCTTACCGTGGGCCTAGGTCGATTTGTGTAAGATTGTCCTATCATATTTATTAAATCTACTACTGTTCAGTGTATGGGCATTATTCTTCCAGGCACAGCATCACCAGCAGCAGTTGAAGGATCAGAACCACAGCCCTGGAAAGCCCAAGTTGCAGTCCCCAAGAATGCAATGTAAGTTGTTGACTATTAATTATTTTTATTTATTGTTAAGATTTTATATTATTACTTGAAAGGGACTGTCTACAATACGTATTTTTACGTACGTAGTACGTACTATTTAGTTAATTTTCAAAAAGCAATTTATATGCCGTTTTTTTTGTCGGTGTGAAAATGCTTTACGCATCCCCCGGGGGCCTAGGGAGGGCCCGTAGTGGGGGATATATGGGACTCTCCTCTCCCTTAACTCCCTCTGCAAGACAGAGGGAGGGGAGAGGCCTACCCACTGAAAACACACCGGCGTCGTCCGCACTACCGTTAGGGGGAACGCCACGGGATAACCGGCTCATTCGTCCGCAGCGAATTTATATGCCCTGCATAAACTCCTTCTTTGTTCTAAGTGTTTTCTTAAAGTATAAGTTATTATCTATTTGACAGCTTGGATTTGAAGTAAAATCTGTCTTATCTGTTGTTTGTATACAATGCATAATTAACCTACTTTTCCCCCTAAAAACGAAGTCTGTATGTATATACCAATATACATACCGATATGTAGAGTGAAAGAATCTATATCGAGTTCTAATTGTAAGAATTTTCGCGTTTACATCCAAAACGGCTTGGCCGATTCTACGGTTTTTGGTAAAAGATTGGTACGTCACACACCATCGTCTTTAGATAAGTTTTAGCTCGCTAGATGGCGCTGTCTAAATTTACTCGGGGGCTCTTAGACATTTAATTAAGGTTTGTTTGAGTAACAGGAGACGACATCCCTAAGAAATTATTTGTACCATGATTTGTAGTGAAAATCTCTGAAAGTCTGACATTGGCTGTTGGACCACTGACATGATACCACGCAAATGTCAAAAAAATTGAATAATCAAATACTTCGTGCGAATTACATTCCATAGGTAAGTAAGTGCAAAATTTGGTGTTACATTAATTTAAAATAGTAGTGTTGGCCGTACGCCGCCATTTTCCGTGACGCACAGATTAATGTCACAGAAGTAACACATATGTGCCTACTTGATTTACCGACATCATCGTTTAACGCTATTCATGCAAAAATATTAATGAAAACATATTTTGGCTTGCTTCATCTATTTTGATAACTGTATGTATTGGTCACCGATCACCGAGGTGCCAAATACAACAATTGAAAAGAAAAACTTATACCTTCAAACGGCTGTAAAGATTATTAGGGATTTTTCATTACAAAATTAAGTAGGTGCATATTTATAAGAACTAAAGTCTAGCAGTCTTAAAGGCTCACTCTGCCTTTGGTATTGACTTAGAATTTTAGTCTTGAAGGCTATTCGTTTCTAAATAACCCTAAGTAAGGAATAAAATGAATATTACATATAAAACAATCAGTTGCTCCTAAATTTATTTAATCACTTTTCCTCACAAAATGTGTTTAGGCAGAATATGAGTTTGTCATATCATAACAATGTCAAGTCCATTTTGTTAAAGCTACTCTGTGATTCAGTGACACTAGTGACAGCTGTCAACCGCCAAACATAGGGCACAAAATTTGTTCTAGATGGCTCATCTAGTAGAATACATTATTATGTATTCTGTGCATTATGTTCGTTTGTGTTTTTTGTATGTGTGTAGCTCGCATGACGCCCCGCCACATGGGTCGCTCGCCCGACCGCCTCACGTCCAGCTACCACGCCGCAGTCTCCAAGACTAGCTCACCGTCCCACGCCATGTCCATGTCATACTCCGAGATACCCGCCACCATGAGCCAGAGCTTCGACTCACCAGGATTGTATGAAAAAGTCGAGAAGACTAAAGAGGAGAAGAAAGAGAAAGGTAAGAGAAATATAGTCCCTTGCTGCTCCGGGCAGCATCGGCTCCGCGTGGTCAGTAGTTGGGGTTCGCCCAGAGAGTTCTAAACCAGGAGAGGCCTTAGGTATCATTTCCCCTCTGTCAAAAGTATTGGCAGGAAAATCTAGTACATCTATAAAAACTATTTCAATAATCGATGTCACGCACTTTCGTCATCGCTGTCGATGGATAACAAGCTCCGTGAAAATGCCCTTATGCGCTGTTTTTGGATGTAAGAAATATTATATTTCGTCTAGTTTACTTTTGTAAACAGGAGATGAAATACTATTTCAGATGTAAGTAAAGTTTTACTTTATTTATCATTACTTTCGTAATAAAAGATTTAACCTAATTCGAAAATCAAGCTTCGTTTACAGAATTGATTGAAAGACAATCGTTTTCTTTCTGACGGGCAGTAACTACTTGACGTTTGACATTTCTCCATATTTCACGCGCTTAAGGATTGCTGTCATCTATATTTTGTTTGAAAATACAATCAAAAATGATCCTTGGCTTTTTTGTTTGACATTTGCAAAGACTGCATCCAATAATGAACCATATGTTAACGTATGTACAGTCGACTATCTATTGCTCCATTTAGTGTTATGAAGTATAAAAAGAATATGTCAAATATGTTTGGTGTTTTCAAGTCAAAGGTACATCTTTGTCGGTTGTCAATAAAGCGTTGCTGCCATAAAAATTCATTTAGAAATAAACTGTATTAACAACCGACAATGATGTACCTTTGACTAGAAAACATCACATGCGTGCTACCTCGCCCCCCTCAGATTTTGGCAGACTTTTTTGTTTGGAAAGATGAGGCGAAGCGTACTCCATTTATAGAGCTTTATGGGTTCGCCGGTTCTGGCTCACTCATCGTCGTCTACCGCTTCTCCTACAGAACAAATCTATTGTATCATCCAATCTCAGTCATTCATTACACGGCTAAATTACGAACAATGGCAAGTGGCTCAACAATCCCGGTTCATGATAATCAAGGATGATTAAGACATGGATTGACAATATCCATACAAAATCGTGTTCCCTTATTTCAGGTTATAGCACTGGCGTCATCTATCGGTCACCACAAACACTAAATTCTAGTTTCTAATATTTTGTTCGGCGATTAACGCTGACAGAATAACTCGACTCCAGACTGGACAGATGGTGCTGTGGCACTTAGTACCGAAAACAGACGTATAACCTAAAGGTTCGAGGAGCGATTTTGTATAGGCATTGTCAATCCATGTATTAATCATCCTTGGTGATAAAACATTGTTACCTAATCCCAGGCCAAAAATATAATCTCATTCGCTTACTTTTCGCTTGTACAGTCGCCATCAGATATATCGGAGCTGCCAAGGTGGTCACAAATATCTGAACAACGCCTCTATTGTCAAGGCGATAAGTGCATGTTCAGATATTTTTGAGTACCCTGGCCGCTCCGATATATTTGATGGCGACTGTATGTGGTATCTTTTTACAAAAAGGGTTTTTTATTAATGACAGGGTATAACTATTATTTGTAACAGGGTATTTACCGCCGAAAACTCACCGCAAAGTCAGTTACTCCTTGATTATGGCGCATGCAATGCAACTGTGAGTGTGAGAAATATCGGGTGCTCTAAAACTCTAATATACATGGTAAATACCCCGTTACAAATAATAGTTACAATGTGAATGACCATGTGAGCTTGAAATTGTATAATGACAGGGTTGGCTCATTCCACAATTTCTAACCAACATTTCTTATCTTTATTTACAGAACTACCTACCAAACCAGTGAACCAATCGCTCGAAGCCGCTTCTAAAATGGTTCCCGTACCAGAATCCCTCATGAGCCCCGACTACCAAGACCCCATGTACGACATACAAAGACCCATACCCAAACCAACCAACCAATCAGTGAACAGCATCTCAAATACATCTTCCCAATCAAGCAATAGCAGTTTACATGAAGACAAACCACACAGACAGATAACACAACCGAAAACTATTAGTAATAATTTAAAAAGCTCTCCGAAATTACCGAAAAGTGCGACGTCATCGCCTAAGATGAAGGCTAAGATGGAACAAAGGAAAGGAAGCTTGAAGTTGGAGCCTAGGGAGAAGATTAATGGTGTTTCGAAAGATGAAATAGAACAGGTAAATAGAGAACATGCATGAAAAATATTTAATTGAATTTGTACCTTAAACACGTTCAACAACCCCAAATTAATATAAATAAGTGGAAATCCGTAATAATTTTTAACAGTTTTTTAAAGATATTGCGGTTCAAAAACTTAAAATTTTAGGCATTTTTTTTTATACCTCAAATGTATTTTCGAAACTTCAGTTCGATTACTTATGTTCTAACAAAAAAAATGTACGACAACTATATAGCTAAACGCATTTTTTCGTGCCTAAAATTGCAAAAATCTTCCAAAAACTTGTTCCTTCCAAACAGTTTTCTGCAACTTTGTGGTCGGTGACGTCACAATCCTCACACTTTTTGTATGGGGCGTTTTGACGCGCGGCGCAGACGCCTAACGTATTTTCACATTTTTGACGTTTCAGGGCTATCATAGATAGTAGGTTTATTAGAGACATTTGAATCTACAGGGAAATAGAATCGAATGACGTCTTCCAAAAAAATCATGCATATTCCTAA
This sequence comes from Pammene aurita, assembly GCA_947086415.1. Taxonomy (NCBI): domain Eukaryota; kingdom Metazoa; phylum Arthropoda; class Insecta; order Lepidoptera; family Tortricidae; genus Pammene; species Pammene aurita. Next base: position 37,033,715 of record OX352295.1, read on the forward strand.
TTATCTTATGTAAGACATACCACCAGTTTAAATATAAGTTTAATTATGGGAAATAATATTCTGCATATAAAAATACTGACTTGCACAGCAAAATAATCAGAATGTGCATCAAAACGATGTTACAAATACAAATGCGTTTATGTCATTACTTTTTACAGTTGTTGTTAAGGTATAGAGGTTAGGTACGTAAGTAGTCTATGTTAGGTACAAAAAGTTAGGTAACATTTAAGGATATGTAATTTGGAATCATGTAATGAAAAAGGTGCGGGCAGAGCTTGCTGGTTTTAAACCCGCCCTTGGTCAGCTAATTGGAGAGGTATTAAGTTACATTACAAATTGTATTGTTAAAATGAAATACAAACCATAAAAAGAACAATAATTAATAGTTTCCAAAAAGGAGGATTCACTGTGTTGACGGCTAAAGGAACAAGAAGGTCCCTCATCGTCAACACACTGGGTCCTCTTTGAGCTCTTTGGAAACCTTACTCACCAGCAGGAACACAACACTATGAGTAGGGTCTAGTGTTATTTGGCTGTGGTTTTCTGTAAGGTGGAGGTACTTCCCCAGTCGGGCTCTACTTCACAGTTGGTCCCATTGTAAGGGTGGTCCTTGGTCAGGATCTGATAATGGGATCCTGGAGAAATCGAGGGAACTCTTCATTTATTATAGGCACACCTATAGTGATTTGAGTATTTTTTACAGCAGCTCGAACATTTGCTGTTGGAAAGGTGGAGGCTAAGTGAAGTCGGTTCTTTTTTGTTTAAAATTATTTGTCGTAACAATTTTGTATACACACACAGCACACTAAACTTCTCATATTTGTTATAGGACAAAATGGAGATTATAAAGCTAGCTTCAAACCAAAGAAGGCAAAAGAAGATGAGCACAGAATCAATGGCAGCTGTAACGATACAGAAGATGTGGCGCGGCTACAGAAGTAGGAACCTGAACAAGGATACTCTCAGGATCCTACACGCGATACAGGCGGCTCGGGCGAGGCAGCACATACAGTATGTTCTTTTCTTTAACATATATTTTTCTAAGTTGATTTTGTTGGTTCAAAAAGTAGGTAGTATTTAACCAGACCAGAAATATATGATCATGCGCCATGTTGCGGAATTTCATTGGAACTAATTTCTTACACTGGCAATAATTATATGACTGGATAATATTGTGACTCAGTACAAAACGTTTTTTCGATGGCGATTTCACCCTTTATGGGCTCTAGTCTAGACATTCTTAGTGACAGATATCAAAATGCCAAGGAATACTTTACGTAAACTATTTTTTACGAAAAAAAATGTTCAAATTTATTTTAATCGACAGTTTTCCCAATAACATTTGTTTTTATGTTCAAAGGCATTTAAAAAAATCGGCGAAATTGACCTAAATTCATATAACATTTCGTGGTTAAAATCTCTTGCAATGCTCGGGAGCACCGTGTATACAACTGTATCTGAAGTTGATATTATACGTTTTGAGATAAAAACCTCTTTCCAAAAAAGTTGCTGGATGTGTTTTTTCCGTGGTCATATGTCCGTTATTTAATTTTTTTTTTTGCTTCTCTGAAATACTAACTTAAGCGTTTACTAGAAGGTTAACCTGCGACATGGAGGCCACGAAAGCGGCATTAGACAGCGAGCGGAAAATACAACAATTACAAATGCAAGCGATAAACGCATTATGGAAGAAAGTGTCCACTCTACAGAACACCGAGTGTAGTAAACCAGACGTGCTGCGGCAACTCACGGAGACATGTTGTAGCCTTCAACAACAGGTGAGTTTGAAGGGTTCAGTCTGAAGGGTTCCGTGACCACAGAACATTTTTGGTAAGCCTGTGTTGCTTGGCTGACTGATTTGTGCATTTTCTAGTGCCCTAACTCGCGTTAATTATTTTTTTCCTTTATAAAACATGACTTTACATGACAATATAATAATATATACAATGGCAATAGGTAAAAAAAAATCATCTAGGTATATCTAATCATAAGTTTACTAAACATATCATTACAATTGTTTTTAATAGTAGGTTTAAGGTAGGTGCGAATGGCATCTCGTTAAGCGTGGTAGGGCACGTTCAGCGAATGTCATCTCGCTCAAATCTGGAGCGAGTCGCGTACAATAAATATCACACTAAGCCTCTTTCCCAAATTTAAAGTAATACAGCACTCTGCTAAATATCAAGCTGTTCATTTATTTAACAAGCTACCCACCGAATTAAAAGCAATTACGAGTCATGCGTTGTTTAGTAGAAAATCTAAATATATAAAAGAAGAAACTGACTGACTGACTGATTGACTGACTGACTGACTGACTGACATATCAACGCACAGCCTAAACCGCTGGTTCTAGAGATGCCAAATTTGGCACGTAGGTTCCTTATAAGGTCTAGGGATGCACTAAGAAAGGATTTTTTAAAATTCACCCCCTAAGGGGGTAAAATGGGGGTTCAAAGTTTGTATGGCGAATCAAGATTTGTTAAGACTATTTTATTCGAAACTTCACAGGAGTATTCCTAACGATAAATGAGTAAACACGTGTTTCAGTATTTTTGAAAATCCAACCCCTAAAAGGGGCAAATGTGGTCACAAAGTCTGGAAATCAACACGGGTATCGTATCCTTTTTGAGTACTTATAGTGCGCGGGCGAAGCCGCGGGAAAAGGCTAGTTAAGAATATTTTTATTGAGAGGGTGTTTCTATAGTGTTGAAGAACTCTTTACTAATAATAAAAATTAGGTATTAGTCAATAAGTTAGCATAGTCACATTGAATTGCATACCCATCTTTATTTTCTTTTCTCCTGTTAATTAGTTTTATGTATTTCAAACACAATCTCTGTATTGTTTTATGAATGTAATAAATAAGAGCCCGACTGGGGAAGTACCCCCACCTTACAGAAAACCACAGCCAAATAGCACTAGACCCTACTCATCGTGTTGTGTTCCTGCTGGTGAGTAAGGTTGCCAAAGAGCTCAAAGAGGACCCAGTGTGTTGACGATGAGGGACCTTCTTGTTCCTTTAGCCATCAACACAGTGAATCCTCCTTTTTGTAAAGGGTCGGCAACGCGCATGTGACTCCTTTGGAGTTGCAGGCGTCCATAGGTTACGGTAGCTGCTTACCATCAGGCGGGCGTATAAAAAGAAATACTTATGTAGGTAGGTATAGGTATGCCAAATAAAGTAAGGAGAAGTTCATCTATAAAATACTTTTGATCCTTTTTAGAAACAGGACTGATTGACATTTTTAATTGTCATTTTCTCGCATACTGTGGGATATTTGATAGTTTTAGGGAGCAAATAGACTTGAAAACCAAACAGCAGACCTTTCTGTGATATAGTTTTTATTCATAAACTCAAATAACACAAACATAAATCGTTAGTTCTCGTCGTTATTATCCTTTTCGACTTCAACGACGGATAAATCCGAACCGCTGGTTCACGACCCACCGACCCAACGACGGATATATCTATCATACGATACTGTGAGGGGGAGGATGATGTTGAAGATAAACACAGGGGTAGAGCTTGATAATCTTGATTTATTTGGAGTTTATTTTAAGGAACAAGCGCGCGTGGCCACGAGGCTAGGAGCCTCGATGGCAACTGATTTTCATATTTGATTCATTATTTACATTGACTTTTAATTTGAATAAAGACTATTTGACATAAAACAACCAGTAATGTAGAGGTTTCTATCCAACCTCTACAATACCATACGTTTTACTGTAAACTCGTGTTAATGGCGACGAAAATATGAATCAACATTGTTATACTCCCGGTCAGGTGGTGGAGCTGCAGGGCTGCATGCAGCAGGTGCTCCGCTGCGTGCTGCCCCCGGCCGCCGCGCCCGCCGCCACGCAGACAGATATTATTGCCGTACATTCACCGCAGGTACTAGCAGCCCAAATTAAAAGTGGTTACAACGTACATGTTCATCTTGCAGAATATGGCTTAACCCTTTATAAGGCAAAAGGGTGTCAAAAATTAGGCGAAATTGAACCCTATCACTTTGAGATAAAGTTCAAATAATGGTGGGAAATATATTCCCTCTGCCTTATAAAGGTTAACATAAAATACTCATGATTGAAAATGATGAAAAAATCTCTGGTATGGCTTTGTACTTTTTCTGTAAACATATGTACTTAATCATTTATCGAACGAGCGGAGCGTAAGCGAAATGAAGTTCTTACAAATAACTTCGGCTACTGGAACGTCTCGGCATTTCGATGGCGTTTTGATTTTGAGCGGAAGTTCTGTAATAACTTTAGTAACGTTTTTCTGATCTGTATGAAATTTGTTGGGTTTGTAGCAGAGACACATATAATTTGAGAGTTCGTATATGAGCAGGATCGATCAAGGGGTTGTGGAGCGAGAAAGCGAAAAAATATCTTCAGAAGGGTCTTGTTATAATGGGCATCTTGTTTGCAAGTAAATTGCGAGTTGTCAGTTCGAGGCGGACTACTAGTATTGAACTGAGCCCGTATGACGGCAGGAGGAGCGGTGCACGTGGCTAAAGCGGCCGCAGTCCTTGTCGCTCGCCCCCGCCCCCGCCCCCGCCCCCGCCACCGCGCCTGTACCACCTCACGAACAAACGTAAGTATACTTTTAATAGCGCAATCATTGGAGCATTTGCCTTACAAAAGGTGGAGTAGAAAATGTTTTAATGGTTATTGGTAGGCTATAGGGTGGTTATTAAAATACTAGATTTGAGACCTTGAGGGGGGGGAGCGTTGGCCGCCATCTTGGTTTAAACGTGCCATAAGTCCGTTTTTGAGCCTTGGCGCTTAAACGGTTATCAGTATGCCTAAAATGTCTATGGAACGTATGAAGAACATAAAATTGTCTACAATATTTCCGTACACAATACATCTGTAAGTCTTACAGATATAAAGATACAGGGGGTGAAAAAGTGTATATTTTCTTATATCATAAGAATTTTATTTATTAGCTTCAAAGTTTTGTGCTTCCAGATAAGGAAATGAGGTCTCTACCACAGTTTTGTCATCTTCTAATGATTCTTTTAAAAGATATTCAAAAGTTGAATTCACCCCTAGAGCGCTTATAGAGGGGGTGAAAGTAGTAAGTCACACACACAAAATCAATGTTCTATTACTATCATAAAATACTACTAGGCGTTGTCAGGTATAGCAATCGATCAATTCGGGTATAATTAATTTAGATTTGACTCAAAACATATACGCTTTCCTACAAAAATAATTTTTTTTAATGAAAGTGCTTGCAAATATTTTTATTTTTTTAAACTTTATATATAACTGTCAAGTCATTATTAAAATATCGTATAGGCTTTAGCATTTTTTACATAATGCTTGAACAGTTGACTTTATGACAAAAATGTCTACGAGAAGTATAAAGACAATGAGTATGAGTAATTTTTTCCTTCCTGTAACTTTGTATCTTATAAGACGTAATGAAAAGACATTTTTGTCATAAAGTGAACTGTTCAGGCATTATGTAAAAAATGCTAAAGCCTATACGATATTTTAATAATAAGTTGACAGTTGAAGTTATATGAAGTTTAAAAAAAAAAATTTAAGCACTTTCTTAAAAAAAAAAAATTTTTCTATGAAAGCGTATACGTTTTTTGTCAAATCTAAATTAATTATACCCGAATTGATCGATAGCTATACCTGACAACGCTTAGTAGTATTTTATGATGAGTAATAGAACATTGATTTTGTGTGTGAGACTTACTACTTTCCCCCCTCTATATGCGTTATAAGGGTGAATTCAACTTTTGAATATCTTTTAAAAGAATTATTAGAAGATGACAAAACTGTGGTAGAGACTTCATTTCCTTATCTCGAAGCACGAAACTTTGAAGCTAATAAATAAAATTCTTATGATATAAGAAAATATACACTTTTTCACCCCCTGTATCTTTATATCTGTAAGACTGTTATCTCCATCTCCATCGCTTCTCATTTTGAGTGAGAGAGACAGATTTATTCGAAACTACATTTTTTTATGTTCGCGGTACACGCTCAGCTTTGCCGCCTTTATATATTTTTATTAAAAAGTTTGAAGTGTATTTTTCGTTTGAATTTACCGTAAGCTATACATTATAAATAACAAATACCGAGGTTGTGTTTTGCCTGTTTAGGACCTTTGCCTTTCTTTTTGTATGGCTGTTGAACTTTTTAAAAAGTTTGTACCTCGACAAAAATGGAATTTGTATGCAACATTTATGTCGCGAAATCGAGCCTGCAATTTCCGTAACTTTTTAATTTTTATTTGACCATAAACTAGGCACTTCGCCGCCTGGTTTTTAACCGTAAAAGTCAACCTTGCCGGACATTTTTGAATAAAATATTTTCTACTCCACCTTTTGTAAGGCAATGTATGGAGATGATTCCCCAATGATTGGATTATAATGTTCAGTGAAAGATTTTTATGTTTTATATTGAAGAATATAAAAATAGCGAAATATCCCCGCGAGCGAAGACCTGTCTAGACAAAACAAAACCTAAAATATCACATAGGGTTACTTATTAGGAATTCCGTATCTCAAATATTTTTCTTAATTAGAGCAAAAAAAAAATGAAGGCTCCAACTTCATACTATTCAATGAGGATGTATTGTATTTCTCATAAGTTTTTATTATATAGCCTGTATATATGCTCTAAAGACTCTAAAGTAAAAAATCGTAATTTGTGAATTTCTTCGTAATCACTGCATTAATTGTGGTACTTTGTATGTTATTCAATCAAATACAAACATTGAAAAAATAATCAACCCAACAGGATTTGAACCTCGCATCGATACGCCTTACCGGGGCTCGATCGCTTTACCAATTTAGCTATGGGTCAAGTTACTAAGTTGACGAAATTCTCAATGCCTTCAATCATCTTTTTTCATTTATTTTTTCATCGACTTTATAGCTTTATTTTTTTATTTTGTGGTACTTTGTGCCCGAAATCAAATCTCGTAATATCAGTACTTTTTCCCCACTCATTACGAAATTAATTTCATCTTAACTTACAGCGAAACCGAACAAGCAACTAGCGAAGTAGAAACCATAGACATCGAACGAACAGAATCGCTCATAGAAGACAACCAGGAGACTTCAGAAAAACACGATACCAGGGAGAAGGAGATCATCGCGGAATGATGACGAAGGAAAGTAAACTTTATTGTTAGAGCGTTAAGGTTCTTTTGAAGCGGAGCTTTGGTACGCTTGGCTACAACTTTGTTCAAGACATTAGACGAGGTTTTGATTGTTAAGCGTTTCGTGAAAGCTGAACTACTCTGTGACCTAACTCTCCCTTACTTCTCGCTTGGATTTCTCTAAATAAAGGTAAATGCAGAGAGTATATAATTCCATCCAAGTCTGAAGGCATCTGGACTAGAGCAACCCAAAGATACAAAAATAGTAGGAGAAAATGACATTGCGCTGCAGCGCCATCTCGTAACGAGTAGCGTTACTAAGGTACGCTACTCGTTACGCGATCGATGAGATATTTTTGTATCTTTGGGTTGCTCTCGTCCAGATGGCGCTTCAAGCTTGGGCCTCGAAAAGTTGTTAGACTATGGCTCTCTATATTATTTACGTCACACCTGGCCATAATGTTAGTTTTACCGCACGCTAAGCGTACCGTAAAACTCACGTTATGGCCAGATGGGGACGTAAAATTGTGTACTCACCACGGGCAGTAAAAAAGAAAGCCCTCTATCGCATATTTACAACCCTCGCCTGCGGCTCGGGTCACAAATACCTGCGATTTCGGGCTTTCTTTCTTTTACAGTCCTTGGTAAGTAATGTACTATTATAGTCTCTGCTTCAGAGGAATAAAACTACCAGTATTATTATCGTATGGCTTTATTTTTCTATCCTCGTTGTAACATAGTTTTGTACAAAAAATCTTAAGTTATAAATCTAAATCTACTACCAGTAAATATAAAAGCACATAAAGACACGAAACCGTAAGGTTATATTTATGGATATGAATTCGGTTTCAGAGTAAGATGGCGCTTAAGTGATATGTTTTGTGGAATTCATTGAATACGTCATTTTTTGACAACCAGATATACCGAAGCAGGACGGGAATCTATATTGCCGTCAAAATTTGCTGTCAAATTAGAAGCACAATCTTTTTTTAGGCGAAAAACTGTTAGCAAATTCATAAAATAATTATATATATAATAAATAATTCAAAAATTAACCTCCATATTGTACTAAATCGTGGGTATGTCGCGAAAGCCACTTTGATCTATGTCAAGCTGAAAATTGTTGAAATTATTTAGATAAAAGAAAAACTCTTCCGTTGGCGAGAATGGAGTATTAGAGAATTTCTTCTAAAAAGTTGTAGTCAGGCTGTAAGGTGATAGTCAATGCTGCATTTTAGTATTTTATTTCTTATGTGACTACGTATTTAATTATTTATTTGCCAAAAAGTTAATGTTTAAGAATTACGATCTGAATTTATGAATGAATACTAAGTTACATGAGTGTTCTTGCACATTTTAACAATTAAATTATGATTTCTTTCAGATTTTTTTATAGTATTTTACGTGACTACATAATGAAGGGTTAAAATACGAGTGTGGTTTTATGAAACGAATGAAGTGAGTTTCCGGATAATATCACACGAGTTGCTTTAATGCCTAATTATGTACAGTTACATACACTGCTTTATCTACACACATATTATGAATCCTCAATGACGTGTTCGGGAACCATTAGAACGACCGCCATTGCACCGCCATGGCCAACTGGATTGTGCCGGCGGTCGGGGAGGAGGGCAACCGCGGTCGGGGCGGAGGGCAGGATTTTCATTACGTTACCGATTTATCGATGAGGTAATGAATTTCCATACATCATTTCAGCACTGGCACATATAATAAACTGATGTTACATTACTGGTTGCAATAATGGTGATTATTATTTACGGTTTCCGAACGCAGAATAGAGGATTTATGATATGAGTGTAGATAAAATTAATTACAAATCTGCTATCGTCTTTACTCTCTCTAAATTGTCAGTGGCTAAAAGATCGAAAATGTACTGGTCGCTGGTTTCGTAATAGCCTTCTTGCTCTTGCCTTGAAAAATTCCTATATTATATTTGCTGGAGATTGTATGGTATTGGATTGGTACTTTATAAAAAATAGGTTTAGTCAAAATTTCAATTCTACAATTGAAAGAAAAATGGAAAAATTCACCGCGTCGAGCAAGATTTGAACTTGTAACCTTTCGGAACACCGGTCCGAACGCTCTGACCAACTGAGCCTTCGACGCTTACTCAACCTCAGTGAATCTTTCCATCAGTTCCTTCATTGCTTACGTCAGAGGGAGACGTGTGACTTCATTCGTCTACAATTTATCTGACTCCATTGTGTAACGAAATTAATTTATTTCATACATTTACGGTGACAAATTTCGTTACATAATGGAATAACATAAATCGTAGAAAAATATTAAGTCCTTAACTGTGTTATTTTATAAAGTCTAGCCAATGCTTGACCATTTTTAACATCTTTTTTATACAATATTTTATAAATGTCACAATAACCGATCGCGTCACACAATTTATAACTTTGCTGCGTTGTAATAAGTGCTATTTTTATATAATTTCGAATAGATTGTCACTCTTACTATAATAATTTATTGATGGTAGCTTTAAGTGTCATGACATTAGTAGTAAGTCTCTGTTATAAACAGTAGTGTATGTGAACCCTGGTTTCGCTTAGCTAGATCAATGATAGTTTTTGTAAGAATTTTGGATTCTGACGTTTCGAAAACAAAAGCGATCATTTGTAAACCTTAGGCCATTAACAAGATTATATTTATGGACATTAATTAGGTCACAAAGTAAGATAATATCTTTTGTGGTGATTGAATAGGCATGGTGAATTTTTTTCATGTATGGCATCAATCTATTCGTTTTGTTGTGAGGATCAAATGTCTATATGCGGCCAATTGCGTTAAAGCAACACAAAAGTCAGAAATTACACTGAAAGTCCGAGATTTGTATTTGTTTTTCAAAACGCTCCTAACAAAATGACGTGCAAAAGTGACGTCACGATCACATAGTCGCCCTGTCAAGTATGGAAAAATTATGAAATTGTTATTTTTACAGTGAAATGTTGCGTTTATGTAAATGATTGCTATGCAATTTATTTTACAGTAAAATGTTAAAAATCGAATGGTATCATTGTTTTTTTCTAATTGCGCACTTTAAAAAGTCGTAAAATTTAGAAATTATGCAGCTTGATATCTTTGAGCCATTTCAATAGAATTTATAAATTTTCTCTTTCGTTGGATATATTGATCATTTTGCATCCCATCAACTAAATTTTATTGCATAATTCAACATGTGTCATCTTGCCTATTGAATACGTTAACTTTTGACAACCAGAACGCGTATCATGGTTGTCATTTTATCGCCTAGCACGTCATGCATCACTTTCGCACTTACATACTTGTTAGAACCATATTAGGCTAGCAGATGTACCGCAAAACGACGGGAGTCTATCAAAATTTGCTGTCAAGTTCGAAGCACAATTTTTTCTTGGTCGAAAGAAAGTTAGAAAATTCTTAAAATAATAATGAAATTGAAAAGGAATTAATCATAAAAAATTAACATCTATATTGTATTGTTTGTATCTACAAACAATATTGTAACAGCGGCATCACGAGCAGAGGCGTATTTTTTTTAACAAGCATACGACCCACCTGATGGTAAGCAGTTACCGTAGCCTATGGACGCCTGCAACCCCAGATGATTCACATGCGCATTGCCCTTTAGGAACATATACACTCCTTTTTTGAAGAACCTCAGCCATAACCTTATGACGGCCCATAAGGCCTTTTGTACCGGCGTACCTGACTAATCAGCTCCCTCAACCCAGCGCATGACGTCATGCCGGGCCATGGCCCTCTTGGCCATGGCCCTAGGGTAAACACGCCCCTGCACGAGAAGCCTTTATAAGGCAGAGGAAATATATTTCCCACCATTATTTGAACTTTATCTCAAAGTGATAGGGTTCAATTTCGCCTAATTTCTGACACCCTTTAGCCTTATAAAGGGTTAAACCATTCTAAGAACCATCGCTGGTGTATCACATAACATAATTTTTGGCAAATACTGAAACCAAATCGGACTAGTGATTTTGCAGAGGAATTGAAACATTAATTACTTTGTATAAATGTACAAACTGTCAAACAGCCACTAAATGCATATATCGTCTCCGTTCTATCGGTGTGAAAAGGTTTACAAATAGTCAAATGTGCTATTATTTTGTTAAAGGTACCGCCGTACCTTTACCAAAATAATAGTACAAATGCTTTCGCAAGGAATTGTTAAGGAGTATCGCACATTGAGCGGAATCCAGCTGTCGTAGACACCATAGACAAAAGTCGGATATTTGTGTATGGCAGCTGATTTTTATTATGGAACCACAGTCAATTTACAGTCGGATATCCGTCGTCCGGCTGATTTGTGCTTATGGTAGCTGAATTCAGCGCTGAATTAAGCTAAGTGTGTGAAGCGCCTAAAAATGGCAATCCAACAACTAGCGTCATTTCAATATAAATTTTAAAAATAAATATATTATATTAAAATTATATAAATAAACTCATTTATTTTATTTATTTATATCATTTCAATATAATTTGCCCTTAATGTTCGACATTAAGACGTGTTCACAATTTGACTTGTTAAGATATTTAACGTTGTTCAATGGTGTCAGGTACAGTCAGCATCAAAAGTAACTACGCAATCGAAGACGTCAAAAGCTCTTATTCCCGTTTAAAAAGGACTTTTAACGTCTTCGTTTGCGTTACTTTTAATGCTGACTGTACAATATTATGTAGAGTTAGTTCGGTCGCAACGGTCTGAACGAAATGCTGTAACACCAAATTGTATAAATTGTCTTAGATATAAGCTTGGGCGTATTTGGAAATAAAACTAGCGCATAGTTATTAACTTCAAATTGTATGTGATGTGAAATAAGTGTATTCGCGTTGTTTTAAAATTTATCGTACTATTTTGACGTTTGGCTTTGAAATACACAACTTAACGTTTAACGTCGACATTGGCAAAATTCCCATTGCTCTGTACAAAGGGAGAAAGCTATTAAATAAAATAAACAATGCAAAACTTAACCGTAGCATCGCGAAAGTACAGAAACTGATTCGTTTATTAGGAAATACAAGCCGTTTTTTTATTAGAAAGTAAGTTTTATGAATTTCGGGGTTTTCCTAAATTTATAATAGTTATAATTCGGTCAAATGTGCCCCAAGTGAATCGTCTATAATGTGCAAGTTGAGCTATACGCTAGTTTTATTTGTATTTTCATGGTTTTGTACAGTCGCCACCAGATATATCGAAGCGGCTAAGGTGGTCACAAATATCTGAACAACGCCTCTATTGTCAAGGCGATAAAGTGCATGTTCAGATATTGTTGAGTACCTTGGCCGCTTCGATATATTTGATGGTGACTGTACCTTGGCACTGCCGTTTTCAATTACAAATTGATGTAAAGTGTTAGAAATAGCATGCGTCACGTATTTTTCCGCCTAGGTGTAATGTCATAATTTAAAAAAAAAATGGTTTTAAGAAGTAAACATTTTGTGGCTGCTATTTTTACGTGATAACGTCTTATAAATCATATAAATCGATGAACACCGGTAGCATGCACGAAAAAGTGTCACGTTGTGGACAGATCTCCATGGTAACGTTACAAAAAAACACTTTAACTCCTTCGTTGTATTATACACAATAATGATAATTCAGTGATAATAATTCAATCCAATTCATAAATAATGCAATTTTTCGTCAACGTTTTCTTATGAAGTTATCACGCAAAATTATAGTCCGTTAACCCACTTTACAGACAACCATATTTGCTTTATGAAGTCATGGTCATATTGCTTCATATAAAACATTACTTCACATTTATTATATAACACTGTAAAAATACATCTTTTTTAAAGCATGTACTGTCGTCATCAGATACATTGGAGCAGCTAGGATGCTCACTAATTTTTGAACATGTCTTACGTCTCTATTGTCAAGGAGTTAGAGTGCATGTTCAGATATTTTTGAGTATCTTGGCCGCTCCGATAGACATTTTTAAACTATTAGTACAGTACGCGAACAGTTTTCAGCTTCGATAACTCACAAATGCGATTTTCTTTTTTAGTTAGAGAATATGATATGATTACTTACAGTAAAAAATATTTTCTAACAGTTTTATACGTCGCGCTAGGTATTATATAGATATTTGTTAATAACAACAAGAAAAGATTATACAAGATATATTTTCCTTTACCATACTATTGCATTCAACTATTTCAACATCATCTGTCATTTTATAACAGTTTGGTCAATAGATTATGTGAGCATAATCGAAACCAATTTGTCAAAATATAAGTGACCTTGAATTCTAAACGAATTACAAATGGCTAAGACGACATATGCTCTTGAAAAAACCGTTATAAAATGTGAAGTTATGTTGCAATAGTAAAAAGCGATAGCCTGGTGGAGAAAAATAAAACTTACATAATCTTTTCTATGTGTAGCAAACAAATACATGTATTATACCTAGCGCAATGCTAACAATTGTTATGGTGGAACCACACTTCGCCTATGCGGACAAATATTCGTGTTACGTCTCTTTCTTATTCTATACAATAAGAAAGAGACGCAACACGAATATTCGTCCGCATAGGCGAAGTGTGGTGCCAGCATTAGAAAATATTTTTTATTATTAGTACTTAACGTATTCTAACAGGTCACTAAATAAAATCGGACTTGTGATTTATGTCATTTTTATAGGTTAAAAAGGCGTTGCCGTACTCCACTATATTACAAAACTTGAAACTACGATATAAAAAAGACAATTAATTTTAATTAATAAACAAGTTCCGTACAAAACGAATGCGTGTTAGATAATCTAATGAGGGTTTCCACGATCGAGGTTTTCATTCACTAGATGGCAGCACCGTGGCGAAAGGTCTTTTTGACAACAGCTGTCAAAATCCACCAATAAAAACAATTATTAAACAGGATTTCCGTTTGAGCTTCAAGATGGCTACATCATCTTTGGAATAGTTTTTTTGTTTTGTGCTCATTTACGTAGTTCAGTGTGTAATATTGATAGCTTATTGTGCGGTGACCTAACGAACAAGTGTGCAGCTAATGAAAAATTAGTCCCAAAACGCGCGTAACCGTCCTTTAGTTGAAAAAACGGTTATCTGGGGTCCCGGCCACCCACGTGTTTGTAAGGAGGCTATCACTTTTCAATAAACAAGGCCTTAACCGAACAACGTTGCTTTTATTTTATTTTACAAAAATGAATAAAATCATAAGTGTACCTTGACATTGGCAGAATTCACCTCGCTAAAATAGGCGAGGAGTAAAAGCCATTAATTAAAAGAAAAAAAAATATTAAACAAGATTGCTTGATTATGACACGTACGCCTCTCGCCACGGTGCTACCATCTAGTGAATGAAAATCTCGATCACGGAAACCCTTATTGTGACATTTTACGGGTTAAGGTACCTTAGGTTGGCGCTTACGCTATTGCCAACGACGCCCCAATACTAATGCGATGCTTCGCAACGTAAGCGCCAACCGCCATAAGGTTCTTTTAACCGCGGAACATCACAATTTGCTTGTTAATTCATCCTTACCTATAATTTCTATCATTATTCAGAGCTTTCGAAATCTATTTTTAACGATATTCTGGAAACATTCCGGGATATGTATATGTATATGTATAAGATGTAATGTTTGCATTATTTTAGTGTAAGGTTATTTATTTTCAGAAAAGTTTTATTGTGTTTACGAATTTTAAGTTCAAAACGGAACGGAATGTTACCAGGCCAACTTTTTTTAATACCACGACGGTGGCAAACAAGCACACTGTCCGCCTGATGGTAAGCAGTTACCGTAGTCTATGGACGCCTGCAAACCCAGAGGATTCACATGCGCGTTGCCTATCCTTTAAGAACCTATACACTCCTTTTTTGAAGAACCTCATGCTGTAGCCCTCTGGGAAAACCTATAAAATATACTGTAATTTGTTACACATGACAAATTAACAATATTAAAGTGCCTACATTGAGTTATTTATATTATAACTAACAACGGGACCTAACCGGTATATAACTTCGTATCACTCGACTACTAGAATATAGATATTGAAATAGTAAATTCATAAATTTAAAAAAAAAGTGAATTTAAGTGGGTAATTACACTAATTACACCTGTCTTAGAAAATAGCTGAGTTGTAATCTAAATAAATAAATAGATCAGTTTTATTTTCAAAACGCATTTGAAATGTATCTGCTTATCAAAATAAAATAGCTGCTAAATAAATGTGACGTTCCGCGGGTAAAGGTATCTTATGGCGGTTGGCGCTTACGCCAACGACGCTGGAGCGATACTAATGCGATGCTTCGCAACGCCCCCCCAACCCCCAGAACGTCATAAATACATCAAATAGCTGGTACATCCCGTTCCATTTGAACTATTGTTGTAGTCCGATCGGGGTTTGAACAAGACACCATTAAATAGATTCATAAGTTCATATTTTTTATAAAGGTTGATTTAAAAACGTACATAAGGTTAATTTTGTAGCGGTATCATATATCGATATAATTCCACTGTGTAACGCAAACACAACAACATTATTATTGTTGTTTTTATATTATACCTACTTGTGTATGTGCAATAAAGTGATACATACATACAACATACTATTTATGAAGAAAAAAATCGTTACACAATGGATTCCTATACGCTCATTTAACTATGTATATTTTTAAATCACACCACGATTAATTCAGTTCACCAAAAATGTGGATTATCATGCAATTATATCCCCTTATTCATAAACGGCCGCTAAAGTTAAGAGATCGCTGATAATCGGTTGTCCCTTTCCCTCATATAGGTTGGACGGAAAGGGACAAACGATTATCAGAGGCCTCTTAACTTTAGTAGACGTTTATGAATAAGGGGGATAGAATTTAACTAATTTATTGTTTAATACACTTTGAATTGTGGCCGCGTTTCACCACGCGGCATTAAAAAACTGATCAACGTTAAATATGGCGGCGCAGCTGTCGTCCAAAATTTTAACGATGACGTTGACGTTAACAGACTTGGTGCAACTGGCCCTTGAATGAGTATAATTGTAATGATTTAACGAACACAATGCCTTGGCGTACGCTTTATTTTATACTCTATTTAATGTTTAAGGTTTAGTTTGTAAACGAATCTCGTACCTACGCTTTATTGTTGTATTTTTAACTACGCTCTAATAAGGCTACAAAATAGGTTTGCTTCTGGGTTGTTACAAAAAGTTACGAGTTTATCCGGAAAAAGGAGTGTTGTGGTTTATATGGGAACTCATACATACTACGACAATTCTTGTTCCAGGCAGACTCTAGAAGAAACAACAAATAGCCCTCATCAAAATACTGAAATATCGATTTGTAATAAATAACGGGACTTAACCGCGTATATATTTCTAAAAATTACCTTCGACGTTTCGAGGACGACATTGTCCCCGTGGTCCCGAAGAAAGAGAGAGAGGTTGAGTGTTTCTTCGGGACCACGGGGACAATGTCGTCCTCGAAACGTCGAACGTAATTTTTAGAAATATATACGCGGTTCTCCGGTTATTTCAAATAGATATGTGTAAAAACCGTGAAAGTTTAAATCAGGGTAAAATACTGAAATTTTTGACAAAATATGTTACAGTTAATCCCTTAGTCTTGAGCTATTGAGCCTAATTTTGTCTGCAATTTAGTGAATTCCACTGTGTAACGAAAATTAGGCATACATTTTTATGACAGATTTTCGTTAATCAGTGTAAATAATTAAAATTGTAGTCAATTTTAAGCCTGGAATTTGGAAATTCACCTTTTTAACAATTTACCAAACTTGTTTTACTGTTTAGCCTTATAAGAGCCCTTATCGCTATACTAGTCATTTTTAACAACCATAAAAGGAGCAGTGCAATTCACCAAGCATATTAACTTTAAGATTTCGTATTATGTCGCATATTAATTATACCAGTGCTGGAAAAAGGCTGTCGGTAGCTAGGATTAGTACAAAAGTGGTGAAAACGTAAAGGGTCCTAGTGTTCGATTTTGAGTTAAGCATGAACCCTAAATCTACGTTAAATATTATAATAAAAAATACCCAAACCCAAAAAGGAGTATAAGAACCCTTTATGTATGGAACGTCACATGTTGAATTTTAAACTTTTCTAAATAGGGTTGATAATGATTCGAGTTTTTTTTTACTCTCGTGTTTTAAACGCTTATCTTAATGCCGAAGCTTGAATTGTTTTAAATTTGTCAGCGACTAACGTCATCTGTAGAATCTCGAGTTCTTTTTAGATAGAACTCGAAAAACTTCAAGCCGTTAATGGCAATTTGAGTTAAGCTACAAAACAGACGACGCAACGCTGTACTCTATACTCACGACTCGAGAGAAAAAGGTCGTAAACCTTAGCGAGGTTCTTCTAACATGGGACTCTAGTCTAGTTGCACGACGGCTTAATGCTTTCCTAATAATATTTATTACTACAAAATCCTAGAGCTACGACTTTGACTCTTATTTATCGTGAATAAGGGTTTTACGTATTCATGTTATGATATAAATTACAAAGTTTAAAGTTTGTATGTAATTATTTATAAGAATGCAATGTTAAAAACGAGTGTTTACTATACATTGAGGGTTCATCACATCACCATTAATAATACAGTACCATTGCAATAATAACAACATTTTTTCCGTTATATCGCATAGACACATAAAATAAGAATAGCTCACCAAACGAAGACGCTTAACAGTCTGTTAGGGGAAATAATTCGTGTATAGCTGAATTTTGGTGTAGTTGTAGATAAAGGTATCTTACACAACATACTAAAAGTACCGGTGGATGGGGGCGCCGCTAGCCGGGAGGGAGGGGTGTAAAGGTCCCTTATTTTGGGTTTTCGTAAATAACTCTCGACAAAGTTTTAAAACAAAATGTGAAAAAATATCATTTTTTCGGGTACCTCCCGTACACATGGAGTGGGGGGGTAAATATTATTTTTACTCCAACCCTAATGTGTGGGATATCGTTGGATAAGTCTTTTAAAAAAAATAAGGGTATTCTAAAACAATTTTTGGATGAAACTAATATTTTCGTAAATATTAGCTCCGAAAGTTTAAAAAAGTGTTTATCGTATTTCCGCGATATCTCATTAAACATTGATCCCAGCAAAAAAGTGCAAAGAATCTTTTTTATAGAAAATTATATGTGGATGAATTAAGCAATAGAACATTTTTTAGTATGAGCCACCGTTACCGAGTTATTTACGAAAACCCAAAATAAGGGCCCTTTACACCCCTCCTAACCCGCTAGCGGCGCCCCCATCCACCGGTACTTTTAGTATGTTGTGTAAGATACCTTTGCCTACAACTACACCAAAATTTGGCTATACACGAATTATTTCCTCTAAGTTTTCCTTCATTGGGTGGGCTAGAAGACGCGGTGCCCTGAAGACAAAATTGTGATTCATAATAAGCCGTTTTTCTCATGTTTACGCGCGACACGCTCATATATAAAACTTAACTCGTGGACGAGCGGTGATTGATTCAAACGTCAAAAGTGAGTGTGTGTGCACGAGACCGCGGCTTATTATGGAATCACAGTTCTTCTTCGTGGGACCACGTCTTCCTATTTTATATGTCTATGTTATATATAACGTAAATCAAATTCAATCATTTATTTCATAATTTCAATATGACATAATTCCATCATAGTCCAGGGTCTCATTTGCTTAATTTTATTTTAGGGATAAGTTCCTCTGTCAGACGCATCCTGTAAATTTAAGAAATGTGAAATATTTGCTATCAATGTATGTGAACATGAAGATGTAAAACTTGCCGTCCTGAAACTTCATTTTTCAAGCGTACCCACCTCATTTGTTGTCTTTTATGTTTGAGCCTGTATTTATTATGTTTTATAAAACAATTCTAAAACTATACATCGTTTTATTTCTTAAATTGAACTTTTGTATAACGAATAACTTTTTTCGTTGGCCATTTGGTTCCAATCTAAGTACACCAATATCATAAATCCTCTATTCTGCGTTCGGAAACCGTATGTAATTACCACCATTATTCCAACCAGTAACGTAACATCTCTGACAGTGTGGTAAAAACGTATGAAAATTCATTACCCACGGTAACGTTACCAAGATCCGCCCTCTCCCCGAGCGCCGGCACGCGCCCGCGCGACCGCCACACAATCGAGTTGGCCATGGCGGTGCAATGGCGGTCATTCTACTGGTTTCCGAATACATCATTTAGGATTTATAATTATGTGTGTAGATCACAGATAAGGTAACCACTAGATAAGCCTTATAAGGTGACTTGGGGTCACCGCAAGTTGGAGTAAAACGACTAACAAATTGCACGGCCGCCGCCCGCCGAGTCGTTCAGTTGCGTCCAAGTTTTAGACCTGCTCGTATCGTGCGTTTATGCGAGAAATAAATTGAATACGTGAGGAAAATTATTGAAATCATGGGATATTGTTGTGTAAGGTGGTGTGGAAACAATTCCAAAACTTCAAGTTTAAATAAAAATGGCATAACATTCCACAAGTAAGTCGAAATCATCGTTTGTTTGATAATTTATTTCTGGACAGCGGAGTTCATTGAAGTCTGGACGCTGAGAAGTAGTTAGTTAGTCTGTCCCCTTCCTTCAGATTGAACATACAATGTGCTATTCCTTTCTGGCGGAGCACGTGTAGAAATAGTAATGCGCGTTTGATAAATACCGGATTTACCGATACCACGTGCTTTCGTGCGTACCGAATTGAAGAAATATTTTAGAAAAAAGATATCGCGCTATATTACCTTTTTTATTTTATTTTACTTTGAGTAGTTAATCTGTAGTATCTGTAGTTTTATGTAGTTGGTAGTTAGTAGTTATATAGACAAGTAATGAGTATGTTTACCATTACTGGTATTATACATTATAATATGCAATTAAGTAATTGTACAGTACATTTTAATCGCAAGCTTTTCAGGGTTCTGCTAATGAATCACAGGTGGGCCTGATGATGAACCATGTTGAAGATTAAGGGAACTCCGAGTTGGTTTGTGATATATATTGTGTGTGAGGGCTTTTTAGAATCCACTTGGTGAGCAGTTGGGTCAACAGTCACAAGATCACGCTGATGGTGAACTTCGAGGATGTGCAACGGAACTCGGGATTGGTTTGATATAGGTAAATGCTGTGAGGGCTTTTTAGAATCCACTTGGTGAGCGGTTGGGTCTACATTCACAAGATTTCGCTGATGATGAACTTCGAGGAAGTGCGACGGAACTCAGAGTTGGTTTGAGATAGATATATGTTGTAAAGGTTTTTTAGAATCTACTTGGTGAGTAGTTGGGTCTACAGTCACAAGGTAATGAAATGTCAAAAAGGGGCTTAGGAGCCAGTTTTGGCCAGTTCTTAGGTACATTTTCAAAGTAGGTACATAGATAAGTACATATTTCATATTGTTACCGATTTAGTAAACAGCAAGTATCATAATTTACCTACAATAAATTACGGTACAATTACATTCCGGTACCGGTTACATGTATTGAACATTTCCCATCACTGCGCATTCACCCGACAGCGCGCGGTCCTTGAAACGACCAATCGCAGCGCCGATATTACCCACCCGCCCCGCATGTCTTCCGCATGTTTTGGTGACTTCGTTCGCGAACAAAATTAGCAAGATTATTACTCTATAGGAGGTTCTCTGTGGTGTAGATAAAGCAGTGTATGAAACTGTACGTAATTAGGCCTTAAAACGTAACAGTTACATAAACTACTATTATAAAAGATCATTGATTAGAGCATGCGGGAAGTTCCGATAATTTACACAAAATAAATATATTATTAGATATTCGTCTAGACCTCTCTTTACTATGTAGGGTGTATAGCACGCCTTAAGCGTGACATTGACAATGACAGTAGAGTAGCTGTCAATTTAGGCGGGAACACGAGAGATCTTTCCCTTATCCCTACCAGTGTTGCCAGATCTCCTGTTTTTACAGGAGATCTTCTGGTTTTAGGGTGTGTCTACTGTTCTACTGTTTTTCTCTCAAATTCTACTGGATTTAAGAATTTCACTCGTATAATCAAGAAAAAAAACCATAATGTACGCATAACTTGTCAAAGTTATCGAAGTGAGTGTAAGACGCCCTTAAATTCAATCGTAGTGTATAACATCTAATGTCACAATTTCTGATGTTACGAAATGAACGATCAGAACGATGAATCTGTGGACCCTGTGGTCATGGCAAGGGTGTCTATCTCCACGCTGTGACAGCTACTGCCTTGGAACGTATCGGATACGTTTTCGGGGTTGTCAAAATCCCTTCCGTTTATTTGCGGTATGGCCATTGACCACAGACAAGATAAAGTATTTAAGTAGTTTATAGTAGTAGTTTTGTACTAAAATAATAATTAGATTGGGCAAATAAGGTAATAAATCGGACATTTATCTAATATTGTAATAAAATTACTGATAGATTACGTAGATTAAGGCAGATTGGGGCAGGTCCAGCAATTATACTAATTACGTACTTGTCAACCCTACAACGTCGAAAGGTAAAATTGTATGGAGACGTCATGTGTCAAAGTTCTGTCAAACGTTGATTTCGTACGGAAGACGACCTTCTGTATGAAATACTATTATATTATTCTGTGGTTATGGTTAGATAAGTAAGAAACCTTTCCCTGTAGATAAGAAAATTGACAGCTATGTAAATAAGATGATACAATTCAAGTGAGGATGAAAATAATCAGCATAATAGCATATTAATTTATTGCATTTTGGTAAGTTTTATGAAAGAAATTTTGTCTACTGTTTTTATTTTTAATCTCCTGTTTTTAGGGCTCGTATCTACTGATCTATTCAGATTGGACCTGGCAACACTGATCCCTACAACGCTGCGCGTGGACATTGCTTTATTTTGTAAATTAGTTAATTCGAGCCGATTGCCTGATATTATTGTAAAACCTTTGATTATAGAACCCAAGTTTGATCTGGAAGTGTTTTATTTCCAACATCAGACGTGGGAAATGAGCTTATAGCCTGCAAAGTGCTTGCCGTACTACAAACCGCGTTGGTCTAAGTTAACGTTGTTTTGGCATCATTTGTCTTTGTTTAAATCCGAAACAAGAAGTGTATTTCAACCACAAACACGTATCGTAATTAGCAATGTCCACGTCCGTAGTAGATTTCCGCGGCGAGATCAAAAGGGCCGTACTTCTCGCGTACGGCCATTACATACGGCCTTTGTGGACGCAGATAGTGCGAAACATTTTGTTTTCAGCATTTACAGGTGATATTCAAAGTACCGATATGTGCAGATGAAGTCTTCGAAGCCAAAACAAACAGTGGAGCTTCATCAGGATTTAGTTGCAGCCTAGAGCCTAGGTCATACCAGGAGACTACGGCGGCGTTACCAGTCGCCGGCCACCAACTAAATGTATACAGCTCTATGGAGGATATCTCACCTTCTGTCCACTTAGCTGCGCAAACTAAAAGTCATCAAGTGCCTAATGTGGAAGTTCAATAAACTACAAATGCAAATGAAAAGAGTGTTGCCAATCATTTTTCAAGGTGTAGCGTGGCGTGAGCGCTCCAATACAAAGGAATGGTCAATGATACCGTGGCGTTTCTCATAGAATGAAGAACTGTTAGTACCTACAAGCAAGTGGTAACTTATATGAGTTATATGTGAACAAATACATTAATGTGAAGGTATGGAGTAATGTACTTATTTATCATTGGTACAGTTAAACCACTATCAGGTAAATAGAGTATGCTAGTAATCAGTTACTTATTTTCAAAGCGGATATTTAACGGCCTCCTAGCCCAGTCGGTAGTCACCCTGCCTACGAAGCAGGAGGTCCCGGGTTCGAATCCTGGTCAGGGCATTTGTTTGTGTGTTTATCACAGATATTTGTTCCTGAGTTATGGATGTTTTCTATGTATTTAAGTATTTATCAATATTTATCTATTATATATATTGTCGTCTAGTACCCATAACAAAAGCCTTATTGAGCTTACTGTGGGCCAAGATCGATTTGTGTAAGATTGTCCTATAATATTTATTTATATTTATTTACCTACATGCTCTTAGAAATCAGTTTGCCTAGCTAGCAAAGTTCATATTATTGCAACTTAAGATCTATTCTAAGAGTTATGTCATCATATTATTAGACCGTTGATAAAGATCAGTTATGCATGCCTAGCACCTACAGTGACCATTTCACTCAATTGTGGGGAAACATTTATGCTAAAGAGTAATTAATCATTTTCACAGTTTAAATTATTCAAAATAAATAAATAGGAAAACGCTCTAATCGATTCATAAACACTTGTTTGTTCAATATTTTTATTTGTGAACTAAGATAAATGTAATTGTTGCTTTCCTATTTGAACAAAATCATCTTATGGCATTCCATACTTTAGCACAGCGGGTATGGGCTGCCTACCCTATGTTCCTATTCAAGCAGTTCATGTTCAGTAATATGGTGCAGAGACATTGAGAAATCTCTTCTTATTCATTATTGAAACATGAATATTGCAGTAGACAATTAGTTAAAAATTTAGTCATAATTATTAGAGAGCCCGTGGATGTTATTTATGCAAGGCTGCGGACCCACGACATTGATAAGTTTCAGTATCAGATCTTTCTGTATATTGGTTCTTTTGTCTGTTCTGAGGAATTAGTCGACTCTACACAATATTCAAATTCGGAGATTTCTTCACTACTTACAAATGTTAAGTCTTTCAGGTTAACATTGACCTTAGTAGCATTTCAATACAGGGACGGGCCTGCTATCCCTTATAAAGGGTTTCGTATGGGTTTTGCATAAGGCTTAACTTATAACTTTTGAACGCTAAGTCCGAAAATTACGGGAAAAACGGGTGGATAGAGGAAGGAAAAAACTATTTTTTGAAATTATCAGAATTACGAAAAGCCAAAAATGAAAAAAACATAATAAGAAAAATACAGAAATCTCAAAAATCCAAGTCTGAGCAAAATCTAAAACCGCAATAACAAGCCTTAGTCCACAGATAAGCAGAGTACGAAGTCCGGAAACGAAGCAGAAAATTATTTTACGTATTATATCCAAAATTCGCACAAAACCCTCTATAAACACCGTAACGGCTCCTCAAGTCTGTTAACCCTCCATACAGGACCAATTCTATTTTTCACGCACGTAAGAAGTTTTTTTTTCAGTTTTTAAAAAATTAGAATATGATACCAAAATTATGCTCTTAAATGAAAAGAATTACCAGCATATGAATGACTAGATATAAGTCATCATCATCATCATCATTTATTAATGAACAATATACATTGTATTTGAATTATGTAAATACAGTACAACTAGATTAGAATAATTACAATATGAAACACTTCTTAAAACTACGTACACTATATACAAATAAATTAATTTTGATGTCAAAATGTAATCAGGAGAAGAAAATCACACATACACACACACACACACATACATATACATAGTCACATACGTGCCGCTCACGGCAGTGAACACTCTACTTCGCAACCACCACCACAACGCTCAGTTCAAGCATTCCCCCTAGAAGAAGCTTTTGGGTCACCATTTCTCAACAATACAGGTTCGATGGCCGGCATTTGGCAATCACGTTGGAATAAAGTATGTACCCTACAAGGCAAAATTTATGATCTGCCCTCCTCCAATACCACAAGCAGGAAATTCATTCACACGCTTGCCGATGAAGTCTATATGCTAACAAAATCCCAATATCCGTCCGAACGATTACTAATATTCACCGCCGTCCTGTTACAAAGAGATAAAAATGTTAAACAAGCGAAAGATATAAGTCGACTTATCGATCGCCGCTTAAAGTTGTGGTCAGATGATCATATAGACATCTTGATAACCGAGGCAATAAAATCAAACATCTCTCTTTGTAATTTTAAAAACCGAAAGAAACACAATGACAACATAACGCAAACTTTCACACGCCTAATCTTAAGAGGAAAAATACGTGAAGCTCTAAACTGGTTGCTGACGAAAGATTCTAGCAAAATTCTCAACACGAATGACGAAATCGATGACACCGGGAAAACCGTAGGTGATGCCCTAAAAGAAAAACACCCACCTCCTAAAACGCCAAATCCTGACCTTTTTACCCTGCCCGAAGATCTCCCCAATATACCCCCACTACTAGAAGTTGACATAACAAGCAACCATGTTGAGCAGGTGGCTAGAAAACTACATGGCGGCGGCGGCCCTACAGGTACAACCTCTGAAAATTGGAAAGATTTCCTCTTAAGATTCGGGGAAGCGAGCCTACATTTAAGGAAGTCCATCGCCGAACTAACTATGAAACTAAATAACGAATATGTTCCATGGAATCAGATACAAGCACTGATGTCAAGCCGCCTTGTAGCCCTAAACAAATGTCCAGGTGTATGACCGATTGGCATAGGTGAATGCCTGCGGAGAATCATATCCAAATGCATGATATTAGCCACCAGCTCCGAAGTAACTGAAGCATGCGGCCAATCACAACTCTGCAGTGGCCTTAGTAGCGGCATTGAAGGCGGAATACATGCCATGAACGATATTTTTCAAAATAAATGTCTTCCTAGCTCAAATTGGGGAATGCTTCTCGTTGACGCAGACAACGCATTCAACTCCGTTAATAGACAATTAGCACTTTGGCAAGCCAGAATATATTGGCCACATTGCGCTCGCTTTCTATATAACACTTATAACGGCCACGCAGAACTTGTCATCCGTGACTCCGACATGAGGTTATGCAGCAAAGAAGGTGTTACTCAGGGAGACCCGCTAGCAATGCCACTCTATGCCCTTGCAACTATACCAATAATAAACAAAATGAAAGAAGAAAAGAACACAATACAATCCTGGTATGCAGATGATTCCTCAGCCCAAGGCGATTTGAAAAGTATCCGTAATTGGTGGGACAAAATCAACTTAATAGGTCCGTCCTTTGGATACTACCCACAAGCCAAAAAAACTTTGCTCATAGTATCAGAGGATGACAAAAATATTGCCGACCGGATCTTCAAGAACACCAACGTAACCATTGTAACTGGTTCTCGTTATCTAGGAAGCTACATAGGTGAAGGAAAAGAAGACTTCATTCAAAATAAAATAACCAAATTTATTTCCACTATTGAAAAAATATCGCAAATCTGCAAAGACTCACCCCAAGCTGCCTATACCACCCTCACCAAAGCTGTACAATTTCAATGGGCCTTTCTTCTACGTGTGCTAAAAAATTCAAATGAATACTTTGAACCACTAACGCAAGCAATACGCACGATCTTCTTACCAACACTGTTCGGTGGTGACGTATCTTCAATAGAAGCCGACCTTTTTTCTTTACCCGTGAATAAAGGTGGCCTTGCAATCTCTAACCCTTTCAATTCTACCAACTTAAACTACGACATCTCTAGGAAAGGTTGTACTGCATTGACTATCGCTTTAACAGAGAAAAAAGACATCGACTTATCTCAACACACTACATACTTAAAAGATGCACGGAAAGAAGGTCGCAAAGAAAAAGAAGTCCTTGATGACAATTTTTTGGAATCAACCCTGGCAAAATTTACTCCCAACAAGAGAAGGGCAATTGAAAGATCCATCGCAGCGAAAATGAAAATAAAGTCATCTTGTCTGGCTGTCCGTGATTCCTACAAGAAAAGATCACTTTGACCTATCTCCTTTAGAGTTCAGAGATGCGCTAGCAATACGCTACCACCGCATACCGATCTCCATGCCACAATCCTGCGACGGCTGTGGAAATGACAACTTCGACATTGATCACGCACTCTGTTGTAAAACAGGTGGCCTAATAACGAGACGCCACAACGAAATCAGAGACCTTTTCTGCGAACTTTGTCAACAGGCGTGGGGCAATGTAACAAAAGAACCACTAATTTCTGAAACCGAAGGCGGACTGCGAGCAGACTTATCCTGCCGCGGCGTGTGGGACGCTCAGAGGGAGGCGTTGTTTGATATCCGTGTCTTTGACACCGACGCTCCTTCTTACGTCTCGCGACCCGTAGCATCTGTTTTAAAGTCAGCCGAAGATGAAAAGAAGAGAAAATACGCAATAGCCTGTGAAATACAACACGCTACCTTCACACCAATAGTAACCTCAGTAGATGGCGTCTTCGCTCCCCAAATGTCATCCTTCATAAAACACATGGGAGAAGCCATTGCCGACCGTTGGAACAGATCCCTGAGTACTGTCCTAGGATGGCTTAGAGCCCGAATAAGCGTCGCCATTATACGCGCCACAAGCATGTGTATTCGTGGCACACGCCACAAATTTAAACCAAGATGGCTCGGTTTTGACGACGGTGCCGCCCTGCCCCACATAGACTGATATTTCTTATGTGTATTTATGTCTTTATTTGTACTCGCTTTTATATTTATTTGTTTGTTCGTTTGTTTGTCTGGTAAATAATTTTTTGCGTAATATACATAGCACATCATAGTCATCATGTCGAAAAAATATCCTCTATTAGCTCACCAAACGAAGACGCTTAACTGCCTGATAGGGGAAGTAATTCGTGTATAGCTGAATTTTGGTGTAGTTGTAGGCAAAGGTATCTTACACAACATACTAAAAGTACCGGTGGATGGGGGCGCCGCTAGCGGGGGGAGGGGGGTGTAAATGTCCCTTATTTTGGTTTTTCGTAAATAACTCGGTAACGGTAGCTCATACGAAAAAATGTTTTATTGCTTAATTCATCCACATCTAAATTTCTATAAAAAAGATTCTTTGCAATTTTTTGCTAGGATCAATGTTTAATGAGATATCGAGGAAATACGATAAACACTTTTTTAAACTTTCGGAGCTAATATTTACGAAAGTATTAGTTTTGTCCAAAAATTGTTTCAGAATACCCTTATTGTTTTAAAAAGACCTATCCAACGATACCCCACACATTAGGGTTGGAGTAAAAATAATTTTTACCCCCCCACTCCATGTGTACGGGAGGTACCCGAAAAAATAATATTTTTTCACATTTTGTTTTAAAACTTTGCCGGCGTGAATAAAGTACATACTCACACGATTTTTATATTTTCTAATACTAACCATCACTGAGCAGGCTGCTCACCCTGCTACCTCACTTCCTACCCTTATAGTTTCGCCATGTCCGTCTGACCCCATCTGTCCGTCTAGATGTCTAGTACTAAACATCACTGAGCAAAGCCGTGGACGGACAGACGGGGACAGACGGACATGCCGAAACTCCAAGGGTAGGACCCCTCCTCACCCTGCTCAGTGATGGCTAGTACTAGAGAAATGAAATTTCGTATAAGTATGTGTTTTAATTACGCAGACAAAGTTTTAAAACAAAATGTGAAAAAATATTATTCTTTCGGGTACCTCCCGTACACATGGAGTGGGGGGTAAATATTTTTTTTACTCCAACCCTAATGTGTGGGGTATCATTAGATAGGTCTTTTAAAAAAAATAAGGGTATTCTGAAACCACTTTTGGATAAAACTAATACTTTCGTAAATATTGGCTCCGAAAGTTTAAAAAAGTGTTTATCGTATTTCCTCGATATCTCATTAAACATTGATCCTAGCAAAAAATTGCAAATAATCTTTTTTATAGAAAATTTGATGTGGATGAATTAAGCAATAGAACATTTTTTCGTATGAGCCACCGTTACCGAGTTATTTACGAAAAACCAAAATTAGGGACCTTTACACCCCCCCCTTTCCGCTAGCGGCACCCCCATCCACCGGTACTTTTAGTATGTTGTGTAAGATACCTTTGCCTACAACTACACCAAAATTTGGCTATACACGAATTATTTCCTCTTAGTTTTCCTTCATTAGGTGGGCTATATGGAGTAGTAACACTTGTTTAGCAAAAATACCCTCGGCTTATTTTTAAACGCGTTGATATTGGCGACCACCTTTTCAATTGGTAATTTATTGAAGAGAACAATTGACTGATACGCTGCCGAGTACTACAGTAATATAAAATTAACTTTATTAATTTGAAATTTTAACTTAATACTTCTCCAATTAGCTAACCAAGGGCGGGTTTAAATTCAGCAAGCTCTACCCGCACCTTTTCCATTAGGTACTCGATCATAATTGTAACATATGAATATTATGATATTTATTATTAAATAATTCAGATAAATACTTCCCTACCTAACTCTTGATACCCAATGACGTAATGACAGTAATGAAATAGACTACTTAAAGTCGTACTTACCTACCTAACCTTTATGTGGTGAATGCCATAAACGAGTAAAACTGTCACTTATACGTCAACATATAATGCTAAAGATTTTGTTGCATAAAGCCTAATTTCCGGGCTATTTCTCTTTCATTCATCTCAATTTATTCAACAAAATATGGACAAATATTTACGGCCCGAGCGGTTTGACGCGGACCCGTCGTCAAATGTCGACAACGCTGCTGCTTGGGTTCATTGGAGGAAAACGTTTGAAAGCTTCCTCGCCTCGGTACAAAGGGCCGACAAGGAACCATGTACTGAAGAACTGAAATACAAACTCTTGCTAAACCACCTTTCTGCGGGTGTATACAGCTATATACGTGACGAAACTAAATATAAAGATGCAATCGGTAAGCTTGAAACACTCTTTGTCAAGCCAGCCAATGAAGTTTATTCTCGATTCAAACTGATGAAAAGGCAACAACAACCAGGCGAAGCCATTGACAAGTACGTTCAAGAACTTAAACTTCTGGCAAAAGACTGTGCGTTCAAATCCGTGTCATCAGAAGTAAACGAAAGCGAATACATTAGAGACGCTTTCATAGCGGGTTTATCATCAACTGCTATTCGACAGAGACTTCTGGAAAACGCTTCTCTTAGCCTAGCCGACGCGCACAGACAAGCTCGCTCACTTGAAATGGCGCAGGTTAACAACGAACATTACCAACAACCATCTGTAGGTACATTTGTCAACGCTACCACTACACATAAACAAGCTTCACGTTATGGCACCTGCTACTTTTGTGGATCCAGCAGACATCAACGTCGGCTATGCCCAGCTCTTAACGCAATTTGCCTGACCTGTGGAAAGAAAGGTCATTTCGCAAAAGTATGCAAAAGTACACCACAACAGCAGAGCGCTTCTGCAGCTTGTTGCGATGAAAGCCAGGAAACTGTCACGGACACTTCACCAACACATCTCTCATGTCTCAGCGCAGCCACTAATAATGACGCCAATACAGCAATCGCCGACATTATTATTAACAAAGATATCACTGCCAAAGCACTCATCGATACGGGGAGCTTCGCCAGCTTTGTCAATAGTCAACTAGTCGAAAAATACAAAATTAATAGGACTACTTGTACACAAAACGTTAATATGGCTGCGACACACTTGGTTTCAACCGTTGAGGGACGCTGTGTGTTAAATTTTGAACTACTCGGTCATAGCATTGAGGCTGAATTTTTAGTAATGCGAGGATTATGCGCTGACGTCATCATTGGCCGAGACATCTTAAAAGGACACCAGAAACTTGTAATGCATTATGGCGGGCCCCGTCCGCCACTGAAATTATGCTCCCTGTCAAGAGCTAACATCGAACCTGTCCGTCTGTTCCCAAATCTTCTGCCGGATTGCTAACCTATAGCCATCAAGTCAAAGAAACACTCACCAGACGATGCCGCATTCATCAGCGCAGAGATTAAGAAACTTTTGGACGACAAAATCATCGAGCCGAGTCATTCCCCTTGGCGCGCTCAAGTTTTAGTAACTTCAAATGAAAACCACAAAAAGAGAATGTGCATTGATTACTCACTCACGATAAACAAGTACACTCAACTGGACGCGTATCCCTTGCCCAGTATCGAAGACATTGTAACAAAAGTAGCGAAATTTAGAGTATTTAGCAAGATTGACTTACGAAGTGCATACCATCAGATACCAAGAGTGGAAAATGAAAAACCTTATACTGCGTTCGAAGCCGATGGTAACTTATATCAATTTTGTTAAATCCCGTTCGGAGTTACTAACGGGGTCGCTGCTTTCCAGAGAGCCATCAACTCTATACTGACCAAGGAAAAAACCCAAGGGATTACGCTTATCTCGACGATATTACTGTGTGCGGTCACGATCAAGATGATCACAACGAGAAATTAAAACATTTCTTAGATGTCGCTAGTCGTTATAACCTGACGCTAAATCTAGAGAAAAGCGAATTCTCAAAGCAACAAATAAACATTCTCGGGTACAATATTCACAACGGTATTATAAAGCCTGACCCCGATCGACTTCGCCCACTCATAGAGCTCCCTGTTCCAGATAATACAGCTTCACTAAGGCGAGCTCTAGGCCTTTTTGCGCATTATTCAAAATGGATACCCAATTTTTCAAAGAAAATTCATCCTCTGGTTAAGTATGAAACCTTTCCTTTGTCATCGGAAGCTAAAGACGCTTTTGAACAGATAAAAAAGGAAATAGCTGACTCGACTCTGCACGCAAAATTGACGATAAGATCCTTTTTACTGTCGAAACCGATGCGTCGGACTACGCTATTGCTGGAACTTTGACACAAGAAGGTAGACCGATAGCTTTTTTTTCTCGGACACTCGCTTGCTGTGAACGGAACTATCCTGCAGTCCAAAAGGAAGCTACAGCTATAGTCGAATCAAAAAGAAAATGGCGCCAATTCCTATGTGGCAGAGCGTTTCGTTTAATCACGGATCAAAAGTCAGTATCCTACATGTTTGACCAAACACATTCGTCAAGAATAAAGAACGATAAGATACAACGTTGGAGATTGGAGCTGGCTTTGTTTAAGTTTGACATCGTGTATCGTCCAGGAACAGAAAATAAAGCCGCTGACGCACTATCCCGCGCAAATATAGTAGCCGCATCTACAGCACAAAATGACTTACGAACGCTTCATGACAACCTTTGCCATCCAGGGATCACAAGGATGAGTCACTGGGTGCGAAATAAAAATTTACCTTACTCAATTGATGAAGTTAAACAAGTGACATCTTCATGTCGTGTATGCGCTGAACTAAAACCCCGATTTCACAAAAGTACCGGCACTCTTATAAAGGCGACTTCGCCATTTGAAAGGCTTTCCGTTGATTTCAAAGGACCGTTGCCAACAGAAGGTTCTAAAAATCGCTACATATTGACCATAATTGACGAATATTCTCGATTCCCATTTGCATACCCCTGTCCAGACCTTACTTCAGAGACGGTCAAAGCTAAACTAACCGATCTTTTTGCGACTTTGGAATGCCAACTTATATACACAGTGATCGTGGGGCAACCTTCTTATCTGACGACCTAAGGCGATTTTTACATGACAAATCCATAGCTACAAGTTATACGACACCCTACAACCCTTGTGGAAACGGTCAAACTGAGAAATATAACGCAAAACTTACCCACAACTAAATGGGAACTTGTACTGACAGGTGCGCTTCACGCTATCCGCTCCTTACTTTGCACTTCAACCAACTGCACTCCCCACGAGCGAATGTTTCTACACCCGAGACGATCTGCAAGCGGCCAATCCTTACCCTCGTGGCTTAGCAATCCCGGGCGTGTCTTACTGAGGAACCACCACAGATCAAGTAAATACGATCCCATTGTAGAAGAAGTAGAGTTGCTCGAAGCAAACCCACAACACTCCCGTGTCCGTTTTTCTAATGGGAGAGAATCCGTAGTGTCAAACCGTCACCTTGCTCCTAGTGGTGACCGACTTCCGGAAACTGATGTCGAAGAGGAAGTGAATGGGGAGGAGGAGCAAGAACAACCAAGCGCAAATGGAAACCAGGCAGCGCCGGCACCCGAGTCTCCTCAACTGCGACGCTCTGCTAGAGAGCGCCATCCCCCAGCTAGGTTGGACGACTATGTCTGCAATTCTATGCCGGGGAGAATGTGGTGAATGCCATAAACGAGTAAAACTGTCACTTATACGTCAACATATAATGCTAAAGATTTTGTTGATTATAGCCTAATTTCCGGGCTATTTCTCTTTCATTCATCTCACTTTATACCTAAGAACAACTGTCAAAAGTATAAAAAGTAATAAAGTAAACGCATTTGTAATATAATAAATAAAATAATACACTTGCAAGAAACTGATCACCTGAAAATAAACATAAGAAATAATAGGCACCAATAAATATAATGTAGAAATAGGTAACTACATTTTGTGCATAAGTACTCGTGTTCATTTTAATTCCGTTTTATAATAACGTTTAACTTCAAGTAGCTATTATTGCATATTGCAATGCGAGACGCAAAGTCAACCCATTGTTCAAGTTTAACCTCCACATGCACAAGAATGTATCGGCACATGGCACATGCATCGCTCGCAGCTGCACTCAACTCAGTAAAGCGTCAGCCACGCGGCGAAGCGAACGCCCGTCTTGGCTTTGGTCATGGCCAACTAAAAATCAACGTTATTTTGCAGAGAATTATTGATTTTTCCTCTAAGTTAACAAGACTCAGGTCTTTTACAATTTATTTATTTTCGCGGGTTCATCGCCAGACAGCCGTGTAGATTTCATGTAGGTGCGGAGTTCGCACCCGAACGACCTCTTTTTTTTCGTACGTATTATAAGAACGCCCTGTCTGCCAGGCGAGGCCGCCAAGCAGGGACCAATGATATTCATGTGCGATAAAATGTAAGTGCCTTTTACGTAGTACAAACATTTGACGGGTAAGTCTTTGTATTTTCTAAAATAGGTACAAAATAAAAATCCTACTTTATGGCCCACCGCGTGCATTTCACATGTTAAGTGTTACGACGCAACGGAGCCACGCAGTTACGTCGCCTAAATCAACCTAGTATTAAGTCTTTTTATATGTTTATTTTGTAGTTCGCAGTGCCTTTTCGCAGTTTTTACTGTAAACTGTTTTGAATAATATATAATAATAATGTGCACAGGTGTTCATGAAATGCTTATCGTTATCGGGAATCATTTTTCACGTTTTCTCTCAAGTAAATGGTCGAATAAACGATTCAATACACTATACAATATTAGGATAGCAAAATATTCGAAAAAAAAAGTTAAAGTTTTGTTTAAAATGAAATCGTTACACAAAGGAAATAAACCGTAGACGATGTATCATCAAAAATTGCAATATTATGTGATTCAGATTTTCATTAATTATAATTACTAATTAGGGGTTTCTACACGACAGCCAAGATGAGTCTATCCTTTCAATGTGCCTCTGTTAGAACTCTTAGTTGTGTCCACTACCTAAAAGTTCTAATTTGGGCATCACATTTTCGGGTATTCTACAGAAACAGTCAAGAGTTATAGAAGATTTAGCAGATTCCTAATAGTAGGGTACACGAACAAAATCAGCTTCGATAACTCACAAGTGGCCAATTTTTTGTAGTCGGTTAGAATACTCTGAGAACTACTCCTTATAAAAAAATATATCGGATTTTGGTGTAGATTTAGGTATAAAGTAGGTATTTGTTAACAGGCCTTCTCAATTCAAGGTAAGATTATACAAATGGCATTTTTCTTGATGATATAATAGTATTTGACTGTTTGGACAGCGGCTGTCATTTAATAACGTATTTTTCAACAGCTTAATTCAGTATAATGTAAAACATTTAAAAAAATCATATTTCCACAAAAACATTTTGCAAGTGTTTTATGATGACTGCATTATATTGAAAGCTATGTAAAGTAACTATCATGTTTAAATTATAATAGATTCATCAATAGATTGATTTTATTACAGCATTTGAATTTTAAAAGCGTTGTCTTGACCATAAAAGAAATCTCCGAAATTTTCAAGTCAGCGTGTTTAGTTTATTATTATTATAGTAATGTTTATCAAAAAGAAATAACGAATTTATCAATCGCTGTAAGTTTTATGAACTTATCAGTTCAATTCGTAATTTGAACGCATGGAGATTGGCGCGGGAGTCTTGTGCGCAGGCAGCGCGAGCGGGTCCACCAATCACGACGCACAGTGTCACTGTCTTTGTTTGTGTTTAACTCTCACCGCTCAACCGCGATGGCGATGATCCTCTCAAACAACAAAATGTCGAAGATAAGTGCATTTTGTGGTCAATTATTGAATTTCACATGGACATGTATATTTATGAGCATGTTATTATGTTTTGTGCCGAATTCAAATAGCTGTCTGTGGTGTTGTGGATTCAAATAGCTTTCATATGCGATATGAATATTACATTACTTATCCCAGTAGTGGATCGACAAGTTTAAAGAAGTAAATTCTTAAAGTCTTATCGTTTATTGATGTTTTTGTTAAGTATATTCTCACCTGTCTCCGCCTGTGGTCACGTCGGTTAGGCACAGATGAAATACAAACTGTTCCCTTCGGTCCACGGTGGGCACAGATGGGAAAAGTTACATTGAAAGGCTGTTATCGTTTATTAATGAATGTCTTTGGTTAGATGATTAAATTAAATAACTTATTCCAGTGGATTGACCAGTTCAACTAAATAAATATGAAAGACTGTAATCGTTAATTGATGCCGTTACTTAAGATGTTCCTTAATTTGTACAGTCAGCAGCAGAAGTAGCTTAGCGGGGAGGTGTTCAAAAATTTCTTGACACTATTTTATTGTTAAGAGAATAAGAGTGAGTGAACGTAATTTTGAACACCTCACCCACTAAGCTACTTCTGCTACTGACTACGCCAGTTGTAAATGACTTGGTCAAACAAATAAATATGCAAAGTTGTTATCGTTCATTAACTAATGTCTTCCTTTAGATATTACATAACTTCGAGTGGTTTGTTTAGTTAAAAATAATAAATAAGATAATTTATTGTATAACTTACAGTAGCTGAGCTAGTATATCGTTAATATAAATATTTTTGATACTTGCATCAAGAGATACTGCTCTTCCACAGATGGTAGGTTACAATGATAATGTAATATAAAACAGTAACTTGCAAAATTAAAACAATAGAAAAAACTAAATTAAATTGACTAATTCTAACATTCAAATTTGCATGCTAAATAAAACTAAACAAATCATTAGAATTTACAGGAAATTATTATATAAAGCAAAATTTCTTTCATTACAGTATATTCAGAGCAATGACGCGTAATTTCAGTGACCGCGAGGCAACCGGATGGCTCGCGGTATTTAAGCTCCTGAAGTGGAAGAGGAACCGCCCCGTGCAACCCGAACTGACCCAACTTGGACTGGAGCGGAAATGGAGGGGGAGTGCAAAAAAAAATTTTTTATCGCTAGGCAACCGATTGAAACAGCGGTTACCTGAAAGAATGTTATATAACAAAATTTTACTGCTATCCCTCCTGGTTGGAGAGGGATGAAGTTTCATAGGAGAGGGTTGGCATTTGGGCATATCGTTTTCCACATCATACAAAACTCATAAAACGAATGCCATCCGATTTCAATGATTGTAAGTACGTTTTTCCTAAGTTCTCCTCCACCGATTGAAAAATACGCCTTGCGTCCGACTTCCAACTCTGATGGTTCGATACCTGCCTGGCCTGGGTGGATGGCAGTTTCCGGTGTCTGTATGTGATGAAGAATAAGCATGCTAATTTTCAAGCGGTTGCCTGACAAATTTTTTTTTATTTTTTTTTCGTCTCGTAAAGGGAACCAGTCCAACCAGGAGGGATGGCAATAAATTTTTGTTGTATAATCAGCGTACATTCTTTACGTACAAATAAATAAATATGAAAGACTGTTATCGTTTATTGATGCCGTTACTTAAGATGTTACATAATTTGTACAGTCCGCAGCAGAAATAGGTAAACGGAAAAGGGATTCAAAATGATCTTCACACTACTTTATTACATAACTTGTACCAGTTGTAAATTGACTAAATCAAACAAATAAATATGAAAAGTAACTAGCCTTTTCCCGCGGCTTTGCCCGCGT
The DNA here is from genome assembly GCA_947086415.1 of Pammene aurita. Classification (NCBI taxonomy): domain Eukaryota; kingdom Metazoa; phylum Arthropoda; class Insecta; order Lepidoptera; family Tortricidae; genus Pammene; species Pammene aurita. The sequence continues at coordinate 37,070,667 of OX352295.1, forward strand.
ACTGTAAGTACTCAAAAAAAATGCGATACCCATGTTGATTTTCAGACTTTGTGACCACATTTGCTCCTTTTGGGGGTTGAATTTTCAAAAAACCTGAAACACGTGTTTACTCATTTATCGTTAGGAACATTCCTGTGAAGTTTCGAATAAAATAGTCTTAACAAATCTTGATTCGCTATACAAACTTTGGACCCCCATTTTACCCCCTTAGGGAGTGAATTTTGAAAAATCCTTTCTTAGTGCATCCCTAGACCTTATAAGGAACCTACGTGCCAAATTTGGAATCTCTAAAACCAGCGATTTGGGCTGTGCGTTGATATGTCAGTCAGTCAGTCAATCAGTTTTTTCTTTTATATTAACTAATGTCTTTGTTTAGATGTTACATAATGTATTCCAGTAGTGTACTGACTAGTAAAATAAATCAAAATGAAAGACTTATCGTTTATTGATACCTCTATACGCTGTATTCCTATCGGTTCGTCACATGTGGTGTGGAAAAATGGAAATACACTCTTAGTTTAGATGTCACAAAACTTGTTCTAGCAGTAAATAATAAATATTATGGGACAACCTTACACAAATCAACCTAGTCCCACAGCTTACTCAATAAGACTTATGTTGTAGTTGTAGTTACTAGGCGACGATACGAGTATATACAACATGTTACTTGAGCCACTAAAAACCCCAGACCCCCCAAATGATTTATAGGGTTCCGTAGTCAACTAGGAACCTTTATAGTTTCGCCATGTCTGTCCGTCCGTCCGTTCGCGGATAATCTCAGTGACCGTTAGCACTAGAAAGCTGAAATTCAGTACTAATATGTATATGAATCACGCCGACAAAGTCGTAAAATAAAAAGTGGAAAAAAATGTTTTATTAGGGTACCTCCCCTATACGTAAAGTGGGGAGTGATTTTTTTTTTCATTTCAACCCTAATGAGTGATATATTGTTGGATAGATATTTAAAAATGAATACAGGTTTACTAAAATCATTTTTTGATAATGTAAATATTTTCGGAAATAATCGCTCCAGAAGCAAAAAAAATGTGTCCCGCCCCCTCTAACTTTTTTATATAAGTTTTAAAAATATGAAAAAAATCTCAAAAGTTGAACTTTATAAAAACTTTCTAGAAAAATTATTTCGAACTTGATAGGTTAAATAGTTTTTGAAAAAAAATTACAAAATAATTTCTGAACTAAGTTTGTAATTTAACCGTATAAGCAGGTGTTTATTGTACCTGTAATTTCTACAGAATCACATGAAATAACGTGCTTTCAAATAAAGTAAAAACGGTAAAAATCGGGTCACGCAATAAAGAATTATCCCATAAAAATCATCTTCCATACTTTAAGCTCGCGCGCAATAGTTTACTTAATTTGCCGATAGATGTCGCTGTACTTTGAACGATCATATCATATCCTACATGGCTGTGTTATTTTAACTCTTAAGTGGGGACACTTACTGTGACGGACGGAAAACTACGGAACCCTACACTGAGCGTGGCCCGACACGCTCTTGGCCGCTTTTTTATTATTGCTAATTAATCTCGAGTATTTGTTTTCCACCGGTTACTTATTTTGAAAGATATTCTTATGTTTCGTTTTCCTTGCAATTCTATTCAATTGTTAACTACATATTTGTTGCGTTGTTGTCACATCTCTACATGTGTCATGTCATGTCAACCTATCAACCTACTTTGTCAATTTCTATGACATGACATAAGATGATATACTTTGACAATTACAACCCATATGACACTATGTACAGTGAAAAAACAAGTTTGTCAAAGCTGCCAGCCTTTATTAAATAGTCAACCTCTATCTCCTAACCTCTCGGTAAAATAGTAAACTGTAGTAGTAGAAACTTTTAGACTCAACGCGTATAAAATTGGAAAATTAAAGAAAAAGTATACCCATAGTAGTGTATTTAGGTATAAGTAATTAAAGTAAGTGCTTACTATTTAATTACTAGAATCATATCGGCACTACCCGATCATTGTTTACAGTTCACAGTTTCCTGCTACCCAAAGGTTGTCTGGTAGAGATCGCTTTTTAGCGATAAGACCGCCTGTTGTTACCTAGCTTTTATCACTGTATCACTGTATACTTTATTATACCCATGTAAGGATATACTGCAATCGATTCCACTCTACATTCTGAACAAACAGTTTTTAGGTTTCTAGTCTTGGGTATAACACGTTATATAATAGATAAATACTTAAATACATAGAAAGCATCCATAACTCAGGAACGTGATAAACACGCAAATAAATACCTTATTCAGGATTCGAATCCGGGACCTCCTGCTTCATAGGCAGTGTCACTACCGACTAGGCTAGGAAGCCGTTAACGCAGTAAGTTGATTAAATCATACTAATTAATATAGATGACTGTTATTCGTTTACTGATATATTCAGAGCAATGACGCGTAGTTGCAGTGTTCGCGAGGCAACCGGGTGGCTTGCGGTATTTGAGCTTCCAACGTGTTGTGGGACTGTGCAACCCGAACTAACCCCACTTTGACTTAATTTCCAGTGTATGCGTGTGATGAAGACCGAGCATGCAAATTGCCATTCACCCTGGCCTGGTCAGTCGATCAATCCATCAGTGTTGGAAACCGGGAAAATATAAGAAGGGGGGGGGGAACAAAGTACAAGTTGGGTTAGTTCGAGTTGCACAGGGCGGTTCCACAACACTTCGGGAGCTCAAATACCGCAAGCCATCTGGTTGCCTCTCGGACACCATAACTACGCGCCATGGCTTTAATTAATATCTTTGTTTAAAATGTTACATAATCATGTGTCCATCTGTGCCCGCTGGGAACCGATGGAAATATTTCCCTCCATATGTATATAGGAAAGGGTAAAAAAAACTTTCCATCTAAAAAGCCATAAAAAGCCATATGGGAGCAGGTGAAAATGTTTTATTCCGCTATTAGATGTATTCCCATCTGCCCCGGCCTCGCATGACCAAGGCGGGCATAGATGAGATGGGAACAACTCCTCTCGTTCGACGTCAGTACCCGCCGGGACCGGATGAGAACATAGGTAGCTATTCCCACATGTGCCCGCTAGGGACCGATGGGAATAGTTCCCTTCATGTAAAAATAGTAGGAGGCATTATAAACTTTCCATCGACTCCCACATGGACAGTCATGTGGGAGCAGGTGGGATTTTTTTATTCCCGTATTAGATTTATTATCTGTCCCCACCGCGCATGACCTTCATCAAGGCCAGCGCACATGTGAATGACTCCTCTCGTTCGACGTCTGTACCCGCCAGGAACGGATGAAAATACACCTATTTCCATCTGTGCCTGCTGGGAACCGATGGGAATATTTCCCTCCATATGAATATAGGAAGGGGCAAAAAACTTTCTAACTCCTCGCACATAAAAAGCCATATGGGAGCAGGTGGGAATGTTTTATTCTGCTATTAGGTGTATTGACTGTTTTTTCTTCCCATTCTTATTTAGTTTTACCAAATCATTTTAAATGTAAATATATAGTTTCAAAGTCACTTATAACTCAGAGGGATTGAAATATCGCAACTTCAAAAATAGTAGTTTTTTACATTTTATACCTAAGCCAGCAATGTGTTACTCAACCAGTTTGACATCATACTCGAGTACATGCATAAGAGAAAAAAAGAACGTGTCATGAAAGAAGAAGTGACAATATGACTAGTAGGTACATACGGGAACGCCTTTTTACGTATAAAAATGAAATAACTCACTGACCTGTTGTAATTACCTTTATATTATACTCTCCAACTAAAAAAATAAATCGTTATCAACGCTCAAAACTGTTCGCATTCTGGGCAGTACTATTATTTATTCTGTGCCCTAAACTAAACCAAACGTCCAGATACAATATTCGCGTACCTACTGGTTTACCATGGAAACAGCGCAGCGGCCGGACAACGGCGCACGGCGAACAGGCAACGTCGCGTGCGCGTAATGATTGGTCCCGCCGCTAGCGCCATGACGGCTGCCATAATCTCCGCGCGTTTGAATTAAGTTAAGAACTGATAAGTAAAAAAAACAGGGAGCGATTGATGGATTTGTTATAATTTTGGTGCAAGTTTTAGTAAAATGATAATGAACACAACGCGTTGACTTGAAAATTTCGAGATTTCTTTTATGCCTATTAGAACGCTTTTAAAATTCAATTGTTCATTAAAATTTAAGCGATTGAATAATGTGTAATAAATCAAACCCATTACTTGCCTTCGATAGTTTTTAACATATTTCAGTTGCCATATAACACTTTAATTATCTTTTGGAGGAAGCATATATTTTTTATTTGTTTTCAAAACGGCTATCGATAAATCTGTTAGTAAATGTCAGGGGACATTCATATAGTTAAATACGATAATCTAATGAAAAGAAATACCACTCGAATTATCTTTTATTAAACTTATAAATGTCGCTAACAAATTAATTTTTAATACCTACAGCGACCTCAAAAACAGTTAGAAAAAAGTTTTCGCCATTAGTGCTCAGTGTACTCTTGCTGATACCCAAAAAAATCGGACTTGTGAGTTATGTTTTTTCAGGGCAATTTTACCGTTCCCGTACTCGACTATAAACCATGTTCCCGAATTGGAACGATTGGCAGTGACCATACGCTTGCCAGACATTCCAATTCGGGCACATTGTCTGGAAAACTTCAAGGAAACCTTACGTTATTGTATCGACTCCAAAGTAAAAAAAATTGTCTAAAGGAATCCATTAAGAAAAAATATTAAATTAGTATTTAATGCTGTAATGTTTAGTTTTATAGTTGCCCAATATGCCAGTAGATGGCGCTGTACTATCGACTACATCGCGCTATCGAGATTTTTGTACGACACATATATACTCGTATGCTCGATTTGTCAACAACATGCATTCACCTTCAACACCAGAATACACAATGTGGCCATTGCTTTTGAAAGTTGTGTATTAAAAATCATTTCAGAGTTGAAGGTTTTTAGGGTTCTCCGTAGTCAACTAGGAACCCTTATAGTTTCGGCATGTCTGCCCGTCCGTCCGCGGATAATCTCAGTGACCGTTAGCACTAGAAAGCTGAAATTTGGTACTAATATGTATATCAATCACGCCGACAAAGTGGTAAAATAAAAAGTGAAAGATTTTTTTTTATTAGGGTACCTCCCCTATACGTAAAGTGGGGAGTGATTGTTTTTTTCATTTCAACCCTAACGTGTGATATATTATTGGATAGGTATTTAAAAATGAATTGGGGTTCCCTAAAATCATTTTTCGATAATGTAAATATTTTCGGAAATAATCGCTCCAGAAGTAAAAAAATATGCGTCCCCCCCCCCTCTAACTTTTGAACCATAAGTTTTAAAAATATGAAAAAAATCTCAAAAGTAGAACTTTATAAAAACTTTCTTGGAAAATTATTTTGAACTTGATAGGATGAATAGTTTTTGAAAAAAAAATACAAAATAATTTCTGAACTAAGTTTGTAATTTAACCGTATAAGCAGGTGTTTATTGTACCTGTAGTTTCTACAAAATTACAATGTAATGACGTGCTTTCAAATAAAGTAAAAACGGTGAAAATCGGTTCACGCAATAAAGAATTATCCCATAAAAATCATCTTCCATACTTTATGCTCGCGCGCAATAGTTTACTCAATTTGCCGATAGATGTCGCTGTACATGGAACTCTCATATCATATCCTACATGGCGGTGTTATTAACTCTTAAGTGGGGACACTTACTGTGACGGACGGAAAACTACGGAACCCTACAGTGAGCGTGGCCCGACACGCTCTTGGCCGGTTTTTATTTGTACTGTTTGTTTAACAGTACAAATAATACTTTAAATTGAAATTAAAAACTCGACTTGGCCTCGCGCCTCGCAAATGCGTCGTTTACAGTATGGGCAAGTGTTTTTTTTATACCCATTAAGATAATTTACACATTGGCGACAAAATACGTGGCCACATCTTGTAGCCGCAAGTGGTTGATATGTAAATGTGTCATGACACAGCGGACACACAAACATACTCTGTCGAGAAAAAGTAATAAGGCTCTTCTGCACGGCTAGCACATGATTGCCCGCGGGATAGCTCGCACCTCGAGAGAGAGCAGTCGCGGCTCACCAATTTGTGTCTCGACCTGTCACTTTTTTCGATTTTGGTAGCACAAGTTGATGGCTCGAGAAATTAGTTCATAATTCATATTGCGTCATAATCATGTGTTACATAAGGTCTTACATAAAAGCTTACGGCTAACGTTCACATGAACCCTGTTAGGGCATAGCAATGTTCATTCTTACTAAACTAGTACTTAGGTAACTAATGTATCTAACGATATTTCATTTATCATGCAATATAGGTACATAATAACATTAATAACACAGTTACAGAATAGCGAGAGAGCCATCCCGCGCGCGACTCATCGAGGGTGGCCATTTATCAATGGAACTAACTTTGTTTTTGTGACAACACTGAAATAATCGAATGATGGGTGAACGGAAAGCTTGAAAAACGGGACGTCACTATTCACGATAACTTGGTCTCTTTCTCACACTACCATGATAAAAGAGATAGCAAATATGAATGTTTTAGTCGGAAATGTCAATTCAATACGTCAAAATTTGTTCGTTACGCTTTTGCAGAAAGTTTGTGGTTGTGAATCAAAAAGGAAGAATATGAATTATGGCAGCGAGTACGAAGCGAAAAATGTAAGTATAAGAAGGTACTCTGTGATGTAAGTAAACCAATTTAAAACGCAATATTTTAGTAGACGTAACGTTTGCCACCTTTCTATCGTTTTACATCCTAGAACAGTTGTTGTTAAGATAAGATTGTTTGATTCTCAAAGTCAGTGATTTTTAAAAAATCAAAGGTGTCACTTAGTCCCTATTGTCCGATCTAATTGTATGTACGCTATTTCATTTCAGAGTTCGGAGCACAAACGCTCAACTCAGAATGTTGGTGGACTACATGTCCACCAACCCTCTGTTCGCAGTAGGCGAATTTTCGGGCCCGCTCGGTGCCCAACAAATGGAGGCTGAGTGGGCCAAGGTGCAGGCCCTGCTTGCGGAGGCGCGACCCGCAAAATCCATCCAGCAGTGGAAACATGTAAGTATTATAGATAAGTATAGTTTTTCTTTCCTTCTTATTTACCCCCGTGGAAGCTTGGAACGTAGACGGTATATGCATGTATAGTGAGAGGCTATTTGTTAGTTTGTGTGTTTATACAGAATGTACCTAATAGTACAAAGTCTTACTAATCCACCATTCACATATATATTAAAATAACAATAATTTTAAACAAAAAAGAACCGACTTCACTTAGCATCCACCTTTACAACAGCAAATGCTCGAGCTGCTGTAAAAAATACTCAAATCACTATAGGTGTGCCTATAATAGTTGAAGAGTTCCCTCGATTTCTCCAGGATCCCATCATCAGATCCTGACCTGGTTACAATGGGACCAACTGTGAAGTATACTCTATCAAACAAAAAAAGAATTTTTCAAATCGGTCCAGCCATCTTCGAATAATCGGTGAACATAGATAAAAATAAAAAAATAGCAAAAACAAAGATCCCGACGAATTGATAACCTCCTCCTTCGAAATCTTGAAGTCGGTTGAAAATTAAATATACCTATTTACAAGTAAGAGTAACTACTAAATTATTTTCTAAAAGTAACATTACATATCAAATATTTAAAACGAATATTCTTTTACTTTAAATTTACTGTATTTTCTATACTGTTTTTCTTTTTGAGGTATTCAATAAAGTGTTTTTGTATTGTATTGTATATTATTCTTCACAGACATGGCGTGACCTAAAAAGAAGGCCCGAGATGAGGCTGCTCGGGCCCGGGTGGCTCGAGGCCAGACGGGAAATGCCACGGTGGTTCCTGAGCCCTCGGCATTATCGATAAAAATTTTAGAGATAATTGGTAAAGAGTGTGCTGTGGGGCTCTCGGTGGAGGCAGAAACTGGCATTGGGGAGCTTGATGTAAGTACAACTTTATTTAATTTGTTAATATACAGGCAAGCAATTCTACCACTAATCTATACTAATATTATAAATGGGAAAGTGTGTGTGTTTGTTTGTTTGTTTGTTTGTTTGTTTGTTTGTTTGTCCGTCTTTCACGGCAAAACGGGGCGACCAATTGACGTGATTTTTTAAGTGGAGATAGTTGAAGGGATGGAGAGTGACATAGGCTACTTTTTGTCTCTTTCTAACCCCCCACTTCCCTAAAATGGGGGGTGGAAGTTTGTATGGAGCATTACGGGGGGCAAAGGGGAACCGTGTTACCCCGAATTTAACGCGAGCGAAGCCGCGGGCATAAGCTAGTGTTGCATAAAACAAAGACAAAAATATCATAAGTTGGTTCCAAATTATTTTTTATTTATATTTTATTTTCTTACTCCTGCTATATTTTAATGTAGCAAAGTTAACTTTATTTGAAGTTTAAGAGGATGATTTATTAAAAAGAAACAAATAAAATTCAGTACAAAAATAGAAATAAACAAAATTAGAACTAAAAAAATCGTACTAGCTATATACAGATATTTACAGATAAAAAATGGGAGCTAGCTCAGCACCGCACGGTAGGGTGCCCAGAAGGCTAGTGGCATTGCCGCGCTGGATGGCGATACCGATTCGCTGGGCAAGGAAAGAGCCAGCCCTCTGGTCACCCGTGGCGTCTATGAGCCGCCTAGCTAGCTCCCTAAACACTTGATGTTTATAAATAATTACACTTTTTTTCACTTATTTAAATAAAAATAATTTGTTTGGGTGTGTCCGTTGTTTGACTTTGTTAATGTAATTCTTGCCTTTCACTTTATTTATTTATTTAAATTTTATGGCACATAAGAAAATCTTGATGTATGAGTGCTCTTATCGCTAAAGAGGGACCTATTCCAGACAACCTTAATTAGGACAATTTAATTTATATTGTTTAAATTTTTTACAATTTAGATTTTTAGCAATTAATAATATTTTACTTGTTGACGTTAACAATTTTATAATTTATTTCTAAACATCGGTATCAACGTTCAAATTTCGTGGCAATGTACGGTTGGCAGAAAAATAAATACAAACAAATCACTTAGTATTTTTAACCTTTATTTTGTATATGTAAATAAAAAAGCCCCTAAATAGTACATTTCCTAATTAGGGTGGTAAAACAAAGAAAGGCCGCGCAATCGCAATTGTTGCGGCCCAAGCTGCAAGCGAGGGACGTAATTATGCGATCGAGGGCTTTCTTTATTACCTCCCGTGTTGGAAAAATATGTGCACATTTGGCCAGAAAGCGGCTCTATCCGTACGCGTAGCGTGCGGAAAAAGCCACTTTATGTCCAGGTGTGGCATACAATATTTTACGAGTTAGAATAGATCACTAAAATTTGTTCCATAGATTTTGCTGTCAATCTTTGACGTCTGTAAGAATATATCCATTTTAAATGACTAAAAGATCTTTCCACGCTGACTGAGGTAATAGGAAGGTATGTCAAGCATTGAAAATTTTGCACACAGTTTTTATTTACACTTTCTGGTATTTCAGCCTCGTTGTTTTTAGATAGTTGGTTAATTATTTGTACAGTCTTATAACCAGGATTTTTCTTTAATACACTTTTTAATTTAAAATAAACTTTTCTGGCATTTTGATGTAACCTTAACGTTGATATTTTTTTTTGCAAACCATGAACAATGTTTAATGATTCTGCTAGACTCAGTTTTGGATCCTCCAATAATTTTATTGACTTAGCAATTATACTAAAGTGTGTATCGACGAATAGTAACTCAGTTTTTAAATTCCGGTTACGGAAAATTTTTTTTGCTTTAGAAATTGCACTCGCTTCACGCGGATTTAAGGCATCGATGACAGATTTGATTTTATCATAATGCATGTGATAATATGAGGCAGCATTTAACCATGTTCCCCATCTTGTTATCACGGGTCGGGGTGGTAGAGGAATATTTACACACATTTGATGAAATAAATTTGTCCTTGAAGGAGCGTTACGAAATATTTTTTTGATACAGTCAATCAAACTGTTTATGGTCGGGTAAAGACTTCTAATTATCTCTGCGACCCGATTACATCCATGTGCTATGCATGTTACATGAGTCATATTTTTATATTTCTGAACAAGGTTTTTAGCTGCTTTTACCATGTAGGAACCGGCATCCGTTATAAAAAATAATAATTTATCCATGTTTTTTTTGTATTCATCGCCCCAAAGATCTTCAAGGGTTTCCTCAACGAGTTTGGTTATTGTCGAATGGTTAGTCGCCTCCAATACCTTAGAAGCAAATAAATGTGGCTGGGTACTAGTTCCATCTAGAGCTCCGATCAAAATATTTGCCACTTTTTTTCCCACGGAATCTGATGTTTCATCAACACTGAGGTAAATCATTTTATTTTGTAATTTCTCTTTCAATTCATTTTTTTTCTTTTCATACAATTCAGGTAAGCATTTTACTCGTATTTTTGTTTCACTCGGCACAGTAATATCGTTTCCATATTTATGATTTAAAAGGTTTTCTACAAAATTTCTAAATTTAGGATTGTCTAATTTTGACCACGGTATATTCGAACAAATCATAAACTCTGTTAAATCTTTATTAAATTTTTCTTGTGCATTATTTTTATGAATTTTGTTGTGTACATCTGTTTTTAAATGGCGGTCGATACTAGATTTAGAGGGAAATAATTTCGAATTACACAATTTGCAATATACGATATCGTCTTTAATTTCGAAATCAGCATTATCTCGTATTATATCCTGTAAATGGCAGCGTGAATCAGATAATTTATCTTGATGAGATTTTGATTTCAAATGTTTCTCTATATTGTACCTTTTCTTTTTTATATTCATTTCGCAAATAGTACAGCAAGCACCTTCGTTAGTGAATATAAAATCAGTATACTGCGTCAAATCCATTTTCTCAAGTCTGATAGGGAGTTGGGTAAAGATTTATCAATGCTAAATTGTAGTTGTAAGTGTTTTTAAGAACTATTATCGTTGAAGATTTTACCACATATTATTTTGCATGACAATTAAATTGACATTTGTTGCCTATTTGGCATTTAGAATTTTTTTTACAAATGGATAATGAAATGAGTATTGAGGTTCTATGACGTATTAAGAATATAAACCTCTTTAAATATATGTACAGTTTACCAAAGTACGATTAAGAATAAAAATAAATTAAATGTTATTTATTACTAATAAATAAAACAATGATACCTATGTATTTCTTTTTTTGCGACCCTTACCAAGTGCCACGAAATTTGAACGTTGATGCCGATGTTTATTTATTTCCAATTTTAATTATCTTATTTTAATGCTTAAATTTTAATTGTTATGTACGAAGAAATCAGGACAGGAGCATCATTAATAAATATTAATGATGCTCCTGTCCTGATTTCTTCGTTAAAGTTGTAAAAGAATTTTTTGGACATTTTATATACCTATTAACATTCATTAATATAAGTCTGTACTTTACTAACAACAATATGGGTAACTAGCCTTTTCCCGCGGCTTCGCCCGCGTACTGTAAGTACTCAAAAAGGATACTTTACCCATGTTGATTTTCAGACTTTGTGACCACATTTGCCGCTTTTAGGGGTTGAATTTTCAAAAAACCTGAAACACGTGTTTACTCATTTATCGTTAGGAATACTCCTGTGAAGTTTCGAATAAAATAGTCTAACAAATCTTGATTCGCCATACAAACTTTGGACCCCCATTTTACCCCCTTAGGGGGTGAATTTTGAAAAATCCTTAGTGCAACCCTAGACCTTATAACGAACCTACGTGCCAAATTTGAAATCTCTAGGACCAGCGGTTTGGGCTGTGCGTTGATATGTCAGTCAGTCAGTCAGTTTCTTCTTTTATATATTTAGATGGCCTGAAATAAACGTTTATTTAATTGAATGCAAAACAGAATAATTGTGGGCAGTTTATGAGAACAAATATAGGTAATATTTAATATTTCCAAAATGCTATTTTTCAGATTGAGGATTTAGTTGTTGTGGCCGAAATCCCAAACGCCTCGCCTTCACCGGGCCCTGGTGGGTCAGACACCCCGGCGGCGGCGGCGCCCCGCAGGAGGCCGCAGCCGCTCGGCGCGCGCGCTGGGCTCTGCAGCCAGACCCTCGCTGGACTATCTTGCTGGCCAAATGCTGCAGATAGAACAGCTCAAGTGCCTATGCCTTGTCCAACATGTATGTATTAGACTATTTTCCAAACTTTTATTTTAACGGCCTCCCAGCCCAGCAACTGCCTCCTAGCCCGGTTGGTAGTGACCCTGCCTACGAAGCGGGAGGTCCTGGGGTCTAAGTATATATTTATCTATATAACTTGGTTGGTTTCCCATTCGGCAGCGGCGAAATATCCGCTTGCTATGTACTCTCTACTCAACACTCAATGATTCGCAAGCCCCTGAGTATCTTAAAACCTCCCTTCAGTTTTATGGTGTCTCTCGCGATCGTCAACTTCGCTCTTCGGGCAATCTGTCTCTCTCCATCCTTCTTCATCGGTCTGGTTTCATGTCCAATTCATTTACCATTCGAGCAGCTCATCTCTGGAACAGTCTTCCCCCTAAAATTAGGAAAGCACCGAGCAAGTACGCTTTTAAAAAAATCTGTGCGTGATTTCTTTGCTGGTGGATCAAAGAAATTCTAAGTATCTTCTCTAACAAGATTCTTCGGATATGTATTTATATATGTATGGTCGTATGTATGTATGTATATATATGTATCTATGTATGTATGTATTGATTTATGTATTTTATGTATATTAGAATTATGTAGTTTATGTGTAAGAATTAAGGATGTAGTTTCGCATTTTTTTAAAGTTTTATGCTTCTGTCATATAATTTGTTTTCTGTATAGTTAGAAGCACCGCCTACAATCTTTCTGCTTGGCCCTAAGGTTGACTGGTAGAGAATGCCTCATGGCATTAAGTTCGCCTTTTGTACGATTATATTTCGTCACTTCATTTTTCAGATATAAATTTATTTATTCCAATGTAGTATCCCTATTCTACAGGTAGCAATTCGCACATACTTAAAAGTAACCTTTTTGATTGTTGAAATTAAAAACATTCAAAGTTCAAACCGATTTCCGTTCATTCAGTTCCTTCCGCCCACCACTCATCGGCGCGCGGTAGCCATTTTGTTCCCCATTCCTTATTTGTGCGAGGTGGCAAGCACACGCCACAATGTCGAAACATAGTGCTCAAGAAAAGATTGAATTTTATAGGCATAAAATAAGAAGATTGGAACGACGAATAATTTATTCTTCATCAGACTCGTCAGATGGCGAAGAAAATGACAGTAAGTACCACGTGTTCGAATTCTTCTTGTTAATATGATTTCTATCTACGAATTGTATACGTAATTTACCCCCTTAACGGCCTGCGATAAAAATAATATCCTGGATGTTAGTCGAGAACTAACACAAAGGAAATATCATCCTGGAGGTTAATCGAGAATTAACACAAAGGAAAGTAAGTTCCTATTTGGAACTGTTCGCGCCTGGAGGTTCCTCGTGAAGGAACACGAAGGTTAAGTTCGAACAATGCATGTAACGAAACAAAGGCCTAGTTGTTAGTAAAAATTTTATGCATTTGTCAAACTACCCACTAAGTACATGAGAAAATTTTGTCTCTAAAAACCGGCCAAGAGCGTGTCGGGCCACGCTCAGTGTAGGGTTCCGTAGTTTTCCGTCCGTCACAGAAAGTGTCCCCACTTAAGAGTTAAAATAACACCGCCATGTAGGATATGATATGAGCGTTCCACCTACAGCGACATCTATCGGCAAATTAAGTAAACTATTGCGCGCGAGCTTAAAGTATGGAAGATGATTTTTATGGGATAATTCTTTATTGCGTGAACCGATTTTCACCGTTTTTACTTTATTTGAAAGCACGTCATTTCATTGTGATTTTGTAGAAATTACAAGTACAGTAAACACCTGCTTATACGGTTAAATTACAAACTTAGTTCAGAAATTATTTTGTAAATTTTTTTCAAAAACTATTAAACCTATCAAGTTCAAAATAATTTTCCTAGAAAGTTTTTATAAAGTTCTACTTTTGAATTTTTTTTCATATTTTTAAAACTTATGGTTCAAAAGTTAGAGGGGGGGGACACATTTTTTTTTACTTCTGGAGCGGTTATTTCCGAAAATATTTACATTATCAAAAAATGATTTTAGTAAACCCCTATTCATTTTTAAATACCTATCCAACAATATATCACACGTTAGGGTTGAAATGAAAAAAAAAAATCACTCCCCACTTTACGTATAGGGGAGGTACCCCAATAAAACATTTTTTTCCACTTTTTATTTTACCACTTTGTCGGCGTGATTGATATACATATTAGTACCAAATTTCAGCTTTCTAGTGCTAACGGTCACTGAGATTATCCGCGGACGGACGGACGGACGGACGGGCAGACATGGCGAAACTATAAGGGTTCCTAGTTGACTACGGAACCCTAAAAATGGGAATTACGCCGCGGCCTAGTACCTGGTAGTTATTTTATAAAGTTACGTATTACAGATACGCCACAAAATATACCTATTGAAGAGGATCCACCGACGCCGGCGGAAAATCCACCGACGCTGGAACAGGACCCACCGACCCCAGTGTGCGTTGAGCCTGTCATACAACCGGATCCCACGGAATGGGTAGTCGCCGTGAACGCAGACCAAGCCATGTCGGAGTTGAATGCCGATATTCTAGTGGCTCTAGGCGCAAAAACTGACGAGGTTGCGGAATATGGTGAAAAGATTCACGAGAACTTGTCTCAATTATGGACGCCTATATTAAAAAAAAGGCGTTCAAAAGGATGATAAAGACAAACTTGTCAAAGAATACCCTACGCCACAAAATTTTAGAATGCTGCAGGCGTCTAAATTAAATGCTGAGATTTCGGCCGCTATTCCGGAAGCCGGCACGTTCACGAGATAAGAAAATAGGGTTAATGCAGCAACAACTGGGCGCCGGTATCACTACGGTAAACAGAGCCATGGACGCGCTTATCAATACGAACGACCAGCTAAAAGCGATTAAATTCTTAAGCGACTCTTGTAGAATTTTATGTGATCTACACCATGCAAATACGACAACGAGAATAAAATTAATAACACCTGGTTTAGACAAACAATTCATAAATGTTATCCAAGACGCTAGCCGAGATGAAACGTTATTTGGAAATGAGTTGCCGGAAAAGATAAAAGCTTGTAAAGCTATAGAGAAACAGGGGCTTCAGATAAAGAAGAACCCTCCGCCTCCACCGGCAGTACCGTCAACTTCCACAGCTCGTCCCCCGCAGCACCGGGGAAACTGGGCGTGGCCTCCTCGCTACCCGCTCATCAAGATGACGCGGGAGGCCCGAAGAGGACACCGTCCTACAACTACCAAGGCAACTATCACAACCACAGGGCGAACACGGCCCCTGCTGCTCAAGCGAAGCCGGCCAGCAAGACGACACCGCGTGCCCACTCGACACGTCGTTGACTCGGGTACCTCATGCTGGAAGAATACATTATTTTTACAACTGTTGGTTGAAAATTACAAGTAATTTCTCAGTGTTAAACTGGATCCGCGAGGGATACAGAATTCCGTTTGACACGGAGGTCACTAACAATGTTGTACCAAATATGACTTGGACAAACCAAGAAAAACTTGAAATGTCTGATGCTCTTCAAAATCTTTTAATCTTAGGGGCAATATCTGAATGTCTTCCACGGCTGGACCAATTTTTATCAAAAGTTTTTCTAGCGCCCAAGTCAAACGGAGGCAAAAGGTTCATACTTAACCTTAAATCACTTAATAAGTTCATAAAAACTGATCATTTTAAGATGGAGGACCACAGAACTGCCTCTAAACTTATTCCTAAGAACGGTTTTTTAGCCACAATTGATCTTAAGGAAGCATATCTTCTAATACCAATTCATAAATCACATAGAAAGTATTTACGCTTCCAATTTGAAGAGAATGAATCTCAGATATTAACTTATGAATTTACCTCTTTACCATATGGACTTTCAGTAGCGCCCAGAATTCTTAGCAAAATAATGAGGCAAGTTATTACATTTCTTAGGTCACGTGGCTTTAAATCGGTCGTATATCTTGACGACATTTTATGTATTGGAAATTCTTTTAAACAATGTGTTAAAAATGTTGAGGAAACCTTGAATTTACTCAATTGCCTAGGATTTGTCGTTAATTACGAAAAAAGCTGTTTAAAACCCAAACAAACTTGTAAATTCCTAGGCTTTATGTACAATAGTATCACTTTGACATTGTCACTACCATCGGACAAACAAAATAAGATTACACAGTTAGTTCACAAATTCATGTCTTTACCAAGATGCACGATTCGAGAATTTGCACAGCTTATGCTAGTCGCTGCTTGTCCTGCTGTGCGCTATGGATGGTTATTTACTAAGATTTTGGAACGAGAAAAGTATTTGTTGTTGCAAAATACTGACGATTATGAAACTAAAATTACCCCTTCGAAATCGATCATTAGCGACTTAGCTTGGTGGGCTCAAAATATATTTCACAAAAATTGCCCTATGAGGACACTAAATTATAACAAAGTAATCTATACTGACGCCTCTTCCACCGGCTGGGGAGCGGTATGTGACAATGATCGTGTTAACGGGCTTTGGAGGGATGATGAACGTGATTATCATATCAATTATCTAGAATTATTAGCTATTTTCTTAAGTCTGAAAAGCTTCGTGCAAAATTTAACCAACTGTGCAATATTGTTAAGGGTTGACAACACAACAGCTTTGAGTTACATAAATAGAATGGGTGGCGTTCAGTATCCACACTTAACGGACGTGCGAGGCAAGAAACCTGTGGTTGTTTGCATCATATATTAACACGTATGATAATTTTGAGGCGGACGAAGAATCCAGAAAGATTAATCCTGATACGGAATGGGAACTTTCCGAAATAGTATATAAAAAAATTGTAAATAAATTAGGACAACCACAAATTGATTTATTTGCGTCTCGCACCAATGCTAAATGGCAGAACTACATATCTTGGAAAAGGGACCCGGAGGCTTTTGTCATTGATGCCTTTACAGTAAATTGGAGAGAATATTATTTTTATGCATTTCCTCCATTCTCGTTAATGCTAAAATGTATACAAAAAATAATAGAAGACAATGCAACAGGCATAGTCGTATTTCCACAATGGCCATCGCAGCCCCACTCATTAAAAGCTTATTAGTTTCAGATAAAATCTCTTTTGGACCGCATAAAGATCTGTTACATTCTCCTTTCAGGAGTCATCACCCCTTGTTCAGAAAACTTACCCTGGGTGTCGCCAGGCGTTGCGGGAAACCTACGCCCGGCAGGGACACACGGCGAACGCTATAAACTTGATGATAGCCTCACTAGCTGACAATACGATAAGTCAATATAACTCTTCCCTCAAACTTTGGTGGGATTTTTGTTCGATTAATCAAGTTGATTTTTTTGAGAGTTCTAATAAACATGTAATGTCTTTTTTGTCTGAACAGTTTGATAAAGGCGCATCTTACGGTACTATCAACTCTCACCGATCAGCGTTGTCTCTTTTGTTAGGATCAAACAAAATCGGATCTGACGAATCAGTAAAACGATTATTAAAAGGTGTATATCGGCTTGAACCGACAGCCCCCAAATACAACAGTACATGGGACCCGCAAAAAGTTTTAGACCACGTATCGAAATGGGTACCCCATGAAAAAATTCCTCACGATAATTTAACAAAAAAATTAGTAATATTACTGGCATTATGTACGGCCCATCGTGTTCAGACCTTTTCATTAATTAAAATAAACAATATTTATTTCACACCGGTGGGGGCTCAAATATTCATTACTGATATTATAAAAACTTCACCCAACAAAGAGCAGCCAGTATTATTTCTTCCTTACTTTTGGATCCTTGAATTTGTCCCGCGACTGCGTTAAATGATTACTTACGCGCCACAAAAAATATGAGAGATGATACTGTACCTAATCTCTTGTTAACCTGCAAACGCCCTTATAAAGCTGCGTCAGCACAGACGATTAGTAAATGGATAAAAAAGGTATTGTCAGCAAGTGGAGTAGATGTAGTGTACGGCGCACATAGTGCCAGGCATGCATCGACCTCAGCGGCGAGCGCGGCCGGTGTTAGTATAGAGGTCATTAGAAAAACCGCAGGTTGGTCTAATGCCTCGCTGACGTTTGCGAAGTTCTATAACAGACCCGTTATAGATCAGTCTGAATTTGCTCGATCTGTTTGTGTAGTAAATAAGTCAACTTAACTACTAAAAATTTAATTAAGTGGTTGATACTGATAATTAGATCATTACAGAATCGTTACGAAAGTTACATATTTTCTTAGTTTGAAATAAAAAGAAATTATATAAAAATGGGTCGTTTTCTTTAAGCAATTTAACCAAAACTGTATATACCTCTGAACATCTACATTGGAATAAATAAATTTATATCTGAAAAATGAAGTGACGAAATATAATAGATGATCAAACGAACTTCTTGAAGTGAAGTTCGATCGATATTATATGAGTCACTTCATTTGAAGATATACGAGGTCCCTCCCACCCAAAGACCCCAAAATAAGTTTTGGTTAAAGTTAACTCTGAAAGAATGAGGAACAAAATGGCTACCGCGCGCCGATGAGTGGTGGGCGGAAGGAACTGAATGAACGGAAATCGGTTTGAACTTTGAATGTTTTTAATTTCAACAATCAAAAAGGTTACTTTTAAGTATGTGCGAATTGCTACCTGTAGAATAGGGATACTACATTGGAATAAATAAATTTATATCTTCAAATGAAGTGACTCATATAATATCGATCGAACTTCACTTCAAGAAGTTCGTTTGATCATCTATAAGTTTTCTTTTTGTGCAATAAAGATTAAATAAATAAAATAAATAAATATATACGTAGGTTTATCATCGCCTAGTACCGATAGGTAGTACAAGCTTTGCTTAGTTTGGGACTAGGTTAATTTGTGTAAGATTTGTGTTAGCATATAAACTTCCTACTGCTGGGCACAGGTCTCCTCTCATACACGTAAGGGATAGGCTATGGACCCTACGCTGGCCCGAAGCGCGTTGGGCACTTCACATATACCTTTGAATTTCTCCGCGGATGTATGCAGGTTTTCTTACGATGTTTTCCTTCACCGAATAGCTATTGGTAAATATCAAATGATGTTTCGTAAATAAGTTCCGAAAAACTCGTTGGTTCGAGCTAGAGGTGTGCGCTGATGGCAAAATCATCGGCGGCGGCGTCCGATCGTTTTTTGAATGAGAATGAGAATGAGAATGAGAAATCGTTTATTGCCTATTAATGTTTACATCTTTCGGTTCCCGCAGGATTGTGTCAGCTAACTTATGTCTAGGGAAAGATCTGTGTAAGCTGAAGGTGTTAGGTTACAAGTAATGAGTAAAGATGTTAATAGTTGTGATACAATGTTACACTTATTAAAGTTTACTTAATTCTAAGAGGGCGGGGAGCCGCCGCTCCTCGGGGCCAGCGTCTCATGTCTTTGTTCGGAGTATACGCTATTTCTCCTATTCTATAATTTATTAGTAGTGGGTTAAATTCGCCGTGCGCTAGGTAAGCGTCCCCAGGTGTATCAAGGTCTTCTATACCCAGTGCTGCGAATTTATCCAGCATTCTGCGATTCAGGTCAGCGGCTCGAAGGTGCCACGCTTCAAGGTCTGTCATTTCCCAGAGCGTCTCCGTGGGTAGCCGTCTTGAGAACTGGCCCGCACTTTTCAGCGTCATTCTATATTGCCTTTCAATTTTTTGTAGGTTCGAGTTACTATATCTGGACAGTAGCTGTACCACTCCATAGTCCATGATAGGAAGGATGCATGCTTGGATGATGGCTAGTTTGACCTCGAGATCCGTTTTGGCTTGGAAGCCGATAATGGGTCCTAGAGCACCTCTAACCTGCTTAAGCTTTTTTACGACTTTGTCGGTGTGTGGGTTCATTTTAAGAGTCCGGTAATGCTTTGAAATCGAGCGAAGATACGAGTTTTACACAGTAACCGAACGCTTCTAGGTACCACCGGCGCGTGCACGTGCGCGGCCGCAATGAACAATATTGATACTTTAGGCGCTCTTGCGTAATATCAGAAATTTTGTTAGGTAAAATAAAACTAAAGGTAAATCTAGTAACCATTTAATACACCATGTTATTTATTATAACGTATTATGCACTAAAGCTATATCTATACATACGTTGCTGTTTTTATTTGGTTTTCTTACGCTATGGATTTTTTTTTCTTTTTACTGCGCCCAACGCACGCTTTTTGTTGTAACCAACCATAATGAAACCTAGAATAGTAACACTATTATTTAGTAAAAAATATGAAGCGTCTTATCAATAAAAAAGCCACAAAGATTAGTTTAAGTTTTAAACATATTTTGTATGCAGCGTGATTTGAGTGCTGTTAGTAGGATTCTGCAGAAACAATGCTGCAACGGACAAAGAAATGGAAATAAGTATGGTCCTGTTGTAGTTTTGCGTAAACACACAAACAAGGATTCGAGTAGCTCAATACTATAGTTGTAGATTATTTTAAAGGCAAGTTCATGGACTATGCCTTGAAATATTAGTGTTATATATGCGTTGTATTGCACGGCTGTGTACTTGCATATCAAGCAAAGTCTTCGATGATATCTGCATTCTAAAGGCTTCCAGCTAAAAACCACCTGTGACAAAAATATCATGGCAATAAGGTCGTGTAGGGTCAAATGTATGTTTTAATATTGTAAGGCTGGATTGACACTAAACTTGTAAGTTTCGCTTTTGTAAGGGACGAAGCTATTTTCTACAATGAGAAAACAATATCTGTCTCTCATTCTGACCTACAACAGCGTCCCTTCGTAGGTAAACAAAACTTAGAAGTTTAAATCTGGCTTAAGAACAACATTAAAACACTCGTATACAATTAAACTAATTAAAAATTACCTAGTGAAACATCCAAATGAAACATGAGGATATGTTGTGTGTTAGACCAAGCTGTGGGGCATTTTATAGGGCTTTATAATATTAATACAGACTAGACATTCCAATGGGCTTAGGACCTTTCGTAACTTTTTGACTAACGCCGATTGACATTTACAGATTAAAGTAAATTCAATGTTTATTTTGATGTCAATCAATCAGTTTTCTACCAGTTATCAAACACAATAGTCCAGTTTAAGACACTTGAAAAGTCACAAATGAATAATTACGATTTCCATACAGTTTCGCATAGTAAATGTTTGAAGAACGCATTTTTTTATTTGTGGCTTTTCTCAATAGAAAATTAGAAATCCCTAAAAGGGCAATCCCTAAACTGCGTTGGCAAGTAAAAGACTTTTGAAAGCATTAATTTTTAATATTTTATAACTGGTATTTTTCCTCGCGGTGTTGTAGTGAAAAATGTTGAATTATGCTCGGCAGCAAAGTTCGCTCGTGGCTAAATTTTGGTATCTTTTGCTGACTCGGATCTCAATATAAGCACGCGAGGTTAAACAACAACTTTGCTCCTTTGTGTAATAAATAACTATTTTCACATCACCTATTCGTACACCGGCTTTTTCTTCCCTGCTAGGAGGGAACCAAGTGGCGCTTTTCTGTCATAGGACATTAGTTTTTTTTTTCAGCCAGTCCGTCATTACAAAAAAATCTTATTAAATTAATCGATTAATTACAACCAGGAAGCACACTAAGGACATATAAAGTTAAAATAAATATGTTTCTACTAAAATATTTTTTATTTTCCTCTAAGGTGGTGTTGAAAGCAGTATGTGTCACATAGAAGCAAAACTATTTTCACCTTGGGCTTTAACACTTGAACCCCTCACTACACTCAGTAGTCTGCTTTAGAATCCCTTGCTACGCTCGGGATTCTATGATGGACTCAGTCGCATGTTTTGGGTTTTACTATACGCCCTCACCGTAAATATTTCATTTTCTCCCTTGTTACACAATCTACTACTTATTGATTTCTGTTCGAAACGGGTTCAATTGGCATAAAAAATATAATGCAATTTACTCGCTCACGTACATTTTTCATAAATTTGTATGTTGATCGCCCTGACGCCAATTAAAATGTAGCTTCGTGAGATCTAGTATCTGCCCTCTCTGGCCAATTTGGAAAATTCACCCTGTATTCCTATACAGGACCGTTCAACTATTCTTACACCGTTTGTGTATGTTTCTGTTTGGCTAAGTTAGGTTCTAACTCAAAAATTATATGAAAATCGCAAAATATTTAATAAAAATTAACGTACGTACGTAACGTACCTAAGATCAAGACTATTTGGAGTGGAGCGCGTTATATTTACGAGGCGAATAAGGTAAATGATATAATTTCATAACAATTACGAAATAACTTAATAAAAATTTACCTACCAAGTGTTCCAAAGGTCCCCAGATGTCTACGACTGGGTGATAAAAATTTTATCCCAATTTACGGGTGCCTTTGCACTTTTCGAATTCACGCTAGCGTTCTAGCGGGGAGCGACACACGTCCTGCCT
Source organism: Pammene aurita (assembly GCA_947086415.1). NCBI lineage: Eukaryota > Metazoa > Arthropoda > Insecta > Lepidoptera > Tortricidae > Pammene > Pammene aurita. Next base: position 37,093,224 of record OX352295.1, read on the forward strand.
CCGTGAGCTCAGCGAGCGGACTAAATTGCCCGGCCTTGCTTCGTATAATTAATTGTAAGTTTATAGTTAATTTGAAGTGCTCTATTTACGAATATTTACTATCAAGTGGTATATATATTTTACATTATTTAGGTTCATAATAAGCTGAAGTTTATGTTTGTATTAATTTTTTTCATAAATAATCATGTATGTAGTCAGAAACCGCGGTTATTCTTTGTGTATTTTTTCCGAAAGTTGACTGATTTAAATTTTTTTTTTCTGAGTAATTTTGTATGACATTGGTAGAATTTTTTATATTTATTCCATAGAAGACTATAAACTCAATATTACAAAAAAAAACTGTAGCAATACGACATCAATAAAATCCCCAAATTGATATCTGTCCGAACCTCCCCGAGCTAAAATTGGTAAAACACTTGTTGGGAATAGGTCAATTATTCAAAATACAATAATAAAGTAGATAATTTTTTGTATTTATACAGTCCCTATTGAAATGATCTTTCAATTTATGCTTAAAAATTTGTTGATTTAGTACTCTTTAATGGCTAAATCATATCAAATAGTTGAGCGAAATTGTAAAAAGACTTTACCGGACTCTTAAGGGCTTTGTCGAAAATGACTCCTAGATATTTTATTTCCTTTTTGTATGCGAACGTCTGATTTTTTATTTTAACAGTCGGCTTAAATTTCTTTTTTTTTTGTAAACAGGATACACTCTGTCTTATCTACGTTACATTTGAGACCCCATCTGTCGTAATAGTTCACAATGGTTTCGGCCGCCCACTCTGCCCTCATGGTGGCGTGTTCGGGGTTTGCAGCTCTATTTAAGATACATAAGTCGTCGGCATATTGAGACAGCTTGAGACCTCGTATTCTGTCGTGACTGTCCCATATGTCGTATACATATAGGTTAAAGATGATCGGGCCGAGAATCGATCCTTGGGGTACACCGTGTGGTATACTCTTCTCTTCTCCTTTGATGGTCCGAAATTTCCCTATCAGTGATCGGTCTTCGAGGTAGTTTTCTATTATTTTAATAACGTTGATAGGGGCGTCGGCGATTTGCAGTTTCTTTATTAGACCTTTATGGTTAATAGAATCGAACGCTTTGCTGAGGTCCGTGCTTATCATTGATACACTCTCCCCATGAGCCAAAGCATCCGTAATGATCTTGCTAGTGCGGAGAATCTGTGTAGCGGTTCCTCTGGATCTAGTGAAGCCATGTTGAAATGGTGGTTGCATCTTGTCTACTGTGCCTTGTAGCCTTGATAATATTAGTCTTTCACATAACTTCCCCATTATATTCAGTAACGTTATTGGTCTATATGAAGTAGCTTCCTTATGATTTTTGCCGGGCTTATGTAAAAAGATACATTGACCAACCTTCCATCGCCTTGGGAAGTAACCCGTGGTGAGGACGTAGTCAGCTATCGGTCTAAATGCTTCGAGAAAGACATCGCCTCCCAGTTTCAGCGCGTCTGCTCGGATCTGGTCTGGGCCTGGGGCTTTTTTGTTCTTGAATTTTTTGAGTTCAAGACGTGTATTTCTCTTGTAGATGTCCTGTCCAAAGGTTCGAAAGGGGTGGTCTTCTCTGAACCCTCGTCAGTTGGATTTATATGTGCATCTTTAATTATAGCTGCGTCTACAAGTGCATCTATTATTTCCTCCTCGGTCGTACATCCTTCGATGTTCGGAAGCTTCAAGTTAGGTACTTTCATGCTTTTCTGGATTTTCCACATCTTTGCCCTACTATCCGATTGATCTTCAAGAGCTTTCAACCAACTGTTTTCGGTCAGGTTCTTGAGAGCCTCTTTTGTTTGTTTTTTGAGCTTGTTATACTCGGAGCGCGCGATTCTAATAATTTCTGGGTTTGGGTGATTTCTTTTCGTCCAGGCTCGTACTTTTGCTCGGTTGCGTAAATCAATCAGTTTATTTATTTCGTCTGGGAGGAAGTCTCTTCTATTGGATTCTTTTAGAGGTGCGTGTATATCCAAAGTTTCTGTAATTGCGTTTTCTAGTCTTTCGATATACTTATCACATGATTCGTCATTAGTTATCGGTGAGAGTTTAGACGTTTTTTCACACAAAGTGGTCATGTAAGCGCTTCTAGCCCTTTCGCATTCCATTATCTTTTTCATGTTTCTTGCAAGTTTGACCTCGCGGTCAACGTTAAGTTTGATATCTAAGATCCAAGGAAGGTGGTCTGATCCGATTGATGCAATTTGTTTCGTTTTGAAGTCTTCTACATGTTGAATTTCGTGCGTGACAATTGCAGCGTCAAGAATATTATTGCCTTGGTTCGCTGGGCGTGATGGCAGGCCTGTGTGTTTTAATTCACATATTCCTTCGTTTTGTAGCCTTTTCACGAGGATGCCAAGGCCTGCATCTCTAGAGTGTCCTAACTGTCTCATTCGTAGGTTGAGGTCTCCTATTATGAGCGAGGGTTCGTCCATGATGATGTCCTCGAGTTCCTCTCTAGCGAGATGTTGGTCTGGGATTGGAAAGTAAACCCCTTTTATCTTTATATACTCCCCGGAACGATGGTTGTACACTAATTTGATCGCGATTCCCTCGATCTGGCCGTCTTCTTCATCCCACCCGGGTGTAAGCGCAGTTTGAGTCCATCTTAGTCCTCTGGCGATATACATCGCTGTGCCCAGGTGCGTTGCTCTGCTGTGTGTCAGTTTATCGTAGTCATTAATTTCAAATTTTACTTTGTCAAAGTTCACTTTGCACTCATTTATGATAATAATGTGCGGCATGTGTTTATCCACCAGCGTTTTTATCGTCGGCAGCAGTTCGATCGTTTTTTGACCGGCGGCGGCGGCGTGATCGGCGTGAAATCGGCGTGGTACATATTTTTAATATGCCTGGGGAATTTGACTAATTTCCTTCTAAATTGAAGCCTACTGAGTATTTATAAGGATAAACTGCTTTAATAAAACACCCCAAATCTTTGAAAACGTGTGATTGTCTCGAAAACATTGCACATTTTAAATCAAAGACTTGATTTTAAAGAATTTTCCAAAAGATAGACTAGTTATGGTCCACATTTATAGCTCCGTACTTAATGTTTTATCTATGTAGAACTGGCCAAAAAGTCCCGAAGTTAACAAGTGCAGAACAGACTGATTTACAATTTGTAATTTGTGAGCGAAAATGTTGATTCTAAGTTCTAAAAGACAAAGATGCTTGCAGTAGCCCGAATTTGCTAACGAAATAAAATCTACATTTTATTTTATCGTTATTCGATGGATGGATTGGATTCTAGTTTGTTATTAAATCAAATACGAAAATTGAAAAATATCGAACCCAGTTGGGCTTGAACCAACATCAATACGCCTTGCCAGGGCTCGATCGCTTTACCGATTCGCAAAATACATGAATTTTTGGGACGACGTCATTGGATTCTATTTCCCGTTAGATTTAAATGTCTCTAATAAACTTACTATCTATTGTAGCCTTGAAACGTAAAAAATGCGAAAATACGGTAGGCATCTGCGCCGCGCGTCAAACGCCCCATACAAAAAAAACGTGAGGTTTATGACGTCACCGGCCTCAAAGTTGCGGAAAACAGACGCTCAACCAGCTCGGGACAGTCGGACTCTCCACGCAAAGCTCGGCAAGCCATTATCATTAAATGGAAATTACGCCTCACTTCCAGGGAATTGTACCCAAGGGAGCCCAAAAGATACTTTGTTGGGTACAAATACGGGTAATATCCGCAGGTTTTCTTATAAAGGAACCTTAAAAATGCTTTCTGTACCTTTTCCAGAAGTAAGGCATACGTCGATTCGTAGGGGTTCCATATAATCGAAGAAGACTCTAACTTACTCCTTACCGAGGCATTATAAACCATTTTTATGGCTACCGGGTCATGAAAGTGGCGAAGGTTCCGGATTACAAAGCCCAGCCTTCGGAAACAGCTCGTGGCAAGAGAGGAAATATGCCCGTGAAAAGTAAGTTGCGCGTCGAACACCACACCCAGATCCTTAATGGAGGAGACACGATTTATTGGCTCTGACCCTAACGTATATTGAGCATGTAAAGCAGTTCAAACGGCTAAATGTACAGACACAACACTTAGCTGGGTTAAAATGGAGCCTGTTCTCCATTCTCCACCGAAACACCAAGTCGATGTCATTTTGTAACGTCTCGCAATCAGCTCTCTGCTCTACCCCGTATATAAGCTTCAGATCATCAGCATACAACAGACACTGAGCCGCTTGAAGAACTGATTTAAGATCGTTAACCATAATGCCGAATAATAATGGCCCTAATATGGAGCCTTGACTGACCCCAGACCGGGTGTGGTAAGGAGTCGAGACAAAACAACCATGTCGAACGAACTGCTGCCGATCGCGCAAGTAACTGGAAAAAAGGTTTAGCAACCTAGGAGAAAACCCAATGGCATCAAGCTTCCTAAGAAGCACATCGTTATCTACGCGATCGAAAGCCTTGGTAAAATCGAAGTAAAGGACATCAACTTGAATACCTCTATCAAGATGCACTGCAAGTTCATCCGTCAGTATCAAAAGATTCGTGTTGACTGAGCGACTACGACGAAAGCCATGCTGTGCATCACTCAGAAAAGGCCGTACCTGGGTAGATATGGTGCAGTGGAGTATGGACTCAAACAGCTTGCCAAGTGTGGGAAGAACAGCTATAGGTCTATAGTTCTCAACAACGGAAGTGAAGTTAAAAATAGAATGTAGCGGGATCTTAAGGAACTCCAGACAGCCCTTTACAATATACGCCGGCAACTTATCAGGGCCAACGGCGCTATTGGCCTTTAGGCGTTTTATCCCGGCTTCCACCTCTTCCAATGTAATTGATTTGACATCAATGAAGTTAACACTGGGCTTCCTATCGGTACTTCCTAGCAAGTTCGGATCTAGAAGTGGAATGCCAGGCAAAAACACTTCTGAGAAATAGTTGGCAAAAGCGCTAGCCACCTCCCTACCAACAAATTGCTCGTCCCTGAACTTCACCCGAGACACAAAACCCCCCTGTGATTTGAGACTGCTCATGTGCTGCCAGAAAGCGCGAGGATCGACCTTAACTGTATTTTGGATTCGCGCAATATAGCTATCGTAAGCAGTCGCTAAACGCTGTTTCACCTTTAGTCTCAATTCAGCAAACATATGGTAAATGTCTTTATCACGTGTAGCCTTCCACTTCCGATGCAGATTATGTTTCCGTCGAATGTCACTGATTATGTCGGCAGTAAACCACACAGGATATCGCCTACTCGAGCTGGTTGGTCGTCTGCGTTTAGGTATGCAAAGGTCGAAAGTACCATACAATACGTCGTAAAAAGTCTCCACAGCCATATCGACATCGCCAGCCCCAACAACCTCCTGCCAGCTTACTTCCGAGACTAATTTGTACAGAAGTTCAAAATCACCCTTGGCAAAGTTCCAGTCCACATTGCTGGGATCTAGACGCTCCGCAGCCGACTGACGCCCGCAATTTGCCATGGGAACCGTGATCTCCAACGGAGGATGATACGCATCCGTCTTCGGGACCAAACCTTCGCCCAGCATCTCGGAGACCACAACACCAGTGATGCGCTTCGACACCAACACGACATCTAGCTTACTCCCATGTACATTAATTACTTCGTTCATCTCATTCAGGCCACAAACAGATATAAAATAACAATAATAACTTAAGACTCTCCGTGACGTATACACCGGATTTAAGTTCAAGTCGCCGACCACAAGCACTACACTTGTAAGCGTGTCAATGACCGACTCCACTTTCTCAAACCACCGCATATAAGTTTCCTCAGAGGCACTGGGAGGTATGTACACGACGCATATATGGAACGTCACCTGGCTAACCACACATGTGACCCATAAGTCCTCGCCTACCAGCGTCTCTAGCTCCATGCGACGCCGAAGCTCGATGCCAGGGCGCGCCGCGAGGAGTCGCGGCGCAGCACGCTCCACCCGCTGCACGCCAATTCAGCATCGGTAAGCCAGGACTCCGTGACCGCGACGACATCACAATCAGCAGCTAGCAGGTTATGCTTGAAGTGCTGCAGTCTCGTGTTCAAGCCCCTGACATTTTGGTATAATATGTTCAACATCGATACCATTTTTTTCTTTGGGCCTGGGCTTTTCAGGGCATGCGGCGTTGCTTTGCTGTCCTCGAAAAAACCATGCCTTCACCCGAGCATTGTTCGGCCATAAATCTGCAGACAAACATTTTTCATACAACGCGCACGGTACACCGATTTTATATGACCTGTAAGACCCCCTGGGTTTGAGCTCCTGAACTGTGCAAGTACTTCCAGGATACACTGTTTCCAAATACTCTCGTATTTCGTCAGCGCCTGACACCATGTTCCAAAGGTGTATGTACTTGAGGAATTCTACTGCTTTGAGAGATGTAACTTTAGGCCCAGCTGTACATCGCAGCGAGGAGGTGCGCTTCTTTGGATTAGATCCATCTTTACTACCTGGGTCAGAACTAACAAGGGCTACGTACGTTTTACTTCCCATAGAGACGTCACTACTTCGCACCATACTATCGTCCTTAGCCACTGGCGAGGATGCATCACTAGTTTCATCGGGTGCCTCAATCGCTGTGTCAACTTCCACGACTCCTTTCGCTACTGCTCCAGTTTTCCTTGCATTCCGCGTCTTGCGTTTACGCCGCGATTTCGACTCTGACACACCAGCAGACGGAAGCTCTGACCCCGGATTCACGCAGCGACAGTTACACGACGAGTGAAGTTCAAGCTGTTGTAACCTCTCAGTGACAACATTTCGCCTCGAAGAGCAATCAGCAAGCGCAACCTGGTACTTCACAACAGCGGCAAGGGCATCGGCTAGCTGCTCCGATAACGCGCTCATTTGTTCTCGAACAGCACCCATCTCGACAGCCATGGACGCAGCTTCACACGTTGACGCTGTTTGTACACTGGATTAAAGGTGCGGGCGTTATCCGCTTTTCGTCCTGACGCAAACATTCTTGTTTGTTAGTGGCGCACCGAATGGAGTCCCACCATCAAGTCCAGCTCCTCCAAAGTTTATACTGCACTCGGAACATACCCAAACGTCTCGTTCAGCCAGCGTAAGAGTCTTATTGATGCATAGCAGATGGTACAGCTTTCCGCAAGACGCTACCATGCACTGAATATATCCCTCGCCGACCTTAAGCTCCTGCGTGCAGCCACAGCAGATAAACTCTGCACTTTCGCCTCGTTGCATAGACATCATTGCGAAGGTCTCTCACCTCTGACACGCTCTAAATAGGGCCCAAATCATTGATGTATTATGTATTCTACTAGATGAGATATCTAGAACAAATTTTGTGCCCCATGTTTGGCGGTTGACAGCTGTCACTGAATCAAAGAGTAGCTTTAACAAAACAGACGTGACACTGTTTTGACAAAATTCATATTCAGCCTAAACACATTTTGTAAGGAAATGTAATTAACTAAATAATTGTTTTATTTGTATCTAATGTTTATTTTGCTCCTTACCCTAGAGTTTAAGGAACGAATGGAGAAAAATACTATTTTTGCCGACAAGTGCCTTTAAATACGAACTTTGAGGGTTAATGATCCTTGATATTTACTTAAAATGACATTGATTTCCCCGCACGGATGAAATAAAACATTGTGTAAGTATGTATAACATGGGTGATATTTAGATATTTAAGTTTTAAATTGAAATCGTAAAAAAATTTGCTATATATTTTACTCGCATTAACAATTTTAGCAAATTCGCCCTCGTTGTAAAATAAAAATATGTTTAATGAACTAAACATTACCTAACGTACCTATCTAAAACATGTTTATTACGTAAATATGTTTATGCTGAGTACTATTAAACAATAATGTAGGTAAATTAAGTGTAGGCACATATGTTGTTACTTCTGCGACATTAATCTGTGCGCCAAGGAATATGGCGTCGCGACGCCAACATTAATATTTTAAATTAGTGTAACACCAATCTTTGCACTTACTTACCTATGAAACGTAATTCCATGGCTTTTATTACTATTTTTAGAATTATTTTTACAGTTTGTTATCATGCAAAAAGCCTTTACGTTTAGTATTTGATTTTTAAAAAATATTGACACCTGCGTCTTTGATAAATATAAAGGGAATAGATATGGTACCAGGCGCACGATCGTGTGCCATCAAATATAGGTTCCGGCGCCTATATTGAATCAGTCGTGTCATGGCTGCCGAAGCGCATGCTTTCAAGAATAACGAATCTAGAAGATCCGTAAATCATGCCAAATTGTGCCTTTTTCGAGTGCTTTAATAGCTCAAATCATAAAAACAAAGCTCACGGAATAACTTTTCATTCGTAAGTACTGTTTTAAATACGCAAACATATTTTTTTATCAAAATTTATCAAAAACATTTTTGTTATTGAGTAAGCGAGACAGCTAAATAGGCAGTACCCACGCGTGAAACACGTATGTCCGAGTGTCATGCTCCTTTGTGTAGCGTCAGCAAATAATATGCTGATAAAAATGCACTTATATTTCATTCTGTTCTCCTAGTACTTGAAACCGTTACTAAGCTAAACTTTTGTACTTTATGTGTATATAATACATATAATTACTACGGTTATGTAATTTTTTTATTTATACTTCTGAACAGCCTGTTGCATGACAATTTGTGAATTGTAATATTTGCTGAATGTAGGGTAGTTGCCGTGACAATACACCCAATCAAAATGTATTTTTTATAGGATATTTTACGGCACTTATGTCCTTTTACTATGATATTTCAACTTTTTGAAATAACTTAAAAATCGCTCAAATTACTCAATAGTTTTTCAATATAGTATTCATTGATTGAAAGTAATTATCAGGCGCTCTTGAATTTTCCCATATTCAAAAGTTAGAAGGAGACACATTTTTTTTGGATTTTTGAAGCTATTATATCCGCGAAAGGCTTGACTTTATCGAAAAATAGTCTCCAAAGACCCCTTTTCTTTTTTAAAGACCTATCCAACCACACACTAGTGTTCAATCGATAATAAAGCGATAAGGAAACAACGGCCAAGCGTGCCGGACTCCGCATAATAGAGGGTTCCGTACCTTCAATGGAATAAAAACCAAACTAATACCAAACGGTCGTATCTGATGCCCATGGAAGAAGTTTTTTGGAGATAACTAAAAAATGGCTGAACCGATAATGTTCAAAACAATCATCTTCTCAAAATTTTTCATATTCTTTGGACTTACGGTTCAAAAGTTACAGGGGGCGGGGACACAATTTTTCTAACTTTCGAAGAAATTATTTACTTAATCATAAAATGTTCAAAAACACCTCGATGGTTTTTTTATAGACCTATCGATTGATGTGCAATATGTTGATATTAGGAAAAAAATGTTATATTTATGGAGCCCCTCCCTTAAATTTTTTTTTTTTGTAATTTCACTACATAACTAAATAGCGGCATGCAAAATACACCTTATGTTTACATTTAATTAGGATACGTCTTATCGGTCTTAACGGCCTCCTAGCCCAGCCGGTAGTGACCCTGCCTACGAAGCAGGAGGTCCCGGGTTCGAATCCTGGTCAGGGCATTTGTTTGTGTGTTTATCACAGATATTTGTTCCTGAGTTATGGATGTTTTCTATGTATTTAAGTACTTATCTATATTTATCTATTATATATATCGTCGTCTAGTACCCATAACACAAGCCTTATTGAGCTTACTGTGGGCCTAGTTCGATTTGTGTAAGATTGTCCTGTAATATTTATTTATTTTATTATTATTATTTATTATAGTTTCCTAGTAAAATGGCTATGACATACGGACGAATCGATGTACGGACGGAAGGAAAGACAAACATGACGAAACTATATGGGTTCCGTTTTTGCCATTTAGGCTACGGAACCCTAAAAATCACCCTATTTCATGTGTACGGGAGCGAACCCAATTTTTTATTTTATGATCTAATATACATTTGTACCATTTTTAATACCATTTAAGTAATTATCTTTAATACCAGAGAATAAAAACGTTTCTAGTAAATATAATTTGTCAGGTAACAACCAAAACTGCAATAAAATTATTAAACTATAATCAATCTTGTTTTATTACTAATATGGTTCATTACGGCTATAAACTTGTGGTAGTAATTAGTGAGTTTTGGGTGTTACCCGATTAATTTAAGCAATTATCTTTAATACCCGAATTACCCGATAATGAAAACGTTTCTTGAAAGTATATTACTTAAATTTCTATTATTTTTATTTGCTCTTGTTCCTTTAGCCGTGAACACAGTGCATTCTCCTTTTTGTAAATGGTCGGCAACGCGCATGTGACACCTCTGGAGTTATAGGCGTCCACAGGTTACGGTAGCTGCTTACCATCAGGCGGGCCGTATGCTTGTTTGCCACCGTCGTGGTATTTAAAAAGTTTATTTTCTGTCGCTACCTACCAAATTAGGCACCTAGCGCTGATTCCCGAGACTTACAACCTGTTCAGGATAAGTGAATCTTTTGTACCATTATAACTATGCACAATCGGAGATCACACCTTTACATTGGTTTTTTTGAGTCGTGCGCGAGGTAGGCGATGGAAATGTAAGTACTAGGACAACAGGGATCATTGCGTAGTGTAATATAACCGTCGCTTACCATGCGCGTCTCTTTTGACAAACCATTATTGCATTAAAAAGAGAAACCTCTAAATCCGTAATAGCTACGCGTAATCGTAGATGCCTTTATACTGGTTTTTTAAGACGATCGTTCGTTACCTATTTCGTTGAACACTGGAATATTCGACTAGAGCACCAGAAGTTTAGAACAGAGATTTATTCATATTTTAAAAATATAGTATGTTATTGACTTGTCATTTAATTTTCTATCTCGGTCCATCTCGCCCGCTTTCATATTGATGCGACAAGGACTTACTACGATCAATATAAATTCAAGATTTTATTTTTTTCAAACCCAAATGACTCTCTTTTTACTTCTATACGTCATTGTTAGAAATATGACGATCTTGCCTACACTACTGTAAATTATATTAGTTGGTCTCTATCACACTTTGTGCAATGCGCAAAATATGGAAATCTCGCTTACACTCCCGTGTTAAGTATATTGGTGTATCTCTTTTACCCCTGATGCACATGTACATTATAGCATTTATAGCAGTGTGTAAGCATTTACAAGTGTGTGGATGCCGGAACACATTTCAGTTTTGTCAGCTATGAACGTCAGGTATCTTCCTCTTTTTACTTTAATCAAAGACCTGCGTGTAATCATGTCAGTGGTCCGCCCACAAGCATAGATGAATATGTATATATGCCCACAAGGAGGAGTCAACGCATTACAGATGCACAAGAGGAACAAGGAATCGATTTAACCAATCACAACCAAGATTTAAAAATTAATAAATACAGAATTCACTGCAATACAAACACGTCCGCTTCAAACGACTGCGCGGACAGAACAGTTTAACAAATGTTCCTACAGTAAAATGTGATATTTTATTTATTTAGTTACATTTTCTCACTGCACCCACCTTACCGCATTTGGCCCTATGGTTAACTGGTAAAGTATGCCTAAAGGCATTAAGTCCGCCTTTTGTACTACATTGTATGTGCAATAAAGTTTGAATAAATCAATATTTTCGTTGAGATGAACAGTTATTATAAATGTTAAGTTCATGTTTTTACGGTTAACCCTTTGACTGCCAAGCATCGGACGGAAAAATCGTGCCCTCAGCGCGAGAAGGCGCAGGCCCGCTAGGCAACTCGCTTATATACGACTTTCCTAGCGCGTGATTTGACGTCTTTGGTGGGTAAAGGGTTAAAGATATATTATGTTAATAAAGATTTGATTGATTGAAAATGAGAGTAATATTTTACTGCCCTACTTTACCCGCATTTCTGGAGCAAATGCAATTTTAATAAAATTGTGCGATATCTAGGAAAACGGTATAAAAATTGACTATTATGCCTTCTACATATTTTACTAACCGTATCCATACTATTACTATTATAAATGCGAAAGTGTTGTCTGTTACCTCTTGACGCTTAAACCACTGTACCGATTTATATGAAACTTGCCTCACCGGGACGCCATTTCGACGTAGCCTTTACATTTCAGAGTCGCGGTGAGTGAACTACCATACATCTCAGTATGATCCATATATTTGTCTCCATGGCATCCTCGACATGGCGGGGAGTGTACATTTGCAAAATGTTGTTACAGTTAAACTAAAACTTAAAACGCACGCATATTGTCAATATATTACCTACGCTGACATAGCTCACATCTAAATGTGCGGTTTGCATTCTCATCCAGTCCGGAGTCCATCAGAGTCCGGTAATGATTTGAAAACGAAAATCGCTGATAATGAAATAAGGCACATGAATTGTATTTGATAAGATAGTTTGAAGTATTGTTATTGCAAAAAAATATTTTTGACCCACATTTTTTATTATTTAATACTTACCCGAAAACTCAATTCTTGCAGAGCTTGTTTAGTGAGGACGTCGATTCGTGCAATCTTGTCGCTTGATTTTTTATTATTATTTGTTCTGCCCTCCAATATGTTTTATATTATCTGAATAAAGCATGAAGCCCACAAGCACATCAAGGAACCCTTGAGGTAGCCGTTGGTGCGCTCCACTACGTTCCGAGCCTGGCAGTGCCACCGCGTGTAGCGGTCCTGCGGCGAGTGCGGGGCGGCGTGCAGCATGAGGAGAGATATTAAATTAGTATTTAATGTTTTTTCTGTTACGATGTTGTTACATTGGTGTTATGAAAATTACACATATAGATGTATGTTTAACTTTCGCAACATAATAAGCAATAAACAATGGGACGTATTAAAAAAATTAAGGTCCCAAAATTTGCGGTTAGCCTTTTTCTAAAGATTAGGTTATTTTATTAATTTTATTGCAGCTGCATAGGTTTAAAATAGGACAAGCATGTGAAGAAGTGTGGATCCCTAATAATGTACCACAGTTGGAATATTTGCCTGTGCTAATATTAGCCTAATATTCGAAATTGGGCATATCGGCAGGCTCTTTATTAAATTGATAACATAAGTAGGGACTTTGGTAAGTATACCATACCCAGATGACGAAGATAATATAATAATATGATGTTGTTAATATTTTCTCTAGTTTTGGTGCTTCTGTTTCTGAAATGAACTTAAGTAACCATTTATGTTTTATCGGCGTCTGTATTTTTTTTATTTCCATAACAGGACCAAAGAACGAAGAAAAAGAACAACAAAGAAAGCAAATGCAGTTGGAGCGTCCTAACAATGTGCCCCTGTTAGAATCCTTGGTTGTGTTCATGCTAACCAGAAATTCTAATTTGGGCATCACATTGTTAGGCTATTCTACTGAACAACGAAGCAACTGCATGGAAATACTGCAAGAATGGAACTACACCGATGAACAGCGGTCAGACGCCCGGATCTAGTAAAGCAAGGTTAGCCTATATCTACAGCAAGCTACGAGGTTTCGTTGCTTTCTGGGACTAGCACTCTGGCAAAAAGCAATTAATAATTACAACGAAGAAAGAGAATATCGGATTCATTTAATTCACCTAATGATTAACTAGAGAAAGTATGCTAGCAACGCGTCCCTGTTAGAATAGTTAGTTATGTGCCATTCAAACTAAGCATTCTAATTTGGGCATCACGTTGTCAGGGTAAACAAAGGGGAATAAACGAGACGAAGAGAGAAAACCAGTCAAAAGCCATTGAGTAACAGGAGATGACATCCCTAAGAAATTATTTGTCCCAAAAGTTGTAGTGAAAATCACTACAAGTCTATATAATCCAAGAATGTCGCCTGAAAGTACGGGGTACTGTGCGTCAAATCCAGTAGTTCTGATTTTCTGCAGACTTGTTTATGATGTTGGCCTAATGAATAGTCCAAGTTTGTGACCTCGAGCGCCGAACGCAAATTTGTCAAAAATCGATTTTTTTTTCAGACTTTGGCGATTATAACCCAAAAGGACTGGTTTTTGATAGTACCTCCTCATAATTTTAAAGAAGACTAATTTTGCTACAATATGCGACTAGAATTGTCCCTGTAGACCCATTAGTTTCCGAGATAAAGCTTTTCAAAATAGAAATGTTTTCCCAGAACCGTTTTTCCCAGAACCGTTTACCCTTTACCTCCCCCTTCTCTTCTGGGAAAAACGGTTCTATTTTGAAATGCTTTATCTTGGAAACTATTGGGCCTACAGAGACAATTCTAGTCTTATATTGTAGCAAATTTAGTGTACTTTAAAAATGTCTTGAAAAGGTGCTGTCAAAAACTAGTCTTTAAGGGTTATCAGTTATAAGTTATATTACGATAATAAAATATTCGAAAAAAAGTAATAATTTCGTTTAAAATGAAATCGTTACACAAAGTAAATAAACCGTTGAAGATAATGTGTCATCAAAAAATGCAATATTATGTGATTTAGATTTTCATTAATTATAATGACCAATTAGGGGTTTCTACACGACAGCCAAGATGAGTTCCAGCGTCCTTTCAATGTGCCTCTGTTAGGACACTTAGTTTCGTCCACTCTAGGTAAATGTTCTAATTTGGGCATCACATTGTCGGGTATTCTACAGAAACAGTTAAGAGCTATAAAAGATTCAGCAGATCCCTAACCATGTATCCCAATTGCAACGATTGGCAGTGACCATACGCTTGCCCATCGGCGCAGTTTGGGCACATTGTCGTATCGGGATAACTTCAAGGAAACATTTCGTTATCGTCAGAGATGTGCAAAATGGTTTAGAAAAAGTATTTAAATACAAAATGCAAATACTTCCATGATTTACTATTTCAAATGCAAAATACTTAGCAAAATTGTATTTCAAATACTAAATACAAAATAGGTATTTTCAAAATACTTTTTTAAAATACAAATGCTTTTTAGGATTCCGTCGCCAAGATGGAAAAAACGTTAAAAACGGAATCCTTATCTCGTCATGTCCGTCTGCCCGTGATCATATGTCATAGTCATAGCATAGCCATTTTAATCAATAAATATAAAGCAAATGTTAATCAAATTTTACCTAGGGGTGAGTTTTGTGTGCCACTAATTTGTTTTGTAGGTAACATGTAATTAAATGTTTTTTTTTAATGCTCTGATAGTGAGTTATATTTATCTTTATGGATCCAAATGTCATTCATTTCCGTTCCAGGGAATTTACTTTCCAACTATGGATATATTTTTTAGTTTCAATACAATGTAAATTCGGTACAAAAATGGATTGCTAAGTATTTTTAATACGATTTCCATTCTTATAAGCGCTGGTATCCTGGCGATAAGACGTCCGACTTTCAATCTGGAGGTCTCGGGATCGAATCCCGACTTTGTACCACTGAGATTTTCGGAATGCGAATTATCGGTTGATATTTATCAGTCGCTTTTCGGTGAAGGAAAACATCCCGCGGAAACCGGAACTAATCCCAATAAGGCGTAGTTTCTCCTCTGGGTTTGAAGGTCAGATGGTCGTCGCTTTTGTAAAAACTAGTGTTTATGCCAATACTTATCTTAACTCTCCATTTCAAAACAGACGACTAGTTACAAAATGACGAGATCGTCAGGAATGAGTGCATTTTTTCCTTGGGTTACGCGGTGTCCTGTCCTACCAATCACCCACGTAGGAGCAATATAACTATAACCTGTTAAACCTACCCTTTCTACCAACATTATATTAAATTATTAAAAAAAAGTATTTTGTATTTTCAAAATAGAAAATGGGTCCCAAAAAGTATTTCAAATAAAATACAAAATGCTTTTGTTAAAAAGGTATTTAAATACAAAATAGGAAATAGGTATTTTGTATTTGCATTTTAAATACAAGTATTTCAAATAAGTCACATCTCTGGTTATCGTCGACTACATTATAAAAAAAAATTGTCTGAAATACGAATTAAATATTTTTTTCTTAATGGATTCCTTTGTGTTATGAAAATTACACATATAAATGTATATTTAACTTTCGCAACACAATGAAAACAATAAAAAATGGGGCGTATTAAAAAAAGAAAAAAAAATAAGGGCCTGCGCACGCTTAATTAGGTTGCTACCCGGATTAATTTATTCCATTGTTCAGAGAATGACTTCACTAAATTGACTTTGTTTGTACTGTGTTATAATTAAATGTATTAATATCTGTAGGTATATATATTTGTATCTAGGTTAAATTTACTACACTATCGCATTGGGAAACTGTAATGTTAGTTGTATTGTTATTGTGAAAAAATAAAAGTAAAGATCCCAAAAAATTTGCCTGTGCTAGTACTAGCCTAATATTTCAAATTGGGCATATCGGCAGGTGCTTCATTAAATTGATAACATACGAGGGTTGCTACTTATATATCCGGAAACAAAAAAACAAACAAACGTACACGGCTGAAAATGGTTTTATTGTTTTTCAAAGTATTCCCCTTGATGATCTATGCACTTTTGCATTCGCGTGAACCAATTTTTAAAGCACTTCTGCCACTCCGCCTGAGGTACCTCCATAACGTGTTGTTTGAATGCGTCGACAGCATCTTCAGCGGTCGAAAATCGTTGACCGCGTAATTTATTCTTTATATTTGGAAATAAATAAAAATCGTTGGGTGCCAAGTCAGGGCTGTACGGCGGATGACCCGTTAATTCCACATTTTGACCCTCCAAAAATAGAGTTGTTTCGCGTGACGTATGACAGCTGGCATTGTCATGATGAAGAATGATTCTTCGTCGCTGGTTAGTTTTACGAATTTGTTCAAATACTTCCGGTAAGTAAATGGTCGTGTACCACTCTGAATTAACCGTTCTACGGTTTTCTAGTGGCACTGTAGCTACATGGCCATTAATACCGAAGAAGCAGGCCACCATTTGTTTCAATGTACTTTTTGCACGAGTAACTTTCGTAGGGTTCGGCTCATTTTGAAACACCCATACCGTTGATTGTTGCTTCGTTTCGGGATCGTATGCATAGATCCAGGATTCGTCACCTGTATAGATGTTATAAACGGCTTTTGAGTCACCACGGTTATATTTTTTTAACATTTTATTGCACCATTCGACGCGAGCATCTTTTTGCTCTTTTGTTAAGCTGTGGGGTATCCAACGCGAACAAATTTTTTTTACAGCCAAATAATTATGTAATATGCTATTAATGCTGGTCATAGAAATACCCAGAGTCGCCTCTATCTCGCAGTACGTAACATGTCGGTCGTCCATTATAAGTTTTCGCACAGCCTCGATATTTTGTTGTACAACGACCGATTTCGGGCGACCTGCCTTAACTTCGTCCGTAAGCATACTACGTCCACGATTGAACTCACTAAACCAGTGATACACAGTAGTTTTAGATGGGGCTTCATCACCAAAAGTTGAAGTTAGTTGATCTATGCACTGTTGTTGCGTTAAACCACGCCGAAAATCATAATAAATCATAGCACGAATATTTTCACGAGTGAGTTCCATTCTTGCTGCGAGATGACATTTAAAACCCGTCAAAAACAAAACACGAGCGTTAATAAGAAAGAAAAAATATACCGGCCAGTACTTAAAAAAGTTCAAATTTTACCATGGAGGTCAAATATGCTATTTAAGAAGATTGTAATCCCGGTTTCCGGATATATAAATAGCAGCCTATGTAAGTAGGGACTTGGGTTAGTGTACCAAGATGACGAAAACAATATTATAATATTATGTAA
This sequence comes from Pammene aurita, assembly GCA_947086415.1. NCBI lineage: Eukaryota > Metazoa > Arthropoda > Insecta > Lepidoptera > Tortricidae > Pammene > Pammene aurita. Next base: position 37,110,900 of record OX352295.1, read on the forward strand.
TTCTATCTAATGTTGGTGTTTCTGTTTCTGAAATTAACTTAAGTAACCATTTACATTTTATCGGCGTCTGTATTTTTTTTGACAATTACCTCATTTCCATAACAGGACCAAAGCACGAAGAAAAACAAGAAGAGCAAAGAAAGCAAATGCAGTTAGGGCGTCCTACCAATGTGCCCCTATTAGAATAATTAGTTGTGTTCATGCTAACTAAATATTCTAATTTGGGCATCACATTGTTTGGCTTTTCTACTGAACTGAACAATGAAGCGACAGCATGGAAATACTGCAAGAATGGAACTACACCGATGAACAGCGGTCAGACGCCCGGATCCAGTAAAAAAAACCGGCCAAGAGCGTGTCGGGCCACGCTCAGTGTAGGGTTCCGTAGTTTTCCGTCCGTCACAGTAAGTGTCCCCACTTAAGAGTTAATAACACCGCCATGTAGGATATGATATGAGAGTTCCACGTACAGCGACATCTATCGGCAAATTAAGTAAACTATTGCGCGCGAGCTTAAAGTATGGAAGATGATTTTTATGGGATAATTCTTTATTGCGTGAACCGATTTTCACCGTTTTTACTTTATTTGAAAGCACGTCATTTCATTGTAATTTTGTAGAAATTACAGGTACAATAAACACCTGCTTATACGGTTAAATTACAAACTTAGTTTAGAAATTATTTTGTAAGTTTTTTTCAAAAACTATTCATCCTATCAAGTTCAAAATAATTTTCCTAGAAAGTTTTTATAAAGTTCTACTTTTGAGATTTTTTTCATATTTTTAAAACTTATGGTTCAAAAGTTAGAGGGGGGGGGGGACGCATATTTTTTTACTTCTGGAGCGATTATTTCCGAAAATATTTACATTATCGAAAAATGATTTTAGTAAACCCCTATTCATTTTTAAATACCTATCCAACAATATATCACACGTTAGGGTTGAAATGAAAAAAAAAATCACTCCCCACTTTACGTATAGGGGAGGTACCCTAATAAAATAAAAAAATCCACTTTTTATTTTACCACTTTTTCGGCGTGATTGATATACATATTAGTACCAAATTTCAGCTTTCTAGTGCTAACGGTCACTGAGATTATCCGCGGACGGACGGACGGACGGACGGGCAGACATGGCGAAACTATAGGGGTTCCTAGTTGACTACGGAACCCTAAAAAGGAAGCCTACCTAAAGCAAGCTGCGAGGTTTCGTTGCTTTCTGGGGCTAACACTCTGGCAAAAATACTAATGAATAATTACAACGAAGAAAACGAATATCGGATTGATTTAATTCACCTGATGATTAACTAGATACATTATGCTAGCAACGCGTCACTGTTTTAATAGCTATTAGTTATGTGCCATTCAAACTAACCATTCTAATTTGGGCATCACGTTGTCAGGCTAAACAAAGGGAAATAAACGAGCCGAAGAGTGAAAACCAGGAGTGCGATTTTTGAATCTCACCAAGTGACTAATTCTCACCGATGTGAGTGATTTCCGAAAGTAAATCACTCACATCGGTGAGAATTAGTCACTTGGTGAGATTCAAAAATCGCACTCCTGTCCAAAAGCCATTGAGTAATACTCGTAGATGACATCCCTAAGAAATTCTTTGTCCAAAAAGTTGTAGTGAAAATCACTACACTGCGATCATCTTTAGTTTACGATTGACACATGATTTTTATACATTTGATTTTCTACCTTGTTGTCCTGATCATAAAGTCAACATTACAAGCATTACACTATTTGGTGCCGTGTTTTAAATATCGATTTTATTTTGTTCGCGACAAGGTAGAATTTCAAACGGATAAAAACTATCTGTCAAGTTTTAACTAGCTTTGCAATACCTGAACAAGTCTATAGTTATGGATGGGACAAGGAGGATCGATCTCTCTTATAGGAAAACGGTCGAAAAAGTGTCCAGCGGTAAGCACTAAACAATAGTTCCAAATATCTCCGGGTGGCGCTAATAGGTATAGTTCAGCATTTAAAATGAATTACCGATATTTAATACTTATATGACTTTCTAAATAAAAATAATATTCAGAGTGTTTTTCTTCTCCGCAAATAATTATTGTGTAAGTAAAGTATGTATGGATTAAATTTTTTAATATCAAAATTAATTTAATCAAATTTAATATCATTGTGGCGCCATCAGTTTATCGCCTTTTGACGGATACTTTTGTAACATAGAGAATTTTATCCTCCTTGTACCATCCATAAATTTTATCTATAGGTACATAGTTGCCGACGGTCAAAAGTCATGTCATGAGGCTAAAGACCTGCGCAACCCTTGCCCAAATGCTGTTTATGAAGAAAATACCGATACTTAGCCCCAATTAGAACAATTAGGTGTTCCTATACTACCTAAGTGTTCTAATTTGGGTGTGGTTTTAGGTTTACTACGACGGTAACAAAAAAATATAACAGGTGGCAATTAAACAATATAAATACAATACATAGGTGCAAATTATAATAAATAAATACTTTTTATAGCGAAGGGACGACGGGGAACCGTCTTGGCCTTTTAGCCTTCGATTCAGTACTTCCTCCTTTATATTAAAAGGTCGGCAACGCTCATGTGACACCTCAGGAGTTGCAGGCGTTCATATGCTACGGTAGCCGCTTACAGTTCTTACCGTCGGGCAGGCCGTAGGGTATGCTTGTATTGTTTGCGACCGTCGTGGTAATAAAAAAATATTCGATAATCGAGGCTCACAAAACGCAAGCCAGGCAATATACCTTTAGATATGTACCGGATTATAATGGTTAAGTTCGGGCCAGACGGCAGATAGCTGCAGATTCTGCCACGTGACCTTGGTGGGAGCGAGTTGTTGAAGCGAGCGGCTACATGGCTGACAACCAACCAACCGCTTCTGCCAATGGTTGGCAGAGCACACATAGCCACCAAGGGCGTTAAAAGGTCATGTAGAATTTGTCACCAACCACTGGCTACATGGTTTAAAATCTGTTTTCTGCCGAGGTCTCGTGGCAGAGGGCTGTGGTTGTATGCCGTCTGGCCCCAACTTTATTACTTACAGGCGGCGACGGTACTGTCAAGCCTACTATCGTAAACAGAGGAGCCAAATAACGCTTAAAAATACCGTGACCGTGAACGTTCACGACATTCTTATCGTTGACGGAAAACTGAAAGCGTCTGCATACAACTTCGTACCTGCCTTGTCTCCGTCTGTATCGTCATTGACCCCGGCGACCGACTGCTGAGCCTTGCAATTTGTAAGTATAACCTATGGTATGGAGTCAGGCGCGGATCCAGGATTTCATTCAAGGGGGGGCAATTTCCTTCAAAAAAAATCTTGCGGTCCGCACCTATGACCCCCGTGGCTTGCGTGTCAGGGGGGGGAACAATTGTCCCTGCCCCCCCCCCCCCCCCCCCCCCCCCCCCTGTATGGAGTCTAAAACCGGTATAAGACATTGCAATTTGTAGGGCCCAATTTTTCAGTTTGGGAGGTGTAAGGATTAAGGGAGTTGAAGGAGGGTAAGGAGAGAGAGCGTACACAACAAGATTGGGGCCTACAAATTGCAATGTCTAATACCGGTTTAACTAAACCTCACCGATAATCGAATGCCATTTACAATACATTGCAGCACTCGATCGATCGATTAAATTCGTTGCCTCTGGAGTCAGCAATGAATCGACTATCATTGAGGTATGTAGGTACTGCTACCGTCCTCGGTAAAGATAGAGGCTTGGGTTGGGGTAGGCTGCGTGTACTATCCAGCCGGACCACATCTCCTGCCACACCTCTATTTCTAATGGTGATATGTACCTATGATGTACCTTTTGTACCACGTCGGAAATTGCATGTACCTCCGTAGTTTATAGGGTCGATGACCGGTTGGTCAGCGACCGACGGCTGAATCCAGACGCAGACGTTTACAAACGCTTATCGACTGGCCGAGCCACCGACGGATCAGTGTGTCTGACCTCCGATTATGCACAAACGTTACGAATCCATAATGCCAAAATATTTTGTGAATAGCGGCAGGCTGAAACAAACAGAGGATTCGTTTCTCATTCATCTTATTGAAAGTCATATCATATCTCATATACCTACTTACGTTACTTCTTTAACAGTTCTGGACGGAATAAAGCTTTTTGCTTTGTGTTTTATCGGCAAATTACAGGTTTTTATATAAATTACTAATAAAACCACAAACACGATTTAAAAAAATCTTGTATTATGCCTTATAGGTATATTAGGTACCTTAAAAATTAATTGGTAAACATTATTTTTAAATTAAAGCTACATTTATAATATCCTAATGAATACATCACATTCAAACTTAATTACTTTAAATCATAATTCGGCGATTTTTAAGAGAATATTCGTATTTGTAATTATAATTTAAACCAGACTTGACTCACGTATTTAGTCACTGAAGGATCGATATGGTTTCGATAACGATTGATAAAAATAATTTTAAACAAAAAAGAACCGACTTCACTAAGCAATCCACCTTTCCAACACCAAATACTCGAGCTGCTGTAAAAAATACTCAAATCACTACAGGTGTGCCTATAATAGTTGAAGAGTTCCCTCGATTTCTCCAGGATCCCATCATCAGATCCTGACCTGGTTACAATGGGACCAACTGTGAAGTATACTCTTACAAACAAAAAAAGAATTTTCCAAATCGGTCCAGCCGTCTTCGAATAATCGGTGAACATACATAAAAAAAAAAAAAAATAGCAAAAACAAAGATCCCGACGAATTGATAACCTCCTCCTTCGAAATCTTGGAGTCGGTTGAAAACATTGCTATGGACTTTAATACGTTCACAATTAAATTAATTCCTTTGTGTAACGAAAGTTTGCCATATTACATGAACGGACACTCGAGTACAACAAAACGGGTCACTCATTAATATTTTTCTTGAGTGTATTACTAATTTACGTTTATTAACGAAGATATAGGGTGATTGTGCTAGTTTTCGCCTACACATGTCAGTTTTCCATCCATACATTTATAAGTATTCAAGTTTTTCCCAAAATATAATTAAAAAATCTACTAAAGACATACATAGAGAATTTGTAGACCTTAAGTTTTCCCCATATATTTGTAGCAGTTTAATCAACTAGGAACGCCTTTTTAACCTATAAAAATGACATAATTCACAAGTCCGACTTTATTTTGTGACCTGTTAGAATACGTTAAGTATTAATAATAAAAAATGTTTTCTAACAATTGTTAGCATTGCGCTAGGTATGATATATGTATTTGTTTGCTACACATAGAAAAGATTATGTAAGTTTTATTTTTCTCCACCAGGCTATCGCTTATTACAATTGCAACATAACTTCACATTTTATAACGGTTTTGTCAAGAGCATATGTCGTCTTAGCCATTTGTAATTCGTTTAGAATTCAAGGTCACTTATATTTTGACAAATTGTTTTCGATTATGCTCACGTAATCTATTGACCAAACTGTTATAAAATGACAGATGATGTAGAAATAGTTCAATGCAATAGTACAGTAAAGGAAAATATATATTGTATAATCTTTTCTTGTTGTTATTAAAAAATATCTATATAATACCTAGAGCGGCGTCAAAAACTGTTAGAAAATATTTTTTACTATAAGTAATCATATCATATTTTCTAACTAAAAAAGAAAATCGCACTTGTGAGTTATCGAAGCTCAAAACTGTTCGCGTACTGTAGTATAGACGGTATAACTGAACCTGGACGACATATCACAGATCTATATTAAAATAAAAGGTACAAAGAATATTACAACTACTTAAAAATAAAATTTTGGTATTTTCGTTATACAAAGGATCAATTAAGTTATAGTAGAATTAAGGTAACACCCTTAACTAACTATTCCGTTTTCTTTCCCTCAGCACTTGTTTACTATAGAGAAGAGGGAGAACGAAGACTTGTCCTATCAGTACTGATAAACTCAAACTACTATTTGCAGTAGGATTGTGTGCGTAGTTCTTACGCAACTACCCTACGTTCATTAAAAAAAAATCTCAGTGTTAAGATAAAACAAATTAGTTCAATGCGATTATCTCTAACAGGTTTTGCGATTGACAGGTTACTATAATCCATTTTCTTTTTAACTTTGCAACAAACCTAATAAAATATTTTTTGTACAGTCGCCATCAAATATATCGGAGCGGCCAGGGTACTCAAAAATATCTGAACATGCACTTTATCGCCTTGACAGTAGAGGCGTTGTTCACATATTTGTGACTACCTTGGCCGCTCCGATATATCTGATGGCGACTGTACTAAGCAGAAACGTCTGCAAGCGAAATTTAAATTTTATAATTGAAAGAAAAAACAATGAAGGAACTGATGGAAAGATGAGTAAGCGTCGATAGTTCAGTTGTTCACAGCGATCGGACCGGTGTTCCGAAAGGTCGCAAGTTCGAATCATGCGCGACGCGGTGAATTTTTCCATTTTTCTTTCAATTATAAAATTGAAACCTAATAAAGACAAATGTTAACACAAACCAACGTGTAGTTCTACGTAATTTGATACAGTCGCCTTCAAATATATCCGAGCGGCTAAGGTACTCAAAAATATCTGAACATGCACTTTATCGCCTTGACAATAGAGGTGTTCAGATATTTGTGACCACCTTACCCGCTCCGATATATCTGATGGCGACTGTAATTACATGCCAGCATTGCACAATACATGTAGTTACTATGTAGCTGTTATCTTTAGATTTAAGAGTAAATTTCAAAATGGTTATGGCTAACTTTCGTTACGCAAAGAATTCAATTAAATTGCTGATAATAGCAAGTCCTAAACCCACACCACGTGAATGACACACGAGACGCTCGTGTTTCCCCTTAAGTCGAGTGCAAATTTTACATACGGACAATTTTCAAACTTTTACTTATAATTAAAACGTTCCTAGCTAGTTTGGCGTTCACCGATCGAGCACCAACATTTTTATTCATAAACTTGAAAATAATACGGGCGGTTCACACTTCATTATTTTGGACTACAAAGGCATAATATAGGTATTACCATAGACATATAACATAGGTAAGACGTGGTCTACGAAAATAGAACTGTGATTCCATAATAAGCCGCGGTCTCGTGCAAACACACTCACTTTTGAAGTTTGAACCAATCACCGCTCGTCCACGAGTTGTATATGTTTGCGTGTCCGTAAACACAAGGAAGGCTTATTGTGGCATCACAATTTTGTCTTCACTATGGTCTTCACGGCACCGCGTTTTCTTATTTTATATGTCTATGGGTATTACCTAGCTATTGGATAAAAAATAAACAGGCTTATTTAGTATGGCTATTTTACTGTCTTTAACACATTAACTGCCAGACGAAAAATGACGTCCTACTTCAGAAACCGGGCGTCCATAGCTACATACAAAACAACCCGCCCAGCGAGTTGTCCGCCATCTGAGCAAAGTTTACGAGCGCTCACGAGGCGAGTTCTTGGCAGTGAATTTGTTAAGAGGCTCGAAAGTTTGAGGTGGAACATCAGTTTGGACTCGTGTATTTGGTGCGGAAAATACGGTGAAACAGTCACCGATCAAATAATACTAGGGATACACAATCAGCCCAAAACAATGGCCCCACAATTGTACCGCAAGAACGACTCGGGCGGTACTTTCTGTGACAGTCTTAATACGGTATAAGATTAGCCGGTTACAAATTTTCAGGAGCCATATTTTCAGTAGTTAAATCTTGTTTGAAAATGTACCTCCTTTATATGTGAATAAATTTTTCAATGACTTTAATAGCCCCAACTCGCATTGCGATGCAAAAAAACGCTTCCATTTTTTTTTTAAATTTTCATAAAGCTAGGATAAGGTGTTTTTCTTATTAAGTTGAACGCAGTGCCCGTATTACCCAAGACTTATATTAAATTGTCCATTCGAACTTATAAATATATTATAAAACGCCAATTCATGTCTATCAAACGCTAATCCATACCTAGAGTCATACTTTTAAGTCTATTCGTCATTTTAAAATTCCTATTCATACCTATTTACAATTGTCAATATTATAGTAGTTTATGTAACTGTTACGTAATAAGGGTCCTTAAAACATGAGTGTGGTTTTATGAAATGAGCCGCAGGCGAATGCAGTTGCATACACTGCTTTATCTACACTCATATTATTTATTATAAATGCCGTATTCGGAAATCATAGAATGGCCGCCATTGCACCGCCGCGGCCATCTCGATTGTGTCGGCGTGGCCAACTCGATTGTGTCGGGGCTCGCGCGGGACCAATCGAGTTGGCCATGGCGGTAACATTCTGTTATCAAATTCGAAGTTCCAAATTTGAAACTCATTGTTTAACAATATTTGAGCATGCAAAGTTAAAATTACGTTACTGCCGCAGATAAGAAACTTATCATAGTTAAATCGTTTGTTGTAATGCTTGTCATTGTCTACGGTTTTTGAACGCATTTTAGAGTACTTACAGTATGAGTGTAGATAAAATCAATTACACTTCTCACTTCAACATGTAAAAGGAGTAAGGTGTTTTGCGACGTTCCCGACGACTTGATTTAATATTCAGGGCAGATTATAAAAACCCTATTTTATTTCTGGGACCTACTTATGGATGGTACAAGGAGGATCGATCTCTCTTATAGGAAAACGGTCGAAAAAGTGTCCAGCGGTAAGCACTAAACAATAGTTCCAAATATCTCCGGGTGGCGCTAATAGGTATAGTTCAGCATTTGAAATGAATTACCGATATTCAATACGAGTACTTATATGACATTCTAAATAAAATGAATATTCAGTGTTTTTCTTCTCCGCAAATAATTATTTTGTAAATATGTATGGATTTGATTTTTAATATCAAAATTAATTTAATCAAATTTAATATCACTGTGGCGCCATCAGTTTATCACCTTTTGACGGACATTTTTGGCTTTGGTTTCATTCTACCTAAATTGCATAATGCCTTATTCTCTAATTTACCGAAATTTCAAATTGCCATGTTGCAGTAAAACCTTAATAACAAATTGCCTCACTCATAAAATGATCAAAAATCATAATGACATTGACTTAAAACCACCATTTCCCAAAATACCTAAATTTTGCAATGTACATTCCTTATGATTCCCTTCAAATACCGAATGTCTGATACGACCAAAATGCAAAATAAATAAAGAATAAACCAAAATATACGTTTAAAAGTTAGGTTACTGTCTGAGCGTTAACGAAACTTTAAATTTTAGGTATTTTGGGATTTGATTATTTTGAAATTCCTTCGTAATAAAAATGTGGTGTTTTGAGAAAAAAATTAGGCATTCTGGGATTCAGGTATTTTGACACCGAGTCCTTTTGAAATCTAGGAGTTTTAGTAACTGGGTAAAATAAACTTAGGGCGTAATGAAACCAAAGTCATTTTTGTAACAGAGATTTATATCATATCCTTCTTGTACCATCCATAGACCTACTTCTCAAAAGCTTGTAGCTTGTAACACTAGCGTAAGTCACTTTTTAACAACTTTTATTATAAAGGGATTTGCGCTTGTTTTACTCGTACAAGCAGGGCTTGTAACCGGTATTTTGCTCCATACTAAAATACAGGGTTTTTTTTCGTTCTTTCGTTTACTATTTCATATTTAATCGAAAAATCTTACAATATAAAGTCATAACCTAAAAACAATATTGAGTTCTACGTAAAAACCATAAAATATGTAAACATATTGGGTTATTTCGGGGATTTTTGCGAAAACCGGTTACAAGCCCTGCGTACAAGTTCCAAGCTTTTGAGAAACGGGCCCCTGAGCATTAATTATATCGCTAATATCCCTATACTTTTCTTACACACGCGGACTGTTTTTAGGGTTCCGCAGCCAAAATGGCAAAAACGGAACCCTTATAGTTTCGTCATGTCCGTCTGTCCGTCCGTCCGTATGTCACAGCCATTTTATTCGGAAACTATAAGGTATCTTACTACAATTTAGACATAAGTTTATTTTGTTTGCCGCAATTTAATGATGTAATTAAATTGCGAAAACAATTTTTTAGGGGGGGGGGCGCTCCATACATGTAGGTAACTAACTTTTGAAAAATATGAAAAAATTGAGGAGATGCGCCTTATCATATACTTTCTACAAAAATTGTTTTGTAAGTACATTATCGGTTCAGCCATTATTGAGTTATCTCCAAAAAACTTCTTCCATAGGCATCAGATACGACATTTTGGTATTAGTTTAGTTCTTATTCCATTTAAGGTACGGAACCCTCCATTTTGCGTGGTCCGACACGCACTTGGCCGGTTTATTTGTTTCCAAGGCATTCTCTTCAAGCATAAGACTAAACGATTAGCCAATAAAGTGGAATCTTTAATTGAACGAGGTCATTTGACAGCTCCTTTATGACATTGCAAACCACTTTGTATGTCAGATTACTTTACTCAATTAAAAATTATATTTTAGCTTATTTAATCCCCCGTGGCTACAGTACACATAAAACCATAACTCAACGTCACTATATAAAAAGTTAATTTTAAATTGTCCGTATTAATATTAATACTAGGTACATTACACACTATATGAAATGAGCAACTCGAATATAAATAATTTTAAACAAAAAAGAACCGACTTCACTTAGCATCCACCTTTCCAACAGCAAATTCTCGAGCTGCTGTAAAAAATACTCTAATCACTATAGGTCTGCCTATAATAGTTGAAGAGTTCCCTCGATTTCTCCAGGATCCCATCGTCAGATCCTGACCTGGTTACAATGGGACCAACTGTGAAGTATACTCTTTCAAACAAAAAAAATAATTTCCAAATCGGTCCAGCCGTCTTCGAATAATCGGTGAACACACATAAAATAAATAAAATAAAAAAATTGCAAAAAAAAAACAAAGATCCCGACGAATTGATAACCTCCTCCTTCGAAATCTTGAAGTCTTGTAAAATTTCTCACAACGCATCCTCTGGTGGAAACGGAGCCTAAGCAATTTATTCATACTACTGCAACAACATTGTTTGAATTATCCTGCCATCTTGCACAAGTACAAGAAATTAAATATCTTCAGTGTCTCAGGAAGGTATAGTTAGATTTCAATACACAATAAGAGCTCACAAGGCACGGTTCGGCTCGGATCGGCTCAACCGACGGCTGCCGACGTCTTTTTCACTCGTATTGCATAGACTTAAAGCTTTTTACTATCCGCTGTTGCCGATTCCGCGTCGTGTGAGGAACCCTAAATGTACGAATTGTAAGATTAATATTTATTGATAAAAATATCAATAGGTAACCAGCTTCTTTAAAATCTTACGTCTTAGCCTCAGAACTAGTGCCATCTTGCAAAAATATTCTTGGTACAGCAGACGTCACAGATATCTGTTTGACAGTGTTGGTGTGAATGTGTACATATATCTTCGACAGCGACTTCGAAGGGTAAAAACGGGACCCTATTACTAAGACTCCGCTGTCCGTCTGTCACCAGGTTGTATCCCATGAACCGTGATAGTTAGACAGTTGAAATTTTCACAGATGATTTCAGAGTTGCTGCTATAACAACAAATACAAAAAAAAACAGAATACAGTAAATATTTAAGGGGGCTCCCATACAACAAACATGTTTTTTTTTGCCATTTTTATAGATATAAATGGTACGGAACCCTTCGTGCGCGAGTCCGACTCGCACTTGGCCGGTTTTTTTTAGGACACAGGTCGTGTGTTTCTTTTGACGTGATAACGTCTTTAAAATCGTTTTAGTCGGGTGACATGTTCAGAAACTTGTGTCACACCAAAACCTCACGAGCGCGATCGCAGGTATAACGAGAGAGAGACGGACCGATCTCCCGTCTCATCTCGAGCGCTGCCAGTCATTCCGTGAAACTTGTCACGCGGAATCCTCACGAGCGGTTAGACGTTATCACGTAAACATCTCGATCGTAAACCTACTTTACAAACAACCAATTTTTTTATGACAGGAGGCAAACGAGCAGACGAATCGCCTGATGGTAGGCAATTATCGCCGCCCATGGACGCCCGCAACACCAGGGGGGTCACAAGCGCGTTGCCGGCCTTTAAGATAGGAGTACGCTCTTCTTGAAGGTTTGAAGGTCGTATCGTCCGGAAATACCATTCAGATGAGAATTCATTACAGTTTTGCTGCGAGGCAGGAAGTTTCCGGAGATAGGCATAGTCGAGGACTGCCATGTAAGTGGTGAGGATGGAAATGCTGTCGCAAAGGACAATGGCGGAAAGCCATATCACCAAGTGGGTCATACGGAAGACCAGCACTAGCTTACGTACTAGCATTATGCTGAGGGTCCATTTGGTGGTGTTACAATACGTCTTTGTTTTGTTTGCCTTTTAATTATGGATGGTACAAGAAGGATATAAACCTCTATGTTACAAAAATGTCCGTCAAAAGGCGATAAACTGATGGCGCCACAGTGATATTAAATTTGATTGAATTAATTTTGATATTAAAAAATCAAATCCATACATATTTACAAAATAATTATTTGCGGAGATGAAAAACACTCTGAATATTAATTTTATTTAGAATGTCATATAAGTATTAAATATCGGTAATTCATTTCGAATGTTGAACTATACTTAGCGCCACCCGGAGATATTTGGAACTATTGTTTAGTGCTTACCGCTGGACATTTTTTCGACCGTTTTCCTATAAGAGAGATCGATCCTCCTAGTACCATCCATACTTTTAATTTGTATGTAATATTGTGTACGTCATCTTATTCGTGTAAAGGGATCAAATATCTTAAGGTTAAAATTTTGCTTGCCAATATTTTGCCACTTCTTTTCCTCGGGGTGTAGCTCTCAGGAGATCTTCCTCAGTGCACGTCGTTGGGCACATAGGGAACTGTCTCATGTGTATCGTTGTTTGAAGGATACCACACTCGCAGAAAGCATTACCTTGTGGTCCAATTCCCCATTTTAGGAGGTTATGTATTGACCGACCAACTCCCGTCCTTAGTCTGTTGAGTGATTTCAATATAGCCCACTTTTCCTTTCCCCTGGGGGAAGTAATCCGCAGCTTTTATTCGTAACGATGTGTCGTCACGATTTAAGTTCCATGCTTTGAGACGAGGCTCCTGAGGTTTGGTTTTGGGGAGCTATGTGTACGTCATAAATATCTTGAATCTTGAAAGAGGCGGCAGGGATTAATCCAAACAATTTCTCGGAGCACCGTTAAAGAGGCGATAGAAAATGCAGAGCGAGACTACATCTCTTCATTCTCTACGCAGCGCCAAGGAGTCAAGCCAATCTGCAATATCCTGGCAGCCGACAATGCGTATGTGTGGAAGCAGGATTTCGTTCAGAGGGGCAATTTCCTTCACAAAAAACCTCGCGGTCCGCATCTATATGGCCCCCGTACTATACGAGGTTTGCGTTTCAAGGGGGGCAATTTCCTTCACAAAAAACCTCGCGGTCCGCATCTATATGGCCCCCGTAGTATCCGAGGTTTGCGTTTCAAGGGGGCAATTGCCCTGTTGCCCGCGCCTGTATCCGCGCCTGCGTGGAAGCTCCATTTTCCAGTCTCACATTCCTTATTATTTACTTAATTATTTAAATGTATAAATCAGTACTTTTAATCTTAGCTCAGTGATGTCCGACCGGGACATTCTGCGTCTTTTGGTCACGAAAAAACTTTGACAACCGTTCTTTCTGCATGTCGTTGTACCTGTCGAAGGTGGGAATGGTTAGATTAATCACTACATAGTATAAAACAAAGTCGCTTCCCGCTGTCTGTCCCTATGTATGCTTAGATTTTGAAAACTACGCAACGGATTTTGATGCGGTTTGTTTTTAAAAGATAGGGTGATTCAAAAGGAAGGTTTATATGTATAATACATGCATAGTATAGTAGAGAAACTCTGAAAACTTTGAGGTTTCTGTGATGTCGTAAATAAACACATTTTTGCGCTTACATTGCAAACGCTGGCTGAACCCTACAAGATAAATCAAAATAATGTACTACAGTATTATACACCTTGAAAAGGTCTACAAAAAAGTCCGCAATGGTATATGTCTATCTCTTAGGAATAACCCACAATAACCATTTATTATCCCGTGCGAAGCCGGGGCGGGTCGCTAGTATACTTATATAGATGTCATATACAAAGTAAATAGTAACCTAGGCCTCCGGTGCCCAGGGCTGGGATCGAACCAGCGTCTTCTGCGTTCGCGGCAGACGCCTTAACCACTTGGCCACCCGGGTCACAGCAGCACCGGTCGAATTTTCCCGTGTATGTATCTTCTTTGTAAATGCTAAGGCGCATTTTAGCCAATCATCTAAGGTAGAACATTATGAGTCCGTACCTCCAATCCGAACTCTTGGGAGTTCATTGAAAGCGAGACAGATGGCGCTGCCGTCAGTATAACGGAAGAACGAATCAAATTATTTTAATAAATATTTTGTTTTGTTTATTTTTAAGTAGACAAGCGATGCTTAGCGCCAAATCAGATGTTTAACGGCCTCCTAGCCCAGTCGGTAGTGACATTGCTTACGAAGCAGGAGGTTCCGGGTTCGAATCCTGGTAAGGACATTTATTTGTATGTTTATCACAGATATTTGTGCCTGAGTTATGGATGTTTTCTATGTATTTAAGTGTTTATCTATATCTATCTATTATATATATCGTCGCCTAGTATACACAAGCCTTATTGAGCTTACTGTGGGACTAGGTCGGTTTGTGTAAAATTGTCCTATAATATTTATTTATTTATTTAAATCAAACAGAAACACGATAAATGGCGTCGGCAGATGGTTGCTGTGATCGATTCAATAAAATCTCTTTGAATATATCAAATTCATAAGGCCACACTGACACCGCAACCGGACGCGGCGACGGTGTGCGACCGAAATAGCGCTACGCCCATATACAATAACTCTGTCTCGCTCGCACACCGTCTCCGCGTCCGGTTGCGGTGTCAGTGTGACAACCGCAAACACCACAGACAAAAATGTTTATAAGTTTTTAAGTTCCAAAACAAAAAGAGTTAAAACCAATTAGTTATAATCTGGATTTTTAATAAGGAATGTCAGATTACTGTCTTGAATTCAAAATATTACTTCAGTAAATAGTAAAGACAGTGTAGTTAGGGATGGGCTTTGTGGGATATAAATGATTTTTTTATAAACGAATATTTTGCTTCACATCAAAAATCGATTGTAATAAACAAAACATATCTTTTCAGATTTTTCCGTTTTTTTTATATTCAATTTTTCTTGTAATGTTTTTTTTATTTGTGAACATAAAGAATATTGTATGTATTCTATTGTTCATCTCTAGATGCAGTATATTGAGTGAAAAGTACCTTTTGTTTGATATCCGGACTTGTTCCAACACTTTGAGGACCGCTTTGTTGTTCGGGCATATTTCGTCGGCCATTTTGAGGTCTGTGAGGGCCGAGTCGTAGCTTTTGAGGGCGAAGTGGGCCTGTCCTCGTCGGTAGAGGGCCTTTTCGTTACGGGGGTCGATGGAGAGGACCTGGCGATTATATTTTAATAAAAAAAACAGTACAATCTCGTTAACCCTTTGACCGCCGAACACGTCATATCACGCGCGCGGAAAGTGCCCTCAGCGCCAGCACGTGATATCACGGCCTCCTAGCCTAGTCGGTAGTGTAATAACGAAAAGATATTGATGGTGGTTCTGGATGGACGGACAGGCAGAGTCAGGGAGACGGCGTAGTATTGAAACACCTTACATGGTAGTCGACTATAGAGTTCATCTTTATTAATGAATGCCTACCTATTTATACACATAGGTTGTCGCTGACACAAGCAATATGCGTTGTCACAGTAAACCGGAGTGTTACTGCTAAACACTGACATATTCATAAAAAATCCTTAAATGTGGTTTTAACCATCATATAGTTAAAACGCTTTATAAGCCTAAATGACGTTTTAAGAAATGTGTGATTTATAATCCCTCCATAAGCCTACTATAGTAATTTCATTGATTCGACTCGTTATGTTGGCACTCTTGGCAAAATAATAGACAAAATCGTATCCCAATCGCAATTTAAAAAAAAAAGTTTGACAGCAAATGTCAGTAATGAGCGGGAAATCGGCGAAATAGAATCGAATAAATGCAAATACTAGTTTAGATAAATGTAATCTTACTCAAAAAGCCCTTGCATTGAAAAGACGAATCAATGCAACAAAAAATGGGAGTAATAATTGCACAGTTGACTACAATACATGGTAAGAATACCAATTTATTTACTTATAATTAGGTTATGTGAAGTTGATTCTTGCTTGCCTTTACTGTTTTTAATTAATCTAATCACTGATATATCCTCCTCAGGTATTATTACAAGAGCGAAATATAAGAAAAAATTCCGGATACAAACACCAACGCCTTTAAGATGGACCTTTTCCTTTTGCAAGTAAGTACAATACCTGCCCAAGTCAGACATTTTCACAGTAATAATTATATTCCTACAACCAGTGCCTAGTTACAACTAATAACATTAGGTATTCTTATTGTAAACCAGTTATATCTCTCTGATATCGCCTACAGTTAATGCAGTGAAATAATAGTTGTAGCATTACGCTACGTATCGTACGACATCTGTCGACTTATTATTAGGGGTAATGTTAATAACTGGTTAGTTTTGTTTTTTTTTGGAATTCGTTTAGGGTTCTCTTGTTGTGCCTTTTTTTTGGCCTTAGCATTAAGTTGTTTGTTTTTGTTGCTTGGGGTTAGTTTTCTTGTGTTTACTTGTGTTGTTGTTTGTTTGTTTCTTTGTTTGGTAGGGAGATGCTGTAGCATTACGCTACGTATCGTACGACATCTGTCGACTTTCTTTAGAACTTCTGAACTTCTGTGTCTAAGGCTAGGTCACGGTTGATATATAAAAAAGCGTACATTGTGATTCACGGCATTACAGGTAGATGGCGCTTATATCAGTCCGTATTTTGTAATACGTCTGGCAGTTATAAAATTGAGATAAGACTCGCGCTAATTTTGAATGTGAATTTTGAGGTATTCCAGATTGTCAAAAGAAAAAAGTTGATTTTTGATGGAGTCTGTCAGAGCACCGTGAGATTTTGAAAGAAAAAGAGATAATCTGGATTTGTTCTGGTCTTTTTTGCCATAATTTGCTTAGCTGCATCGTGACAAAGTGCGATTTATTTCAAACATTGTATGGCAAGTGCTATTGTTGCATTGTTGGAGCAGAAATAAAACCGAAACCCTTGCCGGGCGAAGAGGCCCAATATAAATTATTTAGCAAGTGCTATACCCTGAAACCGCCTGATTCCGGAAGGCCCTTGTGGATGCCGGGCCGGCGGGACAGTCTGCAGCTGCCGCGATTTCCGCGGGTTTCTTCGCCACATCATCGGAGAGTTAGAGTCCGCATCCAGCGGGCTCTCGCAAGTGAGAAAAGGAGTTCAGCGAGCTATTGGGTCCGCCGTATCAAAGCGGACACTGGCCCACGAACTCTTTTTTAATTTAAGCAACAGCTTTTGCATCCTGCTTTCGAGAACATCAAATTATTTATATTTTTGTTAACAAAACGTTACAAATCGGATTCCTTTTTTGTATCCAGTATTTTTGTGCCATAATAGTTTTTTTGTTGTTTTGCTAAATTTCCCAAATTCCAATTGCCTCGTTTGACGGGCGTATAAAGACCTGGCTCTTTAATTTAGGCTACGTTCAGCCAGCGCATCATCTGTCACCATCCATATCACCCGCCTCATTAACCCATTATTTTCCTGCAGCCAAATTATTACTAGCCGAGTCTTTATTTTTACTTACCGGTTTTGCTAACTATTGAATTTGTAATGTCCTTGTTTAGGTACAGTCGTCTTCATTTTTAAGTGAAGTGCTAATATTAAATATTTTTAATTATTGTAATTTAATTACATTCTGGTCACTAGGGAGGTTGTTGAATGTGAAAGTGAAATAGGTACAGTTCTCTTCATTTTTAAGTGAAGTGCTAAATTTAAATATTTTTGTTATTATAATTTAATTGTATTCTGACCACTAGGGAACTTATTGAATGTGAAATACCCTTATTTAGATGCCATTATTGTGATTTTTACGTGAAATGCTAAATTTTAAATAATTGATAATTTTTGCTAAAAAAAAATATTTAATTACAATTATTAAAAGTAAATCCCGAGAAGGTAAAGAACTCTGGATTTACTTTTAATAATTGTAATTAAATATTTTTTTTTTTTTTGGATTTGTGAGACGGTGACCGTAGACCGGTCGCGGTTCTATTAACCTTGATTTTGGTTTGTTTCAGCCTGCTGCCTCCTTACGTCCCATCACTAACCCGAATTCCGTCATATAAAAAATTCTGGTCCGTCAAAAAACGAATAAGTGGCGCACTGAGAGGTCCATCGGTGTCGCCCGTTTATATGAATAATTCCCCGGATAATAGACTTTTTATTGATGTTTTAGTTGCTGGCTCTTCGGTAAGAGCTCTTTTAGACTCTGGTGCTCAGGTTTCACTAATTGATATATCCCTCTTATCGGAGCTCGGTATAACATATCACAAGGATATCCGGCCTTATGTTGTCTCCGCCGACAATTCTCCTATTGAAATTCTAGGCGGTTTGGACGTCCCCATTCTTTTTAGTGGCATTCGCGTTCTGCACCCCTGTCTAGTAAGCAGTAATCTTCCTACTGCATTTATTTTAGGAATTGAGTTTTGGAATGCTGTTGGTCTCATTGACATTTTAAAGAAGGCATTCCGTGATGGTTTGTCAGGTAAGCTTTACGTCGCTTCACATCATGTTCCTGTCGCAGTCCCACGAGTAGGTGAGGTTCGCTATGTCCACCCTCGTACGGTGCTTGCACCACTGCAGGAATCAAAACTCCAATGTGTTATTGACGAGTTTGAGGAGATTTCTTCTGATAAAGCTGGATTAGGTTGTACTTCGTGGCTTTCGCATAAAATTGAGACTGTTGGTTCGCCCATCCGTCAACGTTACTATCCCTTATCTCCAGTCAAACTCAAGATTCTCAACGAAGAGATCGACAAGATGTTAGAGTCAGGCGTTATTCGTCCCTCACGATCACCCTGGGCTTCCCCAGTGGTGATGGTTACCAAGAAAGATGGTAGTGTCAGATTTTGCGTGGACAGTAGGAAGTTGAACAGCGTTACCATCAGGGATTCATACCCTCTCCCGCGCGTCCAGGACATCCTTGATAACCTACGAGGTGCCAAATATCTAACTTCGTTGGATTTTAGGAGCGCCTTTTGGCAAATCCCCTTAGCTGATAAGGCCAGTTGTGAGAAAACGGCCTTTATTGTACCCCAAAGGGGCCTCTTTGAGTTCGTTCGTCTCCCTTTTGGTTTAACCAACGCTGCGTCCGAGATGCAGAGGCTTACTGACATGATTGTCAATTTTGAATATACCCCTGAGTCTGAGGATTTTATCTTCGGCTATGTTGATGATTTGATTTTGGTGTCTCGTGATTTTGACAGTCATATGCGGCTTATTCGTAAGGTTCGTGATAGGTTGAAAGAAGCTGGTCTTACGGTTAATTTAGATAAGTGCGAGTTTTGTAAGTCTGAATTGAAGTATCTCGGCTACATCGTCAATGAGCGTGGTCTTCAAACTGATCCAAAGAAATTAGAAGCTATTAGGGATTACCCTACCCCTTCTTCTGCCAAGTCTCTACGTGCTTTCATTGGTATGTGTTCGTATTATCGCCGTTTCGTGGATGGTTTTTCTTCGATTATTGCTCCTCTGACGGCACTTATTGGTAAGAGAAAGGGACGTGATCCCATCGATTGGAACGATAGTGCTAGTAAAGCTTTTTCTAAATTGAAGGATGCCTTGATGAGCGCTCCGTTGATGGCTTGCCCGGATTTTTCGAAACCTTTTATCCTTCAATGTGACGCTAGCCAGGTTGGCTTAGGCTCGGTCCTGGCTCAAGAGTTTGACGGCGTTGAACATCCAATTGCTTATTATTCTCGTTTATTCACTAAAGCTGAACGTGGATACGGGACAACCGAACATGAGCTTCTCGCCGTTGTTGATTCCATAAAGCATTTCCGCGGATATCTCGATGGAATGAGGTATAAGATCATATTGCTCTTAAATGGTTGATCACCCTTGATAATCCTACCGGGCGCTTGGCTCGTTGGGCAACTTTGATTTCCCAATATAACTTTGAGATTGAACATAAAAAAGGTGTCCTTAATGTTGTTCCAGACGCCTTGTCCCGCGCTCAAGTTGGGCTTATCTCATTCGCGCGTGGCATGGATCCTTCTGGAGATCCTTGGTATGAACGAATTTACCAGGGAGTTTTGGACAATCCTCAAATGTTTACTGCATTTGCTCTTCGGGATGGTGTCTTAATGCGCAGGGTATCTATCGAAAACCCTTTAGCACCTAATCCATGGCGTATAGTTCTTCCTGCTTCAAGGACTAGAGAGGCGGTTGCTGAAATTCATAATGGATTTCCCAACGTTCATCCTGGTGTTATGAAAACGTATTTAAAAGCTCGTGACTTATACTATTGGCCGAATATGTACCGTGATGTTACAAGGTTCCTTTCCGAATGTCAGATTTGCAAGTCTTATAAAATTGCAAATTCACAACCTCGTGGACTTCGCTTATTTCCTCGTCGTGTTGCGGCTCCAATGGATCTTCTTTCCATTGACTTAATTGGTCCTTTACCGGTTAGCCGTAATGGGTGTCGTTATATTTTGACTTTGGTTGACGTTTTTACCAAATTTGTTTGGTTGGTCCCTTTGAAGTTGGTGAATGCGAGGTCAATATCGATGGCATTAGAGTCGGAGGTTATTTTGCGGTACGGTGTTCCTACTAACATTCTCTGTGACAACGCTACAGTTTTTCATAGTCGTCAATTTCTGGATTTCCTGGCGAGCTATTCCAGGTCCGTGTTATACCCCATATTATTCGCCACAAGCGAATGTTGTGGAGAGATATAACCAGGTCGTGATTACAACTTTGAGCATTTTAGTTGAAAATGACCAACGCAGTTGGTCGGGTCATTTACATCGGGTCGCTCTTTATTTAAACTCTTGTATAAATTTGGCTACTGCTTATACACCGAATTTTTTGATGTACGGCCGCGAGTTGTCAATGATTCGTGAACGTGTTGAGAATCAGGTTGTGGACCAAGATGTGGGACTCAGCCGGATGGAACACGCTTCGAATCTTCAGACGCTTCGTGAGGTGTACGATAAAGTTTCTGATTCGATGGCTTTAGCCTTTCATCGTAACGCCGCCAAGTTCAACACGAACCGTTCTTCGCCAAGAATCGTTGGTGACCAAATCGTTTGGCGCCGGAATTTCCAGCGTGGATCCGCTGATCCTTTTCGAGGCGGTAAATTCGCTCCACGTTTCGCTCGGTGCCGTGTGGTTAGACGGGTGTCTCCACAGGTATATGTACTGGCTGATACCGATTCCGAGCACGTCGGTACCTATCATATTAAAGATATCTTGAAATAGTTTCTTCTTTCGGCCCGTTCAGTTTTCTCAAAATTCTAAAATGCGCTTTAGTCCGCCATTCCCTTGTCGGTAATCCTTGCTTGATTCGTTTCTTATCGTTTTTTTGTATTCGTTTGAGCGTTTCCTTGCTCCTTTTTCCAGATTTGACCTTTTTTACCGTTGGTGTTTAAGGCTTCGTTTATCTTTCCCGGTCTATGATAGCCTGGTTGTATAATTTGATGACTCGATGTGAGGGATTAAGATCTGTGGCCAGGTGCAGTTTCTGTCCTATCCCGGCCGTCACGTCTTGGACCGCGTGACGCGTTGGTTGGCGTTTTGTAATCTTGTTAATCTATTAGGTTAGTCTTTAGGGGTAATGTTAATAACTGGTTAGTTTTGTTTTTTTTTGGAATTCGTTTAGGGTTCTCTTGTTGTGCCTTTTTTGGCCTTAGCATTAAGTTGTGTTTGTTTTTGTTGCTTGGGGTTAGTTTTCTTGTGTTTACTTGTGTTGTTGTTTGTTTGTTTCTTTGTTTGGTAGGGAGATGCTGTAGCATTACGCTACGTATCGTACGACATCTGTCGACTTTCTTTAGAACTTCTGAACTTCTGTGTCTAAGGCTAGGTCACGGTTGATATATAAAAAAGCGTACATTGTGATTCACGGCATTACAGGTAGATGGCGCTTATATCAGTCCGTATTTTGTAATACGTCTGGCAGTTATAAAATTGAGATAAGACTCGCGCTAATTTTGAATGTGAATTTTGAGGTATTCCAGATTGTCAAAAGAAAAAAGTTGATTTTTGATGGAGTCTGTCAGAGCGCCGTGAGATTTTGAAAGAAAAAGAGATAATCTGGATTTGTTCTGGTCTTTTTTGCCATAATTTGCTTAGCTGCATCGTGATAAAGTGCGATTTATTTCAAACATTGTATGGCAAGTGCTATTGTTGCATTGTTGGAGCAGAAATAAAACCGAAACCCTTGCCGGGCGAAGAGGCCCAATATAAATTATTTAGCAAGTGCTATACCCTGAAACCGCCTGATTCCGGAAGGCCCTTGTGGATGCCGGGCCGGCGGGACAGTCTGCAGCTGCCGCGATTTCCGCGGGTTTCTTCGCCACATCATCGGAGAGTTAGAGTCCGCATCCAGCGGGCTCTCGCAAGTGAGAAAAGGAGTTCAGCGAGCTATTGGGTCCGCCGTATCAAAGCGGACACTGGCCCACGAACTCTTTTTTAATTTAAGCAACAGCTTTTGCATCCTGCTTTCGAGAACATCAAATTATTTCTATTTTTGTTAAAAAAACGTTACAAATCGGATTCCTTTTTTGTATCCAGTATTTTTGTGCCATAATAGTTTTTTTGTTGTTTTGCTAAATTTCCCAAATTCCAATTGCCTCGTTTGACGGGCGTATAAAGACCTGGCTCTTTAATTTAGGCTACGTTCAGCCAGCGCATCATCTGTCACCATCCATATCACCCGCCTCATTAACCCATTATTTTCCTGCAGCCAAATTATTACTAGCCGAGTCTTTATTTTTACTTACCGGTTTTGCTAACTATTGAATTTGTAATGTCCTTGTTTAGGTACAGTCGTCTTCATTTTTAAGTGAAGTGCTAATATTAAATATTTTTAATTATTGTAATTTAATTACATTCTGGTCACTAGGGAGGTTGTTGAATGTGAAAGTGAAATAGGTACAGTTCTCTTCATTTTTAAGTGAAGTGCTAAATTTAAATATTTTTGTTATTATAATTTAATTGTATTCTGACCACTAGGGAACTTATTGAATGTGAAATACCCTTATTTAGATGCCATTATTGTGATTTTTACGTGAAATGCTAAATTTTAAATAATTGATAATTTTTGCTAATATTAAATATTTTTACTTTGTCGTCAAAATTAAACGTATTTAATGCAAGTAAGAAGTGTTTTACTGCATAGTGTACTAACTATACCCAGAAGGATGATATTAAACTAGTGAAAAATCAATGGTTAGATAATGTGCAAAATGTATTGAAACATGCGTTAGTACGGTAGAATTTTATTGTTATTTTCATTCAAAATCCTTATTAATGTCACCATAATTATTGCAGAATATAAGTAGGTATTCCAGATTGTGATGCTGTAATGTTTGTAAATTCTATATTATTCAGTCAATCAGTCAGATGCTGACAATAAAAGGCATCAAGCAGATGTACTTACATTGCTGCCGTTTATTGTCAAGAAAATTTGACTACATACTTATGTAATAACTACTAATAACCAGTGGTGACAGGTATATATACCTTAGGATGTTGATCATTCTCAATTTAATGTAAATTTATGGTTATAATATGTAGTCACAACGATTTCTACCAATTTTATAGAAAACTTCTATGGAATAATATATATGAAGGCTAAAAATAAAAAAAGTGTTTGTTTAAAATTAATTTAATTAAATTTGTTGCATTCTTTTCAGGTCAGCACATATCATCAGCCGTCATCATCCACTGCTATTATTGAGGCAGTAAGTCGTCAAGCATTAAGCAGGAAAGGGCAACCGGGTCAAGTATCCACACAAATCCAGGAAAAGTCTACCGGCCCCGGACATATTCCAAACCATTTTTATTAGCAGTCCTTAGCGGCAAGGCAATCAACTGAAACATAAAAAAGAAAAATTAGAAGCTACATAGCCTGATTTTGGTCAAAACTACTGGTTCTAGACCCATAATACTCTTTAGCTTTGTTTTATTATGGAATTGTATGTTTAATTTTGCTAAATAAAAATATTTTATTTAGCATGTAATGATTTTTAATGCTTCTCTCTGGGAGAATCTGTTTATTTAGTGGCATATTATTATTCAAGAGCTTAATCTTAGCAAGAGAAATGAAAATGGGTAATTCTATAAGGTGTTTTGCATACAAATTATACCTATCCATTTTCATTACTCTTAATAGTGCAGTCATTGAAGCATTATTGCTCCGAATTTTTTTACTGTGAACCGAATTGCATACAATTTTGGTATTAGGTTCATCTTACCCTTAACTTCAAAAGTGAAAATGATTTGAACTCCGCAACCACCCTGGGGGTGGTTGCCACCCCTTCTCGGTGGTGAATTTTTTTTTTCAAAATAACCTCGGATATCGATAGAAGGCCTAATTTTAAACAAAAAATTATCTATAAAGTTTTTCAAAAAATCCAATACTTTTCAAGTTATTGGCAATTGAAAATTCGCAATTTTTTCACGTTTTTCATCGGTTTTTTGCAAATATCTCCAAAAATATACGTTTTATCGAAAATTTTATAAATAAAAAATTATAGCAGGTAAAACAATGAACAATTCGGTTTTTTATAAAGTATTCTAAGTGCAATATTAAGCTAGATATTAAAGATCAAAGCCGTTTTTTATTTTGTCTGAAATTTAATCGATGTGGTCAATGCCATCTAGCGGCGAGCAGATGCATTTTATGCATTCTAATACAATAGGGTTTTGTAGTGCTTGAAATAAGCTTTAAAATGAGCACTATTAAAAGTCTTTTGCACGTAAAATAAGTGAGCTGTATTGCAAATAAGGGGAGCATCTAATGTTTTTTCTTTTAAATCAATGGGTTTCAGAAGTGCCATTTCCACCAAAATTAAAATTAATCGTATTCCGCCTAGAATTAACTTTATTATGAAGAGTTTGATAGATAGTATCAGTTTGGCTGCTTCAGGACACATATTTTTCAAAAAAGTCACGATTTAAAAAAAAACAAAATTTCAAATTTTTAAAAAACCCACTTTTTTTCATAATATCTCAAAAATGACGACAGATACGTATAAAAGTGTATGGATTAAAAATTTAGGTATTTTTCTGACAAACAATTTGGTTTTTTTGTTTTTTCTGTCAAACAAAAATTGACGGAGATATGATTGTTTAAAGAGCGCGTGGCAGCGCAATCACAGCCTCTCTTAAGCCCTTTAACCCTTCACCGTTTTAGAAAAAGGTTTTTTACTATATATTGCAATGAAGGATGTTGTAGCTCTCTTAATTACCTTTACAATGGTTTTTTATAAATTGTGATAGCATGAAAATTGAAGTAGTTATGGTCCTAAACAAACCTGGTAAAAACGTATCATATTTTTTTCTACTTAGTAACTGAAAATTTCGGAGTGTGAATATTTGGAGCAATGTGAAAGTACGCAGTATAATAGAGACCCACAACTATTGTAATGTGTATATATTGAAATGATTCTTGGTTTTGTAAAATGAAAATCCCGGAGGTGTTAGGCCTTTAGGGACGCTACCGCATGCGGCCCAGCGTCCGCATCACCGCCTGAGCTACCGGCAGGTTACAGTTTTGGGCTAAGCGAAGAAGGATAACACTTTATTCAGTGTCATGGATCGATTCGGAATCGTAGATGACTTTCATATTTCATCAATCTAGAACGAACCATAGACTATAATATTTTTAAATATGTAATCATATATATTTACTGTTTTAATTTAGGGGTAGTTTTAAGGGTAGAAAAGCTTAAGAATATGATAATCATTTTCGAGAGTGTGGAATAATATTTAAATCCTTTTCATTTTATAAAAAAAAAAAATTAACAATTTTTTATCAAGGGGTAGTTTTCAAGGGTTGAAAGGGGGTTAAAAATTTGATAATTATTATAGAGAATATAAAATATTACTTACTCTATACTTACATCTTTTTATGTCATACCAAAGTATTTTTTTGTGATTTTTTCAATTTAGGGGTTGTTTGCAAGGGTTGTAAGATTTTCAAGGGGTTGAAAATGATTTTAATATGAGGTAATTATGTTAGAAAATACTTTACAATTTCACCACTTACTATTAGACATGTTTTCTAGCGATAAAATCGCTCAATGTCAATTTTTCCATTAAGGGGTTGTTTACACCCCTTAAAAATAATAGGCGGAGTTCAGATCATTTTCACTTTTGAAGTTAAGGGTAAGATGAGCCTAATTCCAAAATTTCATGCAAATCGGTTCACAGTAAAAAAATTCGGAGGTAAGACCGTATTTTTCGCTTCAATGACTGCACTATAAGTGTTGATAGTTATGCTGCTGTAGGCTAACCTTTTGGTAATAACACATTTATGTTGCAATAATTATAGTTTGCCCAAACTATACCTCTGTGGTTGAATTTGTGGCGACCGCCTTATAAGTGTATAGTCGCCTTAATAATAAAACAAGTAGCAACACTGCCTGTCATGTCAGACAGAAGAAAAATTATAAAGATGAGATTTTCACGTCGTCATAAATATAATGATTGTAACTGTAATTTATCTTAATGTAACAAGTTTATTGATACGTATAAAGTGTACGAAAAGAAACGTTCGTTTATGTTCACGTACCTCACCACCAAATTGGTGACCACCGATTACGTTGCATCGGAACTCTGATCAACCTGCCTGCGCACGCGACTCAGTGCACCGACGAGTACAATTTCTACAGAATTTTGGACCTGCACATCATTTGGCGTCATTTCATCGTGTCGTCGGTTGTTTTCTGGCAGAACAATTGTTACAACGACCGCCTAAAGACG
Source organism: Pammene aurita (assembly GCA_947086415.1). Classification (NCBI taxonomy): domain Eukaryota; kingdom Metazoa; phylum Arthropoda; class Insecta; order Lepidoptera; family Tortricidae; genus Pammene; species Pammene aurita. The sequence continues at coordinate 37,137,833 of OX352295.1, forward strand.
CAGTCCATATCAATATCAAAAGCATTCCAAATTTCGCCGTCGTCGGTATCGCCGTGCAAACTACAGATCAGTCTTCTATGAATGTTTAAGTACAGTGAGTGGTGAAGTGAATTTATCTGAACAAGACACGTAAGAGCGTTTTTATTTTTATTCCAAGAAGTGAACCGGACTTTGCGTACTTACCTATAGTGTCAACCTTACCTACTAACCAACAGAACTTGTAAGCAAAAAAACCAAACTAATACTACCTACAATACTTCCCTTTGTGTGCATTCAAGATAAGTGCTGAGACTATTTTCATGTCAAACTGGTGATTAACGGACAATTAATAATTTATAAATCTCATGCGGCCTAACCTAAGCTAACATAACCTTTTCATGCTTATCATGTTATTTTTGTCCCCTTAAACTGAACACAATAGCTTGTTTCACACCATATTTATAATTAATTGGCAATACATTAAGAAAATTTTTCATATTTTATGTTACCTAACATTTCTATAGAATTTTGTTAATCTAAAACTAACCTGAATTTTATTGCTGTGAATGTTAATGCTGTCTATTAACATCCGCCTGTTATACTAACTGTGAAATAGTGTGTATGTATACACTCGCGATCAAAAAAATCGACTCAAGCAACATTTTTTACTTTTGGTCGTATTTCCGGAAAGCGGGAAATATTTTAATAAAACTTTGAATGCAATTTTATTACGAATTTATTCAGCTACAAAAAACAGTAAAAGACATCGATCTCAGTTGCGTAGTTTTTAGGTTATCGCAGTTTTTGTACAAAATGGCATTTTACATGGTTATGATATGCACGAGTTGTGCCCTCTTGAGACCAATAAAAACCGGTGTAACCGGTTATTTCTTATCATTCGCTTATCAGAAGTTGACCAGTGCACATCTCCTCGCAATCTTACACCGGAATCACCTTCGAAAAATGGATACCACCGAAGCTGAAGCCACCGAAGTCGTCACCTTGGTGAATCGAGGATTCTCGCAGCGTTCTGTTGCTGAGCAGCTGAATTTAAGCCAGTCTGCTGTCTCCAGAGTTTATCGTCGGTTTTGTCGGGTTGGAACCTTGAAACGGAAACAAGGATCTGGCCGTCAGCGGTGCACATCGGAGAGGGATGACCGCTTCATCGCCACCTCCAGTCTTCGTAATCGCCACCGTACCGCTGTTGCCATCCAGCAAGACCTGATGCGGAACCGGGTTGTGCCTGTTAGCACCTCAACAGTTCGGCGGAGACTCAAGGAAGCCAACCTTACCCCAAGAAGACCTGCTACTGGGCCCAAACTGACTCAGAGGCATCGGGACGCTCGGAAGGAATTCGTGGCGACCTACGAAAATTGGACCTACGACCAATGGAGCCGCGTACTCTTCAGCGACGAGTGCAGAGTGTGTCTCCATGGCAGCGACAGAAGAGGACGGGTGTACCGAAGACCTGGAGAGAGGTTCGCCCAGTGTTGCTTCGCTGAAACAGTCGCCTACGGTGGAGGTTCCGTCATGATGTGGGCGGGGATTTCCATGGAGGGGCGGACCGAGCTGGTTTTTGTTGATGGCGGGGGTCGAGGCGGTGGTTTGAATGCAGACGGTTCCATTTCATGCAAGACAACGCCCCTTGTCATACCGCCCGCGTCACAAAGGAGTACCTTGACGCAGTTGGCATCCCGACTCTGAAGTGGCCACCTCTGAGTCCTGATTTAAATCCTATCGAGCACTTATGGGATTACCTGAAACGCAAGGTTCGAGCTCGCAATCCTGCTCCGGAGACAATTTTGGCCCTGAAAGAAGCTTTGGTCGAAGAGTGGGAAGCATGCCCCCAGGATACCATCAGGAAGCTGATAAGATCAATGAAGAGACGCATGGCATGTGTGAAAAAGGTTTTTGGTGGTAACACCAGGTATTAAAGATAAAAATAAATTGTTATTCGTTCATGAAAATGTTTTTTCTTTCGTTGTTAAGGTCATTTTTGCACCCAAATTTTACACCTCCTTGGTATGCTTCCTTGTTTTTCGTGAACTGAAATTTTTCGCCTGAAAAACATGCTCGTATTGAAAGCTGACACTGTTAGCTCTAAAATGGTACCGTTGCTTTTTTGATCTCATGATTGGTTCCTGAGATATTAAACGATGAAATTAAAAATTAGTTTGAGTCGATTTTTTTGATCGCGAGTGTATTTGGGTTGTGGCATTTGCGTTTGGGTACACATTCAATATTTTAGACTATGTCGGCAGAAGAACTCAAACAACAGCTAGCGGACCTGCAGAGTAGGCATGAGGCACTGCAGGTACAGCTGCAAGGACTGCAGGAGCCCGCAGAACACACAAATGGCGATGCATCTGTACCTGCTGGTGATAAAGTGTGTAAGGTTTCAGTTAAATTACCTCCGTTCTGGGTTGACAAACCTAAAGTATGGTTTGCACAGGCGGAGTGCCAATTTCGTGTTGCAGGAATAAAGTGTGATATTACCAAATTTAGTCATGTGATTAGTATAATAGCTTATTGGTGAGATTGAAGATCTAGTACTAGATCCTCCTAAAGAGAACAAGTATGAAACTTTAAAAAAGGAGCTCATTCGTCGCCTGGCAGTTTCTGAGCAGGAACGGGTAGACAGACTTGTCGGCGAGGAGGAACTTGGGGACAGCAAGCCATCTGCGTTCCTGAGACGGCTCAAGTCTCTAGCTGGAACTACAAAGGACGAAGCCCTCCTACGACAACTTTGGATGAGGCGCTTACCAACAAATGCACAAGCAATCCTAGCTGCTCACACCGACCTCAGTTTGGAAAAGCTGGCAGGGTTGGCAGATAACATAATGGAGGTGTCGCCCGGACCCTCAAAGGTCAACAAGATTGACAACACATGTTCATCAAGCGAGATGACCTCGCTTAAAGAGTGCCTTGAAAAACTTTCCATGCAAGTAGCCAGCCTTGCTGGTTCTCATGCTAGAGGCCGCTCTCGTAACCGGTCATCTTCTAGAACCAGAAGCCGAAATGGATCCCCAGCTTCTAGGAGATGCTGGTACCATAAGAAATATGGTACCAATGCCAGCAAATGTACCCCTCCCTGCAACTGGGTGGAAAACTCCAACCGCAGTCAGTAAGTGCGGCTACTGATTGCTCCTTGTTGAAAAGTAAAGGCCGCCGTTTATTTATCCGGGATAAACATACTAATCAAAAGTTTTTAATAGACACTGGATCTGACTTATGCTGTTACCCTCAACGTTGGCTTAGAGCATATAGGAAACCAACGGACTGGGAACTCAGTGCAGCAAACAACAGCAGTATAAAGACTTATGGTACAATTAAGCTTACTTTGGATCTTGGTCTGCGGCGTGAATTTGTATGGCAATTTGTAGTAGCTGATGTCAGCACTGCTATTATAGGATCTGATTTCCTGGCATATTATCACCTTTTACCCGACTGTCACAAAAGTAAATTAGTTGATGGTACTACAGGTCTGAATGCTGCAGCCTCAGTTGCTATCACCAATCACTCTAGCGTTAAAGCCATAAACATCCCAAGCTCGGTATTCGCACAAGTGCTTACTGAGTTTCCAGATGTCGTTAAACCACCCGGTCTTCCACGTGTGATAAAGCACAATACAGTGCACCACATCCGGACAACAGAAGGACAACCCATTTCTTGCCGCCCGCGTCGTTTGGCTCCCCAAAAGTTAACAGCTGCCAAGAAAGAATTTGAGGATCTAGTGCGAAGCGGCATAGCGCGACCTTCCCAAAGCGCCTGGTCCTCACCGCTACACATGGCTTTAAAAAAGGATGAGTCATGGCGTCCGTGCGGCGACTATAGGACTTTAAATGCCCGAACAATTCCGGATCGCTACCCTGTTCGGCATATTAACGATTTCGCCCACAATCTCTCTGGAGCCAAGATTTTTTCAACCCTAGATTTAGTTAAGGCATACCATCAGATACCTGTGGCTGAAGAAGACATCCCAAAAACTGCCATTGTAACCCCATTTGGCCTCTTCGAATTTCCCTTTATGACTTTCGGACTAAGGAATGCCGGCCAAACCTTCCAAAGGTTTATCGATGAGGTCACACGGGGTCTCGACTTTGTTTTCCCTTATGTTGACGATATTCTGGTGTACTCAGCAACCGAGAGCCTCCACAAAGAACACTTAAAAATTTTGTTCCAACGCTTACAGGACTACGGTGTTGTTATCAACCCGTCTAAGTGCATCTTTGGCGCTAGGGAGGTCAAGTTTTTGGGTTTTCAAATTAGTCCAGAAGGTACTAAACCCCCTCAAGACCGTATCCAGGCACTAGTCGATTTTCCCCCTCCGAAGACCGTCCAGGGCGTACGACGATTTCTCGGCATGATAAATTATTATCGCCGATTCATACCCCACGCCGCGAGATTTCAAGCTCCCCTTATCGACGCTGTCGCTGCTACAAAAGGTAAAGGTGCAAAACCATTCATATGGACACCTGAACTTCTACAACATTTCCAGGCATGTAAGGAGAGCCTCTCAAAGGCTACTCTAGTGCAACACCCCATTAACGGCGCACCTCTCGGATTGTTCACTGACGCATCTAGCATCCACATAGGATCTTGTCTCCAGCAGTATACGAATGGCCAGTGGTGTCCCCTTGCTTTCTTTAGCAGGAAACTGACTTCCCAGCAGACACAGTGGCCAGCGTATTATAGAGAGTTGCTAGCGGTGTACGAAAGCGTACAGCATTTCCGCTACATACTCGAGGTCCAGCATGTAACCATCTATACGGACCACAAGCCGCTGCTCTACGCTTTCGTGCAACGTCGAGAGAAGCTTCCACCGTCTCAATTGAATCAACTGTCCTTCATAGGCCAATTCACTACCGATATCCGGTACATCAAAGGGGAAGACAATGTCGTCGCGGACGCAATGTCGCGTATTGAAGCCATCTCGTTAGATGATGACTACGAGGCCCTTTCTAAATCACAAGCTACTGACCAAGAGCTCGCTACACTAAGTCACAATAACTCTGGCCTTAAGTTAACTAGGCTTACACTTCCTGGCACAAACACCTCCATCCAATGCGACGTATCAACCGGTAAGCCTCGTCCCTACTTAACCCCTCCGTTTCGCCGTGCAGCATTTGCGAACTTGCATAATCTGAGCCACCCCGGAGTCCGCGCCACCATCCGTTTACTAACTGGCCGGTACGTTTGGCCATCAATAAAAAATGACTCACGAAGGTGGGCCCAATCATGCCTCGAATGTCAACGCGCCAAGGTAACCCGTCACGTTTCAGCACCAATTGGCCACATTTCCCAACCATCTGGACGTTTCCAGCACATCCATATAGACATCGTAGGACCAATGCCAGTTTGCAATGAATTTCGTTACTGCTTAACTGCCATTGATAGAGTTTCGAGATGGCCAGAAGTGTGGCCTATGCGTTCTATCACGGCTGAGGAAGTAGCCGATACTTTCATAAGAGAGTGGGTATCCCGTTTCGGCGTGCCGCTAATAATTACAACAGACCAAGGGACTCAATTTGAGTCAGACCTATTCCGGCGACTCACTTAAACCCTGTCCTCGAAACGCATCAGGACAACCGCATATCACCCTTGTGCCAATGGCATGATTGAGCGGGTCCATCGGCAACTCAAATCTGCTCTCATGTGCCACACTGATTCCTGGGTAAAGGCCTCTCGTTCTGCTAGGCATGCGTACAGCATTTAAGGAGGACCTTAAAGCCACTGCCGCGGAAATGGTCTATGGCGAAAGCTTACGTTTACCGGGAGAAATGCTAAATCCTGTGCCAAATAGATTGGAAGATCCATCCGACTACGTCACGCAACTTCGACGAAAAATGGCAGCATTGCAGCCCATTCCAGCCTCGCGTCATTCAAGACCAGCGATCTTCATCTTTAAAGCTTTAGCATCGGCTAGTCACGTTTTTCTGCGTGACGACACTGTTCGACGCTCTCTACAACCTCCTTACACAGGTCCATACGAAATTTTATCTCGCTCAGCCGATGGCAAAACTCTAACGCTCAACATCAAGAGCAGGAAGGTTGTGGTGAGCATCGATCGTGTAAAACCAGCTTTCTTTGAGGCCGAGAGTTCTGAACCGCATGTTAAGACAGAGACCCAGAATACGCCGCCAGCTGTTACACCCAATATGAAGCTGGTTGAAAACCAGCTCCCTATTTCTGTTTCTACTGAGGAATCTGTCGAACCGCCCGCGGATGCCACTACCCAAAAACCACCTATCACGCGATCTGGGCGGAAGGTGACATTTAGTAAACGCGATGATTTTTGTTATTTCTGATGGGTTACTTTTCTCCGTGGGGGGGTGGTGTGGCGACCGCCTTATAAGTGTATAGTCGCCTTAATAATAAAACAAGTAGCAACACTGCCTGTCATGTCAGACAGAAGAAAAATTATAAAGATGAGATTTTCACGTCGTCATAAATATAATGATTGTAACTGTAATTTATCTTAATGTAACAAGTTTATTGATACGTATAAAGTGTACGAAAAGAAACGTTCGTTTATGTTCACGTACCTCACCACCAAAAATTGTTATGAACAAAATCAGTAATGTATGTGCATTGATTGCTGCTTTAACCTATTGACCGCCACAGTCGGCTGTGGCCGACATCAAAAAGTTGTGCCATGGACGCCAACGACGGCTACAGCCGACAGGCCTTGTAATGCAATAGGGACCTACGCGGGCTTCCGCAAAGTTCAATTTCGCTTGACAAAGCGCGATTACGTGGCGTCGGTGGAGCGTCATTTTTGTTCAATGCTCGGCGGTCAAAAGATTAATACTTGTTTTAAAAATACCACTTCATTATCTTTAATTAAAGATGAATGTATATCTATTCCACATATTTTTTTCATATACTACCAGTTAAAGTAAGAATAGTGCGATGTTTAGCTTCAAATTAAATATGTTGACTGACACCATTAGTAAGAAGTTAGGTTAGGTATCGAGTTCATCTAAAGATTGGTTGGAGGCTGTTTTATATCAGGTATGTTAACCCTTTGAACGCCATACGTCAAACTGTAACATATCACTCACACGCAAATTTTACTAGCGCAAGTAACCCAATATAAACCTTACTTGAAAGTATGAAGGTTATACTTTGACTGCTCTTGCTCTCTGCTTGCTCTTGGCGCTGTGAGCATGAGAACTCATGATACCTTTAGGTGTTGTTAGCGTTCAAACGGTTAAGCATGTTAAGCATAAACTAGATTAGGTCCCAATGGTAACCTATCTGCCTCCTAATAGAAAATCTGTTGCAACTACTTTACTAACTACTTACCTGAGACCAAAACTAACCTAAATAGGTGAAAATTGTTTGCTTCTTATTTCATGACTAATGAAACTTTCGCACTCAGAATCCAACATCAGAAGCAAAGCAATGAAGAAGAATGAAACTTTAATTTACTCTTTTTATTTGGAACTAGGTAGTTTTGCTCGGTTTCAATATTATTCAATACTGTCAGTGCGATGAATGGTGCCTACTTCTTTGGCTTGAAAATGATGCTTTACTTATATATTTCTATAAATAACATCCTGACCCCTGACCTGCAGTGTAAAGTATATACTAATACGACAAGTTGATAGTAAATGACAAATATGCTCACCCACACACTTTCTTACCTTATGTTATGATACATATTCCAAAATCGGTTTTCGTAGTTGTACCTATTCACAAGCTCCATTGCCTGAATTGGCATTTTATAGCAACAATTTCACTTCAAAAGTTCACAGTCACTTTAATAGATAGGTTTTTTTATTTATTACAATAAATAATATTATTTTTCACAAAACATAAAACTTGTAACGATAGAGTAACTTCCATTCAGTAGAAATCTTCTGATTTGTGTTCGGTGTCGCTAGTGTCAAAATCAGCTGTTCAATATTATGGCGGCCATGTTGATCCTTATCGAGGAGATAAAGAAGGGTCCTGGGTCATGTAACTTTTCGAGCATTTGCAATAGGTTTGTAGAGTTGTTTAGAGATAAATAACGTTTATAAATAACGTTTTTAGGCTTCCGGACTTCAAGTAGGTTTGAAGGACGTTGTAACTTTTTATGAATAAGGCTGTGAATGTGGCTAATTGCCATATTACAGTAGTGACCCTGCCTACGAAGCAGGAGGTCCCGGGTTCGAATCCTGGTTAGGGCATTTATTTGTGTGTTTATCACAGATATTTGTTCCTGAGTTATGGATGTTTTCTATGTATTTAAGTATTTACCCATATTTATCTCTTATATATATCGTTGTCTAGTACCCATAACACAAGCCTTATTGAGCTTACCGTGGGCCTAGGTCGATTTGTGTAAGATTGTCCTATATTTATTTATTTATATCACGTCCAAAATATAACCGGTTTGCACGATTTTTCCGTCCGATGCATGGCGGTCAAAGGGTTAATGATGCCCCGAAGACCGTATGTTCACGTGACCGGCTCACGGTTTTTTCACCGCGATACAGCCGGCTGGTGATTGTTTCTATTTATAATAGCATAATTTATAAATTATCATCTGTCAAATTTTCAATTGGGACGCGATGACCTTTTTTTAACCCTCCATCGGAACGGCAGCTAGCCTCGTGCGTGCAGTCAGCAAAAGACGCATTGCCCCAATAATTTAGAATTCCTTTCGTTTCAGTTCAGTGTACTTTTGAGATCCATGGCGACCGGGTGCATTCGATTAACATTTAACATTCTCAACATTTTATAACTATAGGACAATAGCTTAAAAAGCAATTTACAAATTTTCTTCGAACACGTACCTCTGTACAACATTTAAGACACGCCTGGAAGTTCTCTAGTTTGACATGGCAGGCGGCCAGATTCAGGTTGCACTGCTGCGTGTAGGTCACCGCTCTGTTGAACGCTGAAAAAATTAACATGTACAGGTGTTTTTAGGGTTCCATAGCCAAATGGCAAAAAACGGAACCCTTATGGATTCGTCATGTCTGTCTGTCCGTCCGTATGTCACAGCCATTTTACTCGGAAACTATACGACGTATCTAAATATAATTTACACATAAGGTGTATTTTGTATGCCGCTACTTAGTTATGGAGTTAAATTTGAAAAAAAAATATTTTTAGAGGGGCGCTCCATAGATGTAACTAAATTTCAAAAAATGTTTTTTAACCAAATATCAACATGTGACACATCAATCGATAGGTCTTTAAAAATAACATTGAGGTTACCATTTTGTGATTAAGTGAATATTTTCTGAAATAATCGCTTGGAAAGTCAGAAAAATTGTGTAGCCCCCCCGGTAACTTTTGAACCGTAAGTCCAAAAAATATGAAAAAATTTGAGGCAATGTGCCTTAACATATACTTTCTACGAAAATTATTTTGAACATTATCGGTTCAGCCATTTTTGAGTTATCTCCAAAAAACTTCTTCCATAGGCATCAGATACGCCCTTTTGGTATTCGTTTGGTTTTTATTACATTGAAGGTACGGAACCCTCCTATGCGTGGTCCGACACGCACTTGGCCGGTTTTTTTTCAATAACTAGCCGTATTGTGAGAGGTGATTTGTAGGGCCATAAGAGCGTGTCACATATTTTTGCGGCCTTCGTGTAGGAAGATACTATCGCCGGTGACTGTACGTAACACTGAACAATTTTTTCTATGGGACCAACCCCGAAATCCCAAAAAAAATTAAACCCATACTCCTGTTTAGGTAAAACTAATTTCGGACATGTGTTTTCCACATAACAAAATTAAATTTCGAAAGCATATCACGATACGGGAAAATCAGTCAGTAAAAAAGGAGAGTTTACCTTTTTTTAATTATTTACATTTAATAGTTTTCCAATTGCTTTGTAAGTATACTACTGCCATAAACTTATATAGATGTCACATACAAAGGAAAAAGTGACCTAGGCGTCTGAGCATTTACAAAGATTGCATATACACGGGAAAATTCGACCGGTGCAGCTGTGACCCGGGTGGCCAAGTGGTAAAGGCGTCTGCCGCGAATGCAGAAGACGCTGGTTCGATCCCAGCCCTGGGCACCGGAGGCCTAGGTTACTTTTTCCTTTATATGTGACATCTATATAAGTTTATAATTTATACAGTAGTGTGTCTACTTAAAATAAACAAATCAAAATATTTATTAAAAATAATTTGATTTGTTCTTCAGTTATACTACCATCTGCCATCTGTATTTTCAACTCAGAAAAGACTAAGCATTATTGGGATTACGTAGCCTCGTTATCGCCTTTTCCTTTACATAAAAGAAATGAATAAAACTCAAATTAGGTATTTTTCTTACTTATAATTTCGAGGAACTCATTGGTACAAGTCATAGTAACCGCTCGCTCTCACTGGATAGTTTGTGTTGTATGGAAACATATGGAGGTGTTCCTACCTGGCAAAAGTGGTTGACGGTGCGGCGCTTCTTGGAACAGCTCCATAAGGTGCGCGATATATCGCAAACTTTTGTTATATTTCCGTACGGCCCCTTTGTACCGGCCCTCGGAGAAGTAGGCGTTGCCGAACGATTTCAATGTGCTCACGTAGCTTAGTAAGGTTTCTATCTGCAAGAAAATGTAATAATAATTACAATAATAGTAGTTTATGCAACAGTTGTATAAGAGGGGTCAAAAAAGGTGAGTGGCGTGTGTAACAATTTGAGCCGTAGGCGAAAATTGTTAAGAAAAACGCCACGAACATTATTTTACCTACTTATACGACGTTGCATACAATACTTTTTCTACGAATACACTTACTTTTACATAAAATGCGAAATTGAAATCTTCATGGATATCGCAGTTATTTTGTCAACATAATCAACAATCATTTAAGTTTTACCTTTTAAAAAACTATTTTTCAATAATACTAACATTACTAACAAAAATACCGTCGTTATTTGATCAATTATTAAAGAGCTACAGAGATAAGTAAAAATACCTAAATTACTTTCAAAGTTTGCAATTCGCCCCAACAAACGAACGGGAAACGTAAAATACTACGAAGTAGGTCTGTGGTTCTTATAATTTTTTTCTTTTTTAAAGTTTTTTTTCTAAAAACGCTGCGTTTATTTAGGTTTCTTAGGTTGGCAGTAATTTATTTTATATTAATAGCCGTGTTTGCACGCGATTCCGCGATACTATTTTGGCGCTTTTATAGAACAAGTGTTATTTTGGGGAATAGACTAGATAGACTTTTCATCGAGTGTATTATCTATGTTCTTATAAAGGTGTTAACGAATGTATAAATGACAGATAAGAGTACAGGAGTAGAAAAAAACATTAATTCGTGCCGCTTAATACAAGAACATTGAGACAATAACAATAAAAACAAAAAATGAACGTACATCACAAAATGGACCCAACTCAGCATAATGCCAGCTTAAAAACCGGCGCTGGTCTTCCGAAGGGCCCATTCGGTGATGCCACGACAGATAACACACAATATTACTCAAAACTACAAAAACCACATAAAACGAGAAAATGAAAAACAAACGCATACTTAATTTCCGTTATTCATGAACGCAACCATGACGAGTGTATTATGTCGAAACATGATTTCGATATGATACACTCGTCCTTAAGTGGCTCAAAGAGATTGCAGTGTGTTGACAGGGGACCTTTGTCTCTTTAGCCGTCAACACAAATAATCCTCTTTATATTAAAGGGTTGGCGTCGCGCATGTGACACCTCAGGTGGCAAACAAGCATACGACCGGCCTGATGGTAAGCAGCTACCGTAGCCTATGGACATCTGCAACTCCAGAGGTATCGCATGCGCGTTGCAGACTCTATACAAAAAGGAGGAATCACTGTGTTAACGGCTAAAGGAACAAGAGGGTCCCTCATCGTCAACACACTGGGTCCTCTTTGAGCTCTTTGGCAATCTTACTCACCAGCAGGAACACAACACTATCAGTAGGGTCTATTAGAGCTATTTAGCTGTGGTTTTCTGTAAGTTGGTAGTTCCCCAGTCGGGCTCTGCTCCAGATTTGAGCGAGATGACATTCGCTGTGCTGTGCCCTACCACACATAACGAGATGACATTCGCAGTACATACCTCTCTTTTGGACGTAGTTTAAGGACATACCCACGTCCGGACGTAGTTTAAGGACATACCCGGGTCCAAAACATCCTTATATAGCTTTACGAAAACGATTCATAAACATAATACAGTGTCAGTGTAACCCAGGGCCATAGCTTGGGCTCTACCTTAAGAAGTATAGTTTGTCCGGAAATGAATAAACATGTGTTTCAGGTTTTTTGAAAATTCAACCCCTAAAAGGGGCAAATATGGTCACAAATTCTGAAAATCAACATGGGTATCGTATCCTTTTTGAGTACTTATAGTACGCGGGCGAAGCCGCGGGAAAAGGCTAGTTTAGGAATAAAATTGAGCTTATGTGCGGTAACCTCGTGCTTCTTGTAAAAGCTTAATGATGAGTAGTCTGTGCCTCACCGACAGTTCTTCCAAATGCGGATGGTCCTCTGGGTACTCTGTGATTTTGTCCTCTTCGTCCCAGATCCAATCCCGCCAGTCGCCGGTCACCTCGCCACACTCTTCAATAAAGCAGTCCTGAAAAAAATAAGTTTTTCACTATTAAAGCTTTCGCCGACTGTAATATTCTTGCAAAAGTAATCTACTGCTCAACGAGATAATTCTAACAAATCCAAACACAATGAGTTTCCATTATTTTATTACGGATTTCTTATAACCTTCGGTCTCCATCATCAGACCAGCTCTCTTCTTTCTTCTTTTTTTTTTTTTTTTATAATTATACTTAAAACTATTACAAAACTTCGCCAAACTGCGAAACAGTTTGTTGGCGAATGGAATACACCCATTGTACATAAATACATAGATTTCCTTACATTATCTAACTTAACTACTATTTACATCCAAGCACTATGAAAACTGGTCACTTTATATGGACACTTCCTTAGGTACTAAGTAAGTAGTCAATGGTACCAGTTTATTGTATTGTCTTCCAAGTTACGCAGGTGTGCATGGTGCATGGTACAGTCGTGGAATGAAAAGGTTTATCACTTTTCGATCTTAACTCGTAGACATAGAGTTGAAAAGTGATAAACCTTTTCATTCCGCGACTATACAGTCGTGGATTGGTCTAGAACGCAAAATCACATTGGCAAAATATTACACTAGTCATATTGCGGCCGCGAATAACCCGGATGCATAACGTTCCGCTCGTCTGTAAGCGAAATTTCAATTTTGTAATTGAAAGAAAAACTGATACTACTGGTAAAATTCACCGCGTCTTGCAAGATTCGAACTTGCGACCTTTCGGACCGATGTCGCGAAGATCAGAAAGACGTTACTAAAGTTATCGCGGAACAACTATTCAAACTAAAAAAGCCTTCGGATTACACGGTACCAGTAGCCAGCTGACAGTTCCGTTGTCTCCGAAGTCTCAAGTCTGTAAGAACTTCGCTACGCGCTCGCTCGTTCGAACACGTACCGTGGCGAACTTGCCGTCCAGCTCGTGGCGGCCGTACTGCTGCATCTGCGTGACGAGCCCGAGCCCGCTGAGCACCACGTTGGGGCCGTCCAGGTGCAGGAACTGCTGCGACGCACGGACTAGATAAATACTAATGGACGCGGTAATAGGCGGGGCGCGCGTTACATGGTTTATGATCAGATGCGCATAAACTTGTCGAAACCTCATGCCGCGCTGTTCAGTCGTCGTTCGACCACGCGTGACGAATTTAGTGCCAAAAAACATATAAAAATGCCGTGTTGTACAATTTTGTCGTGTCGTATACGAAGCAACGAATTAAAAGAGGCCTCTGGAGTAGTTGCTTTCCACCGGTAAGTATAAAAACCGAGTATTTCACATTTTTTCCAAAAATTGTAGGCTTTTATTACGACATTCACCCATTATCTGATGGTACAACAGTATTCATATCAATTGCTCGCTGGCTATTGCTGCCGGTCGCAGGATTACGCGAGTGACGCGCAATGTATTTGGAAATACGAACGTCGCTCGTCAGTCTCGTCACACGATCGGCAGCCACGTTGCTGGGCAACATGGCTGCCGCGCCTGCCACCACGAGAGTGCGGCCCATTATTTATTATCGATAATTTCGAACACATTGTTTAAGGTGTAACTTGTCTGTCCTATAGTAGAAACTAGTTTTATTTCTTTCGAAAACAAAATATTTAACGTGATTGACTGGATTAAATAATCCAATGATCAACTTATTTTATAGATACGATAAATTGATAATGGTACTTCTAACCATACTAATATTATTAATGCGAAAGTGTCTCTGTCTGTCTGTTACCTTTTCACACTTAAACTGCTGAACCGATTAAGATGAAATTTGGTATGAAGATAGTTTGAGTCACGATTATTTTTAGTATTTTAGCAGACACATAAATTAGATAGATAAGGGTACATACACAAATTACGTCAAACAAATTTCAACAATAATGTTTAAAATTACTATTTCTTTTTTTCCCATTTTAAATAAAATATTAAATGAAATCAATGCAAGAAATTTTCCCATTTTAAATAAAATATTAAATGAAATCAATGCAAGAAAAATAATAATCCAAAGTGTTTGAATGTCAGACTAGAAGACATAAAGGGTTCCTTTCCTTAAAAAAAAGTGTACACTGTACTATGTGTATATATGTACACGATATTTGTTGTTTGTATTTGTGATGTCACAAGAAATAAAACTCCCGCCTTCCCCTTATCAGAACTCGTCACACATTGTTGGTCCCTCCAGCCCCCTTAACATCTGACCACAGATTATATAATAGTTCTTACGAACAGATATGAATCACTCATAGAAAAAACAAATACCTACGGTTTACGTACCTACGCAATAATACAATGGAGCTAGGGATGCCTATGCTTGGAAATGTTTTACAGTTACGGAAATAGGTATTTTGCATTTATTCAGTGTGGTGGTCGCATGGTGCATAACAATTATAGTTACATGAGTAATATTGATTGATATTTTGTTGCCGCGATTTATAGATACCTGTGTACCTTTAGAACATGGTAGTTAAAATTTGTAAATCATTAATAACGTTGCAAAACAAATACCTAAAATAACATAGATTATATACACACTGATAACCTAATAACTAATAACCCAGTCGCAACAAAATTTAAAGTCAGGTAGGTAGGTACCTAGTACATACTTAAATAAAAATGCATTTTACGTCAATTTACGCAGCAACGCTTTGTAAAAGTATCACTTACTTACAATTTTGAACAAAGGGAATAAGTAGATGTACCTACCAACCTATATATTTTGAAAATGATAACATATCTATTATTATTATAACATAAGTTTGTATGTCTATTTACCTTTCCACAAAAGTTTTTATTAGCTTTGCTATTTTTACATCCATTCACATCGCAATAAATATTTTTTTTTCGTAATGTAATGACATTGTTCCGAGTTCCGAGTAGCGTCACGCGCGGAACGACGTGCGTTCAGTGAGCGCGTTGGCAACCCACTGACTTTAGCTCCGCCGGCGGAAGCGCAAAACGTAGGTATATAACTCGCTCGCGCGGGCATGATTCATAGGCCTGATCTGACCCTTATTAGGGTAGATTTTTATCCAGCTATTAATAAAAATCGACATTGTTTTATTAATATGAGGCGTGGCGCGGTATTATGGAGTTGATTATCGATAATCGATATCGATAAAATATATCATCACACACAGGCCACATCCCTAATGTAAGCGGAGCCTACGAGGCAATGGTAGTGGTTACGTATTTTCGAGTGTACGCACACATCAACACAGCGAATGAGAGACTGACATTTCTTTGTGTGTATCACCTCGTGCGTACTTTAATGAGAATGTATGCGTGTAAATGCCGGCTACGCTGGTTTTGGAACAAACTACGGCTGATACCGTCTCCATATACTCCGTGCTGCGACGTGATGCAGAGCTGTAAGGACGTACCGTGGCGAGCTTGCCGTCCAGCTCGTGGCGGCCGTACTGCTGCATCTCCGTGACGAGCCCGAGCCCGCTGAGCACGCGGCCGAACACCACGTTGGTGCCGTCCAGGTGCAGGCACTGCTGCGACGTGATGCAGAACTGCGAGCCGTTCGTGTGCGCCCGCCCTTTGTTCGCCATGCTGAGGACTCCGGGTTCGTGCTGCAAATGAGTTTGATCCTATCAAATACATTAATAAGAGACTCGAAATAGGGATGATGACAAATGTAAAACTACGCGATAAAATTTCGATAGGATACAAAATGATTAAAATATCCAAATAAAGTGAAAATAATAAGAATCTATTGAAATTATTCAAAGATATGAGGCTTCAAAATTTCAAAATTTTACGATTTTTTTTAAAGTACGAAATTTAATAAAACAATGACACCATTCGATTTCTAACATTTTACTGTAAAATAAATTGTAAGGCAACCATATACATAAACGCAACATTTCACTGTAAAAATAGCAGTTTCATAATTTTTCCATACTTCGAACAGGGCGACTATTTGATCGTGACGTCACTTTTACACGTCGTTTTGTTAGGAGCGTTTTGAGAAACAAATGCAAATCTCAGACTTTAAGTATCATTTCTGACCTTTGTGTTGCTTTAACGCAATTGGCCACTTATAGATACTTGATCCTCACAACAAAACGAATCGATTGATACCATACATGAGAAAAATTCATCATGCCTATTCCGTTCTTAAACGCAAAAACTCGTAAGATATTATATGTATAACGCAAAGTCAGCTAAATTTATTTATTTATAGGACACTCTTGTTACCTAATTTACTAATTAACACCTGTTATTGGAAATGTACTTAGAGTCGTGTACAAACAACGCGCGGCAAGGCGCGGCACGTATGTTCGCAGCGCGGCAGCCGCGTACGATGTGGACATGTTTGCACGATGCAGCACTAATGGACCGTAAGCCAGGAACAAATTTCATGACCAATCGCGTCCCATGGAAACATCTTGTTTATAAAGTTATAACGTTTATAAGTTATAACACTCACATTGTAAGTCCTCTAAAACGTGTTCCAAAACGGTAGGCAATGGCTAGCATTACCACAACCGATTTTACTACGATAAGCTTTTTATCTGTGGCAGTAACGTAATTTTAACTTTACATGCTCAAATATTGGTACGTTATGAGTTTTGATAACATAATGTACACCGGCACGCGCCCGCGCGGCCGCCGGCACACAAGAGTTGGCCATGGCGGTGCAATGGCGGCCATTCTATGGTTTCCGAACACGGCATTTAGGATAAATAATATGAGTGTAGATAAAGCAGTGTATGCAACTGTACGTAATTAGGCCTTATTCGTAACAGTTACATAAACTACTAATTCTTTATGTGCCGGTCAATTATCTTACTTGCGATGAGCATTTTATTTGATGGTCTAAGAGCTGGCCATGTCAGATATGACACAATAATGAGAGCAATGCAACCTGTCTAATTAGACTGCTGTACCATCCTTATTGCTAGATCTGGCAGCTGGCAGCTTTTAATGGGTGGAGGTCGGAGTGACAGACCAACAAAGTTTGTAAGTTGGAAAAAAGTAATACCAAAATAGATAAAAACTGCCAAAGTTGTGTCATTTATAGAGGACAGGGCATATATTTTAACATTAGGTTAAAAACTATTGACTTTTATTGCGGAAACAAAAATAGTAGGCGACAAACTAAAAATTGCATTATACATCATTTGGCACTACTTTCCCCCAACAGAAACTTCTGGATACGATATAATCTAATTAATAACATAATTTCCTATAATAATGCATCAAACCCAGAACTCTAGGATTTGTTATCTTCAAGTTATTTGCATTATTTGACCTCCACCACTTTACAGCTGCCAGATGTCCTGATCTAAAAATAAGCATAGTATAGCAAACTAACTAGAGGGGTTTCGTTGCTCTCATTATTGTGCCATATCTGACGTGGCCAGCTCTCCGTCTATGACTTGCACACTTCATTTTTGTGCTGTTTCCTACCAATAACACTTACCTACATTATTTATTATGTACAATGTAATTTATGTTATTGGTCATCTGTTATGTAACCATTTATATGTAATAGTCTTATTTAAGGCTGTTGTTGCCTTAAAATAAAATAAAAAATATTCAAAACTTGGGATGGAGGTAAAGCAATAAATATCAATTGAAGATCAGGTCCGTTTTTGGGAGACATTTCTGTACTGAGCTGAGGGCGAGGCCTATGTTTTTTCTGTCGATTAGTTTGCCACGTGCAAGACGCGACAGTATCTCGCGCGCGAGATTGACTTCCAGTCTCTCTTTTATTGATACAGTCAGAAAAGGACGGAAAGCGCGCGTAATACTGTCGCCTCACTCTTGTGCTAACCGTGCTGTACATGGCTTCACGATAGTGAGTATAGTTACCGGCAGCTTAAAGTTCTCATCCTCAAACGTAGGGCCGTATATGCTCTCACCACTGGTACCGTCGTTGTTGACCGTGTCCCCGCCTTGCACCATGAACTGTGACAACCCTGAAAATAAACGATCGATTAAGGGCACCAAACATTAGAGAGGAAATCAGCGCGGAATTCAGACTATGAATACCTGAATTCGGCTCTAATATGTGGTGCGCCTTAAATTGATTGTAACTCAGCAATCGGCAATATATAGATACTCGCAAACGAGTTCTCCTATCGGAACTAGTTTGGGTTCTTCTCAAATGTCGACATCTTTACCCACGCTAGAAGATTCTCCTCAGAACTATGTCATTCCTGTCTACAGTATTACTACAGTCATTTTACGGGCGGCTAGTATGGGGAATTGGAAATAATTAATAATAGCTAATATTTTTAGTGTAACGGATATATCATGAATATCATGATACAAGTATTATTTACGCAATGAAATCCTACAAAATATCGTTATTCGCTAACCGCCACAAATATGTACACACATATTACAAGCGTTTTTCTTGTAGGATTTTAATGAATATATCGTTTCTAAGTCATTTAAAATGTGTAAGAACAAACTACCAATTTGTTTCTAACGAATTAGGATATATACCGCCCGCGCCGTACATTATGTTATTTATGTGGTTTTACATGGACATGGTTTCTTGTTTTTCGCTTTAAACAGAAAGAAGACTTAAATATCTTCATATTTACAAATAAAAATAATTGATATTATTGTAAATAAAAATATTAAAAAAATATTTTTTTTTTTTACCTATTTAACTACTTCCGGGTTAAAAGTTGGTAGGATTTTTGCATATATTCCATAAGAATGAATATTTAAAAAATCAGGCTGTTATAAATTAATGTTTGACGCAACCGTATCTTTACTGTACTATATGTGTAACCTGAGCAAAAAATTATAAACGTAGATTTTATTCCTCAGACTATACAATTTTTGTTTAACAACTTTTTAAAAATATGGAGTCTTTAGATTGTCTCTTTTTCATACAAACTAAATAGACTAAGAGAAATACAATCTAAATATTATCAATTAGGTTAAAATTCGTCCAATCGAAATTCCTTGTCAGTCTTGTCACCCTACAGACGTAATCAATTTCGTAATACATTGCGAATTCGAATAAACTTTAAACTGTACTAAAAATCAAACTACAAGTAAATTTTTAAAGTCGCTGAAAAAACTTTGTCTAGTTTGAGGAGTAGAATCTACGATTTAACTTTTTGCTCGTGTTACAGGCCGGCCACACCCGGTATACTGTTCTGTAGATTTGAGGCTCGGTCAGACAGTCTGACCAAGCCTATTCTGTACCTTTGTGAAACTTTGTGCCCTTATAGCGCAGGAGCCTCCCGCTCGCGCCGAGTCACTTTTCGCCGGTGCAGAGGGCGCGGAAGGTCTCCGTAGTCCGTGGAATTACATCACTGCTCTATACTGTACTGTAGATATACTGTACCTTTGTGAAACTTGGTGCCCTTATAGTGCAGGGGCCTCCCGCTCGCGCCGAGTCCCTTCTCGCCGGTGCAGAGGGCGCGGAAGGTCTCCGTAGTCCGTGGAATTACGTCACTGCTCTATACTGTACTGTAGATATACTGTACCTTTGTGAAACTTGGTGCCCTTATAGTGCAGGGGCCTCCCGCTCGCGCCGAGTCCCTTCTCGCCGGTGCAGAGGGCGCGGAAAGTCTCCATAGTCCGTGGAATTACGTCACTGCCCTATACTGTACTGTAAATATACTGTACCTTTGTGAAACTTGGTGCCCTTATAGTGCAGGGGCCTCCCGCTCGCGCCGAGTCCCTTCTCGCCGGTGCAGAGGGCGCGGAAGTTCTCTGCTGTCCTTGGTACTATGTCGTTCCTTAATTCTATGACTATACGCCCGGCTGAAACAAACATGCTCTCAATATTAAGAGTCTTAAGAATCTTAAGAGTGTTCTGCAGACAAAGGCTGTGCGCACGCTAGTATTTACGCATAGGGTATTAAACCTTCAGATCAGGGTTCTCAAAAGATAAATATCAATGATACTTATCTTGATAATTAATGCGATAATTTATTTTAAACATAGCGGAGATGAATATCCTATAATTATGGGATAATTATCTGATTAATATCGCGATAAATATCAGAGACAATAATTATCTTGATAATTTCGAACCCTGCTTCAGATACAAAGTGAGTGTGTTAACATTACATCACTAAGTTTAAAATGATTAAGGTGATCCACATGCAATTAGTGGCACTTCAAATTAATTGCAATTTATGATAATATTATTTATACACGGTGTACATGAGGAAACCGAATAATTTTAACAGCGTATTCCTGATCATAATTGGAGACTAAAATGTCGTATAAACTTTTCTGGATTTCACCAAAAAAAAAATATTATTTTTTTGCTTTTTTTTCGATTTTTTAAATGCTTTTGAAGATAAAAACATAAATGTTATGGGTAAATATGTCGATTAAAATAAATTAGTACATTTTTTTTCGAAAAAAATAGTTTACGTAAAGTATTCCTTGGCACTTTGATATCTGTCAATAAGAATGTCTAGACTAGACCCCATAAAGGGTGAAATCGCCATCAAAAAAGCGTTTTGCACTGAGTCACATTAAAAAATTAATTTTTATTTAAGTGGTAGTAACTCTGAAACTAGACGAATTCCAGAAAAGTTTATACGACATTTTAATCTCCAATTATGATCAGGAATACGCTGTTAAAATTATTCGGTTTCCTCATGTTACACCGTGTATAGATAAGTAGGAATATTGACTAGAAATACATTTTAATAAGTTTATAAATAAATGACAAGTTCAATATTCCAGGGCTTACATACCTATTTATTCTGTGATTTAATTTCTAATTTCAACCTTAAGTTTTAATTAGCATGGTCCGTTTTCAACAAAGTGCAGAGATAAGAACTGTAGTGCCTTGAAATGTAGTTATCATTGCACTTATAATGCGACATAACTTGTAATGGTAAATGCAAATGGAATTTTCAAACGCATTTTGCATGTTTTGTTTGATAAGTTATGGCAAGGTAACTAAGATAAGGTAATGGTATAATAAAGTACTGGACTAGAGTCATGAATTATTATTGTTAACATTCTACTATTACTTATAAGGCGGATCTCACACTGGTGCCACCTCCCGCTCCGGTGAACGAGACAGCGCTATACACATGCAGAGCGCTTAACTCGCTCGCACACCGTCGCCACATGCGGAAACCGCAGTGCATGGAATTTGACAGCTAGTTAAATGAATTCTAGATGGCGCTGCGTACAATGATCCTTTTTTGTATGAGATTTGACATATACCTTAGACTAGACAAACAAATTGACAGTGGCATTCCGCATTAATTATTGCTAATGACTGAAAAAAAAAGGAATTAATGTTTGGTTTATAAACTAAACTTCAATTTCGATTAGGAATAGAAGATTTTTGGGGTAGAACGGAAAAGAGTTCTTATCTATACTTCTACACGGTCTATATCTCTAAATCTTGCTCTCAATGAGCAAGATTTTTTAATGATCCCTGTGCTTGACTGATCCAGAATGCCATGAGAGATTATTGTACAGTTGCTACCATATACATATATCGGAGCGCCCATGGTGGTCACAAATATCTGAATCACACCTCTATTGTCAAGGCGATAAAGTACATGTTCAGATATTATTGACTACCTCGGCTGCTCCGATATATCCGACTGTACAACAATGAATGAAATAAATAAATGTATTGTATCTAAAAACCGCCTGACTACCCAATGATCCACTATCTCTTCTTCT
Organism: Pammene aurita; assembly: GCA_947086415.1. Lineage (NCBI taxonomy): Eukaryota > Metazoa > Arthropoda > Insecta > Lepidoptera > Tortricidae > Pammene > Pammene aurita. The sequence goes on from OX352295.1 coordinate 37,160,017, forward strand.
TTGTAATTTTTGGAATAAAGTTGCAGCAATCACTAAAAATTATGAATATTCAAATAAAAACATTGCACACGCAATGTGCGTATTGCATTACCATCATGCATATGCATTCCAAATTTAAACTTCATTAACTGAATAAAACATTTGGTCAAGTACCCATTCAAAAATGTACTCAAACTTGTAAATAAATTCATTAAGTATGTACAGTCACGGACTTTAATTGTTGAGCCATTACGGGTCAAGCTATTTTCTTTTGTTTAATACTTACTCTATGAAAAGTCCAGTGAACCGTAAATGGCTCAACAATTAAAGTCTGTGAGCGTAGATACATGAAAACTGGAAATAATGTTATATTTGGTTTACATCTATTTATGGAACTTATATAAGTCCTTATTTTCCTCCACAAGACCAGCATTTGATTGTCTAGTGCGGAGGTCAATAAAAAAAAAACTTTTTTTTCTTTTTGTGAAATAATCTTCTTTTTTAAGCCAAACCATGGGTTACATACAATAACAAAAAGACACAGCCAAGTCAAACAACCTTGGGGTGGAGTAATTATATCTATTTTTAGAACAAAGTAGGAATAAGGCTCTATTTTATATCTTTATAAAAAACCCAGAATAAGTTATTTCAAGTCGAGACGCATGGAAACATACCATAACTGCATTAATACATACAAAGTCATGAACATAAATAAAATTGAAATGTGCATTAAATAATGCAACACAGGCCGCGCGCGTCCTTGCCCCACAGAATCGATTGACCTAGAAATGCATTGCACATGCACTTTAAAAAAACACTTTTTATCTTAAAATTGATCTAATACTGACCTTTTTCACCATCAATTGATACATCTAGGAACACAATAGAATTGTTTTCATGTACTTCTGGTCCCACCATCGCTTTGTTTCAAAAACTAACAAATAAAACAATGGAACAGAAGTCCCTTTCTAATGCTAGATGTTAAGAAAGCATCACTTCTTCATTTGACCATTGTTAAGAAAATTATTTAATTGTTTACAAACATTTATGTGTTTATAAAGCATTGAAGAACACTAAAGCCAATACAATACAACACAAAAAATTATCCGCCTGTTTGAAGCTATACGAGACCCCTTGAAATGTCAATCTGACATCCGGTATGTCAATGTCAGACTATGACAATTCAAGAAATCATTGACGGTTTTTTAAAACACGACTCAAACATTGCTCAGCTACTATTCGACCCCCTATAAAAAACGTGTAAATATGTAAATTCTACCAAACCAAAAATGTCATAGCTGTCAGTTGTGTCGTCCCAATTTGCGTCATCCCACGTACTTATTTCGGAAATAATGAGAATAATTTAAGAAAATAGTGTGTAATTTCGTAAGTAAATAAGTCCTTTTTAGTTAAATCCAAGTATTTCAATGAAAGCTCATCAGACAAAGCGTAGTTTTTATCTATATGTCACGTAGTCACCATATCATAAGTGGATTAAGATTGTGCCCATTCGTTACAGCCCTAAGATGTCTTCGTCTGCAATATACATTTTGGACGTCAAAGGTAAAGTCCTCATATCGAGGAACTACCGCGGCGATGTGGACATGGGCGTCATCGACAAGTTCATGCCCTTACTAATGGACAAAGAAGAAGAAGGCATGTTGACACCGTTGCTGCAGACTAGCGAGTGCACGTTCTCATACATCAAGACCAACAACCTCTACATTGTATCAACAACGAAGAAAAACGCTAATATAGCGCTTGTTTTTGTATTCCTCTACAAGATTGTTGAAGTCATGACTGAATATTTCAAGGAGCTTGAGGAAGAAAGTATTCGTGATAATTTCGTAGTTATCTACGAGCTGCTAGATGAACTTATCGATTTCGGGTATCCTCAGACCACAGATAGCAAAATCCTGCAGGAATACATCACTCAAGAAGGTCATAAATTGGAAATGCAGCCAAGAATACCCATGGCAGTCACAAACGCAGTGTCATGGAGATCAGAAGGTATCAAGTACAGAAAGAACGAAGTATTCCTAGATGTGATTGAATCAGTAAATTTGCTTGCCAATGCTAATGGCAACGTGCTGCGCAGTGAGATTGTTGGTGCCATAAAAATGAGAGTCTATTTATCCGGAATGCCAGAGCTACGATTGGGTTTGAATGACAAGGTGCTCTTTGAGAGCACGGGCCGAGGAAAGTCCAAGTCCGTAGAGCTTGAAGATGTGAAGTTCCATCAGTGTGTCAGATTGTCAAGATTTGAAAACGATAGAACCATCTCTTTTATTCCTCCTGATGGGGAATTTGAGCTCATGTCCTACAGGTTAAATACCCATGTAAAACCATTGATTTGGATTGAGTCTGTGATCGAGCGTCATGCCCACTCCAGGGTTGAATACATGATCAAAGCCAAATCGCAGTTCAAAAGACGTTCCACAGCCAATAATGTGGAGATTATCATTCCTGTGCCTGCAGATGCTGACTCTCCTAAATTCAAGACAACCATTGGTAGCGTCAAATACACACCGGAGCAGAGTGCTGTAACCTGGTCTATTAAATCCTTCCCGGGTGGCAAAGAGTACCTAATGAGAGCTCATTTTGGTTTGCCATCCGTTGAATGTGAGGAGGTTGACGGCAAGCCCCCAATTCAGGTCAAGTTTGAGATACCCTACTTCACTACATCAGGCATTCAAGTCAGATACCTAAAAATCATTGAGAAGAGTGGCTACCAAGCTCTGCCATGGGTGCGGTATATAACCCAGAACGGAGACTATCAGCTCAGAACTAACTGAGCATTATATGCTGTTATTATTACATTCCTTTTATTATAAGTCTGCACTTATCATGTTATTGTTTGCTGAGTTAACACTGTCATTATAGGTATGAAATAATGGAAATAGTATTATGTATTGACACAGTAATAAAAATAAAATATTCTTACAAGATAACTTGGGATTTTTTCATTGAAAATAAGTACCTACTAAAAGTTAAAAGTTTTCAGCAGCAGTAAGCAAATACCAAGGTTTGGTGATTGATGTTATTGTAGTTCTTTACAAAGGAAATAAAATTTGGCAGGCAGGTAAATTAGGGGGCGTCCATTAATCGCGTCATACGTTTTTGGCTTGTTTTAGACCCCCCCCCCCCCCATGGTGATCTTTGGTGATATTTTCAGGACCCCTCCCCCCCCTGTCCAATATGACGTGTAATTTTTTGCTAACTAAAGTAAGTACAGTTTTCCAACACGTAAACATACTTACGTAACGTACGTACACGTAAAGAGTAAAAAAATGAGACTACATGTATACATATAAAATTATCTTTAATAGAAAAAAACCGGCCAAGTGCGTGTCGAACCACGCGGTTTCGAAAAAGTAATATCAAAAGGTCGTATCTGCGTATGTATGAAATGAGTTTTTAGGAGATAACTCAATAATTCCTAAACCGATAATGTTCTCAATTTTTTTCATATTTTTTGGATCTCCGGTTTAAAAGTGACAGAAAGGGGACACAAGTTTTTTAGACTTCCAGGGCAATTTGTTCTTAAAATATTCACTAAAAAAAAAAAATTCATACAGACCTCAATGTTATTTTGAAAGACCTATCGAGACATGACGATATTAAGTAAATTAGGGGGCGTCCATTAATCGCGTCATACGTTTTTGGCTTGTTTTAGACCCCCCCCGCCCCCATGGTGATCTTTGGTGATATTTTCAGGACCCCTCCCCCCCTGTCCAATATGACGTGTAATTTTTTGCAAACTAAAGTAAGTACAGTTTTCTAACACGTGAAAGAAACTACATGTATACATATAAAATAAAATTATCTTTAATAGAAAAAAACCGGCCAAGTGCGTGTCGGACCACGCGGTTTCGTACCTACTATCGAAAAAGTAATATCAAAAGGTCGTATCTGCGTATGAAATGAGTTTTTAGGAGATAACTCAATAATTCCTAAACCGATAATGTTCTCAATTTTTTGGATCTCCGGTTCAAAAGTGACTGGGGGACTCAAGTTTTTTAGAGTTACGGGGTGATTTTTTCTTAAGATATTCACTAAATAAATAAAAATTCAAACAGACCTCAATGTTTATTTTTTTTTATTGATGTTCAGGACAAGAAGACGAGAGTTATTTTGAAAGACCTGTCGAGTGATGTGCATCATGTCGATATTTGGTAAAAAAAAATTTTTTTGACAAATAATTACATGTATGGAGTAGTGCCCTCCTTAAAATATCTTTTTCAGCAATTTTACTACAAAACTAAGTAGCGGCATACAAAAACACACCTTATATTTAAATATTTATTAAGATATACGTTTTATAGTTTCCGAGTAAAATGGCTGTGATATACGGACGGACGGACGGACAGACGGACATAACGAAACTATAAGGGTTACGTTTTTGCCACTTTAGCTACGGAACCCTAAAAACCTACTTCACAAAATAATATGTCAAATGCCATTAAAAATTATTTACAATCATAGTGCTAGTGCAATTTTACTCTGCTTTTGACCGATTGATTCATTTAAAAGTTGATAATTTTTATTTTATTGATTATAATACAGTATAGCACAAGGAACAAAAAAATTACACGTGATATGTGTCCAGACCCCCCTCCCCCCTGTGTGATCATTGGTGATTTTTTCTTGACCCCCTCCCCCCCCTAAACAATATGACGCGATTAATGGACGCCCCCTTAATGAAAATGAATGAATGAAAATATTTATTTCAGACACAAGTAGGTATCCATATTTTGTCTACAGAACTATGTTAGTAACACAATAATATAAAATAACAATAATAATAAAAAATATTTAAAAAAACAATGTGTTACGAAAAATTATAATACTCATTGGATCGAACGTGCATGGACATCCAATGAGTCATAAGAAGGCTATCGACCCTCTCTGCAATCAACAAAAAAATATTTTTTTTGACAAATAATTACATGTATGGACTAGGCCCCTCCTTAAAATATATTTTTCAGCAATTTTACTACAAAACTAAGTAGCAGCATACAAAAACACACCTTATATTTAAATATTTATTAAGATACGTTTTATAGTTTCCGAGTAAAATGGCTGTGACATACGGACGGACGGACGGACAGACGGACATAACAAAACTATAAGGGTTACGTTTTTGCCACTTTCGCTACGGAACCCTAACAACCTACTTCACAAAATAATATGTCAAATGCCATTAAAATTATTTACAATCATAGTGGCAATTTTACTCTGCTTTTGACAGTTTGAGTCATTTAAGTTGATAATTTTTATTTTATTGACCATAATACAGTACAGCATAAGGAACAAAAAATTACACGTGATATGTGTCCAGACCCCCCTCCCCCCTGTGGTGATCATTGGTGATTTTTTCTTGTCCCCCTCCCCCCTTTATACAATATGACGCGATTAATGGACGCCCCCTTATGTAAATAAAATAAACCCTAAATTTCCTAAAGGACAGCCAGTAGAAGCGAAAAGTTATAATATGTCAAACAAAATAAGTACGTTCAGAGACTCCAAATTTGCAAATTTCATTTAATTGTTTTTTTTTTTTTTAATTAAGTATTGTTTTAAGATTTAGTTACACCTACTTCATTTACATTTTAAAATTAATATTGATTGCTAGGATAAATTATAATAATGGTTTTACAATCCCCGATGTGAATAAAAGATGGTAAAGCAAGAATGGTTTAATGGTTTCAGAACGCACATTAGTCGCGGTAAAGTTTGTTTGTAAATTTAATATTCCTGCTTTATCATTTAAAATGCAGAGAATAAACGTATCGATGTGCATAAAAAACTTTGTAAAACTATCTCGAATTCGTACACGATGTTACTGTGATATAATTCCCTCAAGCCATATAACTATTGTTAGAAAAAAGAAAGCCGAATCAAATAACCTCAAAACAAAGAGTGTTCAAGAAGAAATCCCTATAGACAATGTTTCTGAAGAAAATGTCCAAGACGCTAAAGAAAACGTGTCCAAAGACTTTAGAGTTAATGAATATAATATACAAATGATTTCTAAGAATATCTACGACCAGTTATTTAAGTATCCTAGTCCTAAAGTAGATACAACCATCATTAAAAGGTATAAAATCAATTTTTATTGTTTTGAACTTTACCTATTACATAAAATAAAAATAAAAACATTTTAATAAAACTTTTATGACACAAATTAACTATAAAATATAATATAAATAAAATAAAATAAGCCTTTATTACAGACTAGCTTTTGCCCCCCGTAATGCTCCATACAAACTTCCACCCCCCATTTTAGGGAAGTGGGGGGTCAGAAAGAGACAAAAAGTAGCCTATGTCACTCTCCGTTTTGCCGTGAAAGGCAGACAAACAAACACACACACACACTTTCCCATTTATAATATTAGTATAGATTATTCTTTTACAATAACAAAAATATCTCTTAACATTTAATTTAATCTAATTATGTTCCTGACACCCAAGATGTTTTCATTGTTCAGTCTGCCCTTAGGCAAAGGCCTCCCCTAGAATTTGCCATGATTTTCTGTCTATGGCTATCCTTCTCCACATTGGTCCAGATATTTCTTTAATTATTATTATTTGTAAGCAGGCAAGCAGTTGTAATAACTGATAGTGCCTGTATCCAGTATGCTCTTCACAAATTTATCGCTTTAATTTGAATTTTTTATTGTGCTTGTCTATGAACCAACACTGTGTCCTCTGGTAGTTTGTTCCAAGCTTTTCAATTCTGTTGCTTAAAAAGTTTTTGTGAGGAATATTGTAGGATCTGCGAGTGATTAAGACGAGTGACGAATTTAGTCCTTCCATCTTTTCCTGTCTCTTCCCTTTCTTCTTTTTCCCGCAGAAGAAAGGGAATAAAAAATAATATAATAATCTTGTTTTTCCAGTTGCCAAGAAAGTCTAATAAGACATGGCATAGACTACAAACAAAATCCCTATGTTCCGGACGTGGAGTTGAAGTTGCCTGAGCTGCAAGGCAGAGATGTTGTGGAGCATTTTTACAACATCGGTGAACAACAGTGTGGACCTTATAGAGAGCTGTTGAAGACGCTAGCCAGTGCCAGCATACCACGGCCACCTAAGGTAAACTCTTAACGTCTACATATATCTACCACAATTTATTTCAATGTAATGTTTACACACTATGTTTTTCATCATATTTGCAAAGTACAAATAAAGATTCAAGACAAAAGATGATAAAAAAGTAAATAATATGTCGATAACTCCCTGGAGACTAAGACTTCGGAGCAAGTGTGATGGTGATGAAAAACCAATTAGACCTTTTTCTGGCCTAGCCTAAGGTGCCCTGTCAGTGCTTAGGGCAGCCATTCTCAAAGTGTGCTCCGCGAAGCCCTAGGGCTCCGCAAAGCCTCTGTGGGGGCTCCACGAGAATACTTTTAATATTGAGAAAAAAAAAACATAAACCAGCTCTTCTATCTGTCTAGTACAGTCTCGTGCAAAAATACGTATCGAAAAAATCGTCGCATAAATATGGTACAGTCGAGTTCATAAATATATGAGCAAATCATGTACTACTTCACAAATATATGTACTACGCACTTATTACAACGGAATAAGATACTATGGGACATATTTTTGAGTAAGATGAGTACACCCATATTTTTACACTTGACTGTACATATAATTTTATTTATTTATTTTGGGGCTCTGTCAAATATTGGGGCGCGCTAGCAGCGAGGCGCGTACGAATTTGAGCAAACAGGCGAGCCGTGCGTGCCTCAACCTGAGGCTGCCTCAAGTGCATACCCACCTTTACATTTTATGTTGTTAGTATTTTTCATGAAAGTTTCACAGCTACCAATATATTATTTTTTACATTGTAACATCAAACTAAGATGTGTAAGGGTTTGAACACGCATACGGTCGCCTGATGGTAAGCAGTTACCGCAGCCTATGGACGCCTGCAACTCCAGAGGTGTCAAATGCGCGTTGCCGACCCTTTACAAAAAGGAGGATTCACTGTGTTGACTGCTAAAGGAACAAGAGGGTCCCTCATCGTCGACACACTGGGTCCTCTTTGAGCTCTTTGGCAACCTTACTCACCAGCAGGAAGTGAGGAACACAACACTATGAGTAGGGCATTGTTGGTCTAGGTCTGGTTTCCTCACGATTTTCACCTAAAAGTTATTGGTTATAAACCCGGGGTCCGTATGACCCGCCCGTGGTTCGCATGCGAACCCAACAATTAATCTCAAAATAAACGTAATAAAAAAAAAATATTTAACAGGAATGGTCCAAAACCTACGGTTGGTGCAAGTACACCGGCGATGCCGTGGAGCAAGTGCCCTGCGTGCCAGATGAAGCGCTTATATTTGACGTGGAAGTGTTAATGTCCGCCGGAAAGAGGCCTACGCTGGCCTGTGCAGTGTCACCCGAGGCCTGGTAAGATATATACCTATATTATACAAGAATGTTCCAAAACCTATGGTTGGTGCAACACCGGTGACGTAGTGCAGCAAGTGCCCTGCCCGACTGCTAATACTTTAGCCTAGTAACTTTTAAGAAAAAATAATTTAAAAAAAAAAAGAACCGACTTCACTCAGCATCCACCGCTCCAAAAGCAAATGCTCAAGCTGCTGTAAAAAATACTCAAATCACTATAGGTGTGCCTATAATAGTTGAAGAGTTCCCTCGATTTCTCCAGGATCCCATTATCAGATCCTGACCTGGTTACAATGGGACCAACTGTGAAGTATACTCTTTCAAACAAAAAAGAATTTTCCAAATCGGTCCAGCCGTCTTCGAATAATCGGTGAACATACATAAAAAAAATAAGCAAAAGCAAGAGTTCCCGACGAATTGATAACCTCCTCCTTCGAAATCTTGAAGTCGGTTGATAAGTCCCGCCGAGTTTCTTGCCGGACATAATTCTTCTCGGGTCAGAGGTGTAGGGTTAGAACCGGTGTAGTTTGATTTTTTTTCCTCTCTTTTACTTTGACGTGTAAAAGTGCCCTTGTGGCCTACTTACTGAATAAATGTTTGAGTTTGAGCTTGCGCTGTGCCACGTAACACCTGGTTAGATTAATTTAATTCAATTCAATTTCTTTATTGCGAGAACATAGTTACATAAGATGTTAAAAGTAAATACACAGCGTTGCTTATGTTCTACCAAAAAAGGCATGCAAAATATCACTTTTACAGTAGATATTTCTTTATACAATAAGAATTCATATATATACAGTATGTACAATAAATTAATTAATAGATTATTATTAGCCTAGGTATGTCAAAATATTACACTACACGGAAGTTTATAATCAAAACAACAGCAATTAGAATATTGGAGTTATGAATGTCTAGATCTTTGATATGTTTCACAAATACTCCTCGACAGTGTAATAGTAGTTTATGTAACTGTTACGTAATAAGGGTCCTTAAAACATGAGTGTGGTTTTATGAAACGAGCCGCAGGTGAGTTTCATAATAAGGTCACACGAGTGTTTTAAGGCCTAATTACGTACAGTTGCATACACTGCTTTATCTACACTCATATTATTTATTCTAAATGCCGTATTCGGAAACCATAGAATGGCCGCCATTGCACCGCCATGGCCAACTCGATTATGCCGGCGGTCGGGGAGGCGCGTGTCGGGCTGTCGGCGGATGCGCGGGAGGGTGCAGGTGTACATTATGTTATCAAAACTCATATCACATCAATAGTTGAGCATGTAAAGTTAAAATTACGTTACTGCCACAGATAAAAAGCTTATCATAGTAAAATCGGTCGTGATAATGCTAGCCATTGCCTACCGTTTTCGAACACGTTTTAGAGAACTTACAATATGAGTGTAGATAAAAACATTGATCAAGTAGCCATTCTGTTAGTATTCTCTTAAACCGGTTTGTAGGACATTCTTTAATGGATTTAGGTAACAGATTATAGACTTGGATAGCCATACAGTACGAGTTGTATTTGTGGAACTAGAGCCAACATCTTGGTAGGACTAATTTATCTCTATTATTATTTGACAGTATGTAGACATAATTTTTAATTTTAATTGGACTGCTATTTTATTATTATTACTTTGGACATGTAATATTTTGTGACATTATGAATATTTATCTCTATGTCTATTCCGAATTAATCTTGGATGGAGGGTATGCTTTTCAAAAAGCTCAGGGTGTTCTCCTACAAACACGCACATTTGTTTGATGTACAAGCATGGAAGTGGTAAAACTTTTGTTTGTTTAAATAAGGGCCTACATGGTGCCAAATAGTGAGTGTCACACACGGCTCTTATCCATTTTTTTTGTACCAAAAATGCATAATCGATATCTACGGAGTTTCCCCAGATGATCACGCCGTAGGGAAGTATAGAGGACACATACCCGTGATAAGCAGTTAGTGCTAAGCCCCTAGATGAGGTTCTACTTAATCGTCTGAAAGCAAATACAATCTTATCTTTTATTAGGGTTGCCGACCCTTTAGAAAAGCGAAGCAGCAGATATATCATAATATACTATAGGTCAGAGACTTGTGTAGTATTGTTCCAAAACAATCCGTGGAGCCAATCTTCTTTCTCGTCTTATCCCATGTTCAATTGGGGTAGGCTCTCCTAATCGCTTTTCGCCAGCTTATTCTGTTCTGGGTCGTCATTGGGTCTAATTCTAGAGCTTCGAGGTCTTTACTACAGAAAGAAAGAAGCCCCTGGCGTCCGTTGGCTCGTTGGGTAGACGACATCGGAAGGTCGCGGGTCACTTCTGGAAGAAATTGGCACAAGACCGGGACAAGTGGCGTACACGAAGAGAGGCTTATGCTCAGAAGTGGGCGATAAAGGGCTGTTGATGGTGATGATTTACTACCTATAGCCATGAGAGACCTTTCGGAACCTCTTGGATCAGTGTGGATATTGTAATGAAGTAGGATGTGGGATCTATGGTGAGAGGCCCAAGCACAGAGCTAGCGTCAGCAGCACACAATGTAGCACTAGCACTTTACGGGCCATGTGGTCTTCGGGCCATCTCATAACGTGTCCGTACCAGCTTAGTCTCGTTTCGGATAGCTTATCAGATATCGGCGTTACTTTCAGGCTTCTGAGCTTCTCCGTGGAGCCAATAAAGTGCGTTTTACCCTCATCACTACATAGTATAAAACAAAATCGCTTTCCGCTGTTTGTCCCTATGTATGCTTAGATCTTTAAAACTACGCAACGGATTTTTATGTGTTTTTTTTAAATAGATACAGTAATTCTAGCGGAAGGTTTATATGTATATAAATATAGAAGAGAAACACAGATAATTTTAGAGGTTTCTAATGTGATGTCGTAAATAAACACATTTTTTTGCGCTTAGGACATTGCAATCGCTGGCTGAACTCTACGAGATGGATCAAAATAATGTAATAATGTTAAAAAGGTCTACAAAAAAGACCGCGATGGTACATTCTATTACCATTTATCTACACTCATACTGTAAGTACTCTAAAATGCGTTCAAAAACCGTAGACAATGACAAGCATTACAACAAACGATTTAACTATGATAAGTTTCTTATCTGCGGCAGTAACGTAATTTTAACTTTGCATGCTCAAATATTGTTAAGCAATGAGTTTCAAATTTGGAACATCGAATTTGATAACATAATGTTACCGCCATGGCCAACTCGATTGGTCCCGCGCGAGCGCCGGCACAATCGAGTTGGCCATGACGGTACAATGGCGGTCATTCTATGGTTTCCGAACACTTAATTTAATATATATAATATGAGTGTAGATAAAGCAGTGTATGCAACTGTACGTAATTAGGCCTTAAAACACTCGTGTGATCTTATTATGAAATTCGCCTGCAGCTCATTTCATAAAACCACACTCATGTTTTAAGGACCCTTATTACGTAACAGTTACATAAACTACTATTTTTATCCCGTGTGAAGCCGGGGCGGGTCGCTAGTTATAAGAACATATGTTTTATCCACCACAGGTACGGTTGGGTGAGCCGACCCCTAGCCAACGGTGAGCCACACCAATCCTTCGACCACGTTAACTACGAAGACCTGATACCGTTGGAGACTGATGGTGACAAGCCTTTTGGTGATCTTGAGAGGCCTAGGATTGTGGTCGGTCATAATGTGGCGTATGATCGGAGTAAGATCAAAGAGCAGTACTGGCTGGAAAAAACAGGTAATAGGGATGATGACACATGTTGAATTATGAAATAAAATTTAGTTGACAGGATGCAAAATCATCAATATATACAAATAAAATGAAAACTTAAAAACCCCATTAAAATGGTTCAAAGATATCAGGCATCAAAATTTCAAAATTTTACGATTTTTAAAGTACGATAATAAAAAAAAACAATGATACCTTTCGATTTTTAACAATTGACTGTAAAATAAATTGTACGGCAACCATATACCTAAACGCAATATTTCACTGTAAAAATAGCAATTTCGTAATTTTTCCATACTTTAAACAAGGCGACTATGTAATCGTGACGTCACTGTTACACATTATTTTGTTAGGAGCGTTTTGAGAAACAAATGCAAATCTCAGACTTTAAGCCTCATTTTTGACTTTTGTGTTGTTCAATGCAATTGGCCCCATATAGACATTTGATCCTCACAACAAAACGAATCGATTGATGAAAAATCGACACATGAAACAAATTGATCATGCGTATTGTAGTTTGTCGTTTTGGGTATTTAAAGGAATGTAAACAAAACTACGTAATTTGATCATTCGAATAATAAGAAAGATATATACTTCTAACACGCATTTACTGTTACGCAGCCGCATATGATTCCACGAATGACGCTCTAACTACACGGAAAGAAAAAATTCTAACAATACTACCAGAACGATTAGTAAAATAGATTTATTGTAACGGATACTACAATCTTGTAAGGAAAACTACTCTATTTTTACGTTTACTATATCTTGAATTCAATAGAACTATTCAAACATTAATATGCACTAAATAGTTCTGTTTAATGATATTTACGAGAAGTCTAGTTTTTTTACAATTCATTGAATAAACGTTACAATAATTATATTTACAAGAAGCTTCTTGTAATGCTAAAAAACTAAAAATTCTCTTTACAATCTTCATCGTAGTGAATACTATGACAGTATACTTGTAACTTTTTTATAAGTAGGCATTACTTTATAGCTCTTGTAAAAAATAAAAATAATATTCTTGTAATGTATACTCAACAATGAGTTCTGTTTAAAAATATTAAGTTTGTATAAATATGTGTGCATAGTCGTCAACCCAACGCAGTCGCGGAGCGCTTTACTAATTGTATCGTAGTGAATGCTATCGCAGTATAGTTTATATGACTGGTTTATAAGTTGGTATTACTTTGCATCTCTTGTAAAGAAATGACAATAATATTCTCGTAATGTATACTGGTGAACAAATAGTTCTGTTTAAAAAATATTTAGTTAGCATAAATTTGTGTTTCGTTTGTGTAACGAAACGCCATGTCGGAGCGCTTTAAGCACCATTTTGTATCGTAGTGAATGCTAGTTGATATAGCTGGCGTTACTTTGCGGTTCTTGTAAAAATATTACAATAATATTCTCGTAATATATATCGAACAAATAATTCTGTTCAAAAAAATTTAGTTCGTATAAATAAATGTTTCGCTTGTGTAACGAAACGGCGTTCCTCCGGTTGCAGTCGGCGGCCATTATCGTGATTATCGTCATCGTGCGTGGATCTTGCAAAGAACTAGGACCAAGTTTAGTGCAAAAAGAGACATTAAAAGACTTTTATTTGAATTGAAGATTAATTGTTTAAATAAGTCCAAGTCGTTTCTTTAGAAATGTTTTTTTTATTTTTTTATTTTTAAGTGGGTTCTGTTCTGACCAGTAGTGCCGTAATAAGTTTATTAATTATTTGTTTTATAAAGAAAAGGGGTATTCCCACCCAGTACTTACACTTTGTTATGGGTGGTAATTACGGTAAGCCTCAACTACACAGAGCACCTAAGCAGCCTGTTGGCAAAACTGAAGGCCCGGAACAGCATTATTCAGAAGCTCACTGGTACCACCTGGGGTGCCAACGCAGCCACACTCCGAACAACTGCGCTTTCACTAGTGTACTCGTCTGCTGAGTACTGCTCAGCAGTGTGGCTGAACAGCACACATACCTCTGCCGTCGACGTCCAGCAGAACCACACGTTGCGCCTTATCAGCGGATGCCTCAAACCCACTCCCACTCACTGGCTACCAGCGCTCAGTCACATCCTAGCGTCAAACTGCCGACGAGAAAAGTGCTTGGATCGTGAAGTAGCGAAGATTCGTGCGAACACTAAATTGCCCATCCATCAAGACCTCGACACGCTTAAGGCCCTCAGACTGAAGTCCAGGAAAACCCCTGCTTTGAAGTTCCACGACTCAGGTCCACAAGCTAACCCGATAATACAATCGTGGATAGCTGAATGGGAGGCCAGGCTTAATACAGGGGCCCGTATCAATCAGAAGGGTTTGAGGAACGTCGACGGATATGGTCCATTTTAAACCGGGTTTTTGTATAACTTCCGTAAATGCAATTGTTATTGTAGGAATTAATATTTATACCAAGATAAAGCATACACATTATATAAATGTTTTATTTACTTCCAGATCACTCAATTCTCAACTCTAGCTAGTCTGTCTCCTGGAACTGGTCCTAGCAACTTGCATCCCGCCTAAAAGCCGAGCCACTACGGATGCGTGTGCGTGACGTACACGTAGACGTGCGCGTGGCGTGCGCGTTGTAAAAGACGAATCCTCATAAGAGATGACACCGCATGGGAGACGTGTTACCTGTGCGCGTCAAGCGGTGTGGCATCTCTTATAAGGATTCGTAGTTTACAACGCGCACGCCATGCGCACGTCTACGTGCACATCACGCACACGCATCTGGCGTGGCTCAGCCTTAAATCCTTACTATACCACCTTGTATAGACAACGAACCTTTTTTTAAATTAACAAGAAATGTTAGTTGTCTATACGGTGCACACACAAATTAATAGGTACCGATAAACAATATAACACGTTAACGCAATTGTATATTTATTAGAGAGTACCATAAATGCAGTTGCTGTAACATATTTTCTTCTTCCATCAACCATTTAATGAAGTTTGCATAAATAAAGACGATGTATCATAAATCAGATGACTTGTATTCTTAACGATACATATTCTTGGACTAACTAAAGTTTTATTGCCTTTACAATAATTTATTGTAGAGTTTACATAACTTTTATTAATATCTACAATAAATATTGTTTATTTAGACACTCCATGTGTTATAAATACTGAATGATCTAGTAACACACACAATTTGACTGTGTGGCACTTACAATATAACTATTTCATCATACTTAAGGAATATATTACCTTTACAAGAATGTATTGTTAAGTTTACATATCATTTATTAAGTTCAGCAAAAAAAAAATTCATTAGTACGATCCACGTGTTATGATTACTAAATATTCTAGTAATACACGCTATTTTAATGTGTGGCAATTACAAGATAATTAGTTCACTAAGCTCAACGAATTTAAACAGATTGGTTTAGTTATTTATACTATGTGAACAATTGTCCCAGAATTTACTAGATTTTCTCGTTCAGATTACAGTATTTTGGTATCATGGACGAGACTTTTTTCTCCGTGTAGCCAGTTTCTTAGAGTCGACAGGGAGATCGGTCAGAATAGGATGATGATGAACATGATTTTGCTTCAGGATCCCCCCTCGTACTTTCATCACACCATTCTTGAATAATGCGGGTATACTGAAAATGGCCGCGCGTCATAAACTCATGTTTAAGTATACCATGCTCATGTGTATAAGAAACTCATGTGGTTTACGAAAAGTAGTGTCCACCGCCAAATGAGACCCTCACGTGCAATAGTGTCATGGTGGCACCACACTTCGCCTATGCGGACAAATATTTGTGTTGCGTCTCTTTCCTATTCTATACAATAAGAAAGAGACGCAACACGAATATTTGTCCGCATAGGCCAAGTGTGGTCTCAGCATTTCAAGTCCCCCACCACACGTCTGCCGCATTTAACGGGAGTTTTCGGTACCTCGCAACTAAATGTTAGAATAATCAGCCTACCTACATCTCGCAAGCGATAACACCGTTTTTCATCAGCTCCGTTTACCACTAATTATTAAAATAGTTAATGTTGTTTATAAAAGTTGTACAGTACACCAGTGCGTAGTGCGTGTTTTCATCTTTCCTAATTATTAAACAGTACTCGAAAACAGTCGTGTAAAATAAAGTTTTGATAGTGCCAAAAATCACTTCACTTCGTTTCAACAACTACCGAGTAACGTAAACAAAGCGCGCGACTCATCTACCCGCCAGTTGCACCGTAACAACTCGCCCAGTACCAAGACACCGAGTTAGCGCTGTCGTTTACGTATCGCTAAGGTTTCGTGGTACGGGAACTTTGAGATTAGTGAAATAACCAGCAACTTCTGACAGAATGGAATGCGGTAAGTGCCCGAAACCTCTAGCAGAGAAAGATGCTATCAGATGCTCCGGTTGTCAACTATATATGCACTTTACCTGTGCCGATATGCAGGAGTCAGACTTTAGAAAAATACTTCCTATGAATAAAATTAAATGGAAATGCCCAGCATGCAAAGTGAAAAAAAATCAACCGTCCACTATTACTACGTCCAATTTTGGATCCCCAAAACAGCCCTTGGATGCAAGCACGTCAATATTGAATGTTGACACTGACTACCTTACTACTTACTTGGACACCAAATTCCTAGTATTGCGTCAGCAGTGGCGCGATGACATTAATGAAGCCATCAGAGAGGCAACAAGGACCCTACAAGGTGATATGGAAAAACTCGATAGCCGACTAAGTAAGTGCGAGGAAAATGTACAGCGGTTAGACGAAAAACTTGAATCCTTGGAGGCACAAGATGACAGCGGGGTAAGGCAGGAGAATGAGCGACTCCGAAGAGACCTGGATGTCCTGCAGACAAAATTCGATGATTTAGACCAGTCGGCGCGTATTTGTAACGTCGAAATACAAAATATCCCCGAAAAAAAAGGCGAAAATCTCGTGCAGTTGGCCAGTGAAATTGGAAAGCTGATTGGGGTAGAGCTTTCGGACGAAAGAATTAAAGCTATTCACCGCACGGCGCACAATGTACCCAGCGACCGCCCGAAGAACATCGTCATCCAACTCAGCAGCAGGCGACTACGCGATGACGTCATAGCGGCAGCGCGCGCGCGCCGTGAGCTCTCCACCGCCGACCTTTTTCCCAAGACTACTACAGCTGACGTCGCGGGTGTTAAACGGTTTTATATAAATGAACACCTGACTCTGAAAAAAAAAATTCTGTTTGGTCAGGCGCGCAAACGGGCCGGTGAAAAGGACTATAAATACGTATGGGTTAAAAATGCTAACATAATGGTGCGAAAAACTGATGACTCGCGTGTTATTCATATCCGCAGTGATAGCGACTTATTAAAAATGTGACTATATTTTTTTAAATGGCGGAATAACTTGTTTTTGTGTATTATATATAAGTTTAATTGGTTTTACTATGTATTTGTTGCGGCCGGGAGAAAATTTATAATTTATTACATCTGGTTCAATAGCTTATCGTATAATGAATAACTCATGTATCTCTATTTATTATCAAAACTGTGGTGGTCTCAAATCTAAACTTAGCGATTTAAGACAAAGTTTATTGTCATCTAGTTATGATGTTATAGTTTTGGTTGAGACATGGCTAAATGAGTCCGTACATGATGCAGAGATCATCAACAGCGATTATAATCTCTTCCGACGCGACCGTAATTCGCAAACCTCACTTAAAAAGCGTGGCGGTGGGGTTTTGATTGCAGTTAGGAAACATATTAATGTCACAAGGCGAGTGGACTTAGAGGCAAACGATCTTGAGGAGATATACCTCCAGTTTCCAATAACGGCAGATAACTTAATCATGTGTGCTTGCTATTTACCTCCTTCATCCAAAAAAGAAATTTATGAAAAACACTTTTTAAAAGTACAAGACGTTTTCTCTAAAATGTGTCCTTGCAGACTACTTTTAATAGGCGATTATAACCTACCTGGCACCGAGTGGTTTTAGAAGTGTGCGCCGCCATAAAAATCCGCGGCGGCGGCGCGCCGGGAATTTTTGGCGGCGTGGCTGCGCCACGCCGGCGTCAAGGTCACTTTTGGCTACACTCGCAAGGCTCACGTTTTGCATTAAAAATATGTTAATTATCAATAACTTTTCAGGAACAAGGAACATAAAACGAAATATAAGGCCGTTTGCTTATAAGGGTGTTGTTTTCTTAAGTCCTGCCTATTTTTCGGAAATCGCTTTTATGTTGATGTTTTAATTGTGATAAATTAAGATCCTTTTAAAGCCAACTCCATCTAAAGCGGTTACCAAGGCCAGCTACCAAGAAATGTCTTGCGGGAGCTCGCCAGACGGTTGCCTCTCAAGATAAAGGAAGTTATAAGGGATCCTTTTGAAGATACAGAGACAACATGGAATGGCTTCAAGGCGGTTGTGTCCGAAACAGCGAAAGAAATCATCCCCACTCCTGGGAGCCAAGCAAGACGGAAACCCTGGATTTCTGATGCTACCTGGGAACTTATTGAGCGACAAAGGACTCTCAAAGAACAAGGCCTTAACACAGATATAGCAAGAAAGGAGTATTCCAGGCTACACACTTGCGTGAAAAGGGCATGAAAAATATTTCAATCCATGCTTTGTGTGACGAAATCGAAAACCATGCTGCAACTGCCCATTCTAAAGACTTGTTCCAGAAAGTCAAACTTCTCACCCGCGACTCCAAACCTAGAAGCTGGCAGATAGCGGATACTGATGGAAACACTTTATCAGACCTGGGAAAAGTGTTGGCTAGATGGAGAGACTATTCGGAACAACTCTATCGAGAAGTTCCGGAACATCTCTTAGTGCAAAATGACACGGTGCATCCACTAGAGCGGGACATATTTATTTCCGAAGTGGAAGACGCTATCAGACGTCTGAAAGTTAATGCCGTCGGTACTGACGGTACGAGTATATGCGCTAGTCTCCTATAGAATCTAGGTGGCGAAGGTACACAGTTCTTACACCAGATTTGCTGCAAAGTGTAGAGAACTGGCCAGTGGCCGAGAGACTGGACTGAATCCATGGTTATATAACTCTCCATGAAAAAAGCTCGACGCTAAAATGTGACAACTATAGAACTTTGTCCATTATATCGCATGCCAGTAAAGTATTTCTTTACATCATGAATTCACGATTGACAAAGTTCTTGGAGCGGCAAATACTTGCAAAGCAGGCTGGCTTTGTGTCTGGGCGAGACACGGGAGCAGATTTCCATCGTGCGCCATATCATCGAGAGATGTCGGGAATGGAAGAAGCCGTTAGTCCTATGAAATTACGCCAAAGCATTCGACTGTGTTAGATGGAAAAACATGCTGTAAGTGCTCCTGGAGATGGGTGTCCCTGCTCATTTAGCTCACCTTATTGAGAACCTGTCCGCCGAAAGTACTGCCAGAGTGCGCATCGAGAACACCTTGTCGGACCAGTTTAAGCTGGAAAGAGGAATAAGACAGGACTGTATATAGTCTCCGAAGCTCTTTAATATCTACGGCGAATACATCTTACGTAAGGTCACCGAGAACTGGGACGGTGGCATATCAATTGGCGGCAAAACGATCAGCAACCTACGCTATGTTGACGACACAACGCTCTCGGCTTCCAATGAGGAGATGTGTCTTTTGTTCTGGCGAATACAAATGGAGAACATTGAATTAGGACTTCACGTCAACCATGACAAAACCAAGTTAACATCGTACACCGGAAACAGTATTCTCCACGAAGCCTAGCACTGAAAGACCTAGAATGCGTCAGCGCCTTCACCTACCTCGGCTCACTTCTCTCTAGCGATGGTAGGTAACGTGTGAACGTGAAATCATCCGGAGGATTCAAATAGCGAAGCGTGCTATGACTCGGTTAGATAGGATCTGGAGAGATCGCGGCATAAAGAGGCAGACTAAGGTTAGACTTATGCGTTCCCTGGTGTTTCCAATTTTCCTATACGGTTCTGAAACTTGGACTATCAAGGCAGATCTGAAAAGCCGTATCGACGCGTTTGAGATGTGGTGTTGGCGAGGGCTTTTACGGATACCTTGGACTGCGATGCGTACTAATCAGTCCATACTAGAGGAGCTACGCATAAAACGCTGGTTGTCTACGACGTGCCAGGACCACATCCTTCGGACACCTCTCTCGACGCTCCTCGGATAGCCTGGAGAGGATCCTCATGACGGAAAAAGTTGAAGGCCCAATACTAGGAGGCCCTCCCCCTGCAAGATGGTGTGCCCAAATCACTGCACCCATGCAATTAAATCTGCAAGAAGCCATGCGCTTAGCGAGGGATAGAAGCCTATGGAGGAACCTGGTCCAACAGAAGGACATGATTCTCAGCTCTGAGGGAACGACTAGTGAAGATGAAGATCCTTTTTTGACTCGCAGTAGGTCCAAACATACTGTTCAGTATTAAGGATCAATCCTGCCACCAAAAACAGTTCTTTTCTCAGGATAATTTAGTTGGTGGTACTCGTACAATTTTGATGGCAGAATAATAATAATAATAAATACTCTTTATTGCACACCTCATACAGTTACAAGCACAAATTTTACAATTAGATAAATTTAGGTAGAGGTAACAACAGGCGGTCTTATCGCTAATGAGCGATTTCTTCCAGACAACCTTTAGGTAGTGGAGACTAGAGAAAAACAATAAGCAGTAGGTGGTGCATAGAAACAGAAGAGACGAAATAGATAACACAGCACATTCATATGAATATACATACTTAAATAAATACAAAATAAACATACATATACGTACATATATACATATATAATACACACAGTAAGAAACAACAGTGTCAACTTAAAAACCTAAGGAAGAGATAAATAGTATTCCTTAAGTTGCGATTTAAAGCTACCAATAGATTGCGCGCGTTTTATGTTGAGAGGGAGAGAATTCCACAAACGAACGGCCTGGAACGTAAATGAGCAATTATAAAATTTGGAAGATGAAGATGGCACTTTTAGGAGCAATTTTTGAGAGGATCTAATAGAATTAAGATAAGAGAAACGCTCTTTGAGGTAGCGGGGAGTTGCAGGGTTAAAAAGTATAGAAAAGAGTAAAGAAAGTATGTGAGAGTTACGGCGGTGACGGATAGGGAGCCATTTGAGTTGAGAACGAAAACTAGAAACATGGTCGAATTTGCGTAATCCCAAAAGTGAACCGAATGCAGGCATTTTGAATACGCTCAAGCTTATTAAGTTGCTCCTCGGTTAGGTCTAAATAGGAGATATCTGCATAATCAAGAATGGGGAACAGAATTATTATTTTCGTTACCAATCTTATTAATAAGGCCATCGACTTAATATTTGTTAGGTGAGCGGTTAAATCATACTCATTTATTAATCTCCCGAAAGAGAAGGAATTGACCTTGACTTCATCGGTAAATGTCATTGGCAATTTTTGCCGTATTCTGAAATTTTGGCCAACGGCGTGGATTTTGAAATCCGCGGCGGCGGCGGCGGCGTGGGTCCCACGGCGCGGCTACGCCACGCCGGCGCGGCGCACACGTCTAATTTATTGACAACACGCCTCCTAGTTCACCTCAAAATAGTGACAACGAAATAATTAAATTGCTTTCCTATACAATGGCTTTCACCAATATAAAGCAGTTCAATCATATCATGAATGAAAACAACAGAACTTTAGACTTAATTCTCAGCAATATACAAGGATGTCGTTTGTTGAAATCCATTGATCCGTTGCTCGATAATGTACCACATCATCCCTCACTGAACATAATATGTGACTTCTAACAACCTAAATCGTTGGGTATGGCTCCTAGGCTTAAACGTAACTTTCACAAAGCGGATTATAATAAAATATTATCCGAATTAAATTCCATCGACTGGATATCAGAATTTGGCCAGAAGGATTCTGAAAGCTGTGTCTCCATATTTTACAATGAAATTTACAAAATCATCGACGCTTTTATTCCTGTATCAAATCATAAAAGTATGCGCTACCCTGTCTGGTTTTCAAAAAGTCTGGTTAGTACGCTTAGACGCAAACAAAAAATACACCGACGTTGGACTATATATGGGTCTCAACGTGACTATCAGGAATTTTCACTCCTGCGTGCCAGAGCCAAAATTCAGTTTCAAAACTGCCTCAATAACTATACAAAAAACGTAGAAACATCAATAGGTAATAACATTAAGCAGTTTTGGAAGTACTCTGCGAGTCTGCGACATACAAATACAGGTTATCCTCAAACAATGACATTAGAAAATAGGTCTTCTAACTGTCCAGAACAGATATGTAACCTGTTCGCAGGATATTTTCAATCAGTGTTTGAAACAAATTCCCCGAATAGTTATAACTTAGATATGCTTGAGCAGGCTGATGACAATAACTCCGTTAATATCTTATCGTGTATTGCATTTTCAACAGACGAAGTCTGCTCAGCCCTTAAAAAAATTGATGCAAATAAAGGCCCAGGTCCCGATTCACTCAGCCCAGTTTTCGTGAAACGGACTAGTCACGCATTAGCGTTACCGTTACAACTCATATTTAATAAATGCTTAGCAGAAGGAATATTTCCCCAAAAATGGAAAGTGGCAAACGTGACCCCTATTCATAAATCTGGTTCCAAAGACAATATTCAGAACTATCGCCCTATATCTATTTTATCTTGTATTCCCAAAGTCTTTGAAAAATTGATACACTCGCGTGTTTACGAGTTTATTAAAAATTCTATACTCGTTGAACAGCATGGGTTTGTCAAAGGTAAATCCACAGCCACTAACCTCATTATTTTTACCGATTTCATCTTTCGATCCTTAGATGAGACACAGCAAGTTGATACAATATACACAGACTTTCAAAAAGCCTTTGATAAAGTGGACCACATGATACTTTTGAACAAGTTGTCATATAATGGTATAAAGGGGAGTCTCCTCAGATGGTTTGCCTCATACCTACAGAATCGCACCCAATCTGTTGTTATGAACGGGTTTACATCTTTCTCAACCGCTGTAACATCTGGCGTACCTCAGGGCTCAATTTTAGGGCCATTATTATTTGTCATATTTATTAATGATATTTCGACCTGTTTTAAGCATAGTAATATATTATTATATGCTGATTATCTCAAAATATATAAAAGGGTGCACTGCTTTGAAGATACTATCCTACTTCAAGAAGACTTGAATAGATTTAATGATTATTGCTCCAAAAATAAACTATTTTTAGCTTTGAACAAATGTAAACACATAATATTCACACGAAAAAAAAATATAATCCATAACTCGTATCACTTAGATCAAAAAAATCTGGAAACTACTAAAAGTATGCGTGATCTGGGGTTACAACTTGATTCTAAATTAACTCTTGATATACACGTAGATAATGTTGTAAGAAAAGCGTACCAAATGTTTGGCTTCGTAATACGCACAACTAAACCGTTTAAAAAGCAGAACACCTTTATCCTGCTATATCAGTCATTGGTGAGATCATGTCTTGAGTATGCCTCAGTAGCATGGAACCCATACTATAATGTTTATGTAGATAAGGTTGAGATGGTGCAAAAGAAATTTCTTCGTTTTCTAAACTTTAAAATGAGGTACCCACGTCGCTCATATACTGGTCTTCTGATCAAATACAATATGCTGTCTCTAGAGAACCGACGGGCCGTCGCTGACGCATTGATGCTGCGCAACATCTGCTTAGCCGATGTAGACTGCCCGCAGCTGCTCGCGTCCGTACATTTCCGTACTCCGCGGAAGTTGACCAGGTCCAAGCATTTATTCAGCTTACCCATTACACAATCTAACGCAGGGAAGCGGGCTCCCATGTATAGAATTTGCGACCACCACAACAAGCTACTTTCTCATGTCGACCTATTCTCATGCTCCCGCGCCTCATTCAAGGCTGCTGTCATAGAAACATTAAAAAATTGATAACATAAATTATCAGTAAAATAAGTTTATTTTTCTGACTACTTTATACTTTTGATACATGTTATTATGATATTGTACTGTGATCCAACTTACTCATAACTAAATGAAGTCAATTCGACCACTGAAAGTAGGTCAATTTTTAACTTGCAATGTTATGACTCAATATCTAACTTACTTAAGATAGGATAAGTTTAGTTCAAAATTAGGTGTAGACCATTGTTTGCATGTTGCTAGGTTTATATTCTAATACCATCAATGTTCTCAGTGAGATATGTCTAAGGGAACATCTTAATCTAGTTACGTATTTTCTATTTATAATCTTCTTCACTTGTATGCTTCCGTTGTATCTCCTTATAATAAAATAATAATAAAATAAAAAATAAAATATACCACCACCAATACGTCAGATGAACAGTAAAGCAATATTTAAAGTCAAATATCGAATTCATTTTTTTAACCAACAAAAACAAAAAAATCAAATCTCTAAACGACCATAATTCTATTTAAAAAAAAACTAGAATTGGCATCAGCGCAACATACACTCAAACATACATACATACGCACAGACAGACACACTATAATAGGATTAATAGGTACGCTCGCTTCACGCACAATTTCTTATTGTTTTATTGTTTATATTCTAGTCTATAATTTCTTTTTTCTACTCCTGTACTTTTATCTGTCATTTATACATTCGTTAACACCTTTATAAGAACATAGATAATACACTCGATGAAAAGTCTATCTAGTCTATTCCCCAAAATAACACTTGTTCTATAAAAGCGCCAAAATAGTATCGCGGAATCGCGTGCAAATACGGCTATTAATATAAAATAAATTACTGCCAACCTAAGAAACCTAAATATAGTCTGGCAAACCATTTCTGTCAGTAGAAACGCGCGGCAAATTCAAAATACGTACATGTGGCAACCCTTTGTGATGAGACACCATATTTCATGACGAACATTTCAATTCACATTGAACTTGTTTCTAGTGCATTTCACTCTCTCATCTTAAGCGCGAGTGAGATAGAACTCCTGCAACGATCCCAATTAAATTTAAATTCATTTTCAAGGCATGTGTCAATTGCCTCAACCAGATTATCTGTTGCAGTTGATGACAGATCAGACGAAATATATCCGTCTCCTTTTTACACACCGTAAATGTCACCTAATGAAAGGGGCGGAAATACCAACTAAAATTAAAAACATAAAATTTGATGATCATTGCTGCTTATTTCACTCATTCTTAGTGTTGTCATACTTTTGTTCGTTGTACATTGCTACTGCGTTCGTTGGCTGGCCAGACTATAAACGCAGCATTTTTAGAAAAAAAAACTTTAAAAAAGAAAAAATTATAAGAACCACAGACCTACTTCGTAGTTTTTTACGTTTCCCGTTCGTTTGTTGGGGCGAATTGCAAACTTTGAAAGTAATTTAGGTATTTTTACTAATCTCTGTAGCTCTTTAATAATTGATCAAATAACGACGGTATTTGTGTTAGTAATGTTAGTATTATTGAAAAATAGTGTTTTAAAAGGTAAAACTTAAATGATTGTTGATTATGTTGACAAAATAACTGCGATATCCATGAAGATTTCAATTTCGCATTTTATGTAAAAGTAAGTGTATTCGTAGAAAAAGTATTGTATGCAACGTCGTATAAGTAGGTAAAAAAATGTTCGTGGCGTTTTTCTTAACAATTTTCGCCTACGGCTCAAATTGTTACACACGCCACTCACCTTTTTTGACCCCTCTTATACAACTGTTGCATAAACTACTATTTTTAAAGCGTTGCTCGACCATTTTGTAAGTAAGGTACTTACAGAATACCAGCGATGTGGCTTGCCGCATCACCATGCTGAGCCTGCGCCGTTTCTCTGCCATGACACATGGCTTCCTGTTGACGTGCATAAATGTTATAAAGTGCATGCCTTTTTATTTACTTTTTGTAATTTTACTTTGTGTTGATGTTTATGCCATGTATGTTGTGGGAATGAATAAATAAATTATCTATCTATCTATCTATAACATGTCTAGACAAATCACTGGCTGCCGCCATATTCAATTTGTACCTTTTTGTAATGAGCTCCCATACTAATCGTAACACAGTGTTTCTCTTAAAAAGATAGGGAGGAAAGGAGATCGTCAATTCTGGGCCACCTGATATAAACCGTATACAGTTTGTACTACAATGTAAAATAAATACTCATTTTATTACTAAAGTGGACAAAATATTACAAAAAAATGAAACGGGAATTAGAAATACTAAATAAATAAACATTACGTTGATCTTTCCGCGATTAAAATACAGCAAGACAAGTCGTTAACGTCCTTATGGCATTGATATAAAGTTTAAATTCACCTGGACTGAAACGGGTTTGTTTTTTGGTTTGACACTGTCAATATCTACCGTTACATAATCTGCGTTTTGATACTCTTCGGTAAGTTAGAACATTGTAATATTAAAATAATATCTAAGCCTACGAATACGGAAGTTTAAATTAGAAATCGACTGTATTAAAACGCCCAAAGATTGAAAATGCGCATTTTTGCATTTTTGATCGGAGTTTGAATATTGAAAGTGGGTTTCATAATGGCATAATATCATGCTCCTTCGATAACGAAACGCATCTTTTTTTCAATTTTGCAATGTCAGATACTAGTGCTATCAGTATCACACTTAACGGTGGTAAACCTTATCCCTTCGCAATAGGTGTTAGGAATGTTCAGTTAATAGTATCAACGATGGTTTGACAGCCGTCTTTGTTTACCGAAATACAGGAACTATAAATACGATCAAAATATGACTTTTTATTATTTCATCATGATTCCCGTTTTGTTTTTAAGTCCGCTTTTGTACATTTTCTTTAAAAAACCAGTACTTTTTTTACATTAATGTATAAATCATAGGCAAGCACGCTTTCAAAAATTGTCCTCGTCAGATTCAAGTTTTAAATGCATGATTTTTCAATTTTCCCATTAGATTACGCAATTTTTTTACCACCGTCCTGATCTAGAAATTATGACGATTTTTTAAAGGTTAGGGTCATTCCTAAATGGTCCTAAATAATCTGGGCCTGATCACCTAACAAAAATTTACGAACTCCTTTAGCTGTTATCAGCCTGTTCAGCTGGTATCAGTTATTTTATTATATATAGTAAAAATGCCTCCTTTATTTATTTGTTTTTCTATACCACAACGGTAGCAGTCAAGCGTAGCTATAGTACGCTATAGCTATAGCTGCCTGATGGTAAGCGAATACAGTAGACTATGGAGCCTTCACTTAACTTCAATACGTGAAATTAATGGAGTTCATAAAGTTGAAATTTTTCCTGTATTTATAGGTCTGCGATTCATGGACACCATGTCCATGCACACCTGTGTGAGTGGGGTGACCAGCTACCAGCGGACAGTCCTGAAGGCCAAGAACAAGGAGCCGGACCCCACAGACGACTATTGGATGGAGATCAGCTCTCTTAACAGTCTGAGCGAGGTGAGCGACATAAATATCTAAACAGATACAGGAGGAAGATTCATTGACATTCGCCATCAAATATATCGTAGCGTTAAATTTTTTTTCAGCAATTTAACTTCATAATTAAATAGCGGCATACAAAATACACCTTATGTCAAAACTATAAGGGTTCCGTTTTTGTTACTTTGACTACGGAACCCTGAAAATGGTCGTTGGATTATAGTAATAACTCTGAGAATTTTTTTATATATGATAGACATGATAGTCATTGAATTGAAGTGACACGTTAACTTTAAAATCAACGAATACACATTCTCTGATGTGTCTATTGTTTCCATAGACGTTCAGAAATGTTTAATTATAACACCAAACATCATATCTTTATTTATAAAAAAAACATCATTGGCATATACAAAAACAATAAGTGTCTCATATAATAATCGAACAAACACAATATAAATTGTTGAGAGTACTGAGTATAATGTCCATAATATAGACTTTCTATTTTTTTAAACAAAAAGTGGGCCCCTCCGGGATTTGAACCCGGGACCTCCTGCACCCAAAGCAGGAATCATACCCCTAGACCAAGAGGCCACGTGTTAAACGCGACGAAAATTCATGTCACTTTAGGACGGCACGAACAATCTCTATTTTTAATCAAGTTCGCAAAAAAATGATCGCAATTTGTTTTATTTACAGCTTCCGTATTTTTATGCCGATTACAAACTTTTTCAACCGACTTCAAGATTTCGAAGGAGGATGTTATCAATTCGTCGGGATCTTTGTTTTTGCTATTTTTTTTCGAGGGAACTCTTCAACTATTATAGTCACACCTAAAGTGATTTAAGTATTTTTTACAGCAGCTCGAGCATTTGCTTTTGGAAAAGTGGATGCTAAGTGAAGTTGGTTCTTTTTTGTTTAAAATTATTTAACTCAAAAGTGTTTGTCAGTTAGTGAGTTGTTTAGGTAAAATCTTGCAAGCCAGACCAGGGGCCGATTGCATAACAACTTGTAACTAATATTATTAGCGGAAGTCTCTTTCTAATAAATGGGATTGGAAAGAGACTTCCGCTAATATTATGAGTTTCAAGTTGTTATGCAATCGGCCCCAGATTTGGACCAGTTCCGGATGTCCGATTGAGCTGAAATTTAGCATACCTGCGTAACTTGGATGATAATATAATATTTTGGTACCTCGAGCTGGTCTGATGATGGAGAGCGAAGGTCATAAGAACGCTGTGATAACGCAATGGATGCCTATTGTGTTTAGGTTTGTTAGAAATTCTAACAAACTTAGAATCATTCCGTTGAGCAGTAGATGGCTTTTGCAAGAAATTACAGTCAGCGATAAAAGTTTGTATTGAACCATGAAATTTTTGACAAATTTAATCTTTATCATCATCCTCATCATCCTCCTAGCGTTTTTCCCGGCTTGGGGTCCGCTTGACAACCTAATCCCATGAATTGGCATAGGCACTAGTTTCTACGAAAGCGCCTGCCATCTAACCTTCCAACCCAGAGGGGAAACTAGGCCTTATGAACTTTTCCTTCACCGAAAAGCGCCTGGTAAATATCAAATGATATTCCGTACATAAGTTCCGAAAAAGTCAATGTTACTCTGCGTCCGTAGGAAACACCTTAGACACGGGGCTTGTAACCGGTATTTGCTCCATACTAAAATACCGTTTTTTTTCCGTTCTTTCGATTACTATTTCATATTTAATCGAAAAATCTTACAATATAAAGTCATAACCTAATAATTTTAAACAAAAAAGAACGGACTTCACTAAGCATCCACCTTTCTAACACCAAATGCTCGATCTGCTGTAAAAAATACTCAAATCACCATAGGTGTGCCTATAATAGTTGAAGAGTTCCCTCGATTTCTCCAGGATCCCATCATCAGATTCTGACATGGTTACAATGGGAACACCTGTGAAACATACGCTTTCAAACAAAAAAATAATTTTCCAAATGGTCTAGCCGTTTTCGAATACATAAAAAATACATATTGAACATACATAAAAAAAAATAGCAAAAACAAAGATCCCGACTAGACGTGTGCGCCGCCATAAAAATCCGCGGCGGCGGCGCGCCGGGAATTTTTGGCGGCGTGGCTGCGCCACGCCGGCGTCAAGGTCACCTTTGCATTAAAAATATGTTAAATATCAAAAACTTTTTAGGAACAAGGAACATAAAACGATATATAATGCCGTTTGCTTCTGTACTGCCGTTTTTTCGGAAATCGCTTTTATGTCGATATCTGTGATGGATTAAGATCATTTTAAAGCCAACTCCATCTAAAGCGTGTACCAAGGCCAGCTACCAAGAAATGTGACAAGCTAGACGGTCCTGTCTTGCGGGAGCTCGCCAGAACGACCTGCTGAAGCCAGGTACGTTTGGATATGCAGATGACACAATGGTTGTTGAAAGCTACATACCCAGTCCACGAGCTAGTGGAACACAAATACAGTCCTTCAGGGAGGCAATGGTCGAACGCATGAACGTGTCACTGATAGCAGTCGCCGATTGGGGTGAAGCCAATTTGGTTTCGTTCAATGCTAGTAAGACTCAGGCGTGTCTTATCTCCGCTAAACGGAGTCCATTCCATCTGACTCCTACTTTCCGAAATGTAAATGTATTGAGCTTCTCGGAATCTCGCTGAGTTCGAAACTCAACTTCGGCCCACACATTGAGTCGAAAGCGCAGTTAGCAGCAAAAAAGCTGGGCATCCTAAACAAGGTGAGGCAGTATTTTACACCTAGGCAGCTGGTCGACCTTTACCAAACACAAGTCCGGTCGTGTGTAGAATACTGCTCACATCTGTGGGATGGTTCAGCAAAATACCAGCTTGAGGCTCTCGAGTCAGTCGAGAGGAGGGCCAAGAGAATCATCAATGATGACAAGCTGACGAATGCTCGACTTCAAAGTCTGGAGCATCATCGCAAGGTTGCCAGCCTATCCATCTTTTATAGGATACATTTCGGAGAGTGTGCCGAGGAACTGCACAACCTTATTCCTCCGTCTCCATTTTACCATCGGACTACCAGACAATCGGCACTCCGGCATCGCTTCATGGTAAGTATTCCACATATACGCACGAAGCGTTTTGCTTCAACATTCTTTATGCGAACTGCCAAGGAGTGGAACGGCCTGCCCGAGTCTGTGTTTCCACTTGAGTACAATTTGGGTCTCTTCAAAGCGAGAGTAAATAGGTATCTCATAGGTAAGCGTGCTCCACCGTAGACCGCATCATCACTTACCATCAGGTGAGATCGCGGTCAAACCTCTGCCTATTCTCAATAAAAAAAATAAAAAAAAAGAAGGTTGCCTCTCAAGATAAAGGACGTTATAAGGGATCCTTTTGAAGATACTGAGACAACATGGAATGACTTCAAAGCGGTTGTGTCCGAAACAGCGAAGAAGTCATCCCCACTCCTGGGAGCCAAGCAAGACGGAAACCCTGGATTTCTGATACTACCTGGGAACTTATTGAGCGACAGAAGACTCAAAGAACAAGGCCCTAACACAGACATAGCAAGAAAGGAGTATTCCAGGCTACACACTTGCGTGAAAAGGGCATGCAAATGCGATAAGAATAATTCATCCATGCTTTGTGTGACGAAATCGAAAACCATGCTGCAACTGCCCATTCTAAACACTTGTTCCAGAAAGTCAAATTTCTCACCCGCGACTACAAACCTAGAAGCTGGCAGATAGCGGATACTGATGGAAACACTTTATCAGACCTGGACAAAGTGTTTCCATCAGTATCCGTTGGCTAGATGGAGAGACTATTCAGAACACCGGAAACAGTCTCTTCCACGAAGCCTAGAACTGAAAGACCTAGAATGCGTCAGCGCCTTCACCTACCTCGGCTCACTTTTATCTAACGATGGTAGCTGTGAACCTGAAATCATCCGGAGGATTCAAATAGCGAAGGGTGCTATGACTCCGTTAGATAGGATCTGGAGAGATCGCGACACACAGAGGCAGACTAAGGTTAGACTTATGCGTGTGTTTCCAATTTTCCTATACGGTTCTGAAACTTGGACTATCAAGGCAGATCCGAAAAGCCGTATCGCGCGTTTGAGATGTGGTGTTGGCGACGGCTTTTACGGATACCTTGGACTGCGATGTGCACTAATCAGTCCATACGCATAAAACGCCGGTTGTCTACGACGTGCCAGGACCACATACTCACATACTTCCTGGTAGAGAATGCCTTAAGGCATTAAGTCCGCCTCTTGTACACTTTTTATTTGTGCACTAAAGTTTAAATAAATAAATACTTCGGACCTATCTCGACGCTCCTCGGATAACCTAGAGAGGATCATCATGACGGGAAAAGTTGAAGGCACGAGACTTAGAGGCCTTCCCCCTGCAAGATCTTGTGCCCAAATCACTGCACCCATGCAATTAAAACTGCAAGAAGCCATGCGCTTAGCGAGGGACAGAAGCCTATGGAGCAACCTGGTCTTCAACAGAAAGACATGATCCTCAGCTCTGAGGGAACGACTAGTGATGATGAAGATCCTTTTTTGACTCGCCGTAGGTCCAAACATACCGTTCAGTATTAAGGATCAATCCTGCCACCGAAAACACTTCTTTTCTCAGGATAATTAATTGGTGGTACAATTTTCATGGCAAATTTATTATTTTCGTTACCAATCTTATTAATTAGGCCATCGAGTTCATATTTTAGGTGAGCGGTTAATCATACTCATTTATTAATCTCCCGAAAGAGAAGGAATTGACCAAACCCTCAATATTTCAATGTGTAGATGTTTTTATGGTTTAATTCGTCAATATACGTTGTAAAATTTTCAACTGACTTTCCTTCAACGGTAATTGTCATTGGCTATTTTTTGCCGAATTCTGAAATTTTGGCCTACGGCGTGGATTTTGAAATCCGCGGCGGCGGCGGCGGCGTGGGTCCCACGGCGCGGCTACGCCACGCCGGCGCGGCGCACACGTCTAATCCCGACGAATTGAAATTTAGCATACCTGCGTAACTTGGATGATAATATAATATTTTGGTACCATCGAGCTGGTCTGATGATGGAGAGCGAAGGTCATAAGAACGCTGTGATAACGCAATGGATGCCTATTGTGTTTAGGTTTGTTAGAATCATTCCGTTGAGCAGTAGATGGCTTTTGCAAGAAATTACAGTCAGCGATAAAAGTTTGTATTGAACCATGAAATTTTTGACAAATTTAATCTTTATCATCATCCTCATCATCCTCCTAGCGTTTTTCCCGGCTTGGGGTCCGCTTGACAACCTAATCCCATGAATTGGCATAGGCACTAGTTTCTACGAAAGCGCCTGCCATCTAACCTTCCAACCCAGAGGGGAAACTAGGCCTTATCGGGATTAGGTCCGGTTTCCTTATGAACTTTTCCTTCACCGAAAAGCGCCTGGTAAATATCAAATGATATTCCGTACATAAGTTCCGAAAAAGTCAATGTTACTCTGCGTCCGTAGGAAACACCTTAGACACGGGGCTTGTAACCGGTATTTGCTCCATACTAAAATACCGTTTTTTTTTCGTTCTTTCGATTACTATTTCATATTTAATCGAAAAATCTTACAATATAAAGTCATAACCTAATAATTTTAAACAAAAAAGAACGGACTTCACTAAGCATCCACCTTTCTAACACCAAATGCTCGATCTGCTGTAAAAAATACTCAAATCACCATAGGTGTGCCTATAATAGTTGAAGAGTTCCCTCGATTTCTCCAGGATCCCATCATCACATCTCGATACTTCACTCCGGGGCAGAGACTGCTTCTTTACAAGTCGCAAGTCAGACCCCACATGGAGTACTGCTGTCACCTTTGGGCGGGAGCACCTGGATACCAGCTCGGGCCCTTTGACTCGGTACAAAGGCGCGCTGTGCGGATCGTCGACGATCCCAAACTCGCGAGTGATATTGAACCTTTGAGTCTAAGGAGAGACTTTGCCTCCTTATGTGTGTTCTATCGCTTGTACAATGGGTTGTGCTCCGAAGAACTGTTTGATATGATGCCCACGGCAGCTTTTTATCACCGCACCGCTCGCCGCCGGCAGGGTGTTCATCCTCACACCCTGGAGCCCAAAGGGTCGCGCACAGTACGGTTCAAGAGGAATTTCCTCCCACGAACGCTGCGGCTGTGGAATGAACTCCCTGCCGAGGTTTTCCCAGCGGGCTACAGTATGAGGTTCTTCAAAAAAGGAGTGAATAGGTACCTAAAGGGTAGGCAACGCGCATGTGAATCCTCTGGGGTTGCAGGCGTCCATAGGCTACGGTAACTGCTTACCATCAGGTGGGCCGTATGCTTGTTTGCCACCGTCGTAGTATAAAAAAAAAAAAAAAAAAAAATCATCAGATTCTGACATGGTTACAATGGGAACACCTGTGAAACATACGCTTTCAAACAAAAAAAGAATTTTCCAAATGGTCTAGCCGTCTTCGAATACATAAAAAATACATATTGAACATACATAAAAAAAAATAGCAAAAACAAAGATCCCGACGAATTGATAACCTCCTCCTTCGAAATCTTGAAGTCGGTTGAAAACAATACGAGTTCTACGTAAAAACCATAAAATATGTAAACATATTGGGTTATTTCGGGGATTTTTGCGAAAACCGGTTACAAGCCCTGGTTAGACAACCCTACACGTGATCCCTGGGTGATGCTAAAAGAGTAACAAACTTGGCAGCTGCACTGTCCCATCTGGACCTCGCAGCACTCACTGGATTTTCTTCATCATCTTCTTTCCCACTACTACTAATACTCCAAGGAAGAAATGCCTATACATATCCAAGTGACATGTAGCCATACGATAAAAAAAAATGGTACGAGCCGGGTTTGAACCTGAGACCTCCGGATTGAAAGTCGGACGTATTACCGTCAGGCTACCAGCGCTCTATCAAATCTTATTTTCATCAGGTACACAAACTGTACTGCGGCGTACCTATAGACAAGGCCACGCGAGACATATTCGTGGACGGCTCCTTGCAGGATGTCCACGACAACTTCCAGAAACTAATGGTCTATTGTGCCCATGACGTCATCGCTACCCACAATGTATTGGGGAAACTGCTGCCACTGTTTTTGGAACGATTCCCGCATCCGGTTACCATGGCTGGTATGCTGGAGTTAGGTATGTCTTGAGTTTTGTAGAACATTATAATCAGATTAAACTGTACCTGAGTATCAAGAAGTGAAACATAAAATAAATAAATATTATTGGACAATCTTACACAAATCGACCTAGTCCCACAGTAAGCTGATTAAGGCTTGTGTTGTGGGTACTAGACCACGATATATATAATAGATAAATACTTAAATACATAGAAAACATCCATAACTCAGGAACAAATATCTGTGATAAACACACAAATCAATGCCCTGACCAGGATTCGCACCCGGGGCCTCCTGCTTCGTAGGCAGGGTCACTACCAACTAGGCTAGGAGGCTGTTAAAACATGACAACATATAACATGAAACATGATATGAAACATGCTATTGAAGCAAATATACACGTGAGTTGGTGTAAAGCAAAGCATGGAAAATATCACAGAAAACTTTTAACGTGGTCGCCATATCGTTGACAATACCTTTACCTTCTGGCATTAAGTCCGGATTTTGTATTTTTACTGCTCAATTAACATTAAATTAATAATAAAAATTGTTTAAGGAATTTTATTGTGTATAATATTATGTCAGTCGTCTTGTTGTCTTTGTTAACAGGCTCTGCATACTTACCCGTCAACTCCAACTGGCTCCAATACATAGACTCATCCGAAACCATATTCGAAGACTTAAAACTAGAATCAAAACAGATATTATCACAAAAAGCTGACGAAGCATGCAAATTAATGGAAAACGACGCCTACAAAAAAGACCTTTGGATGTGGGACCAGGATTGGTCTACTCAAACTTTAAAGTTAAAGAAAACCATCCCTAAAAAGAAAAAAGACGAAGTGTTAATAGAAACACTGGCCAGTAAATTTGAAAATCGAACGTCGAAATCTGAAAAAGAATTCGATGTTTTATGTGACGAATACATCGATGCTATAGAGTCAGAATCTTACCGGCCAGATACTTTTGAGGTAGAGGAGTTGAGCAAAAAGTTTGCATATCTGTTTGATTTGAAGCGGGCTTTGCCGGTAAAGAGGCCGTACTTGGCGGGGTATCCGGCGTGGTTTAGGAAGCTTTGTACGAAGCCGGGGAAGGAGGATGACTGGGAGCCGGGAGCTAATAATATTACTACCAGTATGCAGGTATATAGTATTTGTTTTATTGAATTTTGTGTAAAACAATTATATCAATCCCACCTCTGCACTAACCACTTTTACCGCATGATGACTATTTTAGAATAAGCAAACTAAAATTAATCATGTCAACAATCATGAAAAACAAAAAGTCAATAATTTTGAACGCGCCTAAATATTTATAAAAAAAAATGCAATAATAAATTATACAAAAAATAACTTCAACCTGAGGCTGTCTCTGCTGTCGCTACCGTTTTCTCGCAAACGTACTTATGAAAATTATTTATTTTCAAAAAAAAATATATTTATTTTCTTTATAAGTCTTAATAACTATTATTTTGCCTTGTTTTTTGACGATGAACAATTTTAGTTTTATAATATCCAAATTAATAATCGTTTTTTTTTTCTTATTACTCTTACACTTTTTAGATAACCCCCAAACTCCTCCGCCTATCCTGGGAAGGCTACCCCCTCCACTACATCATGGGGGAAGGCTGGGGCTTCCTCGTGCCGTTCAGAAGAGAGAACAACGGCGAGGAGCAGCCGAGGTTGCCTCTAGAAGAGTTGCTGCAGAAGTGTCCGGTGGCCGAATGTAAGGAAGGCCATGTGGAAGATGGCTATGTGCTACCGAAGACTGTTGAGGTACTACATTGTATGGTACTGTTGGCATACAAAACATGCACTTTTGTAACTTACTCATTTCCTCGTACTACTTGAATGTCGGGTTTTGCCCGATTATATGAGGTGCTCCCTTGAGGGAGCCGCAGGCGAGGCGTCCGTGGTAAGAGCGCATTCGCTGCGCCCGATTATACGATACCTTGAGGGAGCCACAGGCGTCCATCGTAAGAGAGAAAGAAAGAAAGAATCTGGTTTTGGCGGCTTATATACCTTGAGGGAGCCGCAGGCGTCCATAGTAAGAGCGCAATCGCGCGCTTGAATGTCGGGTTTTGCCCGATTATATACCTTGAGGGAGCCGCAACCGTCCATAGTAAGAGTGCAATCGCGCGGTAGAATATCGGGTTTTGTCCGATTATATACCTTGAGGGAGCCGCAGGCGTCCATAGTAAGAGCGCAATCGTGCGCTTGAATGTCGGGTTTTGCCCGATTATATACCTTGAGGGAGCCGCAACCGTCCATAGTAAGAGTGCAATCGCGCGCTTGAATGTCGGGTTTTGTCCGATTATATACCTTGAGGGAGCCGCAGGCGTCCATAGTAAGAGCGCAATCGTGCGCTTGAATGTCGGGTTTTGCCCGATTATATACCTTGAGGGAGCCGCAACCGTCCATAGTAAGAGTGCAATCGCGCGCTTGAATGTCGGGTTTTGTCCGATTATATACCTTGAGGGAGCCGCAGGCGTCCATAGTAAGAGCGCAATCGTGCGCTTGAATGTCAGGTTTTGCACGATTATATACCTTGAGGGAGCCGCAACCGTCCATAGTAAGAGCGCAATCGCGCGCTTGAATGTCGGGTTTTGCCCGATTATATACCTTGAGGGAGCCGCAACCGTCCATAGTAAGACTGCAATCGCGCGCTTGAATGTCGGGTTTTGTCCGATTATATACTAGTTCAGTCATTATAGATTTTGACCCGTGAATAATCAGTTCTTGGATTTTTTTTTCGTAGGTCCCTCGGGGGGGTCACTGGGAGTGTAAATTCAAAAAATAGACTGAATCAGGTTTTTCTTTAATAACTCTGCCATTTTTGATTTTACAGTAAAACCGTGAGGACAAAAATTGTAGGATATTTGATTCTCTACAAGTTTGGTCCTCACAATTTTTCTTCTAGGATCGATATTTTGGAAATTAAACCTGAAAAACGTGGGACCAAAATTGTTTAGAATTTGATTCTCTACAACTTTGTTTCTCTTCATTCATGCCGTAAAACGTGGAATATAATATTCTGAATTTGTCGCGGTTTTTCAGGTTTAATTTCCAAAATATCGATCCTAGAAGAAAAATTGTGAGGACCAAACTTGTAGAGAATCAAATTTCCTACAATTTTTGTCCTCACGGTTTTACTGTAAAACCAAAAATAGTCGAGTTATTCAAGAAAAACCGTTTTTCCAATGAACGCAGGAGCCTGATTCAGTCTACTTTTTGAATTTACACTCCCAGTGACCCCCCAAGGGATCTGCGAAAAAAAAATCCAAGAACTGATTAATGATTATTCACGGGTAGGGTCGGTTTTCTGGATATAATGACTGGACTATACCTTGAGGGAGCCGCAGGCGTCCATAGTAGGAGCGCAATCGCGCGCTTGAATGTCGGGTTTTGCCCGATTATATACCTTGAGGGAGCCGCAACCGTCCATAGTATGAGCGCAATCGCGCGCTTGAATGTCGGGTTTTGCCCGATTATATACCTTGAGGGAGCCGCAACCGTCCATAGTAAGAGCGCAATCGCGCGCTTGAATGTCGGGTTTTGCCCGATTATATACCTTGAGGGAGCCGCAGGCGTCCATAGTAAGAGCGCAATCGCGCGCTTGAATGTCGGGTTTTGCCCAAATATAACCACCCTAATTTTAGAAAGGATTTACACAGACTAATCTAATAATCATGATAGTCAAGTCAGCTAAAGAAAAATTAGGCTAAAACGTAATAACGCCCAAGAATTTAATAAGTATTTTTTTTTAGGAAGATCTAGGCAGGCGAGCCTACTTCGCTAGGAAGAAATTAGATGAACAGGCCGCGGCGAACCAGTACCACGGTCTCGGCGTGTGGTGCGGCATACAGTTGCAAGGTATGTAGAGTAGACCCCAAAGATTTATTATTGGTTTTAAAAGAGTTATAAATTCTAGTAGTGTCGGTAAGGGCCGGTTGCACCACACCGTCTATTAACGTCATCGATAAAATTTACTTGTATAGTAAAATTTGACAGTTCTCTATGTCATGCTGTGCTGCCATATTTACTGTTGATCTGTCCGTCAAGTGTGGTTGGTGCAACTGGCCCTTAGTCTGGAAAATCTATAATGGCGTTTATAATAGTTTGTCCCAATCCGTAATTTTGACTTTATGCATGTCATAAAACGCAAACAGAAGTTTGGTAGTGCTCAAGATTTGAGCTGAAGCAAACAGCGCCGACGGCGGTGTACAGTAGATAACGATAATAATAATAAACTGTAAAGAACAACAGCCGTGTATAAGTTTTGGCCAGAGGGTAGGTAGCCGAAGGGCAGATATACCACAGCCAAATAGCACTAGACCCTACTCATAGTGTTGTGTTCCTGCTGGTGAGTAAGGTTGCCAAAGAGCTCAAAGACAAAGAGGACCCAGTGTGTTGACGATGAGGGACCCTCTTGTTCCTTTAGCCGTCAACACAGTGAATCCTCCTTTTTGTAAAGGGTCGGCAACGCGCATGTGACTCCTTTGGAGTTGCAGGCGTCCATAGGTTACGGTAGCTGCTTACCATCAGGCGGGCCGTATGCTTGTTTGCCACCGTCGTGGTATTAAAAAAAATAAAAAAGCCGCAGATTCTGCCACGTGACCTTGGTTGGAGCGAGTGGTTGAAGCGAGCGGCTACATGCCAACCAACCAACCGCTTCTGCCAATGATTGGCAGAGCACACCTAGCCACCAAGGGCGTTTAAGGCTCCTTATTCCCTAAAAGGTCGAAAAACTCTATTAATGAAAAAAGCCGCATTAAATGCTATTTATAAGATAGTTTGAAGTATTAGTAATACAAAAAAATAATTTTGAACCATGTTTATTATTACTAAGTACCCAAAAATACGATTCCTACAAAAAGTGTCCTGTGAAGTGTGATTTAAGTGTCATTTTTTCATAGTAATTTGAAATTTACTGCTATAGTAATGTTTTTTTTTATCGTGATAGAAATATAGTTTAACTTTGCAATGGTAATATTTTTAGGGCAAAATATTCATAGGGTTTTCGTGGAAAAAATGAAATGTAACCGTGTTTTCATCAAAAAACTGGCATATAATCAGAAGGTATTTTGTCGATTATCCAAGATGAATCTTCTTTTTTTATTTCCATGGCCGTCTCATACATGATATACTCAATTGAATTTAATTCAAATTGAATAAGAATTTTTACCCTTTTTTGCGTAATCTGAAAACGAACGGTACACCTAACTGGAAAATCCGGGAAGGCCTTCCAAGACAACCAATTTTTTTCATATTTCACTCGTTAAAATGAAATATTTGCTCCGATGGCCGTCTAGATAAAGAAATGAACTATTATGTGCATCAATAGTTGATTTAATAAAACTTAGTATATTCGCCATAGCCTTCGAAGAAAATGAAGCATTTCGTGAAATTCTCGCGTTTTGGGAATAAGGCCTCTTAAAGGTCATGTAGAATTTGGCACCAACCACTGGCTACATGGTTTGAAATCTCTGTTTTCTTCCGAGGTCTCGTGGCAGAGGGCTGTGGTTGTATGCCGTCTGGCCCCAACTATAGACAGAGATGTTAGCACTAATGTTTCATACTTAGAATTCTTATACAGGGTGTAACGATAATACTGGAGATCTGTTTAAGGGCATAATTGGATTGTATTACGACTAAGAAAAATAAAAGAAAATTGTTTTGGCCGCCAAAAATTATATTTTTTTGTATGGGGCACGTCGTTCCGGCCATACAAAACCATTTTTTTTCGCGTAGTAAATATTTTTGGAACGTAACTACGTTCCACTAAGGAACTCCTTATCGGACGGTTCGCGGATGGGGGCTAGGCGAAAAAAAGTCATGTCTCAAGTAACACAGGAAGCATTATAACAATAGTTAACTTATTTAGAACTCAAGGACCGTATAAACTCTTATATACGTTCACCGAGCAACTTGCAGCGAACCAAAATGCTACTTCACAGCATCCAGCTGTACAGTTGCGTTTTGGTTTGCTACATTAATGCTTCGGTGTGGTTTAGTGCCTTAGGTTCTACAATAGCATAAATAAATGCTTAATGCTATTTAAGAGCATGAATATTAGCCATTATAATGCCACGTAAATTCGCTATACAGCTTTTAGCTGTTTTAATGCCTTAGGGTCTACAATAGCATTTATAAGTAGTTAATACATTCCTA
This sequence comes from Pammene aurita, assembly GCA_947086415.1. Taxonomy (NCBI): domain Eukaryota; kingdom Metazoa; phylum Arthropoda; class Insecta; order Lepidoptera; family Tortricidae; genus Pammene; species Pammene aurita. The sequence goes on from OX352295.1 coordinate 37,200,800, forward strand.
ATGATGTATAATAGCAATAATATAAGCCATTATAAAGCCAAGTAATTCTCTATAAGGGGCTGTTCATAAATTACGTCATTTCAAATGGGGGGGGGGGGTTGGATTTGGTATTTGGATGATGGTAGCATGACGTAGCAGGGGGGGCGGTCATTCCGACGATCACATCTTCTCTCGCATCTTTGAAAAGTGCATCAATGTATAAAAAAAGGAATGAAATTCGTGTTTCTATAAACTTGTGTTATAACATATGAATAGTTAACTTATTTAGAACTCAAGGACCGTATAAACTCTTATATACGTTCACCGAGCAACTTGTCGCATTATATGATGCTTTGAGATGCATAACGGTTGTATAATGGCATACCTAAATACTTTTGTAAAGCCTTTAGCTTTAGTGCAGCAAACCACAACGCAACTGTACAGCTTTCAGCTGTTTAAAAGCACTAAAGTGCTTTAGGTTCTACAATAGCATTATATAATGCTTTACGCTGTATAACGGTTCTATAATGGAATATGTAAATGCTTTTGTAAAGCCTTTAGTTTTAGTGCAGCGAACAAAAATGCAACTGTACAGCATTCAGCAGTACAGTTGCATTTTGGTTTGCAACACTAATGCTTCGGTGTGGTTTAGTGCCTTAGGTTCTACAATAGCATAAATAAATGCTTAATGCTCTTTATGAGCATGAATATTAGCCATTATAATGCCACGTAAATTTGCTATACAGCTTTCAGCTGTTTTTAGTGCTTTAGGTTCTACAATAGCATTATATGATGCTTTACGCTGTATAACGGTTGTATAATGGCATTTGTAAATGCTTTTGTTAAGCCTTTAGTTTTAGTGCAGCGAACCAAAATGCTACTTTACAGCATCCAGCTGTACAGTTGCGTTTTGGTTTGCTACATTAATGCTTCGGTGTGGTTTAGTGCCTTAGGTTCTACAATAGCATAAATAAATGCTTAATGCTATTTAAGAGCATGAATATTAGCCATTATAATGCCTCGTAAATTCGCTATACAGCTTTTAGCTGTTTTAATGCCTTAGGGTCTACAATAGCATTTATAAGTAGTTAATACATTCCTAATGATGTATAATAGCAATAATATAAACCATTATAAAGCCAAGTAATTCTCTATAAGGGGCTGTTCATAAATTACGTCATTTCAAATGGGGGGGGGGGGGGGGTTGGATTTGGTATTTGGATGATGGTAGCATGACGTAGCAGGGGGGGCGGTCATTCCGAAGATCACATCTTCTCTCGCATCTTTGAAAAGTGCATCAATGTATAAAAAAGGAATGAAATTCGTGTTTCTATAAACTTTTAATGCTATAAAATATTCCCTACTAAATAGTTTTTACAATTAAGCTAAACAAGCATTTTTTTTGAAATGACGTCACCTTATTTGGCAGGGGCGGGGTCATTCGAATTATGATGGTTGGATGATTTTAGGGGCGGGGAGGGGGTAAAACATCATCAAAAATTGATGACGTAATTTATAAACAGCCCCCACACAGCTTTCAGCTGTTTTAGTGCCTTAGGGTCTACAAAAGCAATTTTAAGTAGTATATAATGCTTAATGTTGTTTAATAGCATAATTATTCACGTGTAATGCTGTAGGCACTAATAAGCTTTTTTTAAGGGTCACTGAGCTGCTATTGGACTAAAAGCTAGCAACGTCAGATATGACACAATAATGAGAGCAACAAAATCCGTCTGGTTAGATTTCTATACTATCATTATTGCTAGATCCTGGCATCTGGCAGCGTTTAATGGGTGGAGGTCACAGTGACAGACTAGCAAAATGTTTTAATTGGGAAATAGTAATACCAAACTAGGTAAAAACTGCCGAAGTTATCTCAGTTATAAAAGACGGCCTATATTTTAAGGGGCTCCGTGTCGCCAACGACCTTAGATCTGATTCCCTTAGTTTTCTAATGATTTTCATAGCTTATCATATCAGTGACGGCTTTAAACAGTATAGTATCCTATATTTACTCATACTCATACTCATTTATTCATAATATTTTAAATATTACATGTCAATATGTTTTATAGCATACATTTAAATTACAATTATATAATATTAAACATAAAAATAGAATTATTAATCACTTTGTTATGTCAGCTTGGAATTAGTAAGTACTCAAATTGACTTTGTTTCTGTCAAGAATTTCAGTGACAGAGTAGAAAGTTTTTTCAATTAGCCATTTCTTTAGTTTGTTTTGGAACATGTTGGTGCGTATTTACTTCAATATTCATTGTCTTCGATATATTTGACATCAAAGTCGACCCGGTTTAGGCTAAAAAAAGAGGTTTTATGGTCATCAATTTTGCGTTAATTAGTTAAACATTAAAATCTCTCTACAGTTTTTAGAGACATCATAGAGGAACCCTAATATGTAGATTACGTATCTGTAAAATTCTTTACACCATTCGAATATCGATAAAAGTGTTTTTTTAGACCATATTTAAAAAAATCATAAAAAATAACGGCTCATTTATTTCAAGATCCGGCTCTACATAATGTAAAAGATTCAAGCACCGATAGTCGTTTGCCTTATAATTCTATATGTCGTGAATATGTTGGAATATCGACTCAAAACTGGTCAAAAATCGATAAATACGTTAGAACAAAAAACATTGCGTATTATTACCCAACAGAAACTTTTGTATAATTTCTCATAATATTGTATACTATTTGTGTAATTCTCATGATATTGCATCAAACCCAGATCTCAGGAATTGTTATCTTGAAATGGTTTGCATTCTTTGACCTCCACCACTTTAAAGCTGCCAGATGTCCAGATCTATAAATAAGCATAGTATACCAAAATAACTAGTAGGGTTTGGTTGCTCTCATTAGGGTCTCCCCAAACCTATCGACGCGGATTCGGCAAAATTCGGTGGAAAAAAGCTTTATGTCTACGCAATAAGAGCGAAAAAGACGTCGACGCGTCGGCAGGCGTCGGCCGGGCCGAGCCGAGTCGAACCGTGCATTGTTAGCTCTTATTGCGTGGTCATAAAGTTTTTTTCCACCGGATTTTGCCGAATCCGCGTCGATAGGTTTGGGGAGACCCTTATTGTGTCATATCTGACGTGGCTAGCTCTCCGTCTATATAGACCAACGCCATTTTGTAAATAATATATAACCTAAAAATAAAATCATACGGACCTACTTATACAAGGAAAATACCTATATAATAATTCAAATTCAAATTCAAAATAATTTATTTCGGAAGCAAGTCCATATTTGTTAGTATAATACATAAGTCTAAAACATCTTAAGTGCTAATGTTAATAAAATAATGTTAATAATGAAATAACTTAATTTAAGACTGCTCAACCAACACTATTATGTTAATAATGCAAAACTTGTTCTATACGAGGATTACACAATTGTTTTGTTTATTTGACGCATATCTTTTTATAATATTTTATAGCAAAACCACAATAAATCAAAGGCGCATGAAAATTTTCAATGAAACTTATATACACATTTACAGTAAACTACATTGCGCAGTAATATTTGAAGGATATAATAACATAAAAGAGTCAAAAACTTTTATAAATTTTGTTACGATGCAAACTCATTCAGTTTTTTGTACCGTCTTCGTCCATTTTATATTGCGAGACAAAGTAGTTAAATCACAACGTGCAATGTATTATAACATTTGTTCCGTCGGTATTAGAGATGTTTTTGCAATGACGTAAGGTTTATTTTACTACACTCTTATGCTAGTATAATGCTACTGTATTGTGATTGGCAACTTAATCGAGCGTACTAATGCTTCTTTATTGCGATTAGCAACTTTTTTGGCCGTAGTAATGCTTCTTTAATGCGGTTGGCAACTTAATAGAGCGTACTAATGGTTCTTTAATGCGATTGGCACTTTCCATGACAACAATAATGCTATAGCACTGCATTAAGGCGCCTGTAATGCTATTAAATAACCTATATAGGATCTCAAGCTGGATAATTTGTGCCCATTTAAGAGCTATATTAGCACTATAAACGTTTTAAAGATTCTAGTTCCATTGACAAGCATTCTTCGGACCTAGGGTCACCGAAGTGTTGGCTTAGAAGCTGCTTTAGTTCCTGCCATGTATGTATGGGGTCCCTTTCCCCAATCAAATTAGCGGCTTCCCCAGAGAGTCTACTTGTTATAATGTGAAGTAAATATTCGATTTGAGCAACGCCCCCCGAGAAACTGTGCAGAATGTATTCGCATTTCTTAATGAATAATGGTAGCGTTCTCGTGTCTCCGTCGAACACTGGAATTACTTTAATAATAAATCCAGTCTCTCCATCTTAATTGGGAAGTACTCACTCCATACAACTGGTTATGAGCCCGAAAGGAAACTTAATTGACTTTATGAAGACTAGACGAGTTACGGCTCCTTCCTCAGTCCCTAAGCCATCTAGCCTTCATAATGTCAAGCTTTCGGGCTAATAATCAGTTGTATGGAGTGAGTACTCTATGCTTACTTATTTCTCTATGGTTTGGATACAGGGTGTAACAAAAAAGCTGGTAACCCGTTTAGGGGCATAATTTGTATCGTACGAGTATTATAATTATGAAAAACTGAGAAAAAAATACGTGAGTGTCGTGAAACACTCGGTTGGAACGTAGTTATGTTATTTAATCTTTGACTTTTTTGTATTTTTGTAATTTTTATAATTTTAATAATTTGTCATTTTGACGTTTTTTGCATTTTTCGACTTTTCAGATTTTTTCGACTTTTTCGCCTTTTTTGACTTTTCACTTGTGTCCCTTCACTTTATTCTATTCTATTTTATTTCATTTTACATGTTTCACAATCGTATGGCTTTGTGTCGCATTTTCGTGACGAGACGCGTTTTCGTGACGGTCACCCCAAGTAACACATCAAAGCAGTATAACGGCCGTCTTACAGTATTTCTGTATGCGTTTAGCATTTTGAGTTCGTTCTACAGTAGCCTTATAAACGTTTATAGTGCTAATATAGCTCTTAAATGGGCACAAATTATCCAGCTTGAGATCCTATATAGGTTATTTAATAGCATTACAGGCGCCTTAATGCAGTGCTATAGCATTATTGTTGTCATGGAAAGTGTCAATCGCATTAAAGAACCATTAGTACGCTCTATTAAGTTGCCAACCGTATTAAAGAAGCATTACTACGGCCAAAAAAGTTGCTAATCGCAATAAAGAAGCATTAGTACGCTCGATTAAGTTGCCAATCACAATACAGTAGCATTATACTAGCATAAGAGTGTAGTAAAATAAACCTTACGTCATTGCAAAAACATCTCTAATACCGACGGAACAAATGTTATAATACATTGCACGTTGTGATTTAACTACTTTGTCTCGCAATATAAAATGGACGAAGACGGTACAAAAAACTGAATGAGTTTGCATCGTAACAAAATTTATAAAAGTTTTTGACTCTTTTATGTTATTATATCCTTCAAATATTACTGCGCAATGTAGTTTACTGTAAATGTGTATATAAGTTTCATTGAAAATTTTCATGCGCCTTTGATTTATTGTGGTTTTGCTATAAAATATTATAAAAAGATATGCGTCAAATAAACAAAACAATTGTGTAATCCTCGTATAGAACAAGTTTTGCATTATTAACATAATAGTGTTGGTTGAGCAGTCTTAAATTAAGTTATTTCATTATTATATAGGTATTTTCCTTGTATAAATAGGTCCGTATGATTTTATTTTTAGCTTATATATTATTTACAAAATGGCGTTGGTCTATATAGACGGAGAGCTAGCCACGTCAGATATGACACAATAAGGGTCTCCCCAAACCTATCGACGCGGATTCGGCAAAATCCGGTGGAAAAAAGCTTTATGACCACGCAATAAGAGCTAACAATGCACGGTTCGACTCGGCTCGGCTCGGCCGACGCCTGCCGACGCGTGGACGTCTTTTTCGCTCTTATTGCGTAGACATAAAGCTTTTTTCCACCGAATTTTGCCGAATCCGCGTCGATAGGTTTGGGGAGACCCTAATGAGAGCAACCAAACCCTTCTAGTTATTTTGGTATACTATGCTTATTTATAGATCTGGACATCTGGCAGCTTTAAAGTGGTGGAGGTCAAATAATGCAAACCATTTCAAGATAACAATTCCCGAGATCTGGGTTTGATGCAATATCATGAGAAATTACACAAATAGTATACAATATTATGAGAAATTATACAAAAGTTTCTGTTGGGTAATAATACGCAATGTTATATAATAAAAATTACAAAAATACAAAAAAGTCAAAGATTAAATAACATAACTACGTTCCAACCGAGTGTTTCACGACACTCACGTATTTTTTTCTCAGTTTTTCATAATTATAATACTCGTACGATACAAATTATGCCCCTAAACGGGTTACCAGCTTTTTTGTTACACCCTGTATCCAAACCATAGAGAAATAAGTAAGCATAGAGTACTCACTCCATACAACTGGTTATGAGCCCGAAAACTTAATTGACTTTATGAAGACTAGACGAGTTACGGCTCCTTCCTCAGTCCCTAAGCCATCTAGCCTTCATAATGTCAAGCTTTCGGGCTAATAATCAGTTGTATGGAGTGAGCACTCTATGCATCCAAACTAAAGGCAGCTAACTAAAACTGCTTTTACATTTTCTAGGCTGTTGCCACTTTCTAAGGCTACCACACAAAGACGGCCCCAAGTATAAAGTGGGGAATCCCCTGGCACGAGACTTTCTGGACATGTTCAGTCAAAACGTCCTCTCCGCGCAGGGAAATGATGCTGAAAAAGTAAGTAAATCTTCTGCTCTCTTACGCTGCCGATTTCCGTAACTCAAAAGGATTATTTAAAAGAACATTAATATGTTTGTAAAATGAAATATTTATAATTTTACGAAAAGGTATATGAATATGATTACTGGAAAACATAGAAAAACGTGTATGAAATGGTGCGAGTTCGACTGCCACTTGAACATTTTTTTTTAAGTTTTTGGGTGTTCCTTGACATGAATAAACTGAAACTCAAACTCAAATATTTATTCAGTAAGTTGGCCACAAGGGCACTTTTACACGTCAAAGTAAAACAGAAAAAAAAAAACAAACCACCGGTTCTAACCCTACACCTCTGACCCGAGAAGAATTATGTCCGGCAAGAAACTCGGCGGGACTTATTTTTTCAAAACAACAGTACATTAAAACTAAACAATACATATAAGTGCGTTGTTCTATAAGAAAACATATCAAACCAAGTTAGATTAACCAACAATAGGAAGAAAAATACCAAAGAAAAAAGATGAGTCCAAATCTGACTATTTGAAAATGAATTACATACAAGTTTGATATACTTCCTTACCTGAACTGTGTCTTCTACATAAAATTCCAAATTATAATAATTCATCATCAACAGTTAGAAACAAATTTTGAATTTAAATTAAAAAAAAAGTAAGTGATTCTAGTATACAATAAACATACTATTTCCAATTATCCTTGGTATTAGATGTATAAGGTCTCCAAGTGTCTTGATCTATATATTCTATATAATAAAAAAAATATGGATAAACAAGCACTGAATGTTGTGTCTAAAGCCAATTAATCTAAAATTAAATATGATTAATAAAAAGTTACGTAATTGTGTGGCCCCAGTTAGCTTAAACAGACCGGTCTCGACAAACAGCACCCGTTCACGAGTATGACGCATATCTCAGCCATCGCCTCCCTCAACCTTTCTTCGGGAAAGTGGCGATCCGATACAACGACGCCACCATAAGCAGAGCCTTTTAAGCGAGCATGACATGTTCAAGCTGGCGGGCTTTATTAATTAATAAAAACTAGCCACGTTTAGTCTGGTGAGAAACAATATTCTGTGCTCGTATTTTACATGCGCGAACTAAATTACAATATAAAAGTGACATAGAGATGTACATGTCTCTAAGCGTCAGGATCATTAAATATATATCTATACATATCAATATTTGCGAATGCAAGACTTAGAGCTGTATAACGTCTCTAAGTGTCCAAATACTAAATAAAAACAAAAAAAATATATCAAAATCGATTGTATTATTGCCAAAAAATAAATAATAAAACATCTGGGAATCGTCCGACTACAAAAACCGCGGTTCGCTCGTGCAGAATGGATGTGAGTGATGAGATGACGGGTGCAGGCGCGGACTACTTAGTATTGATAATTTGTAAATTTGTAGGTACTCTCCTTCGGGCGCATGATGTCCTACTGGCGTAATAACCGCGAGCGGATCATGGGGCAGCAAGTAGTATGGCTGCCTGCGACAGCCCTGCCACAACATTTGCGTGGCGTGCGGCAGTATGGCGCTATTCTGCCGCAAGTTGTGGCATGCGGCACTCTTACTAGGAGGTATAGAACTCCAGAAATTATAGACACGTCTCACATTCAGCTGTATGTCCTATTGGTGTCACAACGGTGAGCGGATCATGGGGCTGCAAGTAGTATGGCTGCCTGTGACAGCCCTGCCACAAGACTTACGTGGCGTGCGGCAGTACGGCGCTATTCTGCCGCAAGTACTGACATGCGGCACTCTTACTAGGAGGTAAAGTCCTTCGCCTGTATGTTCTACTGGCGCAACAGCGGTGAGCGGGTCATGGGGCTGCAAGTAGTATGGCTGCCTGCTACAGCCCTGGCACAACATTATTCTGCCGCAAGTAGTGGCATGCGGCACTCTTACTATTTAGGAGATGAAGAACTCTAGAAATTCACGTCTCACATTCGGCTGTATGTCCTATTGGTGTGACAACCGCGAGCGGATCATGGGGCAGCAAGTAGTATGGCTGCTTCCAACAGCCCTGCCACAACATTTGCGTACGTCTGTGTGTACAGACGTGTGAAGTGTGTACTTGAATGTGTGCGTGAGTTCATAGGGTATGTCACTTAATTATTTTACAAGTTTTCGCTTTGACATTACACCTACATTATGCATTTTTTATCGGCGCGCTGCCAACCAGACTGTAACTTACTAATCTCCTACCAATGGCCGCCGCGGGGTGAAGTAATTCTATTCGGGGAGGGGCGTAGCGTGGCCGTTCTGTATAAATTACTATTATTTATCCTGTGCCCCTAGTAAGCTCAATAAAACTAAAATGCCTACATAGGTACGAAGAAACCATAGACTAATTAACCCAAGACCCCGCATAGCCGGGCGACCCCCGCTGCCACGCTCGAAGTAATTTCACTCTATAGTAAGACACTAATTATTGGAAGTGACAGTAAACTTAGTACGTCTCCATGGCAACCATTAATGTCCGACTCTCTCTTACGCCCTACGGGACAATCGCGCGTAGCATTGCGTGTTCCCCTCCCGCACCGCTTCTTTTTGGCAGCTTAGGTTTCAAGGAAATAACGCGCTAAAAGCTGAGTATAGACATCTTGTATATGGAAGAAACTAATGAAATAGCTATTTTTATATCGATATTTTTTTTACAAAACTTATTTTGACTACGGCAGAGCCAGCGAGCCGACTTGGATGACCGCCAGCAACGCGCAGAAAGATCGCATCGGTTCAGAGCTTCGGGCCATGGTGCAGGCGCCTCCTGGCTACAATTTCGTGGGAGCCGATGTCGATTCCCAGGTTCAATACTTATTTAATACTAGCCTTTTCCCGCGGCTTCGCCCGCGTACTATAAGTACTCAAAAAGGATACGATACCCATGTTGATTTTCAGACTTTGAGACCACATTTGCCCCTTTTGGGGGTTGAATTTTCACAAAACCTGAAACACATGTTTACGCATTTATCTATACTTCAGTTACTTTCACAGTGTTATGTCGTATGGAATTCTGTTGTGGGGTAAAGCAGCTGATATTGGGACCATATTTGTGCTACAAAAACGAGCTGTACGTGGCATTTATAAAATGCGCGGTCGAGCATCCGTAAGAGGAAAATTTGAAGAGGCAAATATTCTTACCGTAGCATCTCAATACGTACTTGAAAACATTATGTATGTGCGGAAAAACATCCATAAATTCAAGCTCAACAGTGATATCCATAACTATAACACTAGAAATAAAGATAAGATTGCTGAGCCTGGCCACCGCCTCGGTAAGGTTCGTACGTCTTTTGCTGGGAACTGTACACGTTTTTATAACAAAGTCCCCGCTGATGTAGTGAATTTGCCACTAAATAAATTCAAGTCTTATGTTAAGCGCTATTTGTTGAGGAGAGAGTACTATACTTTAAAGGAATTCATTGAGGATAACGATGCCTTTAAGCCTGTAGCTTGATATAGTTAGTACAATACAAATTGAGAAATTATTAGGTACATTACTCTATGAAGCAGCTTTACTAGTGTCCAGTATTACCTGTTTTTCATTTTTATTTTATTTTGTTTTTATTTAGTATTTGGACACTTAGAGACGTTATACATCTCTAAGTCTTGCATTCGCAAATATTTATATGTATAGATATATATTTAATGATCCTGACGCTTAGAGACATGTACATCTCTATGTCACTTTTATATTGTAATTTAGTTCACGCATGTAAAATACGAGCACAGAATATTGTTTCTCACCAGACTAAACATGGCTAGTTTTTATTAATTAATAAAGCCCGCCAGCTTGAACATGTCATGCTCGCTTAAAAGGCTCTGCTTATGGTGGCGTCGTTGATCGGGTCGCCACTTTCCCGAAGAAAGGTTGAGGGAGGCGATGGCTGAGATATGCGTCATACTCGTGAATGGGTGCTGTTTGTGGAGACCGGTCTGTTTAGGCTAACTGGGGCAACACATTTACGTAACTTTTTATTAATCATATTTAATTTTAGTTTAATTGGCTTTAGACACAACATTCGGTGCTTGATTATCCATATTTTTTTATTCAAGACACTTGGAGACCTTATACATCTCTAAGTATAATTTAGAAATAGTATGTTTATTGTATACTAGAATCACTTAAGTACTTTTTTTTATATTATTTAAATTCAAAGTTTGTTTCTAACTGTTGATGATGGATTATTATAATTTGGAAATTTATGTAGAAGACACAGTTCAGGTAAGAAAGTATATCAAACTTGTATGTAATTTATTTTCAATAGTCAGATTTGGACTCATCTTTTTTCTTTGGTATTTTTCTTAAACTATAACCTATTGTTGGTTAATCTAACCTTGGTTTGATATGTTTTCTTATAGAACAACGCACTATATGTATTGTTTAGTTTTGATGTACTGTTGTTTTGAAAAAATAAGTCCCGCCGAGTTTCTTGCCGGACATAATTCTTCTCGGGTCAGAGGTGTAGGGTTAGAACCGGTGTAGTTTGATTTTTTTTCTCTCTCTTTTACTTTGACGTGTAAAAGTGCCCTTGTGGCCTACTTACTGAATAAATGTTTGAGTTTGAGTTTGAGTTTGAGTATCGTTAGAAATGCTCCTGTGAAGTTTCGAATAAAATAGTCTAACAAATCTTGATTCGCCTTACAAAGTTTGGACCCCCATTTTACCTCCTTAGGGGGTGAATTTTGAAAAATCCTTTCTTAGTGCATCCCTAGACCTTATAAGGAACCTACGTGCCAAGTTTGGAATCTCTAGAACCAGCGGTTTGGGCTGTGCGTTGATATGTCAGTCACAGGTCCCGGAATTAGGTGAGCTAAAATACCTAAAGTTCGCGAGAGGACATAATATAGAGTGGTTACAACCGGATGAAAATAATATTTTATTTGGATTCCGGGTATTCGATATTCATCCGGGCACTGCAAGTAATAGTCGTAATGATGAAAAATGGTTACATTGCAGCCATAAAGTTAACATTATAATAATAAATCTGAAAATGTGACATATATTTTAAATTAGTAATCTGTATTTTCCTATTCATTATCAATGCTTGTCAGAGTGGCGTATTAGCGTCAAAATAGTGAAAGCTACTAGTACTACTATAGTATATATAGAAAGATAAGGAAACAAGTACTTAGTATTAATCCAAATAAAATATTATTTTCATCCGGTTGTAACCCCTCTATATTATGTCCTCTCGCGAACTTTAGGTATTTTAGCTCACCTAATTCCGGGCCCTGGTCAGTCAGCACTCAGTCAGCCAGTCAGTCAATCAGTCAGTCAGTTTCTCCTTATATATATCTAGACTAGCTGTTCCCGCACCTTTGCCTGCTCGCGTTATGGAGGAAAAACTACCCGAAATGTTGCTTCTGGTTGTAGAGTGTATACTATACAACATTTCATGAAACTGTGTTAGTTTTTACGTAGTTCGCGAACCAACAGATTTCTCCTTACGCGTTTATTATATGTGTAGATTATACTCTAATACCTACACATACAGTATATAACTACACATACAGTATATAAAAAACCGGCCAAGTGCGAGTCGGACTCGCGCACCGAGGGTTCCGTACAAACCTGTAGGTATATAGGGGTAGTAACTTTAAAAATATTTTTATTATATGATGTAACTAAAAATTTACTGTTTTCGCAATTTTTCCTTTATCTGTGCTATAAGACGTTGCTTCGTACCAAATTTCAAGATTCTGAGTTCACGGGAAGTACCCCGTAGGTTTTGCGAGTGCCGAAAAACTCTAAAATTTGCAGCATAAACGACTGTATCTTTTGATTGCGTTGGCTTTTAAGTTTGATTTTTTCACAGTTCCAGGGGACAATAAACCTGAGTATTTGATATAAATTTCAGTTTGATACCTCCACGCGTTCCTGAGAAAAATGGTCTTGACAGACAGACAGACAGACGGACAACAAAGTGATCCTATAAGGGTACCGTTTTTTCCTTTCGAGGTACGGAACCCTAAAAAACAAGATCGGAAAACATTTCATATTGTGGATGGATTACAGTCGACTACAAAGAGCTTGAGAGAGACTTTTTCACCTTAATGCGTTGTAATAAGGTCCAAATTCTATGTTTTTGTAGAATTTGTGGTATTTTAAGTTGAAATTTGTAATTGATTTACATTTTCTACGAAGGAATTAAACTGGTGCGTATAACATTCGGAAGAAAGGAGGTTAATTTATATTTTTCCCCCTAAATTGAATAAATAAAAAGTGTATTGCAGGAGCTGTGGATAGCAGCACTGCTCGGTGACTCAACATTTTCCTGCTGTGGCGGAACGGCGCTCGGGTGGGCAGTGTTGGCCGGGGACAAGGTGAGATATATGTGGGTAGAGCGGGGAATGACAATAGCATCTGTGCACATTCTTGATTCTCGTGCTTGCATAACACATACTAATTATTTAGGACAAAATCGTCAAATATTCCTTTAAAATAAACGCAATTCAGCGCGGCAACGCGACGAGCGTGATGGGCACCTTTCCGCCGGGGGTGGCACGGGGCGGGTCTTTCGACTAAGTCAATAATTTATTATCAACCCATATTATAAGTAGGTATAGTGACATTTAATTGTAAATTTTTTGTGATATATAAATGTATGTGCAATGTATTATATTAATTGACTTAAATAAATTAATCACGTTTAAAATAAATTCATCAAAATATTTTTGCAAACTGAAAAGCACATACCTACGGTGACTTTGTAAAGCGAACCCTTAATGGATCAACAACTAAAGTCCGTCACCGTACAAGAGTTGAACAAAGATGTCTGAAATATAAGATTTTTTTAAATACACAATCTAATTTTATTGGCATATTATAGACATGACTTTTAATAATTGATTATTAATTTGATAGGCCCGAAAAACGGACGTGCACTCGCTTACGGCCCGCGCGGCCGACATATCGCGCTCGCATGCCAAGGTCATTAACTACGCCAGGATATACGGTCAGTACATTTAACTTATCTGTCTATATGTCGCAGGGAAATTATTAAAACAGAGATTTGAACAAATCTCTAAGGGATATGATCAAATCACGCAGGATGGCTAAAATGGAGACTCCATATCATCATTTCCCTAGAAAAATTCAGTAATTTCACCAAATCACTGACTCTGTTGTGGGAAGACAAAATCGGGCAAAAAACGTGACACGCTTGTTCATTTCACTAGATTTGTTTAGGAATTTGACAAAATCCCTAACCACTACAGTAAGTTGATGAAACGAACTCAAAAAGTCAACTAGTTTTATCATTTCGCTAAACAAGTTTAGTGAAATGATAAAGTCTCAACTGGAAGATGGTATATGGTGATTTGATTAAATCTCTGAACTGGTTTAGTGAAATGACGAAAGGAAGTACCGAATACAATATTTTACTTTACAGTTAAGCGATTTTATCAAATCTCTGACTAGATAAAGTGAAACAGATATTAAATCAGAAATTTTAACAAATCTCTAAGGGATATGATCAAATCACGCAGGATGTTAAAATGGAAAATCCATATCATCATTTCCCTAGAAAAATTCAGTAATTTCACCAAATCACTAACTCTGTTCAGTGGAAAGACGAAATCGGCCGGTGCAATATTTGTGAACATGTGGAAGTACTGTTGGAGACTTAGAGAATTCAACCCGGATGTCTGTCATTTTCTATACAAAAAAGTCTGCCAATTTTTGTGGGGGAGGGGAACGTCAAATGTATGGCTATTCGTACGTAACGTACAAATAGCTACGTCAGATAAACGTCAGTCCATACAAGTGTATGACCACTGGTCATATGTTTTTGGCAGAGGGGAACGCCTATCAATGGCGACTCTGGTTGGTTGAATTCTCTAAGGTTGGAGTTGAAGGTTAATGCTTAGTCGTTAAATGCCAATTTTGTCAAAAAGAAAGCAATATTAGAGCTGAGAGGGAAAATGCAGTAAAATTTTTGAAGATATACTGAAGAAAGATTGAAGATATGACTTGAAGATATAGACTAGATTACGTGGAATTGTTACATAAAATGTCAAAAGTTTTTCATTCCCTACGTATTAAGGGACCTTCTGTCTTAAGTTATTACGTAATTAGCTAATCTAACAACATCTTATAGTGACCGTGAGCATGCACTGGATTTTCACAAATAACGCACCTTCCAATTATGTCTTTCCACTAAACAGAGTCAGTGATTTGGTGAAATGACTAATTTTTCTAGGGAATTGATGATTATGGATTCTCCATTTCAACATCCTGCGTGATTTGATCATATCCCTTAGTGATTTGTTAAAATCCCTGTTTTAATATCTGTTTCACTTTATCTAGTCAGAGATTTGATCCCATCGCTTTACTGTAAAATGTTGTATTCGGTACTTGCTTTCGTCATTTCACTAAATCAGTTAAGAGATTTAATCAAATCACTATATACCATCTTCCAGTAGAGATTTTATTATTTCACTAAGCTCGTTTAGCGAAATGATATAACTAGCTGACTTATTGAGTTCATTTCGTCAACTTATTGTCGTAGTTAGGGATTTTGTCAATTTCCTAATCCTAAACAAATCTAGTGAAATGAAAAAGCGTATCGCGTCAGTCTTTTCACCAAATCACTGACTCTTTAGTGGAAAGACAAAATCGGCCAATAAGAGCGATACGCTTTTTTATTTCACTAGAATTCTCCAAGTCTCCATCAGTACTTCCACATGTTGCATGCACTGGATGTTCACAAATATTGCACCGGCCGATTTTGTCTTTCCACTGAACAGAGTTAGTGATTTGGTGAAATGACTGAATTTTTCTAGGGAAATGATGATATGGATTTTCCATTTTAACATCCTGCGTGATTTGATCATATCCCTTAGAGATTTGTTAACATCTCTGATTTAATATCTGTTTCACTTTATCTAGTCAGAGATTTGATAAAATCGCTTAACTGTAAAGTAAAATATTGTATTCGGTACTTCCTTTCGTCATTTCACTAAACCAGTTCAGAGATTTAATCAAATCACCATATACCATCTTCCAGTTGAGACTTTATCATTTCACTAAACTTGTTTAGTGAAATGATAAAACTAGTTGACTTTTTGAGTTCGTTTCATCAACTTACTGTAGTGGTTAGGGATTTTGTCAAATTCCTAAACAAATCTAGTGAAATGAACAAGCGTGTCACGTTTTTTGCCCGATTTTGTCTTCCCACTAAACAGAGTCAGTGATTTGGTGAAATTACTGAATTTTTCTAGGGAAATGATGATATGGAGTCTCCATTTTAACATCCTGCGTGATTTGATCATATCCCTTAGAGATTTGTTCAAATCTCTGTTTTAATCATTTCCCTCCTACATATATACCCACAGGGCGGACACGTCATACTACAAAACTCGTTTGAGCGCCTTTGTGTGCACGGCACATCTGTACACGCTTCAAAGTGTGCTTATGTCTTGTGTCCGTTTCTGCTGTCGTAAATGACGTTTGACAATACACCGGCATTTTGGTTTTCAACCAACTTCAAGATTTCGATGGAGGAGGTTATCAATTCGTCGGGATCTTTGTTTTTACTTTTTTTTATGATTGTTCAATGCGAAGACGGCTGGACCGATTTGGATTTTTTTTTTTTAAAGAATATACTTCAGAGTTGGTCCCATTGTAACCAGGTCAGGATCTGATGATGTGATCCTGGAGAAATCGAGGGAAATCTTCAACTATTATAGACACACCTATAGTGATTTGAATATTTTTGACAGCAGCTCGAGCATTTGCCTTTGGAAAGGTGGAGGCTAAGTGAAGTCGGTTCTTTTTTGTTTAAAATTATTATCGATGCGCTGCCAACCTGACGGAGTAGCCTACTAGTTCCCTACCAATCGGCCGCCGCGGGGTCAGGTAATTCTGTTCGGGGCGTGGCGTAGCGTGGCCATTATGTATGAAATACTATTATTTATTTTGTGATATAGGTACATTCACGTCTGAAAATATGGATACATTTAATGTGACAAAAATATGTAGCCACGACTCTATTACCAAGGCGTAAAGTCTTGGATGCATGCTTTTGTCACATTACATGTATCCATATTTTCAGACGTGACCATATACATACATATATGAGGTTATGTCCAAAAATGTTTTGTAAATTAGTACACCGACAGTGTAAGATTGTTCCCTCAATATTTCCTACCGCGCGACTGCTTGCCTTGAAAAACAGTGTTTTCTTCCAAGCAGACTTTCAAGGTTGCCTTCCTACTGAAATGATTAGATATATACTTATTACTTATAGATAATATTTATACCTACCGAAATTATCCGACTTCGAAATAATTCGAAAGAGGTGGGGCCAATGAACGAATTATAGCTACGTAAATTTTCATAAAAGTTTAAACGACAACAATCAAAATATCATCATCACTACATAGTATGAAACAAAGTCGCGTTCCGCTGTTTGTCCCTATGTATGCTTAGATCTTTAAAACTAAATTAAATTAAATGAAATATACGTTTATTTCAGGCCCGGGAGCCCATATGAATTGTTAGTTACATATCTTAGTGTCTACGTGAGCATACAACAGTACTTAATTTAGATTATTTTACAACAAAATTCAAACACTCCGAATAAATAAATAAAATATAATTAATGTTAACATTAAAATTACAGAAACACGTTAGAAATTCATATTACATTGCTACTCAAAAATTATAATAGTCACATCACATTCAATCAACACATTAAAATTGTCACACCAGCCCAAGCATTATTTGCCTCCATTTGTCATAAATCGGGCAGTCGAACCTGTACGCAAACACTCTCAGGATTCTGTTGCTGCTGCCTCGAACGCGACTGAGTAAGGAGGCCACTTTCTTGCGGATGATGGCATGGAACCCATCCGTGTGCGCCTCTGCGAACATTCCTGACGCGCTACAGAACCGAGGGAGCCGCATCAGCATCCTGAAAATGTTGTTGTATTGGATGCGTAGAACACTGGCAGCCTTACGGGTATACTTCACCCACAGACTGCTCGCATAAAAGGATTGGCAATATGCCTTAAAAAGTGCTACTTTAACCGGCTTAGAGCATCGAGCAAATCTGCGGGCAATCATGTTTCCTCTGACTGCCAGCGCCCTACGCTCTCTTTCAAGGTCACTGTCATCATTCAGGTCTTCGGTAATTACATGACCTAAATATTTAAATTTAGTCACCACCTGAAGAGAGCTGCCGTTCAGTTTAATGGGCGGAACATTTAACGGTTTCTCTTTCCCGCTCTTAAAAACAAGCACTTCACTTTTGTCCGAGTTATATTTGAGCCCGTGTTCCGTCGCATAGGCCTCACAAATAGCGACGAGTTCTCGGATTGAACTCACTGACGGTCCCAGCAACACCATATCATCGGCATAGCTGATATTGTTTACGCACGTATTATCTATATGGCAGCCTGTATGTGTGTTGCTGAGCTCACCTATGAGGTCGTTGACATATAGGTTAAAAAGCAGACGTTAGCCCTCCCTGCCTCACACCACATTCCATGCCATACGAGTCTGACAGGGCTGAGCCCCACCTCACTTGATTCTGTTGATGACCGTACCAATACCTCAGGATAGATATACAATCATCCGGTACACCCGCGCCCTCCAGTTTGTCCCATAGCTTGCTGTAGAAAACGGTATCAAAAGCTTTTGACAAATCTAGAAAGCACGCGTATACCGGTGATTTTCTTTCTGTGTAGTATTTGACAGTCCCTTTGAGACATAAGATGGCCGATTCTGTAGACAACCCAGCCCGGAACCCGAACTGGGCATCATGCAGTTTTATATGCCGCAACAAAATGTCATTTAATAGGGCATCAAAAACTTTTGCAAGGATGGTAGCAAGTGAGATAGGTCTGTAGTTAACAATACTGGAACTAAAATACTGTACTGGAATACTGTAGGTTGTCTGGAAGAAATCGCTCATTAGCGATAAGACCGCCTGTTGTTACCTCTACCTAAATT
This sequence comes from Pammene aurita, assembly GCA_947086415.1. Lineage (NCBI taxonomy): Eukaryota > Metazoa > Arthropoda > Insecta > Lepidoptera > Tortricidae > Pammene > Pammene aurita. The sequence continues at coordinate 37,219,540 of OX352295.1, forward strand.
TATCTAATTGTAAAATTTGTGCTTGTAACTGTATGAGGTGTGCAATAAAGAGTATTTATTATTATTATTATACTCTTTATTTATTTTTCTTCTTAGTTTAGGGTTTTTACAATATTTTTATAAAAGTAAAATATAAAAATACATCTAAAACATATAAAAACAATAAAAGCATTATAAAAAACCTAAACTAGGGTGCCGCCGGCAACGGAGCAGGGCCCAGGCTGCCGGTGGTTAGGGCCGCAGAGTGAGGAACCGTCGGACTATGCGCGCCGTGTCCAAGATTACCGCCTTCTGAATCTGACCCTTAATCCAACCACAACCCCGTAGCGAAAGTCTCTCAAGATGTTGGTCGAGACTCTTCGCTATGAGACCGTTCGCAGAGACAACTATCGGCACAATGATCGCCGAATCGACCTCCCACATGGCGGTTACCTCGTGAGCCAAGTCTAGGTACTTGCTGGACTTGTCCTTCTCGGCCTTCACGAGGTTCTCGTCACATGGGACGGTGATGTCGACGAGCATGGCCCGGCGTTGCGGTCGATCTATTACCACGATATCAGGCCTATTGGCTACAATAGTCCTGTCCGTGATAATAGATCGATCCCAATAGAGCATGGCACGACCATTTTCGAGAACTGGTGCAGGTGTGTACTTGTAGTACGGCACTTCGTGGTCCACAAGACCGTATAGGAGAGCAAGCTGCTGGTGTATAATCCTGGCTACGAGGTTATGTCTGTGCAAGTACTCGCCGTTAGCAAGATGAGAACAACCGGAGATGATATGCCTGAGTGACTCTCCGGGACGGCGGCATGCCCGACAAATGTCGACCGTACCGTCCTTCAGGATATATTTCCGGTAGTTATTCGTCATGATAACTTCGTCCGCAATTGCACAGGCAAAACCTTCGGTTTCTCCGAAGAGGTCCCCGAATCGTAACCAGTTCACCGACGCGAGCAGGTCTACGTCGGGTCCCGTGAGGGCCCTGTAGAACCGCCCGTGTAGCTCCTTGCTCTTCCATACCGCCCTGCGATCCTCGGTGCTTAGCACCACAGGTTTGCGCCAGTTCTTGTTTGCCAAGGAGAGCGGCGTGAGACCCTTATCTACTGCCACCACATCACGATGCATCTCACACTCGTTGTTAAGGAAATAATTCCTGAGATTGTACACCTCACGGTTGTGGAGATTTTTGGCGTTTAAAAAGCCGCGACCTCCACACTTCCGTGGCATGTACAATCTCATAACAGACGAGCGTGGGTGAAGCATACGGTGTGTGGTGAGCAATAGACGGACTCTCCGATCCAGGGCATCCAGCTCGGTCTGTGTCCACCTTAGTATGCCAAAGGAGTATGTGAGTAGGGGCATTACCCAGGCATTGAAGGCGCGCACCTTGTTGCCACCTGACAGAAGACTATTAAGTACTTTAGTCAGCCGACCAAAGAAGCGCTCCTTCAACGCCTGTTTAATACCCACATCCTCAATGCCCAAAGACTGTGACATACCAAGGTATTTGTAGGTTTCTGATTCAGAGATAGATCTGAACGTCATTGTCTCAGAAAGCTGTATATTTGTTGAATTTACTACTTTCCCCCGCTGTACATGCATAACCGCACATTTATCAACACCAAACTCCATCTTGATGGAACTACTGAACACTTTAGTGGTCTTCAGTAGTTCCAACAAGTCTCGATTATTTGGTGCAAATAACTTGAGATCGTCCATGTACAGAAGGTGAGATATGACTTCACCCTCTCTCCGAAGCCGGCAACCTAGCCCTGAATCCTTCAGCAGATTGCTGAGCGGATTTAGAGCTAGGCAGAACCACAGGGGACTCAGACTGTCGCCCTGAAATATTCCTCGCTCGATCCTTATAAAGTCCTGCGGGCCAGGGGGGTCATCCCCGCCTCCTGGTTGACGAAGGACTGTGGTCCACTGCCTCATACACGCGCCAAGGAAGGACCTCAAAGCTGCATCAATTTTATACAGCTCTAAGATCCTCTCCAGCCATGAATGAGGCACCGAATCATAGGCCTTCTTGTAGTCAATCCAAGCGGCCGAGAGGGCCCCCCTGTTCCGCTGGACTCGTTGGCAAATGGTCATGTCTATGAGGAGGAGCTCTTTAGTACCACGGGACCCAACCCTACATCCATTTTGAGCGGAGACCAAAATGTTGTTTGCGACCATGTGCGCGTTTATTTTTGCTCTCAAAATGGATGTAAGAAGCTTGTAGAGCGTAGGCAAGCACGTGATGGGTCGGTAGTTCTTCGCTTCCGTGGTACTACCGGACTTATAGAGCAGGAAGGTTACACCAGTTGTTAAGGAAGGCGGGAGGGAGCCAAGTTCAAGGGCTTGTTGAAATTGCGTTGCCAGCCGCGAGTGCGAGCACCGAAACCATTTTAGCCAGAAGTTGTGCAACCCATCCGGGCCAGGACTTTTCCAGTTCTGGGCCGTACGGATCGCGCAACTTACGTCGTCGGGGCTGATGGTGATAGCCCCCATTGGTTCGATGGACTCGCACTCACGTTCAACAACACTCATCCACTCGCCCTCCGTGTGTTCAACGGGCGCTGACCAGATGCTACGCCAGAAATTAGTCATGGCAGTAGCATCCGGCAGTCGCACGTCGGACACACGGGGGTCGGTTTCCTCCCACCTTCGGTATACCTTCCTTTGGTCACTTTGGAAAAGACGATTCTGCTTGAATCGGTCCACACGCTCTCTGTAACGGCGAATACGGCTTGCCCATGCATAAACTTTCTGCTTCAGAAAGTCGATGCGCTCTACGACGTTGGCCATGTAGTCGCGGGGCTCGATATCCGTCCCCGCGAACGCCTGGTGCACAAAGCGCATTACTCGGGGGCGGTTATTGCCCCCCCTGAAGCAGATCAGCTTTGCAATGAGAGTCCTAAATGAGTTGATACGACGCTCGATCCGCACCTGCCATGCGGGGACACCCCCGGCGGTCCTAGGTGCACGTTCAGCGTCCGGAAACTTGACTCGAGCAACACGGCACGCCGCGATGGCTCCGCAGTACATTATCGAGTGCGTATCATCTAAGTCTTTACTAGTCCGCAGGAATGGATCTAGCAAATCATTTAGGACTGCCATTAACGCTAGATTGCGTCTATTCATAGGCAAGCGTGGTAATCGTGGCCTAGGGATGTTTGTGGAGCGATACTGCGTAATTGCCTCTTCCAAAGTCCTCCTCAGTTGCTCATTGGCTGAACTACTCACACTCTGATTCGCGATCCCCTCCTCATCGGCACTGGGATCAACCCGCGGTGCCCCCGATGCCAAGTCGGGTGCAGGCATCGGATCCGGCGACGTGGCGAGCGGATCCCGCGCCGAGGTGGTGGTCGCGCGAACAGAGAGAGTCTCCAGGCGAAGCCGATCAAGTGTCGCGTCATCCAACCGCTTTAGCCGCTGAATGACGCGCACCTGATCCGACAACCGCTGCGCAGTCGTGTCAATGGTTGGTTCAAGGGCCTGAAACAGAGGAAGTATCCGGTCACGATACGCGCACAGATTAGTTCCCCCCTCTGTAGCCCCATAATAGGCGCGCATGACGTTTTCATTCATGGATGAAGTCCATCTCATGCGACGCACTATACCACCGGCAGCGGGGGCCCTGGGCGGGACAGGTTGTCCCGCAGGCCCCAAGCGTGCCGGCAGCGGTGGCCGTCCTCGTCGCGCAGGTGGTCGTGGCGGCGGCGGCGGCGGCCCGCACTCGTCGCTCGACTCGCTGGTGTCGGGCACAGTAGCGAACTCATTGCCCGACAACGATGGTGAGGAGACTGACGAGGCGGGCGAGGATGGTGGGCGTGCGTTTGGTGGGGACGCTTGCTGCTGTCGTGATTTACTTCTCGTAATCATTTCCTTTCCTTTTCCTTGTTTGACGTTTAATGTCCGGGATTCTGTTTACGTGTTGTAACCATATTTGCGATTACATACGCCCTGCGCAACATTCATTTAAGTGGCGGGCAACTTTTCCGCAAATAATCGTATAAAAACAGATGTATAAATGCCCGTAAAACATAATTTTATCAAAAATATTCGGAAATCAGAAAAATCACGACTGACTTTGACGGCGTCATTTTTTTTATTTTTTTTATTATTATTATTATTACTGGCCACATCACCGGTTTCATTCTTTATTATGGGGACTACAATCGTTTTTGTCAACTCGTCAGGCAAGAAACCATGCCCCAAACATAAATTAAACAAAAGCGCAAGAACCCTAGGCAAGTGGACCCCCGCATGTTTCAGGTGCTCAACACTGAGGCTGTCGTGACCCGGTGATTTCCCGCGCTTCATTCCTTGGATAACCTTTTTAACCTGCTTAGCCGAAAATTCGATAGATCGACCGGTCACACCCAGCTCAGCATTGCCCGCCCGAACCGTATTACCAGGCGTGCACGCTCGGATACTAAAATGTCGTTTAAACAAGTTAGCGATATCGCTATGATCACTTATCCCGTCTATATCGGTAGGTTGGCCCGGCTTGACATTTAACTTGTTCGTCTGTTTCCAAAAATTTTTAAAATCGTTACTAGCGTGCAAAGAAGCTAGGTTATCCGTTTTTAGCTGCTCCTGTCTATCTTGGCACCATTTTAATTTGCGTTTAAAAACCTTTCTACTTTCACACATATTGAGATACATGGGACCACATGTGGGTTTCCCCGCTTGAACCCAGGAAAGAAAATGTAGCCGAGCCTCCCTGTGATAACGAGCAACATATTTATTCCAGCCCGAGATGTAACCACCTCTTCGCTGCGGTTTCCTTTGTTTGTAACACGAACGTGCCGCATCTGACAATATACTAACAACATCACAATACATATTACGCAGTAACTTTCTATGACCTTCACATGTACAAACACCATCAGGACATTGAGTGAGTTCAGATGGGAAAACAATTTTCCTCAAGTTTTTATCACACAACCTCCGATAGAGTTCCACCTGCTCAGATTTCCTTTCACCCCAAATAACTTCATTACTTACATTGTTAATAGGGCAACTTAACGAATTAACTCTAAACAAGTCACACTCTATACATAAGGGCAAGTGATCCGACCACATAACGTCCTTTTTAATCCACACACTCTTGACCAGGGCTTGGAACCGGTATTCGCAGAAAACCCAATATATTTCATTATTTTATGGTATTAATGTAGAACTCAGTATTGTATTTAGGAAATGGCTTAGTATTATAAGATTGTTCGATTAAAAATGAAATAGTAAACGAAGAACCGAAAAGAACCGAAAAAATACCGGTATTTTAGTATGGAGCAAATACCGGTATTCAAGCCCTGCTCTTGACTGTCTGTAACGCAGCGCTGGAAGTAATACAGTGATCTAGCCACCTTGCGGACCCGTGCGCATCGCTCACGAACGTAAACGTCCCAGAGTCATGCCCTAGCACAGCCATATCCACACAACATAGTCCTTGGTCTTCACAAAAAGCTAACATTTCATGACAAAAGCGTTCTTTCGGGTGCGCGTTAAAATCTCCCATTATGAATACAGCCTCAGTGTTAACTTGCTCCGATATAATCGAGCTAATTATACCTAAACATTCAGTGAACTCAGGTAAATTGTCTAGACTGTTTGTCGGCATATAGACGCTGAATAATAAGACTGACCTAAACTAAGCAACGGATTTTGATGCGGTTTTTTAAATAGTTAGTTTGATTCAAGAGGAAGGTTTATATGTATAATACATGCATAATATAGTAGAGAAACACTGATGATTTTAAAGGTTTCTAATGTAATGTCGTAAATAAACCCAATTTTTGCGCTTACATTGCAAACGCTGGCTGAGTCCTAAGAAATAGGTCAAAATAATGTACTACAGTATTGTACATCTTAAAAAGGTCTACAAAAAAGTCCGCGATGGTATATGTCTATCTCTTAGGGATAACCCACAATAACCAGTTTTTATCCCGTGCGAAGCCGGGGCGGGTCGCTAGTTATTAATTATACAAATAAAATTGTTAGGGGCCGGCCAAACTTTCGCCGAGCGACTCCTAAAGCAGTTCAACCCGACCATGACCATGTCCGAAGCGAAGAGCAAAGCTGCCAAAATGTACGCGACCACCAAAGGGAGGAGGGTATACGCGCTGAAGAAGAAATACATGGAGGGCATGGTCGAGGAGGATTTAGAGGGACAGGTACATTTTTAAAATTTGCGTTTATTATTTTTAGTTGGAAGTTAAGAAGAGTGAAGCTGCCAAAATGTACGGCACCACAAAAGGGAGGAGGAGGGTATACGCGCTTAAAAAGAAATAATGGTCGAGGAGGATTTAGAGGGACAGGTACATTTTTAAAATTTGCGTTTATTATTTTTAGTTGGAAGTTAAGAAGAGTGAAGCTGCCAAAATGTACGGCACCACAAAAGGGAGGAGGAGGGTATACGCGCTTAAAAAGAAATATACGGAGGGAACCTGCTTGGTTCGAAGGTTTTATTTATAAATGACTGTCGGGGGAGTGTAGGTAGAGAGTAAAGTTGCCAAAATGTACGCCACCACCATGGAGCCACCACCAAAGAAGGAGGGTATAATCTGATTATCTGTAAATTTTATATAAAAAGTATTTATGGTCAATAAAATATTATATATAGTATAAACCTATCAATAAAAGGAATATGGTATTTAGTGATATGCTTATTTATGTATGTTACAAAACTATGTATTTACAACATTCCTTTTTTGTCCATATCTATCTTATCTATCTATCTATTCAGCCCGTATCCACCCACTGCTGAGAATAGGCCTCTTCTTTATTACGCCACTCTCCTCGGTCCCGTGCCAGTCCCATCCATTGCACACCCACTGTCCTAACGTTACGCTAACTTGGAGCCTGGGGGGTTTGAATTTATCAAATTTCCTATTGATTGACTTCCATGCAGTGTTGAACAGCACGCCTCGCGGGGATCATAAAAACATAAGTCTTAAAGGTCCCAGCTTTCCGTAACATATATTATTTCACACATATGTTTGTTACACGTTTTATATCAGTATCTTATTTTGTTGTTTAGGTTGTAGAAATGTCCGGATACCAAGCGATAAGGTTGGCCAAAGCGAGCGGTAAGAAAGTTGAAGAGATGTTCGAACGACCACGCTGGGTTGGCGGCACCGAGTCGGATATGTTCAACAAGCTGGAAGAAATCGCTGGTAACTACAAGTCTGCTATACCTTCGAGTGGAGAATGACGCTTGCCTTCTGAGAGATCTAATGTGCAAGTTGTGTTAACTTTCCACAAAAATATTCTAGGATGAAATTTCACAGAAATGTCGAATACTGGAAATTCAAAAATGACAATTTCTATACAAAAATGTGAGATATTTTCGAAATATTCTTGTGCGGAAAATTTCACAATTTTGGAAACTTTCTGCCGGAACATTGACATTTTATGTATGGGCTGTACAGTAATCGTGGAATTTATTTATTTATTTATTAAGTTTGAGCAGTACCAAAAGCTAAAATTTACATTATAGAGACTTAGGTAACAGTACACAGGCAATTATAGCAACTCACAGATAGAAATGGAATAATAATGTAAAAAACACTGCGCGCACCGAATTGTCGAAATGCTTTTACAAAACCGGTATTAATTCAGAGGCCTAATATGTAAACCGTTTTGACTATTTCGGCTATACTTTGTAAATAACGAGCTTTGTGTATACTGATTGAAACAGATTTAACACATTGTTCGAAAATGTCGCGCAGCTAGAAGTTAATGGAAATAATTTAGTTAATCTTAAAGCACATCAAATTATTTTGTTCAATATTTTTTGATTTGCAATTTTTTTTTTTTTTTTTTTTTTTTTTTTTTTTTTTTTTTTTTTTTTTTTTTTTTTTTTTTTTTTTTTTTTTTTTTTTTTTTTTTTTTTACTCTATTTTTTTATACTCTAAGGGCATGCGCAGTACGTGCTTGCACCTCCTATCCGAATCTCTTACGTGATTTTGGTATAGCGAGAGAGATGGTGCTGCCATCTATGAATCTTAAAGCAAATCAAATTATTTTGTTCAATATTTTTTGATTTGCAATTTTTTTTTTTTTTTTTTTTTTTTTTTTTTTTTTTTTTTTTTTTTTTTTTTTTTTTTTTTTTAAGTAGTTACACTACTATATATAAACTGAAAATAGATGTCATATACTTCAGAAAAAGTGACCAAACCCTCCGGTGTCCGAGGCCAGATTTGAACTGGCGTCTTCAGCTTTCGCGGCTGACGTCCTGACCACTAGACCACCCGGTCACGGCGGAACTTGACAAATTTTCTCATGTATATGCAATCTCTGAATTTGAAACGGCTAGGCGCCGTTGACCATACTCTAAGGGCATGCGCAGTACGTGCTTGCACCTCCTATCCGAATCTCTTACGTGATTTTGGTATAGCGAGAGAGATGGTGCTGCCATCTATGAATCTTAAAGCAAATCAAATTATTTTGTTCAATATTTTTTGATTTGCAATTTTTTTTTTTTTTTTTTTTTTTATTTATTTATTTATTTTTTTTTTTTTAAGTAGTTACACTACTATATATAAACTGAAAATAGATGTCATATACTTCAGAAAAAGTGACCAAACCCTCCGGTGTCCGAGGCCAGATTTGAACTGGCGTCTTCAGCTTTCGCGGCTGACGTCCTGACCACTAGACCACCCGGTCACGGCGGAACTTGACAAATTTTCTCATGTATATGCAATCTCTGAATTTGAAACGGCTAGGCGCCGTTGACCGAGGGTTTGGTCACTTTTTCTGAAGTATATGACATCTATTTTCAGTTTATATATAGTAGTGTAACTACTTAAAAAAAAAAAAAAAAAAAAAAATTGCAAATCAAAAAATATTGAACAAAATAATTTGATTTGCTTTAAGATTCATAGATGGCAGCACCATCTCTCTCGCTATACCAAAATCACGTAAGAGATTCGGATAGGAGGTGCAAGCACGTACTGCGCATGCCCTTAGAGTATGGTCAACGGCGCCTAGCCGTTTCAAATTCAGAGATTGCATATACATGAGAAAATTTGTCAAGTTCCGCCGTGACCGGGTGGTCTAGTGGTCAGGACGTCAGCCGCGAAAGCTGAAGACGCCAGTTCAAATCTGGCCTCGGACACCGGAGGGTTTGGTCACTTTTTCTGAAGTATATGACATCTATTTTCAATAATTTAGTTGTTTATCTACGATTTTCCTTCTAGACTCCGCAGCGCCATCAACAGCGTTCCTATCCGGGCGTTTATCGCGGGCCTTAGAGCACGCGCACGGCCGCTGGGCCGGCACTCGGCTGAACTGGGCCGTGCAGTCGGCCGCCGCGGACTTCCTGCACCTCATGCTGGCCAGCATGCGGCATGCGGCACCGAGGGCCAGGTACTACTGTCAGGGGGATACGTTAGAGCACGCGGCCGCTGGGCCGGCACTCGGCTGAACTGGGCCGTGCAGTCGGCCGCCGCGGACTTCCTGCACCTCATGCTGGCCAGCATGCGGCATGCGGCACCGAGGGCCAGGTACTACTGTCAGGGGGATACGTTAGAGCACGCGGCCGCTGGGCCGGCACTCGGCTGAACTGGGCCGTGCAGTCGGCCACCGCGGACTTCCTGCACCTCATGCTGGCCAGCATGCGGCATGCGGCACCGAGGGCCAGGTACTACTGTCAGGGGGATACGTTAGAGCACGCGGCCGCTGGGCCGGCACTCGGCTGAACTGGGCCGTGCAGTCGGCCGCCGCGGACTTCCTGCACCTCATGCTGGCCAGCATACGGCATGCGGCACCGAGGGCCAGGTACTACTGTCAGGGGGATACGTTAGAGCACGCGGCCGCTGGGCCGGCACTCGGCTGAACTGGGCCGTGCAGTCGGCCGCCGCGGACTTCCTGCACCTCATGCTGGCCAGCATGCGGCATGCGGCACCGAGGGCCAGGTACTACTGTCAGGGGGATACGTTAGAGCACGCGGCCGCTGGGCCGGCACTCGGCTGAACTGGGCCGTGCAGTCGGCCGCCGCGGACTTCCTGCACCTCATGCTGGCCAGCATGCGGCATGCGGCACCGAGGGCCAGGTACTACTGTCAGGGGGATACGTTAGAGCACGCGGCCGCTGGGCCGGCACTCGGCTGAACTGGGCCGTGCAGTCGGCCGCCGCGGACTTCCTGCACCTCATGCTGGCCAGCATGCGGCATGCGGCACCGAGGGCCAGGTACTACTATCAGGGGGATACGTTAGAGCACGCGGCCGCTGGGCCGGCACTCGGCTGAACTGGGCCGTGCAGTCGGCCGCCGCGGACTTCCTGCACCTCATGCTGGCCAGCATGCGGCATGCGGCACCGAGGGCCAGGTACTACTGTCAGGGGGATACGTTAGAGCACGCGGCCGCTGGGCCGGCACTCGGCTGAACTGGGCCGTGCAGTCGGCCGCCGCGGACTTCCTGCACCTCATGCTGGCCAGCATGCGGCATGCGGCACCGAGGGCCAGGTACTACTGTCAGGGGGATACGTTAGAGCACGCGGCCGCTGGGCCGGCACTCGGCTGAACTGGGCCGTGCAGTCGGCCGCCGCGGACTTCCTGCACCTCATGCTGGCCAGCATGCGGCATGCGGCACCGAGGGCCAGGTACTACTGTCAGGGGGATACGTTAGAGCACGCGGCCGCTGGGCCGGCACTCGGCTGAACTGGGCCGTGCAGTCGGCCGCCGCGGACTTCCTGCACCTCATGCTGGCCAGCATGCGGCATGCGGCACCGAGGGCCAGGTACTACTGTCAGGGGGATACGTTAGAGCACGCGGCCGCTGGGCCGGCACTCGGCTGAACTGGACCGTGCAGTCTCATAGTTTCGTCATGTCCGTCCGTCCGTCCGTATGTCACAGACATTTTACTCGGAAACTATAAGACATATCTTAGTAAAATTTAGACGTAAGGTGTATTTTGTATGCCGCTATTTAGTTATGTAGTTATAATGCAGAAAACAATATTTTTGGAGGGGCCGCTCAACATATGTAAATAAATTAAAAAAAAAAATTTACAAATATCAACATGTTGCACATCAATCGATAGGTCTTTAAAAATAACATCGAGGTTTTATTGAACATTTTGTGATTAAGTGAATATTTTTTAGAAATCGCTTTGAAAGTCAGAATAATACTTTCTACGAAAAAATTTTAACATGATCGGTTCATGAAATAAAACAATTAAAAACGGATTTTATCGCGTGTATTGAGCTTAAATTACATCCCGACGTTTCGAACACTTTACAGCGTTCGTGGTCAACGGGTCGACAGTCGACCCGTTGACCACGAACGCTGTAAAGTGTACGAAACGTCGGGATGTAATTTAAGCTCAATACAAATAAAATCCGTTTTTAATTGTTTTATTTCATGAATAACTATCGCGGCAACCGAAGACAATATTATGATCGGTTCAGCCATTTCTGAGTTATCTTCAAAAACTTCTTCCATAGGCATCAGATTCGACCTTTTGATATTAGTTTGGTTCTTATTCCATTGAAGGTACGGAACCCTCCATTATACGTGGTCCGACACGTACTTAGCCGGTTTTTTTCTTTAAAATGATTTTCTTTTAGGATACGTACAGTTTATATTTATTTATTCGAGGTAAACTCGAAACCACACAGAGGCCAAGGTCTTCCAACATACGTCACGTTTAAGTGTCGAGTCAAGGCCCTTGTTAATGAAATCTTGGTATTTGTTGCCAGACCTGTTTTGTAACTATGTTATATATTATGATAATATGCTTTTAAAGTGGATTAGACACATTTATATATTGTTTTTGATAGATGACGGGTCTCACCATTTTTTTACTCGGTGTTTCGAACGCGTTTAAATAAAACCTATAGACCTAAAAGGAAATATAAGTGGCCATCGTGTGAGCTTATTTAAATAAAAACAATAGATTGAATAACATACGAACATGGCCGCTGCATCTTTGTTGTTCATGAACACAGTGAACAGTGTATTATTATTCTCACATCCAGTCATCCCTGAAGACGGCCTTCTTAATTTTACCCAACTGAGTACGAAATACGGTCACAACGCTGAAGAACACAGAGTGGTCACAGAGGATGGCTACGTACTCAATCTGTTCCACCTACCCGGCGAGAAACCTCCAGTTCTACTGCTTCATGGTATAACAGACTCTTCAGACACATTTATTATTAGAGGCAACATCTCTTTAGCAATCACACTGGCCAATGAAGGCTATGATGTATGGGCAGGAAATACTAGAGGCAACAGATACGCCCGCCAACATACGAAATTAAACCCAGACACAGATTCATCTTTCTGGGACTACAGCTTCCACGAACATGGGTATTACGATCTTCCCGCTATAGTAGATTACATTTTAAACGCAACTGGCTACAAGACGCTTAAAAGCATCGCCCATTCAGAAGGAACTACGGACCACTTCGTATTGGGATCCCTTAGACCCGAATACAACGAAAAGTTTGACATCTTACTGGCGATGGGGCCTTCCGCGTTTTTTAAACATTTGACACCACCTTTATCTACTATAACTGAAATGGGTCCTTTATTAGATCGATTAGGAGCTTCGCTTAAAATTGATGAGTTATCCCGCGAAGGTGGTATTGAAAAGTATAGTTTTGATTTTTTCTGTAGCCGAGCTGCTGTATTGTGTCGTGCACTTATATTCTCAATTGGGGGAGACGATCCTGAACGTCTAGAGTCCGAGTTCTTGCCTATATTATTCAAACATTATCCTACATCAAGTTCGCGAAAAGGTTTGATTCATTATTCGCAACTCGCAATACGAAAGCGCTTTGCTTCATACGACTATGGTGTTGAAGAAAATTCAAAACGCTACGGGCTTCCTGCACCACCTGATTATAATCTCACACAAGCCACTATGAAAATAGCTCTGTTTGTGGGTAAAAACGACCTTATGAATGGCCCTAAAGACGTGGACTATCTGAGAGCCCGTCTCCCGAACGTTGTGCGTTATCATTTGATGGAGCCGGAGAGCTGGAACCATTTCGATTTCGTTTGGAGCAATGACTTGCCCGTGACTCTGTTTCCTCACATATTGGAATTGTTAGAGAAATACTAAAAATATACGGAAAATTAATTTTGTGAATTTTTCAACACCTGTGTTTTTGTTTTCAATGTATTTGGTCATATCTAGTCTTCTCTCTCGTCTTAATACCATTCCAAATATATAATTTGATTTTGAATTTGAGTTTGACCATTTGTATTCTACCTATATCTATTTATTTATTTTATCGTATGGCTACATGTCACTGGATATAGATTAGACATTTCTTCCCTATCCCAGAGTAGTAGTCTAGTAGTAGTGGGAAAGCAGATGATAAAGAAAATCCAGTGAGTGTTGCGAGGTCCAGATGGGACAGGGCAGCTGCCAAGTTTGTTACTCTTTTAGCACCACCCAGGGATCACGTGTAGAGTTGTCTAAGGTGTTTCCTACGGACGCAGAGTAACATTGATCCCCACCTATATCTATGACTGACTGGTAGATAATCCCATTTGAGATAAAATCTACTCAATGAGGGTTTCCGCGATTGAGTTTTTCACTAGATGGCAGCACCGTGGCGACAGGTCTAGCTGTCACAATCCACCAATCATGTTTAACCATATATTTTTTGATTGGTGGATTTTGACAGCTACTGCCAAAAAGACCTGTCGTCACGGTGCTGCCATCTAGTGAAAATCTCAATCGCGGAAACCCTCATTGACCATTGTTACGCCTTCTATCATTGTATTTTTTTTTACCTGACTACCGAATGAGGGTTATGTCGATACAAACCTAACGAAGTGTCTCTCGTTCAGATGGCGCTTCAGACTTGGACCCTCAAAATGTTCTTTTTTTTTATTTTTTTTTATTATTAATCAAACAACAAAGATTACATTTTAAACAAAAGTCCCGCAAAACTGCTTGACAGTTTGTCTGCAGGAAAAATTAAATACATAAAAATTTCTAAAAAATTAAACTTAAACATATTACAATTAATACTTTAAAATTAAAAGCTTATTCTATGGCAGTGAATCTAACAAATATTTATTTAATTTTCTCTTAAATATACGTTTATTATGTTCTAGTCGGATGTCTTCAGGCAAACTATTCAGTGTGCATGGTACTCGTTTTTTTAAAGTTCTGTCGCCATAATAGTTCTGAATCCTAGGTACTTCAAATTTACCTGAAGACACCGATCTTGTACCATACTTGTGTGTAGCTCTATACAGGTCATCTTAGACTATGCGTCTCAATAAAATAAATACTCTCTGCTTTTACTTAAAATTTGTGCTGCCAGGAACACGTTAGTTACATATAGGTGTGTTTTCGGGATAGATAAATAAAAAAAGGTTATAGACCAACCTTACACAAATTGACCTCTAGGCTAGGCCCATAGTTTACATAATCGAACGAGCGGAGCGTAAGCGAAGCAAGTACTTACAAACAACTTCTGGCTAGTGGGACGTCTTAGCATTTCGATGGCTTTTTTATTTTGATAGTTTGTTCCGCGATAACTTTATTAACGCTTTTCTGATATTCATGAATTTTGATGGGGTTGTAGCATAGATACATATAATTTGAGAGTTCGTATATGAGCAGTATCGAGCAAGGGGTCATGGAGCTAGAAGGCACGAAAAAATCATCATATGGGTCTTGTTATATTGGTCATCTCGTTTGCAAGGAAATCGCGAGTTCTGAGTTCGAGGCGGACTGCTAGTAATACTTAACTAAAACTAAAGCGCTGGCAGGGGGGTTTCACTACGCAGTTTAGGCACAGAATAAGTAATAGCAACAGCAGAAGGCCATCTAAGCAACAGCATACAAACAAATAGCGACTTTTGCTCCGACACAATAAAGTATAAATTCAGTCGGCGCGGCGTTTTTTCCCACGCTTTTATTCACCTAAACGTTTTGTCCCTCTCGATCGCGTTAAGTCAACTTAAGTCCTATCCTTTCTGACGTTTTAGGGTTGTCTCTTTTTACAACACACAAGTGGCAAACAGGCAGACGGTCCAATAATTTTCTAACGATTTCAAATTGGCGCTTTTTCAGAATAATACCTACCTAAATCATGATAGTGATACCTGTTACACTCGAGGTCCACTATCATTAACAGTAATTAAGACAGCAATAACATAATATTGAGCATACTCTTAATAATAAAGATATTAATATTATATACCTACGACACGAGCCGAACGTCGTGACGGCGTGGTGATTAGGTAGCGACTGGTTGTCTCCGTCTCACTCGCTCGCGCGCACCCTCTGCGCTATACCTAGTTCCGACGCGAATGATAGTCCAAGAGCCAACACCAAACTATCTTAATACTGGTTAATGTAATGTGTCATTTATTAATACCTAATATTTATTTTATTTAAAATATTATTTCCTTGAATTATTATGTTGTTATAGTTATGAACTGACCAGGTGATTTGCGAGTCACTAAGCACAGTAATGTAATATATGTCTAGAGTCAAATATCTTATCTGTATGCTCTGAACGGGTCGATTAAATGGCATGGTTTTATGGTGGCATAATGTCATTTCGCATAAAAACATCATTACGCATGACTCGTTATTTTTTGACTTAGTAGCACATTTTTAAAATATACTGAAAATGAAGTAAAAAAAGCCAGGTATACTGATTTGTTTAATTTTATTAATCTAACAATAGCCTCAAACAATCTCAACAAGTAAATAATTAGGTCAGCTGTCCAACATTGAAACGGTACTACTCAATGAAACTTGACGATAACTTTAAATTAAAACACAAGGTATGTGAAAATTAAACAATACTAAATAAAACTGTAAAAGTATAGTATAGCATGAATATGAAGTACATATAGCTCTTGTATTTTACAATGGCAAGTAACGTTACTCTTATTATTTAAACGTCAAAGTCCAATTTCGCTTAAATGACTCACCATCGTGAAATGCAAGAGCTATACCATGTGATACTAATTAAACTGTCTACCTAGGTGTAAAATATATAACTCGTAACATTAAAAAACGGCTGGGATAAGATGGTTTGAAAATTAGGTATTGCTTTAATGAACAGGTTACCTACCCTACTGAGATTATAAATGGCTAACTTTAATATAATTTTTTATTCCGAACTAACTGGCGGCGCGGGCGGCTCGACGTTCGGCGGCCGCGCGGCCCGTGCTCAATAAATAAACCCGGCCGGCCGGGCCGTGACGTCATCGCCGTTTTCAACCGCCGCGCGGAGTTACACCCGCCTGGTTTAGGTACATTTGGCCGGCGCGCCTCCCGGGCAGACATATAGCAGTGGGCTGCCGCTCCGCTCGGCTCGCACGATAGTCGTGTCACGTGGCGCTCGCGAAATATTGAAAATACATGATGGCTTCGAAACCTAAATCTCGATCTAATCCGTATAAAAGATGTCTTTACGGATGTCTGAATAAACGGATGAACAAGGAAGCAGAAATAACATTTTTAAATTCCGGACGATATTGAAAGGTCCCGAAGTCCTTACTTAGTAATAGTTAAAAGAAACATCCTTAATTTATTGAATATTGGTTGCCCAGAAACAATATTAGGATCTGACCGACATATTTTCAAAGGAATACGGCTGTGGCATAATACCTACTTCCGTGAGAATCAGATCTCTATGAAAATTTTATCTCCGGATAAAAATTTAATGTTTACAGAATCAACGTTTGTAATTCCTACATATTTATCTTTAAAATAATAAATCAATAGGTATAGGTACAAAAACTTGTCAGGTGACAACCCTCACAACTCGGTCATAAAACTGCGGCGCGCAAAGAAGATTCACGGTTCGTGCGCGGTTATAAGTTTCAATTTTGCTTGCAGGTGGCGAGTATAGGTATAATTTTATACCTAAATCTGACTTTTGTGAAGGAGTGAATTTTCTGTAGGGTAGTACTATTAGTTATTCTGTGGCGCTGGTAGCCTAGAGCGCGGGTTCAAACCCCGGCTCGTAACACTGAGTTAGGTATTCGGAACTTATGTACGAAATATCATTTGATTTTACCAGTCACGCTTCAGTGAAGGAAATTATCGTGAGGAAACCAACCTAATTCGAATAGGGCCTAGTTTATTTTCGGGGTCAAACGCTAGGAGGATGATACTAAAAAGGAATTCCGTGATAAACACACACATAAATGTATTTTTTTTGTCAAAAATGTTTTTATTCATGTAGGCATTGCAACAAGCACTTTCGAATCGTCAGTTCCGACTTTCGAAGCGATTATTTCTGAAAATATTCACTTAATCATAAATGTTCAAAGAAACCTCAATGTTATTTTGAAAGACCTATCGATTGATGTGCAACATGTTGATATTTGGTAAATTTTTTTTTTTTAATTTAGTTACATGATTCTGCAATTTCACTACATAACTAAATAGCAGCATGCTATATACACCTCAGGTCTAAATTTTATTTAGAATTATATATATTAAGATACGTCTTATAGTTTCCGAGTAAAATGGCTGTGACATATGGACGGACGGACAGACGGACATGACGAAACTATGAGCGTTGCGTTTTTGCCATTTTGGCTACGGAACCCTAAAAATAATATTTACATGTCAAAATGTATGATAATATTGATAATAATTTAATAATAAGATCGTCAAAACTTAAAAGATAAAAAAAAATGTATAATAAAATAAACTAGTCTAGAATGTTTCTAGAACAAAATCTATATGTCAGAAGGAAAATTTAAGTATATATTTTTTTAATAAACCTAAATGTACCTATTATTATACATTGTTAACAGTTGCAATTTAATCCCACGGCATAGCTTTTCTAACACGGTTCTTCTATTGCTCGTAGATTCTGCCTAAGCTTTCACGATGAAGTCCGCTACTTGGTACCAGAGGAACAGAAGTATGAGACAGCGTTGGCGTTGCAGGTTACTAACCTGCTCACACGGGCATATTGCTCACAAAGGTAAGTTATCACTATTTACTGTACTTAAAGAAGGGAGAAGACTTGAGACTCCTGCCTAAGCTTCTGTTATGAAGGAACTCTACCAAGGGCCTGTTAAACCAAAATTATATTTCCACGGTTTGCAAAAAACGTCTTAGGGTGAAGTTACATATATCAGCATCGAATCGCATTTTGTAATACAAAAACGCAATTTTGTATGAAGATGCGTCCGCATTAATTCACCCTTCCGCATCGATTCAGCTTCAGCATTAAATGCGTATAAGTGTAGCTATCCATTTAACATACTGAAGAATGCTCATTCATGATAAAGCATGAGAACGGCTGCTTAAGACGTGATACTATGAATAAAAAAGGACGAGGAAATATTGATTTTGCTGGTGCAAAAATATCCTTGCCCTTATGACATGGCTTCACCAATATATAGTGTAGTGATCATCAGCGGAAAGAGAATGCATGGGAAGAAATACACGCTAGGACAATAACGTTTATAATTGACCTATTCATAAAGGTTTTCAACTTCAACTGCGGTGTTACGTATAAGCGTATTAAAGCTTGTGTTGTGTTGGCATCCTTTAGCAGATAAAAGCATGCGATAGCATCCTATATCCCATAGCAGATAAAACCATGCGATAGCATACTTTAGCAGATAAAATCATGCGATAGCACCCTTTAGCAGCTGAAAACATGTAACAGCATACTTTAACTTGCGATGGTCGACCATTTCTAACTTGTAAGTTAGAAATGGTCGACCTGTTTTATTTGATATCAAACTCGACCATACTTTCTCAATCAACCAATCAAATTATGTTACTAGAAATATATTTAATATAACTATAATTTTGTCAAATTTCTTTACTAAAGTTATCGCGACCCAAAATGTTCAAGACCGAATGTGCCCCTAAATTTGATTGTAAGGCACGCTCAGTCGATTAACTTAATATCTTTTCCAGAGTCGGCATAAACGATCTCCCGCTCTCCGTGGCCTTCTTCACGTCAGTCGAGGTTGACCAAGTCCTAAGGAAGGAGGCGGACGTATGTTGCACCACTCCCTCCAATCCTCACGGGTTGGAGAAAGGGTACGGGATCCGTAGTGGGGAGTCGTTGAATATTTACCAAGTCATTGATAGGTGTAAGGGTAAATAAATAGTTTTTGATATGTCAGTTATTTTCATTTCCTGCGTTATAAAATTACCTTCTCTTATATGCGCTTTGCATCATCCGAAATTTTATAAGCGTATCCTGTTTTTTAGTCTTTTTTTTTTCTTGGTTTCGATAAGTAGCAATCGATTGTGTTCGTTATCGATTGTAAATGCAAGTTTAAGTGTTTACACACGTGCCTTAAATAGCTGTGTTTCGTAGACAAATGTCACTGTGACAGTTCTTATCTTGTAGAGACTGACAATTGACGTAAAACTCGTTGATCTTCTCGTTCTGTAAATATTTGAAATAAGCCTTACGTGATATGCAAAACGGTTCAGTTTACTATGCAGTCTCTTTGTCAGGAGCTTTGAAATAGGTTATTGTTATTACAAACAACTACACGTTTCATTTCAAATCGTGACTTCTCTTGGCATGATTTTGAATAATCTAATAAATTAAGCAAAATTTTCAATTTTTAACTGGTACAAAGAGTAACTCAGAAGTAGACTAAATATTATTTTGGCTCAAATAGTTCATTGCAGTTATCAGTTACTATTGTTTGCATCATGTCTAAAGTTACTAAAAGGAAACATGTGATGAACGAAGCTTTATGGGAAGATTTTGAACTTCCCAAGGAAAACCAAAGCGTCGTCAAAGTTTTAAAAAGTATGGGGAACAATTTACATCGGGTACTTATGTTATTACTGCTGATATCTTTTGTTTACATTTTAACATAACCTTAATTTGTATAGTCTTTGTATCTTTTTATTACATTTTCCATAACAAGTTTCAACTTTTCAACAAGTTTCAATTTATAATTTAATATGTTTTTTTAGATAACTACACCAACAGGAGAAGAATATTTAGTATCTATGCCAATAAAATTTAGAAAAAATATATGGGTGAAAAGAGGAGATTACATACTTGTGGAACCTATTCTAGAAGGCAATAAAGTGAAAGCGGAAATAGTTAAAATAATGAATAAGGACTCTATTAAATATTATAAAGAAAATAAGGTGTGGCCGAAGGAGTTTGAAGACAGTAAAACTGATGTGAAACAAAATAATGATGAGTTGTTTGAAAACACAAATAGAAATAGGATCCAGTATCATAGTGAATCTAGTGATAGCAGTTCAGACTCAGACGGAAGTAGTAATGAGGAATAAAAGTATATTTATTTATTTTGGTTTTTTATTGAAGCAAAAAAAAAACATTCTGATTTAACACTTTCGCAACTGGGCAAAATTTTTAACAATACCCCAGAAACCGACAGAACCCGCCAGGTGGGCCACAACGTGCAACGCAATGCCGCACGCCACGTGCCTGGCATCTGAGCAAACATTACGAGTGCCTACCAGGCGGGTTCTCGGTAGTCAAAGTGTTAAGGCATAACAATTAACCATCATTCCATTAGCTATACTTATAAATGTTATATTAATAGTTAAATAATATATTCATTCTATATTTTTTATTATTTTTTATTTATAAGTTTATTGCAGACAACAATGATCCAATAGTAACTATTCTTAATATTGCATATGTATTTTAATAAGTTACACTTCAATCATTTATAAATTATTTTATATCTGCTTCAACATCATCATTCACAATATATTCATATATTCTCTTAATCAAATCAACAGATTTCACTTTGGCCCAGCCCTCTGTCTTTATAATCAGTTTAGCTTGCCCATCCTTTATGAATTCAAGAGTCAGTTGCTCAAGTGTGCTTGCGGAATGCAGTCCCGCCAACTGCAACGTTTCTATAGCATTCTCTACAGTCAATTTCTTGTGTAAAGCTTCCTCACACAAGCTTTTCAGTCTGTTAAGTTGGTAGTAATCTGCGGCCGCCAATAATCCTTCCGGATTTTCATCTACACTCGGAGCTTTATCAGTATAAATAAAAGTCAATACCTCCCGTAAAATCTCAGAGTCAAGAGGAGATTCTAAAACATTTGTATGACATTCTATAGTATTATGCTCAAAATGCGCTTTCAATACAGTGCTCCGACTTGCCAGAACAGCCTTGTGTACTTTAAATTCAAGCCCTTCCGCTGATTTCATGATGACATCGGAGAATATCCCAGTCTCAAGCAAGTTTTCAAAGTCATTACTTAGCTGGGCTGCAGGTATGTGCGTCCGGTCAATTCTAATATCATTTGTAATCATGAATTGGAATTTTAGCCTTAATGTTCCATCACTGAGCAGTATAATATCCCGTTCATTTACAATATCTCTTTTGTACAGAGTTGTCAAATACTGCCATTTATTCGCCTGGACTGTGTTATAGTCTTTCTCAATCACAGAGCGCTCCTCATACCGTTTCAAGCATATAGTCAAGATACATTTCAGAAAAACAGGACTGGGGGATAAATAATAAATCTCAATCAAATTATTGTCTCTTCCTAAAAACTGCATCTTCAACTGAAATTTTGGCTCCTTTAATTCAATTTTAGAATCTGAACTCTCAGTCCTGAATTCTCTTGTTGTCTTGTGCTCCAATAGATTTATGAAATTTGGTATAGACCATATTATTGTATTTATTTTCCTCTGGCCTTCTGTTCGTGACGAGTAATTTATACAAGACATATTCGACGTTTTAATTACACACTTTAGAGTTAATTACACCAGTTACTGCACTTATTAATGATAATTGAGAAGTGAAAAACGCAACAACGAAGTGTAAGTAATTGATAATGATAATTCATAAAATTTGTAATTTATTTGGAGTTATTTATTGATTGTAACGTTCGAATACTTTGCTCGATTTTTTTTAATTAACCTGTCGTCTCCCAGGGCTCAGCGAAATTTTGTTACCGCCCTTTGACGGGCCCGGATATCTCCGGCCAAATTTTTCTTGCCCGTGTCTACCGCTTCGCCGCCACCGCATGTACCCCTTAATCCCCACGGTAATTTGTGTTGACGCGAGCAAACCACTTGACCCAACGTTATCGCTCGTTTTTTACTAAAGCGTTTATACTCAGCAAGGTGAATGTATATATTTTTTTAAAGAGCAACAGACTTTACGTTGTATATAAATACTTTAGGTACTCAGTATATTTTTACGACGTAATACGTGTTTATATTACAGGAAGGGAAAAAATGCGGTACTGTCGGAAAATCGCAAAAATAAATAAGATTTCCAATTATAACTGCATGTTATTTATTTATTCTGAGTCTCTAACATATAGGCCATCAATAATTATACATAACATGAAGGACTACATGTAAAAATATATCTTTTTTTGTATTTGAACACCAAACAACATGAACTTTGCGTGAAGACGGGATTTCAACTGGCCATAACTTGTCGTGTATATACTGGGTGAAGTTTTGGTTGGTACCCATGTGTTGCTCACTTCGTTACGCTTGAATTAGCACACAGCCAATAGAATATAAACTGTATTTCTTTTAAAATAAAGTATTTTTTCACTTGTGGGTGCGAGGCCGGAGATCTCCGGGCCCGTCAATTATAGTAGTGCAAAATGGAGGCCGGAGATCTCCGTGCTCGTCAAACTACGGAGAAAAATGGCGCGAGATTCATGTCAATTAGTGGGGCGCGATATGTAGGCCGGAGATCTCCGGGACCGGGAGACGACAGGTTAACGATAACTTCATCAATATTGATTTTAAAGCCAATTTAGCAGATGTACCGTCGAATGTAATTGTGACTATTATAAAAAAATAAATAATTAATTGCTTATGCAATAATTGCGCAACGATTCTTAGATTCTGTAAAAATAAATTAAGTATTATTTTATGATCACATTTTGATATTTATGATTAGATTTGAGTTTCTGAACGTTCGTTTTAGAGCTCACTGTCAAAGTGACTTTCTTTTCGTTTACAAAGCTATTCAAATACAATTTATTTATAGAAGAAAATGTCCTCCAATTTTCAGGCATAGACGGTTATCATAGCTGAGAAGATTTTGTTCCTACATTTTACGTTAAGATTAAAATTTCCGGTCATTTCATTTCAATACAAATCTAGAATTTAGCGTAATAAAATTAATTTTACATGATTTATTTAGCATGCTTTATAAATGAACAACAAGGTCTTGATTGACGTTGAATTATCGCTTTCGCATCGCAAATCGCACTTTATTTCCTATTGTTTTGGAAAGGTCTGTCTCGTAAATAATCTTTATCACTTTATCTAATCAAATAATGGTTTTTTGATCACGAATAAATCGTGTAGATATACAAGTGCTACTAGATAATGTATTAGGTAGTCAATTCATCAAAGCGTAACGTCGCGAGTGGCTGGGTTAATTTATAGTTCCTTTATGTTTCGACAAATGTGATTCGGTGACGCTATGGAGGATTATAAGTTTCTCTTTAAAGTGGTGCTAGTTGGAAATGCTGGTGTTGGGAAGACATGCCTGGTGCGGAGGTTTACCCAGGGACTGTTTCCCCCTGGGCAGGGTGCGACGATCGGAGTGGATTTTATGATAAAAACAGTGGAAGTTGATGGCGAGAAAGTGAAGGTGAGGCTTAATTACGATTTTGGACAATAGTTGCGTCATTTGTATTGTTTAAGTAGGTGTTTTATACGATTGTGTGCCATATGTTTGTTTCCCGTTTGAGGCACCTGTTAATGAGTCCTTGAAGTGTTCCGTTTTCTCACTTCGTCAATAATTATATATTAAGTAAACATAAAAAAATATGTTTAGGTGTTCCTCTTAAAACTTACTAAAACTCAAATAACTACATTAGTAGGGTTTCCTCTCAGTACAAAAGTGAAAAAATTGTGCGCATTGAGAAAAAGTTGTGAATTTTTGAGCATGGATAGAGTGCCCTACGATGGATATTTTTTAGTATTGGAGGTCCATAAAATTTTTGGACCTTCACATCAAAATCAGGAGCCCCATGCAATATGTTATTACTCTCTGCTATGATAATGTCTCCTAGGGGTTGTGTGGTATCATTTCCGTATAAAACGGGTATGCAGAATTTATTTTTGATATTAAAAAAGTAAAAATCCATATTTAAAAAACGTTCTGCGATGAGGAAAAACACAAAAAAAAAATTATATTTTAGAATGTTGTATAAGTAATAAACAGCATTTTTTTGTATATTAAAAAAATGTTATAAGGAGGCATATTTAATGCAGTTTTTAAATATATACAATTTAAGGCCTTTACAGTACAAAAACTATGTGAAAAAAATCATTTGCATCGTGGTGTATATGTTTTCTCCATAGTAAGTATCGAAAATCAAAGTGAAACATGAACATCCGTAGCGTATTGACCTTAAATGTATGTATTGTTTATTATTAGTCGCTGTTGCTCAGAATACCTTCTACAAAATGCAGAAATGGAAAAAAAGAATTAAAAAACACATTTGTTCCAATTATAACGATTAATACTTAAGTTACTTTAGTATAAGGAAATATGTGTTTTTTCACTCTTTTTTTTTCATTTTGTAGAAGGTATTTGAGCAAATACGTCTGTATGACAGACGTATTGGAAATGGGTGGAAGCAATACTGGAACCTAAAAGAGGTTATGAAAAATAAGGAAATGAGTATGACCATAAAAAGGAAATTGTTCGATACCTGTATACTTCCTGTTCTAACTTATGGTTGCCAAACATGGGCACTAAACAAATCCCACTACAATAAGCTAGAAATTTGTCAAAACGCTATGGAGAGAAGTATGATGGGAAAGCGACTATCTGACAAAGTTAGAAATATAGATATAAAGAAATGTACTAAAACAAAAGATATTACTACAACAATTAAGAAATTGAAATGGAAATGGGCAGGTCACACAATTAGAGGGAGAGAAAAGTGGTCTAAAACAATAATGTACTAGTTTACTGGAGACAAAAAGAGGAAGCGTGGCAGGCCAACAAGAAGATGGGAGGATGAGATTAAGAGGGCAGCAGGAGGTTGCTGGACTAACAAAGGATAGGGATAAATGGAAAGAGTTAGGGGAGGCCTTTGCCTACAAAAGGCATACAGATAGAACTTAAATATATATATGTTTACAACAAAATGAAATGTAGTTACAAAATACTTACCTGAAATAAAGGCTATTTCAATTCAATTGAATTCAATTTGAGCAAAATTGACTTAATAAGCAATACATACATTTTAAGGTCAATTCACTACGGATGTTCACATCGTCGTCGGACATTCATCACGGATTTTCCATACTTATAATGGAGAAAACATATACACCACAACACGAATGTTTTTTTTTCGCGTAGTTTTTGTGTAGTAAAAGGTTTAAAATTGTATTTATTTAAAAACTGCATTAAATATGCTTCCTTATGATATTTTTTGTATTTAAAAATAAATGATATTTATTAGTTATATAATGTTCTAAAAAATAATATTTTTTTGAGTGTTTTTCCTCTCTGCAGAGCTTTTCTTTTAGTTTCCATTTTTACTTTTTTATTATCAAAAATGAATTCTGTATGTCTGTTTTATACGGAAATGATACCACACAACCCTTAGCAGCCTTAACCAGAGAGTAATAACATATTGCACGGGACCCCTGATTTTGACGTGAAGGTCCAAAAATTTTACAGGCCTCCAATACTAAAAAATATTCATCGTGGGGCACTCTATCCATGGCCAAAAATTCACAACTTTTTCTCGATGCACACAATTTTTTCAAATTCAAGCTCTGCTACATTGAGATTAGTCATAAAAACTTACCACCTTACATAATAATTTTTTTGTAAGGTAGTTTTGGATATGTGGCTACAGTTACGAGCACATATGACCCTGAGTGTCATACTCTATGATACAGGCATTGTTCTTACAGTACAATCAATGCTGTAAAAATATACTGTAATAGTTTCAACAGATCAAATATTGACAATATTTTTATACAAATTAGCATTCATATTTCAGTATCTCAATAGTGGATGTATACTTTTTGTATTCAAGTTGGCTAATCCGTTCAATAACGTCTGTATGTTCTTACCTAAATTACATTTTAGAATACCTATAAAATATTGTAAAGGCGGGGCACTATTTCAATTTTATAGTTATACTGGTAACAATCCCTGGTTACAACATCTACTTATAGCGGTTACGGACACTCAGACATTTCCAAATAATGTTACAGCTACAAATATGGGACACAGCGGGCCAGGAACGGTTCCGTTCCATCACACAGAGCTACTATCGATCAGCACACGCACTAATACTTGTGTACGACATATCTTGCCAGCCGACCTTCGACTGTCTACCTGATTGGTTGCGGGAGATCGAGGAATATGCCAGTAACAAGGTGCTGAGGATATTAGTAGGTAAGTTAACAGGAGAGTTGATTGACATATAATTTTTACATGCATTTATTTAGCTTAACCCCGTATATGTGGTTCAAATCATGTAAGTTAAATTTCTACCACTTCACGGTGTCTGATTGAGATGAAATTTGATATACTTCCGTAATTTACATGTAAATGCTATCTACTAGGTCAGTAATAAAAGTGGGTACCAAAGAAAATATTTTTGGAAGTTACTTGTTCACTTTTTAGGGCCCATGAACAGGCAGGGGCGTATTTACCCTATTGGCCAAGAGGGCCACGGCCCGGGGCGGCAGGCTGCCAGGGGCGGCGCGAGCCGCCCCGTGTGCTTGGTTCTGGGCGCCTTTTTCGATGCTGAACTTCAGTTAGGTACAGGCTCATAAGGCCTAAGAGTAATTTTAAACAAACAATTTCAAAACGCCACAATCTAAATAAACATAAAGGGCGTTATTCTGTACTTATGTCGTCTTTTCATCTCTGCCATTACCTTGTATTAGTTGTATCACATAAAGTAAACTGCAATTTTTCCTAAAAGGGCGGACAATATAACCATACCTGGTTATTTAACTAAGCTTCCGTTTTCAGTCAGTAAACTTAATCAAGTTCATTAAAAGCTGATCGTTGAGAATCCGCGATACGGGTCTATAATCTTTCCTGATCTTAGCGTTCGTCCAATCTATAATATATTTATAGTATATTTTGCACCCTCCAGAAACTCGGTCGTCAAGGTAGTGGGAATGGTAGTTTCGGTATGGGTAATGGTTGGGAAAGATGGATAGGCTACGACTACAAGCCTATTGGACCGGGCGGCCACTGTATGATCACTTGCTTACCTCATCGAGGAGCAGTTTGGAACCTTATTCAACGAAAAAAAAATGTAGGTCACAAATCACTCACTCGGACAGCTCTCAGTCTGGTCCGTTCCGTTTTTGGACACTTTTAGTGGTGCAATTTTTGGGGTGTTTTTACTTCTTCGAGGTGATTGCTAAAGCCTAGTCCGTTCCGTTTTCGGATACTTTTAGTGGTACAATTTTAGGGGTGATTTTCCGTCTGTAGCCGAAATTTACGGCCCTATATTAATAAAATGTGCAAAAGGCGTCAACGAGGTGTTTTTAGGGTTCCATAGCCAAAATAGCAAAAACGGAACTCTTATAGTTTTGTCATGTCCGTCTGCCTGTATATCACAGCCATTTTACTCCGAAACTTTATGACGTATCTTAATGAAATTTAGACATAAGATGTATTTTGTATGCCGCTATTTAATTAAATTGCAGAAAAAAATATTTTTAGGGGAAAAACTTTTTTTACCAAATATCAACGTCAATCGATCGAAAATAAGATCGAGGTTTCTTTGATCATTCTTTGATTAAGTTAATATTTTCAGAAATAATCGCTTTGAAATTCAGAAAAATTGTGTCTCCCCCTCCCTGTAACTTTTTAACCGTAAGTCCAAAAAATATGAAATATTTGAGAAGATGCGCCTTTGCACATACTTGGTTTAGCCATTTGTGAGTTATTTCAAAAAAACTTTCGTAGGCATGAGATACGACCTTTTGGGATTAGTTTGTTTACATTATGCGTGGTCCGGTTGGCCGGTTTTTTCCACATTTGACCGTACACTAAGGGTTCAGAGTCTCAAGAAATTTTTTATATTCTGTCTGGTTAAGTAACAGGGGCGGCAAATTTTTCTGGCCCGGGGCGCCTAATTTCCAAATACGCCTCTGTGAACAGGACTCTGTTGTAATTACAACAGAGTTGAAGAACTGAGTAACATAACATATTTTACAAAATTGTGACATAAAACTAAAAGTCCTGATTCATGAATGTTTTAATGTGCAATAAATTATTATTAGTATCATACATAACACATACCGGTAATAGATAGATAACTTTCCAAATGTTACTTAATAAAATAACTAACATACGTGAGAGGCATAATAGCACTATATTTATAGTATTATAGCTATTTATTTAATACAATCTGTGAGAAAATTTACTTATTCACATATATTGAGAAAAACTAAGCAATTGCTAATGCCAATCATGTAATATTCAACAAATTAAATACAATACAGTCAGCATCAAATACATCGCTGGCAAAATGGCCAAACATCCTGCAACAAATCTTTTTTACCTTAGAAACAAAATTGGAAATAGCTAAACAAATAAGTATGGTTGACTGGTAGAGAATGCCCTCTGGCATTAAGTCCGCCCTTTGTACTTTGGATTATTGTGCAATAAAGTTTAAATAAATAAATAATGAATGAAAGATTGATTCATATCTGTCACTAGCGGAGATATGTATGACTCATATCGCTCAGTGGATCTGTTAGCATCGCATCTGTGCCTGCCCATCCAACTAGTAGACAGTGGTCCCACCGCCAGCTATCGGCGAGCTCGGCGATTAACTAGTAAAATTATGTACTAGAAACAGTTGAAAATCGGCAGGAGGCTAGTAAAAATTCTATGGAATTATCGCTTACTCGCCGGGTGGTGGGATAGTGTCCTCGCGGGCAGTGTGAACAGCCAGCGATGAACTATAAATATATATCTCTCTCTTTTATTTACACGGAAGTGATTATCTTTTGTTCGTTTCTTGGGCTAGAAAGTAGCCGATAGCTCATAGCATACTCGCTCGCGGTGGGACCAGTGCCTCACTCGTTTGACTCGGCCGGCTCATTCGAATCATGAGCGGGAAAGAGCGAGCAAGTAACACTGTAAACACTGCGATAGATGATTTACTGAGCGAGTTAACTTTTCAGTGAGTTGAAGAGTGAGTGAGTTGAATCAAAATATATAGTTCATTCACTGACTCGTGAACGACACATGTCTATGTTGTACCATGGATTTATATGAAGTGGATCGAATACTTCGGTCACAAAGTGAGGCCGAAAGAGAAGGTTATCTAGGGGACTGCGTCTCGTTTTGACTAAGGAGGTAATTACGTCATCAGACAATCAAAAAGTCAATATGTGTCAAATATGACAATTTTGTAACGAGTGCGAGTGAGACACCGCCCCCTACTATTATGCTCTCTATCGGACCGGTTTTACTAATTTTTACGAGTCATCTATGAACGACTGTTTTACTCGGTAATAAGGTTCAACTGTGGTTAGGGAAAAAGTGTAAGAATTAGATCCACTTCATATAAATTCATGTGTTGTACACGCTCTTACTCGTAGGTCGCGACCGGCTGCATAAACCGCTGCTCGGCGTACCGCTACCGCTGTCATCCAAAACAGATTCATTCAAGTCTATACGTTTTGATCTTTAGTACAGTAAAGATACGGTTGCGTCAAACATTAATTTATAATAGCCTGTTTTTTTGATGATTCATTCTTATGGAATATTTATAGATAATATATGCAAAAACCCTACCAACTTTTCACCCGGAAGTAGTTAAATATGTAAAAAAAAAATATTTTTTTTTAAATATTTTTATTTACAATAATATCAATTATTTTTATTTGTAAATATGACGATATTTAAGTCTTCTTTCTGTTTAAAGCGAAAAACAAGAAACCGTGTCCATGTAAATCCACACAAATAACAAAATGTACGGTGCGGGCGATCTATATCCTAATTCGTTAGAAACAAATAGTAATAATTGGTAGTTTGTTCTTACACATTTTAAATGACTTAGAAACGATATATTCATTAAAATCCTACAAGAAAAACGCTTGTAATATGTGTGTACATATTTGTGGCGGTTAGCGAATAACGATATTTTGTAGGATTACATTGCGTAAATAATACATGTATCATGATATATCCGCTACACTAAAAATATTAGCTATTATTCATTCTTTCCAATTCCCCATACTAGCCGCCCGTAAAATGACTGTAGTAGTCACGTAGTCGCGCAGCCCGCTGTAAGCGATTCCCCGCTCTGCATGGCACGATTAAATTGTGGAGATTTGAATGAACTTGTTTTGGAGGACGCAACGGCCGTTCGCCGTGCCGCTGTTCGCGACGCCGTAGAGTGGGAACACTCGGAACAGTCGACGCCAATATGCATGTTTAATTTTGTATCTTATGCCTTTCTAATAAAACGTGTTAACATATCTTTGACGTCGACTATACTTTCTTTTAACAGCCATCTACATCTTATGAATTTGATTTTAATACCTACACGATAATTGTACCTATATGTGACGTCACAAAAGTTGAGCCTGCCCCCCACGCCCTGTCCCACTTTATTTGACTTTATTGACCACGTACCTTCCCCTTATTGGTGACGTATTCGAAATTATCAAGATAATTATGATCTCAGGCATTTATCGCGATAATTATCTCCGTTATAGATTTTTTTTTCAATTATAGTTCAACTACAAATGTTGAAATTCACGCGTGATATTATTTTTTGTGCCTTCCGCCTTTACAAATTTTGGGTTATTATCAAATCGATAATTATCAGACATAAAAATCACGATAATTATCAAGTTAAATATCATTGATAATCATCCTTTCGAACCCTGTGTAATGAACAACTGTTGTTTGAACAAGCAATTCACAATCTTTCCTAAATGTTTTAGGTAACAAAACGGACCGCGAAGACCGCGAGATCCCGCGACACATCGGCGAGGATTTCGCGCAGCGGCACGGCATGTACTTCCTGGAGACCTCCGCTAAAGAGGCCGAGAATGTGGAGCGACTGTTCATGGAGATCGCTGTGGAACTCATGGAGGTAACACTATACTGATTTAAAAGAGGCTTTTATTTTATACTAGCTGGTAACAAAAATGACCGCGAGACCCCGCGTCATATCGGAGAGGACTTCGCGCAGCGGCACGGCATGTACTTCCTGGAGACCTCCGCTATAGAGGCCGAGAATGTGGAGCGACTGTTCATGGAGATAGCTGTGGAACTCATGGAGGTAACACTATCACTACCAAGAAGATTTCATACTAACTGGTAAAAAAATCCAATGAACTAACGTCATAGGCATTGATTTTTACTAAAGCATTTGCCATCTGATCTTCCAACCCAGAGGGGAAAATAGGCCTTATTGGGATTAGGTCCGGTTTCCTCACGGTGTTTTCCTTCACCGAATAGCGTCTGGCAATTATGGCCATGATATCTCATACATACGTAAGTTCCGAAAAACTTATTGGTACAAGCCGGGGTTTCACAGAGGACCCACTGGACCCAGTGTGTTGACGATGAGGGACCCTCTTGTTCCTTTAGCCATCAACACAGTGAATCCTTCTTTTAGTAAAGGGTTGGCAACGCGCATGTGACACCGCTGGAGTTGCCGGCGTCCATAGGCTACGGGTAGCTGCTTACCATCAGGCGGGCCGTATGCTTGTTTGCCACCGCCGTAGTATATAAAAAAGCTTAGAATGCTCACTTCATACAATTGGTTATTAACTCGAAAGCCTGACATTATGAAGGCTTGACGAGTAAGGGTACTGATGAAAGAGTAGGCAGGGGGTGTAAATACCAAGTTTTACAACGGGTCAACGGGCGCCCTATACACGCCCCCCGCTCCTCCCTCAGTCTCTCAGTCATCTAGCCTTCACTATGTCAAGCTTTCGAGCTAATAACCAGTTGTATGGAGTGACCACTCTATGCTTACTTGTTTCTATGCTTGTTATGGTAAGTTTCTAAAACAGGGTATAGGGTTTTTATGTAGGGTTCCAAATAAAACACAGTAGAAACCGTTTATAAGCTGTGGGGTTTTAAACCTCCATTAGGCGCGTCCACACCTAACGCACCGCCTCGCCAGGAAATTGCCGCGCGAAGCAGCTCGGCTATTGGACGTGCCTCGCCCGAGGCATTGCACCTTGCACGTCCACACTAACCGAGATGCCTCGCGCGGCAATTACCTCGCGAGGCGGTGCGTCAGGTGTGGACCCGCCTATTGAGTTACCTTATCACCGTGGCTTCATTTTTTGTGCGGTATCAAATCAAACCGTATGACTGACTCATTTGAGGGGAATGACTCATTCGGAATCATCAAAGGTCAACTATGGTTAATCGAATCAAGAATCGATTGCTACTCGGTAATTTGATTTCGACAATGATTTCAATTGACAGTAAAACCACTGCTCCTATAATAAATGAGGTAACACGTTATTTCTAATTTGTTGCTTTATAATAATACTAGCTTTTGCCCGCGGCTTCGCTCGCGTTAAATTCGGGGTAACACGGTTCCCCTTTGCCCCCCGGAATGCTCCATACAAACTTCCACTCCCCATTTTAGGACAGTGGGGGGTTAGAAAGAGACAAAAAGTAGCCTATGTCACTCTCCATCCCTTCAACTATCTCCGCTTAAAAAATCACGTCAATTCGTCGCCCCGTTTTGCCGTGAAAGTCGGACAAACAAACACACACATACACTTTCCCATTTATAATATTAGTATGGATCTTATCTTTTTATCATGTATTTTTTTCTCTACTGTGCTGTTTTTTTGAGGTGTGCAATAAATCATTTATTCATTAATTCATTTATTCAATAAAATGAAATGCAACTAGCTAGAAAGTAGAAAACCACAGCCAAATAGCACTAAACCCTACTCATAGTGTTGTGTTCCTGCTGGTGAGTAAAGTTGCCAAAGAGCTCAAAGAGGACCCAGTGTGTTGATGATGGAGGGACCCGCTTGTTCCTTTAGCCGTCAAACAGTGACTCCTCCTTTTTGTAAAGGGTTGGCAACACGCATGTGACATCTCTGGAGCTGCTTACCAGGCGGGCCGTATGCTTGTTTGCTACCATCGTGGTATATAAGAAAAACTGGATTTTTTTAAATACTTTGAGTTTTGATATAAATCCGTTCAGCGGTTTAAGCGTGAAGAGGTTACAGAAAGACAGACATACACACTTTCGCATTTATATTAGTATGGATTTCTTTCTAGACATTGTAATCCTTTTTTTCTTTCTCAAGCTTGTTTTCTCTTTCCAGCAAGCGAAGTGCAAGGAGCTACCAAAGTACGACGGCAGCTTAGGGCCCATCAACGGTAAGACGACGTCTGTCGGCGACACGTCCTGTTGCTCGCGTTCCTAAGAGTGCAACCTAAGTGGCCGCTCGAGCGTCTGGCGTCGCGTCCATAGCAAACACATGAAAACTTATGTAAGTGACCTCAGTAAACGCTGGTTGCGGCGTCGAATGTTCGCCACTGGGCCGTATAATAAACCAATGTGACGTGGTGGGTATCTGTGGCAGGTCGTCGGCAAATTAACCTTATTACAACTGATTAAGGTATATCTATGGTTAGTTTTGTTACTATCACTTATACGGTGAGTTCATATCACCTTAGGGAACGTACTAGGGCTCCCGGTCGTATCCGGGTCTCGTGTACCCGTTTCTGAATAACACGCTACACCGTTTTCTGGCCCGTTTCGCACGTGTAATTAAGAAACGTGTAGTTAAGATCCGTTTCTACGGGTAAACGGGTAGCCGAAGAAGCGTTTCTTAAATACACGCGGATCTGGAAACGTCCTTGACGAGTGGCTGGAGGTACGGGTCGAAACGTGTCTAGTCGTTTAAAAGCTACAAATAAAATTAAAATAAACCTTATTTCAATCGGTTCTGACTACTTCGGACCCGTTCGGGCCGGTATTAACTACCCGTGTACCCGTGAAAACGTGTCTTGGAAACGGCTCCAGGAAACGTTTCCAAGAGACGGCGGTTCGTGTAAACCGGTTCCTTAGCACCGCCGGTCTTAAGTACACGGGTATACGTCTCCGCGTGTAACACGTGTAGCGGCAGCTCTAGAACGTACCCATACTACGTGACAATTTTTTTCCAAATTTTCATCCCCTCCCCCCGCGGTGACCAACCGTAGTATATACCAAGATCCCCCCACCCCTCTGGTTGTCACGTAGCAATTCATAAATATTGTTTTTTGCAAACAGAAAGTAAAAACAATATAATTTGGCGCGTAACGCCTAGAGGTGCGTGCAATCCATAATTAAAAAGTACGATTACGTGGCCCAAACCTAACCCCCCCCCCCTTGTGACCAAGAGTAGTTTTTTGACAAAACTACTCTTGTTACTGTTTTTCCCTCCCCCCTAAATGGGTCACGTAGTATGGGTACGTTCCCTGAGAGTTTTTGTAAGTGCTACCAAAGTGTCCGAACTACGACATCAGCTTATTGTGCGTACACGGCTGACTGTAGATAAGATTTATACGCGGTCTTGGCACTTTTTTTTTTTCTTGTCTTATTATGTAAACATACGTGAGTCAATCTAGACATCGTAAGAGCGTTTTCATCCTATCCGATCCGATATCGAATGTCGGAAGGTCAAAGGAAAAAAGAAGCTGCTAGAGAGTATTACTAAACCGCGATTAGGAAGGGATTGAGATAGCTGTCAATCCATATTAATTTTGACGTAAGTGTATGGCAAATTTGTCAAGTCTAATCCCATTCTCATCGCGGTTAAGTAGTACCCTATGGCATTAATCTGCCTTTTTTGCGTTAGTTTCTTTTAAGCAATGGACATTTAGTGTTTTAAGAAAAAAATATAGAAATTACAAATTAAGGGTACACGGAAAGAACATGTCTAGTCACATTGACAACATTTTGAGTTATAACCATAGATATAAAATGGCGCTTGTCGCTAAAAGATAAACGAAGTGCGCAAAAGAGAAACCAACACGTATATGAACATTCCACGAGTGCAAAAGAGACACACGATCATTTTGAAGGAGTGACAGCTTTTGAATTTGGGTAGTCAGCTTACGTACCCACATCGTGACAGCTCATATTTTAGCGTGGAAAATATAAAACAATCGTGAATAAAATAACTTGGGATGAAAAAGGAGAAACATGGTGTCGTGTTGTGTTCCAGATTGGACTATTACTCATAGGAAATACCCAAGTAATTACTCATTTCACAGGTTTACATGATATTCCGATCGATGTCTTTGAAACAATATTTTGTCATATTAGCAAAATAAATCGTGTAAGTATTTACTAGATACTATTAATTATTAGTGTTTCGTATACTGTGTGCTAATATTTTATCATAATAGTTAATATTCATGATTATTTTGTGTAAAAACCGAAACATTTATTCTACGCTAGGGATTGACAAAACGTTTTAGGGACTTATATCGATAACTGTTCGATATGAAAATTATAATTATTGTTTCATTAAAAATCCAATGAATAAATTAATATTATATTCACATTACGCCATTACGTAAGACGATTAAATAAGAACCTTATTATATCCGGTTTTAAACGGGTATTTTTATTATTAAAGATTGTTTTACCTTGCAGTATTATTTCATTCAAATATGGCGCTCAACACATTTAGCGGAACTCGCTACCATAGTCAAAAAGCAGCGGAAAACGGAAATCGGGCTGAATATTGTATATGGGCTCCATACAAAAATTCAGCTCCCGTAAAGAATTTTCCGACTTTTATGCTGCGGCTGATTTTTATTTATGATAGCTGGATTCCGCTCAAGTGTGTGCCGCGCCTAAAAGCGACTAGTCAAACGATTAGAACGAGATAAAAATATAGTTGGAATGAGAGGTCAGCTGTCAAAATGGTCGTGCGATCAATCGAATGCGCTTTCGACCGGCGACTTGAAATTCCGTTTTCCGTTGTATGAAATATTTGAAATTATTTTAGGAAATAATCTTGTTCACTTAATATTTTTAATTTAATAATAAATAATTTTGTTTATTTTTTTTAAATACTAAATAATATATTATTTGCTTAGAAAAAGCAAACTAGTTATTAACTATTTAATTAGGTAATGTAATAATATTAGTCGAACGTCGGTCTGTAGTGTGAGAGAGCCAACTGGCGGAAAAATATTCGGAGGGCCGACCGAATGGGAAGAGGCACGGAGAAAGAAGAATAATATTAGTCGAAAATGTACGTGAAATTAAACGTCAAGTTGGCAGTGGGGATGTCAACTGACGTCATAGTGTAAACAGCTATTAGACATGGCAATTTGTAGGCCCCAACCTGTTGTGTACCCTGCCTCTCCCTCACCCTCCTTCAGCTCCCTACGGGCCCTACCTCCTATTACACCTCCCAACACAACAGGTTGGGCCCTACAAATTGCCATGTCTAATAGCCGTTTCACTACTTTGACTAAGGTAAAATCTATAATTCAGCGGAGTGATTTGACAGAACTTTACATACATTTGACAACCGCTTTGTATGCAGAGAGCTGTCAAATTACTCCACTGAATTATTAATTTTATCTTAGTCGCTTACGTCTGTAGAGGCCTTTAGAACGTATCGATAAGAAAGTCAAATACCGATAGCTAATTAACCTATTGTATTTGGCATCACTATTTTACGCTCACATAGACAATTTAGACACATACATGGATTTCATTTTTTTGCCACACTTTTGATCGTTGACAAGCATTCTTTGTCATCCCATTTCTCTGGTTATAACGCTTTTAAAATTTGGAACGATTCAATTAACCATACTATTTTCGTAACTAGATGGTTTTTATGAGTTAAGAAGTGGATATACGTTAACATTTACATCTGTAACAGAAGTTGTTACTAATACTTCATTTCAAGCTCTACATTTTGATATAAAAATCTCATTTTACAAAAAAAGCGACTAGACATGTTCTTTCCGTGTACCCTTCAAATGTTAAATTTGTTGTCTTCCTGGTCCTATCCGATATCGGATCGGATAATATGAAAGCGCACTTATGCTATTTATTTTTGAGATTCGTTCCTTCGATTATAGAAGATAATTTTGATAGAAATTGTTTTTTTATTTCAGTGGTTACTTGGTTGAATTCAATACTTTGCGAGTTTCTTTAATTGCATACCAACATTTTAAGTTTATAGTCCCAGAGAAAAGTGTGGTTAATGTGAGTTATAATGTCTTTGAGAAGTGTTTACATGATAATGATAAGACAAGTTAAGGATGCATTCGGTATAGCTTTTCATGTCGTCAACTTGACTCTACATTGTCATTTACATAGCTGGGCACCATTAATCCGTTAACACATACCGTATGTATCAGAACGAAAGGCAAAGAAAGAGACCCATTAATGTTTAGACCATAAATATGATTATGGTGCCGGGCTTATGCAAATTTAGCATCTTTTAATGGTAGTGAAAAAATAATAATAATAAACAATTATTTTATTACCTCCTGTATTATTTATTTACAGTGTTATCAATGACAACAAATAAAATGAAGTAAATGTCATAAAGGTCAGCTGATAACGTTAGACAGCTAAAGTTGAGTGCACACTCACGTATTAAATGCGATGCAGTTCGATGTGCCGGCCGCCGGTACGTAAACATCTGAGCAAGCGACGACGCGACGATTGCTTTCGTGTACTTTTCGCAGCAAATTCGGATTTTGTCAGACACGGTGTCTAATTTTATCAAATGCTTGAATTATCCGTGCTTGTAATTCTTCGCGAGTTCGTGATTCCGTCCATCGGCACCGGCGGGTTGTTATTTCGCAGTCGGATAAGTGTATTGACGATCACACGGCCGTTGTTGGGTTGCCTTCGTGCGGGAAACCTCTCCGCGTACAGACGAAGAGCGGCATTCCTGTTTCCCCTACACTCTCCGTAAAGAAGGATCATATCCACAAGTTCCTCCGCAGAAAAAATGAAAGGCATTATCAGTAAATTTAAATTTAAATTTCTATTTATTAGATTTTCTTTTTATCTTGCAGACGAATGTCAAACTCTGACTTGAAGTTTAACTTCAAAAGGAAAAAAGTCCAATTAATTGATTGAACCTGACCTCTTTCAAAATAAAAATAACAAAATGACAAATTTAATGGAACGTCATAATTAATGTCAAAGTGAACTACAATATTATATGCGAAATCCCGGTTGTAAATAATAATGAAATAATAGCAAAAAATAGTCCTTAAATGATAATTTAAAGAAGTGGTTAGTGTTTCGTATTTATTAGGCTTATCAGTATCTGGTCATAGTTGAAATTGCAGTAATCTGATATGATGTGGATTGGTTTTAATTAGTTTGTTTACGTTTATAAACTGACGTCTTACTGTTTCTACAGGCTGTTACAGAAATTTTTAACCGACTGCAAATAAGAGGACCCAAAGTCATGTTGAGATTGAGCAAAGTTAAAAAAAGCAAATAAAAGTTATTAGTAAGTATTCTGTTAGAACATACTCCACTTTACCATCAACCAGGCTTCAGCTTTGCCTTATGTTCTGATACATACTGTATATTAATAGATATTGTATTTATTTATTTTTTCGTTGTAGCGATCTACTTACTTTTCACATTTAAATATTTTGACGAGACGTATGTTTTATTATTTAAGAATTTATTATGGTTCTTAGATTTTCCATTACAGTACACTGGTTAAAAAATATTTTGGTAAAGTTTTTCTTGAAAATTCTTCGCGGCGCGGTCTGTGCGGTATAGAGGTGTTTGTCGTAATTTAAGTTACTGTTTTAACGATTAACGGACTTTAGTAACGTGAACCGAAGTTAACGTTTAATTAACGAATAACGGTCTTATGCTCAGCTTTGGTCATTTTGAGACAAACATATTTCTAAATGCTACAGATACCCCGATGTCTAATAAAATAGATCTTGAATCTAATAAAATAGACTTATCGTATGTGTTGTTACTGTGCAGTGGTATTATTGTAACAGTATTGTCGAATGAAGAGATTTTGTTCTGTTTATATTATTTTTATAAATATGCAGTGTTTCGCTTAGAAATATATTTTTATTTTATTATTAGAATGGTTTGAAGTATTAATAAATAACATAATACGTATGGAGAAGGTATTAATAAGAAGTTTTATTAAACTGTGACGATAATAGCGTGATGGGACAATTAACGAGAGTTTGTTTCATGATTTAATCCATGATATTACTGTTTTGGGATTGAAAATGAATTGTCGTTGTACATGTTAACAGAAACTTAGCTAAAGGTACTTTGGGGTAGTTTTGAATCTTTACTATAGGTACATTGGTTTTTATGATATATTGGCTTTTTCGGATTATAATCCATTTTCAGAATTGCCCCAAAACACCTTAAATGTTTTTTATAACTTAACAATGAATTATCATCAAATATTATTTTTAATTAAATGTCAATAACGATACCGCGCAGGGTAAAATATACAAGGAATTGATAAGACTTGGTTTCATATTAGACGACTAATATCGGTGTTAAGTGCGAAAATACCACTGCAGGGAATCGGATTTTGAACATGAACGGATATTACACTGTCATTATTATCTACTACGAGCCTAATATGGTCGGGTTTTATCGCCTGTCTGTCGCCATAGCTGTCACGTTCTAAGTGCGAAAGTGACGCATGACGCGATAGACGATAAAATGACAACCATGCTAACCTTTCTGATGTCAGTATTGCGATACGTGACAACAGTGGTACGGTCAACCTATTTGATTCCTAGGCCACTGTAGAACCTTGTCGTAATGACAGTTGCCCGTGGATACGTATAAACGTAACCTATTCGCTACCAAACTAGCTATTGTGACAAGGTTCTAGAGTGGCCTAGGAATCAAATTGGTTGACTGTACATTGGTAGTCTAATACGGGCCAATAATATGAAAAGTAAAAAAAAACTCGGGAACATAAAACTTAAGACTCACATTTAAAGTTCAAATTTGCTTAAAAGGTTAAGGTTAAATCTCCGTCACTTTCTTTTGCGATATTAAAGAAAGAGGTGCAATACGACACGAATATCTATTATCCAATAATTAAGGTCAAGTGTGTTATCGGGGTAACATAATTGAATGCCACAAGCCAAAACTTTTACTATGCCAAGTAATATTGAACTTTGACTGTGTATTATAAGTTTTAATTTCCTAATCACAACTACTTACTTTTTGATTCGTCGTTATATCTGTATAAAAAATAGTTTTCTAGTTGCCGAAATCATTCCATTCGCATTTAAGGTACAGTGTTGGTGCAATGTCACAAACATAAAAACTTGACATAAATGGTCGCTCTTATCGAGAAAATATGACGTGATATAATGTTTGTCAATCGCGCGATGTCAAAAAGTGACGTTTTCTATGTATATCATGTCATGCCATTATGTCTGCTGTTTAGATTTAATTGGTACGTCAATTCAAGTAGTGTTAGCGTAAGTTGCATATCAAATATTATTGTAGATTTGACCAAAATACATAGTCTTAGCTTCTGTAATGTATACATTAGTGGGACTGGTGGTATGATATAATTTATATTAACATTTAGAAATTCAAAAATTGCTAACTACACGTGAGTTTAACCACTATCCACCTTATTCATAAACATCTCTCAAGGCTAGATTAGTTAATTTATGTTTTGTTCTTATCTATCACTTTGACAGTTGTGTTTGTTAGAAACAGACAAACATAAATTCATTAATTAAGCACTGAGAGACGTTTTTAAATAAAGGGGTATATTTATAACTTTACAGTAATGATATTTGTTTCTTTGCTCAATGAGCTCTCTATGAATTAATCTCATGATAATACAAGGAGGGAGTTATGAAAATGTTTTTAGAAAGGTAAATTACTAGGTCTCAAGTATGACTGATATTATTAATTAATATTATGTAGAGTTGTAAACCCATCGCATATAATCGTTGTACAAATACCTAATTATTAATTTTTACTGCCATATTTGCCTTATATTAGCGATATGTTTCGCCTTGAAGTTCTTTAATTTAGATCTATAAAAGGACATCTCCATCTCTCCCTTTCTTAGGGTTCCGTAGCGAATTTATCGTGACGTGCTATCGATAATATAAAACAAAATGGCAGTTACTTAAATAATATATTTCGTAGTGATTATGATGACATTGTATCAACACTGCCGACTAAAATAATTTGTTGCAATGACATAAAAAAATATTACTAAAATGTAGTGTGAACAAAAATGACTTGTGGGATGGTTTAGACCAGGAGTTTCCAATTAGTCGACATTGCCCCTGCTCGAGGCAAAATAATTAATAGTACATTACTGCAGAGACCAGTAAGTAAGCTTTCCTGGCTGAGTATTTAGTAGCCGTCCGAGTCGAAGACGAGGACGGCTACAATACGAAGCCAGGTAAGCTGATTACGGTCGAAGCATGTATAGTGCTTTTCTCAAACATGTAAGGAAATATTTTAATACATACCCAAAAATACCACCTAAACTTAAGCAATTTTTCTTATAATTGCTCTAGGTAAACGTACTCATGTTTAAAAAATATGTATGAAAATGAAAAAAAAAATTACATTTATTCCTTAAACGACTAATTTTCAAACTTATTTATATAAAATTACTTGTTTAATGCTTCAGTTACTGGCTGAGTGATTTAATGTTGTATGAAAATCCTTTACGTACGTCGCGCTGAACCTGCCTTGGAATAGAGTCCCTACTGGTCTCTAATTACTAACGTAACAGGAACATTTCCGAGCATGTTTGAGAAAATGTCCTTGGTTTGTACCAATTTCATTATAGAGATAGGCCTCCGAACTACGGCCCGCAGCCGGATCCGGCCCACGAGCTTGCCAATGGGCCCGGAGAAAAGAGCTGAATTCCGTATATTCCGGCTCGCGAAATCTCTGCGGCCCGCTGTAGCCCTTGGGTAAAAAAAGTTGGTAACCCCTGATTTAGACGAGGCTTTAATACATTTTTTTTTAATTTATGGTTTATTTTGATTGTTATTATAGCGGATTTAGTCCTCAAGTAACACATTATACTCCAGGAAAATCGTATCACTTCGTTTAGAAATGTCTACACACGGTGATATGTTTTAATACTTTACTGTAGTTAGCTTTGCTAAAAAATAACAGGTAGTTTATAGGTATTAGTTACCTACTAGTTATTTAATTGTTATTTTTAACAAATATCGGCTATGCAGAGCTGTGACAAGTTGTATTTATGAGGTACAGCCATGGTACAGCAGAGACGAGTTGATAATAGAAACTGCAATTTTCAGCATACACATCTATGATAGCGCCATCT
Organism: Pammene aurita; assembly: GCA_947086415.1. Taxonomy (NCBI): domain Eukaryota; kingdom Metazoa; phylum Arthropoda; class Insecta; order Lepidoptera; family Tortricidae; genus Pammene; species Pammene aurita. The sequence continues at coordinate 37,261,780 of OX352295.1, forward strand.
AGTGATACTCAAAGAGTTATTCATAATGTACAGACAGTTTTTTATCTCAGTAACAGGTCTTAGTTATAGATACACCCAGATTCAAGATTGCGTGGACAATTGATTAATTAATGAAGTTATTCGTAATGTTCCCATGCAATTTTGAATCTCACTGTACAATTGTAAATTTGTGGAGGTTGCACTAAATCTTGCGAAGTTAAACACATCGTATTCAGTTGTAATAATATATGTATTTACTTTGTGCATTTTACAGTGATTACTACGCTTTATAATAGTATACATTCTATGTTACATACTAACTGCATGATGTTGTATTTGTAATGTTGACGGTTTACTTTAACGAGTCGGTATTAACAGTTTTATTTATCGTAAATAGTAACAGTAAAACCAAGTTACATATTAATGATAATGTGTAAAAAATTTTACTTGGTTGATTTTAAGTTTTTTTTATAAGTGTGCAATTATGCACACCGCTTGCGCTGTATGTGCGATACGTAGCAGCAGTAAAATAAATTAGTTGTTCGATATCGACAGTTGTCAATTAGTTTGAAAATGAATCTTGAAGCAAATCAAATTGTTATGTTGAATTTATATAATTTATAAACTGAAGTATTCATCTATTTCATCTATTTCAGTTTATAGTTTGAGAATGTTAACCATTTTGCCATTTCGAGTGGGATCATTTAGTTATCATCAAGGATCGGACAAACGCCCGTCATTTTGAAAATATAACCCTGTTCCGTACAGCAGAGACTTCCTTATGTTAATTAAAAAAAATAGTATTTTATGGATTTATTGGACCATAATTTATATCCAGTGACAAATTAATTAATGATTGACATTCCGAAAATTACTTTCGCCAATAAAATAGAGAGACCAAAATTTTTCCTATAACGATGTGAATTTAGGACCCATTTATGCGTTGAAAAAGTCCGTTCACAGTGTACGGACGTCATAGGGGCATATGTAATCGTTGACATTGGTATACTGTTCTTCCAATATGCTTGTGCCTCGGAGTAAATTTTTTCATTTATTTCTTTCACGGTGACGTAATCAGGATTCCTATTAAAAATTGCTTGAAATTTTGATATAGCTCTAGATCTAAAACTCCCGGGAATATTTTGTAAAACAGTACCTATGTATGTCCTCAACAATTTTAAATGATTCTTTTATGTGTAACTTCGTCTTTTCGTCTTTTCTTTTAGATCTAGAGCATCGATTATATAATAGTTCTTTAGAGCTATATCAAAATTTCAAGCAATTTTTAATAGGAATCCTGATTACGTCACCGTGAAAGAAATACATGAAAAAATTAACTCCGAGGCACAAGCATATTGGAAGAACAGTATACCAATGTCAACGATTGCATATGCCCCTATGAAGTCCGTAGACTGTGAACGAACTTTTTCAACGCATAAATGGGTCCTAAATTCACATCGCTATAGGAGCCACAAGTGAAAATTTAGAAAAAATTTTGGCCATTCTATTTTATTGGCGAAAGTAATTAATTGATTTGTCTCTGGATATAAATTATGGTCCAATAAATCCATAAAATACTATTTTTTTAATTAACATAAGGAAGTCTCTGCTGTACGGAACAGGGTTATATTTTCGAAATGACGGGCGTTTGTCCGATCCTTGGTTATCATATCTTGCATGTCCCTAATAGCCAATGTGAATTTCACAGACAAGTGTTTTAATTCTGTACAAATCCGAAACTAAAAAAGTAGATATTTTGTCTTACTAACTACTCGTTTTATGTATAACGTTTATTTACAGTCGTTCATTGGTTCAGTGTGTACGCAACAAAAATTGGTTGTTTTTTAATACTCGTTGGTGTTGCCAGATTGAAGCCGCCTTTTAATTTAGGCAACCATATACCATAAAGACTTCCGACTTATTTACAGTAGCCGCTACAGACTGTAGCAAGCAATAAGATACCACGGACCTAATACGTATACGGATAGCCTTGTTACACGTTTTCCCAACCACAGTTGAACCGTACTACCGATCGAAACAGGTTGTTCATAGGGGACTAGAAAAAACGGTCCGATAGAGAGCATAATGTAGAAGGCGGTGTCTCACTCGCACCTGTTACAATACTGACACATTGACACATATTGACTTGTTGGCATTATTGACCAATGACGTCATTAGTCCCTTGATTAAAACCAAATGCAGTTCCCTACTTCTTATCTTTCGGTCGACGGGGACTATCTGGATATGTTTAGGTCCGTGATGCGCTCCTAGGAGATAAGAACCAATACAGTTTGCATCTCCTTTAGTAGGTTGAAGAAAGTGCTGTTTTTTTCTGCAGGGTCTATTTCAAGCTGCGTTGTAACGTTGAATTTGATTGACAAGAATTTTTGAGATACTGTAAAAAAGATAACCTGAAGAAAGGGACGACAATACGAACGTGGCATGAAATGGCCAGCTTTTGCGCTTAAAATGTTGGTTTTACATGCAAATTCCATTGATTCTAATCTCGTTGAATCCCTGATCATTTATTTCTGTCATTGTATGTGGTTGTTTGTATAGCCGTGGAACTTATGAGTGTAGTTTATTATTTATCAATGCCGCAAAGTGATTTAGACTATTTTAAAAGCTTTAGAATTAGTTGTTACATTAATTACGCTACAAAATAGTGATTTTGTGAATTGTTAACTTTAGGGCTATTGATATATTTATTATAATTAATATTATGCTTGTTTTAGGTGTCTATTTTGGGAATTGATGTTTTTTATCACATTCTACTTATGCACTTACATGTGAGGTTGATTTTAAATTGTTATTGATGTTTAAAATGTGCAATACGATTTTTTATGGTGGTAACATTGTTATTGATAATAAACGTTTTATTCCTAAGCCAACGCGGGGTTTGTCCAGCTGGATCCAATGTTTCAGCATTATAAAATTCAAAAATGTCTAATTCAAAATAGATGTAACAATCTGTGGAGATTAGTAGTCTTTATTTTTTATCTATCTCTGACCAAGATCATGAAATTCATTTCGAATGGAGTAAAGTAGCTGTGCTTCCATCTGATTTTGTTTTGACTGCTCTTAAGTATCTTAATTATCAAGCCGTTAGAAATTGAAATATTTGACCGAATAAAATGTTTAGCCGTTATCATAATAATTGTAATAATTATTGGATCTGAAAATACCTATCTTGATGTTTCCTGATAATTATCATTGAATTAAGTCACCAAAGAAACGGAATTATTGTAATACTCGCAAATAATAAATAATAAAATGATCACTTTGGATACAATTTTCTTGTTTTATTTATAATTATAGCCGATACAATGTAGGTACTAATCAATCGCATTACAGTGTGCGGAAAGAGGTTTCGTAGAATTCATGAGTTCCCATATGAGGCGCACCACTATACACTAGAGCGGAATTCAGCTGTTCATAGAAAAAAGCGGAAATTTTTGTATGGCCTACATACAAAAATCAGCTACCATATATATGAATGAATGGCTGAATTCCGCTCTAATGTGTGGTACGCCTTTAGGCGAAAAGCGGTTTACTGCGAGACTTCTCTTTCGTAGAAACTCTATTAGGCGTAGATATGTACTACAATCTTAGCCGAATTCAGTCGATCAAAGACAACAATCTAAACGAGTCTGAAAAACCTAACTTCCGGCTGATTTTCGTAACTCTTATTACACCTCCCAACCTGACAGATTGGACCCTACAAATTGCAATGTATAATACCGGTTTATGGCCTAAAACGGGTATTAGACATCTCACTTTGTAGGGCCCAATCTGTCAGGTTGGGAGGTGTAATAAGAGTTGGGGCCCTTAGGGAGCTGAAGGAGAGGCAGAGTACACAACAGATTGGGCCCTACAAATTGCAATGTCTAAAGGTGGGTACACACCGGGCCAACGAACGCGAAGCACTTATGCGGCAGCTATTTGTTAGAATGAGATAGATAGCCCTTCGTTGGCCCGGTGTGTACGTACCATAATACACGTCTCAGTGGGGAAGGCCGGTGAAAACTTATTGTAGAGGGCGCTGTTCCAGATTCTATACTAAGAGAGAAAGACACAATAATGAATCCTTAAGAATGTACTGAAACTATACAGGGTGGAAAGATAAGTCGGGCCCTAGAGGGAAACTACCTTAAACCTTGAGATAGCTCAATTCGCTCAAAGGAAACATTCTTTTCACACCACCTAGTCGTATACGGGCTTTTTCTTCCCTGCTAGGAGGGAACAAAGTGGCACTTTTCTGTTCTAGGACATTCGTATTTTTTTCAGCCAGTCCGTCATCACAATCAAATTTCTTATTAAATTAATAGATTCATTATAATCAAGAAGCACACTAAGCACATATAAAGTTAAAATAAATATGATTCAACAATAAAAAAAAATATTTTCCTCTAAGGTGATGTGAAAAGCAGTATGTGTCACATAGGAGCAAAACTATTTTCAACTTGGGCGTTAACACTTGAATCCCTCACTACGCTCAGGAGTCTACTTTAGAATCCCTCGCTACGCTCTGGATTCTATTATAGACTCCATCGCTTCGTTTGGGAATCAATATACGCCCTCGCCGTAAATGTTTCATTTTGCTCCCTTGTTACACAATCTACTATTTATTTTTCCTAAAAACTAAAACTGCATTCACAGTTTTTTTTCTTAATTTTCACTTTTTTCCATACTAATTGTATGAAAAATATTATTATTATTATTTATGGGTTCTCTTGTGCCCTAAACTTGGTTGGTATTTAAACAGCTATTAGACATGGCAATTTGTAGGGCCCAACATGTTGTGTACCCTGCCTCTCCCTCACCCTCCTTCAGCTCCCTACAGGCCCAACCTCCTATTACACCTCCCAACACAACATGTTGGGCCCTACAAATTGCCATGTCTACTAGCCGTTTTAGAAGTTTTTATCCTCGTTGGAAACAGGATCGATTGGAATCAATAGTCATAAAAATTATTTATGGCAAAAATTACAAAATAACTACTTTTTTTGAAAACTGTACTCTTTTCCAAAAATTTGTAAATGCAGTTATGTCCCTTTAAAGAAATTAAAGAATCTTTCCTTTCAGTGAATTGAGCTATCTCAACGTTTTAAGGTAGTTTTCCTCCAGGGCCCGACTTATCTTTCCAGCCTGTATACATTCAGAATGCTTTTGTTTTCTTTTCTTAGGGGCAATACTTCGCTGTTGCTTTATTCTACAGAATTTTAATTTTAGAGTATTTCGGAAACCTGCGAATTTCCCTTGGGGGACCAATTCGGGACGAAACAGTGAGTAATTTTCGCTAAAATAAATTAAAACATTGAGATCGTAAGCAGCTGCATTAGTATACATATAAACTGTGTTGGAGCTGTTTACGTCCACCTCGGACATAGGGGGGTTTATGTTCCACAGTGATACTTATGTAACGGACTAAACTTAATTATTATAATTCTTCTTCTTGCTCCTAGCGTTTGTCCCAGCTTTTTTGCTCTATTGAGCCTGGGGTCCGCTCGCGAACCTAATCCCAGGAATTGGCGTAGGCATTAGACTGCCATCAGACCTTCCAACCCAGGGGGGAAACTAAGCCTTGTTGGGATTAGATCCGGTTTCTTCACGATGTTTTCCTTCACCGAAAAGCGACTGGTAAATATCAAATGATATTTCGTACGTAAGTTCCGAAAAACTCAGTGGTACTCGAGTGTTATTATAATTATGTTAGTTTAAAATTATTTTAATTTAGGACAAATAACCAAAACCGTTTATTTAAACCAGGTAACCAAAATCATAGCCTAATTATAATTAGACCATGACCAAAATGAAAACTACTTCCTGCCATACAAATTAAACTTTTCTAAGTACTATTGTTGGGGTTGTCATTGCGACGGTTGCCTTCCCCATTGACCTCGCAATTTATCACCTGCGATTCTTACTTAATACATTACGGCATTTGATCTATCGATTAATTTTCTCGCACCTACCTAGACGGCAGTTGTATGCGATTCTTGGATTCTTGCGTCTAAGGGCCTCTATTGATCTCGCAACTAATCACCTGCGATTTTTGATAAATTGTGGTTTTTGATCCATCGATTGATTTCGTTGTACCTACCTAGACAGCAACGTATCGAAATTGCAGGCGATTTTTGCCTTAAATTTGCTGCATTTACAGACCTCTTAAATCGCGTCATGCATGGACACCATTAGTGTTGTACTAATCGACTTCTATCGATCGATACATCATCGACTCGAAACCAACAAATAATAATAAAAGATGAACTAATGAGATAAATTAATTTATATTGTTGTTTTAGATTTAAATATCATAAAAACCACTTTTGTTTAATGTTTCCAACTATATTTAAACGATGTATTGAAGTAAATATTAAACTAGCATCGATTCATATGAGAACCATAATTTGCTTTGAAAATATGTGATTCGATTCGATTGTAAGTTTTGTTTTGGATTTTGGATTCATTATTGATCGATACGACACTAACGTCGCTTGAAATGGCCGACGTCTAAATAGGGGGAGTGTCTAGTGTTTTGTGGAAATTGGATTTCTTCGTAATTTTTACTCAATTAGGTAATTTTTCTATTATAACTTTTATTCGAACCAATACTCTAATATATGTATAGAACGGTGTAATAGTTTTGTATGCCTGTCTTGTTTAACTTCGATGGTTTCCGGTTGTACTGCCGGGCAAGTATTTCAAAACAAAGGTGTTTATAATAGTTTTTCGTATCTCTACGCCGTCTTTGCCTCACATATTGACTGGTAACAGCCAAAAATCATTTGTTATTCGCTCGAGAGCCCAGAGATCACAATCGACAGTGTGTTGAAATTTAGTAACTTTTTATGTTAATTATTTTTGTTCTCCTAATTAGAGATGCGTTAATGCAGTCATTACTTTACTGTTACATTTTAGAAATCAGTACATAAAAACGCTAGTTTCTTTATCGAACTTCCGGCGATCTCTGTAATGTAAAGTTAAGCAAAAAACGAACTTTTCCATTAAAACTCAAATTTAGAAAATGTGATTACATTTTTAAATTGTTCCAGCTCTTACCGACTCTCCTGAGGCCAAGAACATTCCAAATAAAAGACTGACTTTACAAGATTAAAATGGCGTGGCGCTTTAAAGCCTCTAAGTATAAAAATGCAGCACCGATTGTGCCTAAGCCCGAGGCATGTATTCGGGACATCTGCGTGGGGTCATATCAGACGTTTGGGAACAATATTTGCGCTTCGGCGTCTTTCATGGCGTTTAACTGGGAGCATGTGGGATCGAGTATGGCAGTGCTGCCGTTGGATGACTGTGGGAGGAAGAGTAAGACCATGCCGCTGCTCCATGCACACTCGGACACAATCACTGATATGGAGTTTTCACCATTCCATGATGGTTTGCTGCTGACTGGTTCCCAGGACTCTTTGGTAAGTCGGCTAGTTTTAATCTTTACCAGATAGTTTGGGGACAGTTCATATGTTGTGTTAACTGTTTCTATTTTCCCAAAACAGACTTGCTATTGATAACTTGCAAGTTTATCACTTGACATAGCAGACACACCTTAACTCACATTATGTGTCATATTTAGATTGCAAACAAAATAAATAGATTTAATCTAGTGTATAATAAAAATTTAAAAAAATTACCATATGGTAGAAACCGGTCTTTAGTATAATTAAATTCAGGGTCGCCAACGCGCATGTGATCCCTCTGGACTTGCAGGCGTCCATAGGCTAACTGCTTGCTACCAGATGGGCCGTAAGCTTGCTTGTCATGGTAAACAAGTCATCTAAAATAAAAAAAAGGCCACTAAAACAGTTTTCTTCAATATCTTAGCAGTAAAAACTGTGAATTTCTACAATCTATTGATTGCATTGACAGCCACATTAGTCTTTCTTATAAATAGTTTTCAGGCAAATGAGCGTATTTTGATTTAAACATCTCCCTGGCCCAATATTACAGGGTTCTATGACAATATTCAAATTTCAATAAAAAAAAATGAATCGTAGAACCCTGTAATATTGGGCAAGCAATCGGTCTTCCTGTTAAATACAATACAAACAGTGAAGCTAAAAACTTCCTGGTGCAGCATTAATCTAAATAACAAAATGATTGACAATATCTGTTGTAACATTGATAGGCATGAATGACATGATAAGATTAAATCACATCTGGTGATAAATTATCTCAGTAGGATTAAGTAACTCATGTTGAAAGAATGTGGTCAAAAATGAAACCCACAGATTAAGTTTGGTTACAATTTATTTTAGTTTTGGAACAATTGGAACCATAAATTTACTTACATGCCCCTTGGGCGAGTTAGAGCCAATTTGGCCTAATAAACAACTATAGGATAACGGGGCTTACTCTTACAAATTAGGCAAGCTGGTGCGAATTGAGTTCCGTGGATGTCCCGCTATTTCTGTTTACTTTATCATTGTTGTTTATGTTTCTACAATTTCTTTAGTCATTTCAATCTTAAAACACTTTTGATGTTTTAAAAAACCTGTGAAAAATCCAAGATTACCAGTAAGCGAGTAAAATTACGGACTGAGATGGACATTTAATGTGAAATATATAATTATTTTCAGGGCTTCATGTAGAACTCAATATTATGTTTAGGTATTGCCTTGGTGTTATTAGATTGCCTCGTTAAAAACAAAAGAACGAAATTAACCGGTATTTTTAGTATGGAGCAAATACCGGTATCCAATCCCTGCATTTAACTGTACTTTAAGAACTGGATCTGTAACTTAATCAAAACCCCTAATTTCACCAGTCCCGACTATTAATTCCTATGTGAATTGTTTTAATTGTATGTATTTCTACCTTGTTATAGGTAAAAGTATGGCACATACCTCAAGAGGGTCTGAAAGAGTCTCTCTCAAACCCGGAGTGCACACTGTCACACAAGCAGCGGCGTGTAGAAAATGTGGGTTTCCACCCGGTGGCTGATGGACTGATCCATGTTGCTTCAGGCCATGAACTGGCTTTATGGGACTTGACTAAGCAGAAGGAGGCTTTCGGTAAGTTTGGTTAGGAAAATCCTGAAACTGCCTTGCTAGAAAACCTGCATTTAAATCGGTTCAACAGATTTAGTGCTACAATGCCACATACAGTTACACAGACCAGTGTCACGGTTAGGATCTGGACTACTATTTAGTGAGAGATAAATGAATAGTCACAGATATGTGCAAAATATTTTTTATATTTTAAAATTTTAACAGTTTAATTTATCGAACGAGCGAAGTGAGTTCTTACAAACAACTTCTGGCTAGTGGGACGTCTCAGCATTTCGATGGCTTTTTGATTTTGAGAGTTTGTTCCGCGATAACTTTAGTAACGCTTTTCTGATCTTCATGAAATTTGTTGGGGTTGTAGCAGAGATACATATAATTTGAGAGTTTGTATATGAGCAGGATCGACCAAGGGAGTCATGGAGCAAGAAGGCGCGAAAAAGTCATCACACGGGTCTTGTTATATTGGCCATCTCGTTTGCAAGGAAATCGCGAGTTCTGAGTTCGAGGCGGACTACTAGTTAATTTTAGATTCACACACACATAGCAGTCAAACTTATGACACCCCTCTTTTTTTTGTGTTGGCGGATAAAAACTTTATAACAATCAATCATCCAATCATCCTGTCCAGGCCGATTTCGACCATGGCGACTGGTTTGCGCTGGCTAGTGAGAGCGACGTGGGCTCTCAGGTGACTGACGTAGCTTATTTTAGCAGTCAATGTACGGCCACATTCACTGCAGGTCAGCACCCATGCACCCCTCCAACAACTCTAGTCGAACAAGCGGAGCGTAAGCGAAGCAAGTTCTTACAAACAACTTCTAGCTACTGGGACGTCTCTGCATTTCGATGGTTTTTTGATTTTGAGAGTTTGTTCCGCAATAACTTTAGTAAGGCTTTTCTGATCTTTATGAAATTTGTTGGGGTTGAAGCAGAGATACATATAATATGAGAGTTCGTAAATGAGCAGGATCGACCTAGGGGTCATGGAGCTAGAAGGCGCGAAAAAATCATCATAAGGGTCTTGTTATATTGGTCATTCGTTTGCAAGGAAATCGCGAGTTCTGAGTTCGAGGCGGACTACTAGTTTTTAGTAATGATGAGAAGAAAAGAAAAGTTAGATTAGTCTGTCCGGAAAGAGAAGTGATGTAGAATGTATGCTCATACATTTTAACTCTAGTTTGGCCAGGAATCTCGTTACTTATGTAGACAAAGATGTAGATAATCTCACTGTATTTTTCTTACAGTAGTACTATGACCCCAAAAGGGATGTGTATAGTTTCTCTTGTACTGCTACCGACTAATTTGGTTTGCCAGAATATAAATACTAAGGTTAGCAGCATGATGCGTTTAATGAGGGTTGCCTACGGCCTCTTTACCTCACCAGTTAAAGCAGCGTAAAAAGTTTCATGGTCTCTACATTGCCCATTATTTATTTTATTTCTCCTGTTGAATGAATGTATGTTATTTAGTATTTAAATTAAATAGTTTCCACCTCATCAATTTAAATGAACTTTAGGTAACCTTTTAAATATTATCTTTTCTGTAACTCGTTGTGAGCTGGGCCCTATACCACGAAGGTTACAATTACAATTTAGAAGTGACAATTTACAACTATGTATATAATACAAGCGGGCGTAATAAACACAAAATTTACAAGTCACAAAATTGTATCGGAAAATTTGTACAAATATGTAAATTGTTGTGCCAATCCTACAATTCAGCGTATCACAAAAAATTACATACTACAAGTATTTTTCCGGAAAATAATGACAAATATGTAGTTGACAATTGTATGTAAACGATTCGTGTTACAATAAATTGTAGTAATAAGTGCACATTTTTGTGGAATTGTGATTACAAGTTGACAATCCTCTAGAGGTGTGTAGAAGAGCATGTAATAAGTACAATTATAAAAATTTCACTCTAACGCAATAGTTTTTATTTCGCTAAAATGTTTAGCTCTAGTGATAGTAGTAGTGTCGAAGAAGAAATAGTTGTGAGGCGTCAAAGGACGAATAAAGAACGCATAAATATAACATTTCTTATGACGGTTTTTAGGGTTCCGTAGTCAACTAGGAACCCTTATAGTTTCACCATGTCTGCCCGTCCGTCCGTCCGTCCGTCCGCGGATAATCTCAGTGACCGTTAGCACTAGAAAGCTGAAATTTGGTACTAATATGTATATCAATCACGCCGACAAAGTGGTAAAATAAAAAGTGGATTTTTTTATTATTAGGGTACCTCCCCTATACGTAAAGTGGGGAGTGATTTTTTTTTTCATTTCAACCCTATTGTGTGATATATTGTTGGATAGGTATTTAAAAATGAATAGGGGTTAACTAAAATCATTTTTCGATAATGTAAATATTTTCGGAAATAATCGCTCCAGAAGTAAAAAAATATGCGTCCCCCCCCTCTAACTTTTGAACCATAAGTTTTAAAAATATGAAAAAAATCTCAAAAGTAGAACTTTATAAAAACTTTCTAGGAAAATTATTTTGAACTTGATAGGATGAATAGTTTTTGAAAAAATATTACAAAATAATTTCTGAACTAAGTTTGTAATTTAACCGTATAAGCAGGTGTTTATTGTACCTGTAATTTCTACAAAATTAAAATGAAATGACGTGCTTTCAAATAAAGTAAAAACGGTGAAAATCGGTTCACGCAATAAAGAATTATTCCATAAAAATCATCTTCCATACTTTAAGCTCGCGCGCAATAGTTTACTTAATTTGCCGATAGATGTCGCTGTACGTGGAACTCTCATATCATATCCTACATGGCGGTGTTATTAACTCTTAAGTGGGGACACTTACTGTGACGGACGGAAAACTACGGAACCCTACACTGAGCGTGGCCCGACACGCTCTTGGCCGGTTTTTACATTTAATGAAAGGTTTAGAGTGAGTAAATCTACAGTGGAATATTTACTTCAGACGATTGGTCCGGACATCCAACATGCAACAAAAAGAAGCCGTACTCTCGTCTCGACCCTAAACAACAACTGCTTACAGTTTAGCGATGGTTGGTACAGGATCTCAATACCATGTAATAGGTGACGCACAATGTGTCGTTCTGTTCGAAAAGTTTGCACACAAATTGTGAGAAAGTTACAAAGATAATTATCATGCAATGATATTGATCGACATATAAACTTGAAGGTATTTTTACCATATTTATAAATGTGGCCGTAGTACCCTCGACATTAATAAAGTAATACATATTACATATTTGTGAATTGTTAAATAACATAATTGTAATGTACAATTCCACAATTATGTAAATTATCCTACATATCTAACAATTATGTAAATTGTCGTGACACACCATCCATGCTTTGTGTTACAGTCTCACAAATGCGAATTACTTGTAGATTTCACACTTGTAGCCCTGACATATATGTAATAATTGTGGTACGTGTGTTTCTTCACAATTTAACAAATTTGTTGAATTTTACACTTTTAAACCTTTGTGGTATAAGGCCCTGGCCTCCGCGATACAGGCTTTGCCTAGTGCAGTGACCACCGATACCGAGATCGCTTACCATGTTTAAGATAAGTTTACTACACAAGTCAATGTATAAGTGATCCAAATACGTTTATTTTGTTGTAGTGTGTGTACTTATCTTTAATAAATATATTTTTCATTTTCATTTTTTCATTTATCATAGAGTACATAACAATTGACTAACTTAAAAATCGTCCAACTGCGATAATAGTTTATCTATTTATTCGTTAACATAAAAAGCCTTTAATACAAATCAGAAATTAGTCGTAGTTATTATATCTAAGAAAATATTGATTTATGAATTCATCGCCAGACGCTATAAAACAGCGATATCCATAACGCTGTGAATCATACATAAAGTAGGCGTTGCACAAATATTCCATACACCGTATCTCATTTTGGGTCGCAGTTTATACAGTCACGTCTGAAAATATTAATCATTTAATGTGACAAAAATATGTAGACACGAGTAACCCAACCACGCGTTTCTGAGACCAAAAGAAGGAAAAAATATTATCGAACGAGCGGAGCGTGAGCGAAGTGAAGTTCTTACAAACAACTTCGGCTACTGGGACGTCTCTTCATAATTGCATATCCAATTTATCAATGAATTCATTCAAAAATTGGGTATTCAATAAGTATATGAACCCGATGGTACATATAATTTGAGAGTTCGTATATGAGCAGGATCAATCATGGGGTTATGGAGCTAGTCGGCGCAAAACGATCTTCATTGGGGTCTTGTTATATTGATCAACTCGTACCTACAAGTAATTCGCGAGTTCTCGGTTCGATGCGGACTACTAGTAAGTATACTAGTAGTCCGCCCCGAACTCAGAACTCGCGATTTCCTTGCAAACGAGATGACCAATATAACAAGACCCATATGATGTTTTTTTCGCGTCTTCTAGCTCCATGACCCATTGGTCGATCCTGCTCATATACGAACTCTCAAATTATATGTATCTCTGCTATAACCCCAACAAATTTCATGAAGATCAGAAAAGCGTTACTAAAGTTATCGCGGAACAAACTCTCAAAATCAAAAAGCCATCGAAATGCTGAGACGTCCCACTAGCCAGAAGTTGTTTGTAAGAACTCACTTCGCTCGTTCGAAAATAGCGTACGTTGCTTTTCAGTGGTGCTGCGCGCAATGTAGTATTTTACAAATAAAATAGTCGAACGAGCGAAGTGAGTTCTTACAAACAACTTCTGGCTACTGGGACGTCTCGGCATTAGGATGGCTTTTTGATTTTGAGAGTTTGTTCCGCGATAACTTTAGTAACGTTTTTCTGATCTTTATGAAATTTGTTGGGGTTGTAGCAGAGATACATATAATTTGAGAGTTCGTATATGAGCAGGATCGGTCAATGGGTTATGGAGCTAGAAGGTGCGAAAAAATCATCACATGGGTCTTGTTATATTGGTCATTTTGTTTGCAAGTAAATCGCGAGTTCTGAGTTCGAGGCGGACTACTAGTAAGCATCTGTTGTGACGATGACGGTACGAATGAAGTGTGAATTGTACGACTGCGGTATATGTTTAGTCTGTGTTGCTAGTACATACATATTGATAAGATATTATAATAATGCTTCAACCTAAAAGACGGGCAGTTATCCGAGAACAATTGAAAGTCGTAGCCTTTGTCAAAGTCCGGAAGTACAGGCGCCTCCCTGTTTCCGGCGGTCTGGCCCGACCCGATAAGGGGTACGATACCGTCGTGCTTTCACTTTTCGTATTGGTGAATGAGTTGATACTATAGCAACTGTATTAATAGCGCATGTACAATATTTTGTTTGCTTATGATGCTCAAAAGTATCTTAAGGAGCAACTAAAGAACAAATCAAATTATTTTAATAAATATATTGACGAGTGGCGGAAGCGTTGGGAGGCCTTTGCCCAGCAGTGGGATACAATATAGGCTACGGAAAAAAAAGTTTTTTTGATTTGTTTATTTTACGTAGACACACTATGTTAACTATGTATATCAATTATAAACTTATATAGATGCCGTATACAAAGGAAAAAGTGACCTAGGCCTCCGGTGCCCAGGGCTGGGAACGAACCAGCGTCTTCTGCATTCGCGGCAGACGCCCTAACCACTACGCTACCCGGGTCACAGCGGTACCGGTCGAATTTTCCCGTGTATATGCAATCTTTGTAATTCCCAGCCTTGGGCACCAGAGGCATAGGTCACTTTTTCCTTTGTATATAACATCTATATAAGTTTATATCTTAAGGAGCCTTTATTTTCTGACGTCAGAGTGCATGTTTAGAAAGATGCCTTTAGCATCTTTGGGCGCTGCGGTTTATCTGATTAGATTAGAGAACTCGCGATTTCCTTGCAAACGAATGACCAATATAACAAGATCCTTACGATTATTTTTTCGCGCTTTCTAGCTCCATGACCCCTTAGTCGATCCTGCTCATATACGAACTCTTAAATTATATGTATCTCTGCTACAACCCCAACATATTTAATGAAGATCAGAAAAGCGTTACTAAAGTTATCACGGAACAAATTCTCAAAATCAAAAAGCCATCGAAATGCCGAGACGTCCAGTAACCTTGCTTCGCTTACGCTCCGCTCGTTCGATTAAAAGTTTATCAACCGACTCCAAGATTTCGAAGGAGGAGGTTATCAATTCGTCGGGATCTTTGTTTTTGCTATTTTTTTAAATTTTTTTATGTATGTTCACCGATTATTCGAAGACGGCTGGACCGATTTGGAAAATTCTTTTTTTGTTTGAAATAGTATACTTCACAGTTGGTCTCATTGTAACCAGGTCAGGATCTGATGATGGGATCCTGGAGAAATCGAGGGAACTCTTCAACTATTATAGGCACACCTATAGTGATTTGAGTATTTTTTACAGCAGCTTCAGCATTTGCTTTTGGAAAGGTGGATGCTAAGTGAAGTCGGTTCTTTTTTGTTAAAATTATTTTTATTTTTTATTTTGAGACTGACCAGCGATTGATCCTAGTCTCTGATGGAAAGTGAGTATAGTTACTGTGTATCTGTAGTTCCCAAGTTTTTGGGTTCTCACATAGCTTTTACCTCCCTAAAAGGCGCTTCTAATGTCGGTTTTTTCTTCAGTAAACCGAGACCACGGCGACGTGATCCAGTCGACATCGTGGAAGAAGGACGGCCGTCTCATGGCAACCTCGTGCAAGGACAGGAAGGTCCGCTTAGTGGACCCGAGAGCCGCCTCTGCCGTGTTAGACTCGGCCTCCAGTCACCACGGGATCAAAGATAGTCGGGTTGTATGGCTGGACAATGACCGCATATTGACCACTGGTAAGTACTGTTTTACTATTTCATTCATACAAGACAACATCCAATACAATAATATAAAAGAAAATACATAAAAATATAAAGTTAACTAAATTAATTAATAACGGCACTCGTAAAACGAATTCTATCTGAATTGTTTTTAACTAATAGAGCGGTGCTATTTTAAACTCTGACCGACATCTATCTAGGGTAAATCGCCAGTAACTGGCCACCATTCAGTTACTGGCCACCTATACTAAAATAAATTCTGTGTATAGGTGAATAGAACTCATTTTTGTAAGAGGCGGCCAGTAATTGAACGAGTGGCTAGTAGGCAAATCTCCAGTAACTGGCCATTTTCCTCATACTAAAATGAGTTATCTTCACTTTTAAATAGAATTCATTTTTAGTATAGGTGGCCAGTAACTAAAATGTGGCCAGTTATTGAAATTTTTACTTAATTTATACCTTGTACTAAAATGAACTTTATTCACCTATAAATAGAAATCATAAGGTGGCCAGTTACTAAAAGGTGGTCAGTTACTGGCGATTTACCCTGTCTATATTTATTTAGATTGATGTTATAGGACTAGAGCCCACGACACTGAACCTAGTTCGATAAGTCTCCTAGATGAGATATGTATAATTATTAATTAGTCACGTCTTTAATGGGGGAACACGAAATGCCGATGTCGCAATCCAAAAAAAGTGGCGGCGTATTTTTTTTTTAATGTAAAAAAAACCGGTTTCTAGTATGATAAGTCTCCTAGATTTCCTTTGTTCCTCGAAGCAGGGGAGGGATAGGGCTACACGATAATGCAGTGCTGCAAGCCTCCATGCGTGGCCTTGTCAAGTAAGTTCTGTCACAAGGTTTTGAGTGATAAAATATAATACAAAGCTTTTATAAAAAAAATGTAGGCCTGATTAGAAAGCTTATTTCATACAGATTAAAATATAATATGATTAACTATACTTAATTGTTGTCAGACCCAAACACGCCGATGATTTATGAAAATTGTACTTTGTTATAAGATCATTGTTATAGTTGTCCAGAGTTACAAATTGTTATTTAAATGAAAGTAGATGATTAAGGCATATTTCAAAACCTATATTTAGTTGACTTACAAGTCTGTGCTTCAGCTATTCTTCTCCTGAACCTCAACGTATTTTTCAGTTTTGAGCAAAACACGATGATTTGATGCCACACATCAAGGTAGTCTTCCAAAATTGTGTATACTAGCCTTCTTGTCAGTCAGACCCATGTTAATTATATATTAAAATGAAGGTAAAAGATCAAGCTAATGCAGTATGCAAGACTCTTACGGTCGCGTGTTTTTTATTGCGTTTTTCGAATGTTACAGGGAATTGTGTAAAACTGCCACAACTATTTGCCTTAAATAATATCGTAAATTAATCACTGTTAATTAGGCTTTTTAACCATATATTGCAATAATAAGTAACCTCTAACAGTTCCTATTTTACACGTCCAAACCCTAGTGACAGAACTTATGAACCGACTAAGTAGATGTATGCCAAAACAAAGCGCCTTGCAGCATTGGCATTTCGTATTCCCCTATTAAAAACGTGACTTATATGTATCTCATCTAGGAGACTTATCGAACTTGGTTCAGTGTCGTAGGCTCTTATACTATTAGTTTAATAACCTGAGTATTTAAGACAAATTCAAAAATAAGGGTTATTATTTTAGCAGTCTAAGTTGGTACGTTTGTGTATTCTGCTGGATTTCTGGCTGTCCATTTCACTATAGCGCTCAAATCACTGAGCTGATGTTATTAGGCGGGTCCACACCTCACGCACCGCCTCACGAGGAAATTGCCGCGCGAGGCAGCTCGGCTAGTGTGGACGTGCCTCGCCCGAGGCATTGCGACCGCGCGTGCGTTTGCCTCGGCTGAGGCATGAATGAGATGTCAATCGATACGGCTTTGTATTTATTTATCGTATGGCTACATGTCACTGGATATAGCTAGGCATTTCTTCCCTGGGGTAGTAGTAGTGGGAAAGCAGATGATGAAGAAAATCCAGTGAGTGCTGCGAGGTCCAGATGGGACAGTGCAGCTGCCAAGTTTGTTACTCTTTTAGCACCACCCAGGGATCACGTGTAGGGTTATCTAAGGTGTTTCCTACGGACGCAGAGTAACATTGATCCCCGATAAAACTGCTTTGTGATCCGTTGTCATATAGATATAGACATATTTTTTAACAAATCCTAAAAAACTTACACGAAAAACACCATCCTTATAAAAAAAGTACTTTCCAGGCTTCGACGCTGCACGCCTCCGTCAAATCATGATCCGTGACATCCGTAACCTCGCTCAAACGCAAAAGACCCTCGAACTTGACTGCTCAACTGGCATTCTGATGCCGCTCTTCGACCCTGACACCAACATGCTGTTCCTGGCCGGGAAAGGGGATACCACCATATTGTACATGGAGGTCACTGATAGAGAGCCATTCCTCATTGAGGGGTTGAGGCATTCTGGTGAGTAGATACTGAGTATATGGCATAATCTTTAGTAACCTCTAAAATGTATAAAACCTTAGAACTGGGCTGTTCTATCTCCATTCTGGTGCTAATCTTTGACCCTGATAGCAACATGTTGTTCCTAGTTGGCAAACTATATTGTATACGGGGGTCACTCGTCGAGAACCGTTCCTTATTGAGGGGTTGAGACATTATGGTAAGAAGACACAGAAATCCAACCTCGCTCCAACACACTTGATTCATGAACCGGACCGTTCCACTAGTGCAATAATGCTGTTTTTTGACTTATAAACTCAAATTGTTCTCATTACCAAGCAGCACTCAAACTCACATAAGTGCCCGTGCAATGCATAAACTAGCGACCCGCCCCGGCTTCGCACGGGATAAAAAATGGTTATTATGGGTTATCGCTAAGAGATAGACATGTACCATCGCGGTCTTTTTGTATACCTTTTTAAGTTGTACAATGCTGTAGTACAATATTTTGATCTATCTATGTAAGCGTAAAAAAATGTGCTTATTTACTTCACATTAGAAACCTCACCTCAAATTATCAGTGTTTCTCTACAATACTATGCATGTATTATACATATAAACCTTCCCCTTGAATCACTCTATCTATTAAAAAAAAACCGCATCTAAATCCGTTGCGTAGTTTTAAAGATCTAAGCGACTTTGTTTTATACTATGGAGTGATAGTGACAGTGATTTGGTTTCTTCATGACAGGCGAACAGACGAAAGGCGCTTGCCTGGTGCCAAAGCGAGCCCTCAGAGTCATGGAGGGCGAAGTCAACCGAGTGCTGCAGCTGACCGGCTCCAGTGTTGTGCCCATCATGTATCAGGTTCCCCGAAAGGTATGTTACATACCCACTGATTTAGCACGCAAAGTAAGCAATTTTTACTAACTAACCAACTTACACAAGGAGGAGGTAGTTTAATCTCAGACGGGATTTTTTTAAAGTATTTTGAAAACTACGACGATTTGGTAATATAGTTTTTGTTTAAAGGGTTCCTTCCCAAATGGTCCCATTTTCATTTGGGCGAGATTGATGATGGGATCCAAGATCGACGGGACTCTTCAAATATTATAGGGCCCCGCATTAATTTGAGTGCTTAAGCTTTATTAGGTAAAGCGATACCGCTGGTAAAGGCCATAAAATGATGACATTGTTTAAAGGTATTCGTTTCCACAGAGTTACCGCGATTATCACGCAGACCTCTACCCAGACACAGCAGGGTCTGTGACATACCTCAGCGCCCCCATGTGGCTGGAGAACCAGGACCATCCCGTGCCCAACATCTCTCTGCACCCGGACGCTAACAATTGCACACAGGTGAATATCACGCACACCTCTACCCGGACACAGCAGGGTCCGTGACGTACCTCAGCGCCCCCATGTGGCTGGAGAATCAGGACCAGCCCGTGCCCAACACCTCTCTGCACCCGGACGCTAACAACTTCACACAGGTGAATATCACGTACACCTCTACCCGGACACAGCAGGGTCCGTGACGTACCTCAGCCCCCCCATGTGGCTGGAGAACCAGGACCATCCCGTGCCCAACATCTCTCTGCACCCGGACGCTAACAACTGCACACAGGTGAATATCATGCATACCTCTACCCGGGACACAGCAGGGTCCGTGACGTACCTCAGCGCCCCCATGTGGCTGGAGAACCAGGACCATCCCGTGCCTAACATATCTCTGCACCCGGACGCTAATAACTGCACACAGGTGAATATCACGCACACCTCTACCCGGATACAGCAGGGTCCGTGACGTACCTCAGCGCCCCCATGTGGCTGGAAAACCAGGACCATCCCGTGCCCAATATCTCTGCACCTGGACGCTAACAACTGCACACAGGTGAATATCACGCAGACCTCTACCCGAACACAGCAGGGTCCGTGACGTACCTCAGCGCCCCCATGTGGCTGGAGAACCAGGACCATCCCGTGCCCAACGTCTTATATACACCTGGGCCCATATAACTAGACAGATTTTAACAGTGTATTCCTGATCATATTTAGATACTAAAATGTCCTATAAACTTTTCTGGAATATTAGTTTCAGAGTTAATACCGATTTAAAAAAAATACACTTTTTATTATAACATCACAAAACGCCTTTCTAATGGCGTTGTTGCCACTATTGGACATAGTTTACACGTCCTTATTGACAGATATCAAAGTGACAAGGAAAACTTTGCAGAAACTAAATTTTTACCAAAAAAATGTACCAATTTGTTTTAGGCGATAATTTTATTAATAACATTTGCTTTTCATGTGCAATAAACATTCAAAAAATGGAAAAAAAAACGAAAAAAAGTTTTTTTTTGGCAAAATTTACCTAAAGTCACATAATATTTTTTCCTTCTTTTGGTCTTAGAAATTCGTGGTTAAGATCTGTCGGGAATAATCCAGCCCACGGTGTATAATAACATGTTAGCATATTTACCTCCTACGACAGGGATCAGGCTATAGTCCCCACGCTGGTCCAAAGCCAGTGGGGACTTCACATACACCTTTGAATTTCTTCACGAATGAATGCAGGTTAAATTCTAGAAATAATATTTGGACATTGTTTCATCAGACTATTTTTGATTGTTAGGGTTACCTGGTCATTCGACTGTTAAGTCGAGGATAATCTAACAAATGACCGGAAATATCATTAAAATATTAAGGTTCTTTTAATAAATGCCCGTAGTAATTATGCATCGAACAATATTACCTCTATTGTTATTATCTCTAGCGGTATGTACTAATAATCTATGGATCATTTAATTGAATTGTGATTTAACATATTTAATTGTGATTGTTATTTAAATTTAATTGTTCATGTTAGTAATTTATGAGTTGATTGGTGCATGATATTTACTGGGTTGTAATGGTATGATTTTTAGGTCGAATATGAATTATTTTTTCGTTTGAATTAACAATGGAGTAGGGTAAATCGCCAGTAACTGGCCACCTTTTAGTAACTGGCCACCTTATGATTTCTATTTATAGGTGAATAAAGTTCATTTTAGTACAAGGTATAAATTAAGTAAAAATTTCAATAACTGGCCACATTTTAGTTACTGGCCACCTATACTAAAAATGAATTCTATTTAAAGGTGAAGAGAACTCATTTTAGTATGAGGAAAATGGCCAGTTACTGGAGATTTGCCTTCTAGCCACTCGTTCAATAACTGGCCGCCTCTTACAAAAATGAGTTCTATTCACCTATACACAGAATTCATTTTAGTATAGGTGGCCATTAACTGAATGGTGGCCAGTTACTGGCGATTTACCCTATTATGTATTTTTTATTCCTAATTAATTTTAAAACTGGCGAGTGATGCGTGCCACGAAAATATTGTTGTTATTTTTTGTGCGGTGTTGTGTTGTTTTTTGTTTTGTTTGTAGTTGGGTTAGTTTTGTGTTAAATGCGTAAGTAATTTTTATTTTATTTTATTTATTTGTAACGCTTGTGATACAGATACATTGCTTTAGATTTTGTTTTAATTGGATTTGGTTATCTTGTATACATTATACCTATGCTAAGAGCTAAATATGCTTATAATATATATAGGTACCTAAATAAGTTTGGTTGACGTCTTATTGAAAGAACACAGGCCGCATGTTTCTTTAATGTTTAGTCATGCTTTGAAAAATATGTATAGGTAATAGAGAACATGCATGAAAAATATTTAATTGAATCTGTTGCATAAACACGTTCAACAACCCCAAACTAATATAAATAAGTGGAAATCCGTAATAATTTTTAACAGTTTTTTAAAGATATTGCGGTTTCAAAACGTAAAATTTTAGGCATTCTTTTTATACATCAAATGTATTTTCGAAACTTCAGTTCGATTACTTATGTCCTAACAAGAAAAAAAATGTATGACACCTATATAGCTAAACGCATTTTTTCGTGCCTAAAATACAAAAATCTTACAAAAACTTGTTCCTTCCAAACAGTTTTCTGCAACTTTGTGAACGGTGACGTCACAATCCGCACACTTTTTGTATGGGGCGTTTAGACGCGCGGCGCAGACGCCTAACGTACTTTCACATTTTTGACGTTTTAGGGCTATCATAGATAGTAGGTTTATTAGAGACATTTGAATCTACAGGGAAATAGAATCGAATGACATCTTCCAAAAAAATCATGCATATTCCTAATTGTGAACTTGTATATTAAAGGAGATCGTCAATTTTTGTTAGGCGATTTGCCCCAGATCATAAAGATGCGTATAATTATGAAATAGATATCAAAACATTCGCTTTAATTTCTAGATCAGGGTGGTCATAAAATAATCATGAAATGTAACGGGAAAATTGAGAAATCGGGATGTAAAAACATGAATGTGATAAGGACAATATTTTAAAGCATACATGTTTATGATTTAAAGTATAGCACAAAATAAATACCTGTTTTTTAATGAATTTCTACAAAATTTGACATGATAATGAAACGGAAATCATAATAAAATAATAAAAAGTCATATTTTGATCCTGCCGCAGATTTCTTGTATTTGGGTAAACAATGATAATGGCTGTCAAACCATCATTGCTACTATTAATTAAACAATCGTAGCACTTATTACAAAGAGATAAGGTTTATCACTGTTAGTGCGCTCCTACTAGTATCCATGAAGATATAATTTTAAACCGGAGCACACTCTTGGGCCAAAAAGCAAGGACGAAAGAGAGAGTAATTTAGGGAGCCGCGTCCTGCTTCGACTTAGGGAGTTATGACGTCATTAGACAATAATGCCAGCATGACAACAAATCAAAATGTCAATGTATGTCAATTTTGTAACGAGTTCAAGTGAAACACCGCCCCCCATATTATGCCCTCTATCCACCTATGAACGACTGTTTTACACGGTAATAAGGTTCATCAGATGAACCTTATAATCTGTGGTTAGGGAAAAAGTGCAACAATTACATCCACTTTTTAGAAATCCATGGTAGTATCAGACATTAATTATTAGAAAAATAGTCAAAACGAAACGCATCCTCCCCATACCACCAACTCCTTCGGCCCCACCTTGTGGCCGAAGAGCACACTCCAGTTTCAAATTATAACTTCATGCGGCAGACATGGATGACGGTGATGTCATACATTAATAGTGTCAAACTATAATCATAAACAAGATTAGCAAAATAAACGTAACTCCTTACTGGAATGACCGTTTCGTCTCGGCCCAGGAGAAGTTAACCTTATGTCAATGCTGTAAAGACGTTAACAACTTATTTAGCACTATTTGGATGGCGGAAGGATCAACGAAATTACTTTTTATTTTTCATTTCTAATTCCCGTTTTATTTTCATGCAATATTTTGTCTAGTTTCGTAATAAAATGGGTATTCGCTTAAAATTGATGACCAAACTTTATACGAGACCATATCGTAAGTGGGCCTGGAATTGACGATCTCCTTTATTATAGAAACAACCTCGAAATAAATAAAAAGTTGGCTGTTCAATAAGATATTTCTTATCTCAGATCTGATCGGCCAAAAAAGCTATGAAACAAACATTGGTTTTGAGTTGTTTTGTGTTGAACAATTGTTTGGTCCAAGAGAAAAAGTGGTTCAGTATGTTCTAAGTGGATCTCACAAAGTATGGCTAAACATTGAGAAAACAGCCTGCGAGTAGACCCTTTTAAACGTGTCTCTCTCATTTGATAACCAAATTTGCTATTACTAAGGTATTTTTCACACAAACATCCTTTCACACATTTTTGTAGATCCACCGCGGAAACTTAGAAGAAGTAGTCACATCTATTCTCTCCATGCCTCCCCCGAAAAAGGCCGAAGCTAAAAAATCTGCGACCCCAATCATCGCCCAAGAGGACCCAAAGCCAAATCCACCCGCTGAACCAAAAGACGAAGACCGTATAGACTTTGTCAACGTTAAAGACTTGATCAAAGGCATGGAAGGGAAGAAAGAAAATGGTTTCCATAAGAAACTGGATAACGGTCACAACGAAGACGGCACAGAGGATAAAGAGAAGTTAGAAAAGAATGGCACAGAAGATAAACTAGAGAAGACTGAGAGCACGGAGTCAGAAACGGGTTTATCTAGAAGCAATAGCTACATTAATGGGACTCCAGTGCAAGCTCCAAAGCCGCTGCCTAGGTCTTCAATTTCGGAGCCGGGGGCTGGGGATGACCATGAGGCGCCGAAACCTAAGCCCAGGACAACAGCGGTACCGATTTCTGGTTATAAGGTATAAATATAGTATGGTTTGGTTGGTTGATTGATTTTTGTTTTATTTTGGTTTTGATTAGATTTTATTAGATTGCTAGGCTAGTGTTATGTTTGCAAAGGGCGTTTCATTTTAATACCCATTTAAGATATTTTTTTTAATAATAAATATTAATAATATTATAGGACAACTTTACACAAACCGACCTAGTCCCACAGTAAGCTCAATAAGGCTTGTGTTGTGGGTACTAGACGACGTTATATATAATAGATAGATATAGATAAATACTTAAATACATAGAAAACATCCATAACTCAGGAACAAATATCTGTGATAAACACACAAATAAATACCCCTACCAGGATTCGAACCCGGGACCTCCTGCTTCGTAGGCAGTGTCACTACCGACTAGGCTAGGAGGCCGTTTAATACCACGTCAGAGGCAAACAAGCAGCCCACCTGATGTTAAGCAGTCACTGTAGTCTATGGACTGCAACTCCACATGGTGTTACATGCGCGTTGCCGACACAAAAAGATGATTGGCATGATTATTATCTTTTGCAAATAGGTAGCGTAGTATTGCAAAATTGTCCAATAAAACTGTTGTGTTTTTAGGGTTCCGTAGTCAACTTGGAACCCTTATAGTTTCCTTATAGTTCCGTCCGTCCGTCCGTCCGTCCGTCCGTCCGCGGATAATCTCAGTGACCGTTAGCACTAGAAAGATGAAATTTGGTACTAATATGTATATCAATCACGCCGACAAAGTGGTAAAATAAAAAGTGGAATTTTTCTTTTTATTAGGGTACCTCCCCTATACGTAAAGTGGGGAGTGATTTTTTTTTTAATTTCAACCCTAACGTGTGATATATTATTGGATAGGTATTTAAAAATGAATAGGGGTTTCCGAAAATCATTTTTCGATAATGTAAATATTTTCGGAAATAATCGCTCCAGAAGTAAAAAAATATGCGTCCCCCCCTCTAACTTTTGAACCATAAGTTTTAAAAATATGAAAAAAATCTCAAAAGTAGAACTTTATAAAAACTTTCTAGGAAAATTAATTATAATTAATTAATTATTGAACTTGATACGATGAATAGTTTTTGAAAAAAAAATACTAAATAATTTCTGAACTAAGTTTGTAATTTAACCGTATAAGCAGGTGTTTATTGTACCTGTAATTTCTACAAAATTACAATGAAATGACGCGCTTTCAAATAAAGTAAAAACGGTCAAAATCGGTTCACGCAATAAAGAATTATCCCATAAAAATCATCTTCCATACTTTATGCTCGCGCGCAATAGTTTACTTAATTTGCCGATAGATGTCGCTGTACGTGGAACTCTCATATCATATCCTACATGGCGGTGTTATTAACTCTTAAGTGGGGACACTTACTGTGACGGACGGAAAACTACGGAACCCAACAGTGAGCGTGGCCCGACACGCTCTTGGCCGGTTTTTTTTTATAAGTTCCAGTCATATTTCGAAGGCGAACTCGCATAATGCTATTTTCGTCTTTTTTATTTGTTTTAACCTTATGTAAAAACAAATAGTCTAACTTGCACGCGAGATACAGGGTGTAACAAAAAAGCCGGTGGTCCGTATAAGGGCATAATTGATAACGTATTATGATAAAATAAGAAAAAAAAATTTGTCACGCGAAAAAAAATTTTCTTTTGTCGGTCGATCGGCGAGTGGGATGACGTGTACCATACAAAAAAAATCGTCCAAAAATATTTTCTGCTACTTTTTCTTAGTCTCAATACGATACCGATTATGCCCTTAAACGAATCACCATTTTTTAATTTTATTAATTTAAATTTATATTTAACATTTGACTGTAAACCTCGCCAAACTGTGACGTTTGATGGCGAGATGCGCTCATTGTTTTAAACAAAAAAATAACCTATTTATTTACTAACATTCTAAGCCTCTATCTAAACATTGTTGCACTTAAAATTAAGTTAGGTAATTTCTCCTCGAGTGCCGCGGTGTGTTTTATAATCAGTGATCGTACATTTTCCAGCATTTTTGTTGCAGTGCTAAGGTTATTATTATTTTGAGGCTATTAAATGTTTGAACCAAGAATCAAATAAAATCAAAGCCACTTAGAGCTAAGTAATAACGTAGAAATGGTTGGTAATTAAATAACAATTTAATAAAAAAACGTCTTTGCACCAATTTTGCTGGAAAATGTACGATCACTGTTTATAATAATGCTATTAACAAGCATTCTCTTGCAAGGGCCCCAACCGGCCCCAACGTCCCCTATTCGCGTGCATTATACCACCAATTGCTTCCGCAGCCCCGTCTCGGCCCGAAGCCATTCTCAGCGTCTGCAGGCAGCGAGGAGTTCTCCTTCG
Source organism: Pammene aurita (assembly GCA_947086415.1). Lineage (NCBI taxonomy): Eukaryota > Metazoa > Arthropoda > Insecta > Lepidoptera > Tortricidae > Pammene > Pammene aurita. The sequence goes on from OX352295.1 coordinate 37,288,638, forward strand.
ACAAGGTGTTCTCTGTACCCGTTGTGCCCGGAGTGCCCAAGTCTGATTCTGGTAAGTTATCTCTGAACTTAATCAGGAATACATGAATAGATCAAAAATCAATTTTTATTGAAACCAAGTCATTACATATTTTATACAAAATGTCAACTTTAAACTAACTTATAATTTAAGAATTTAAAATCACATAAAAAGTCAACTTAGTAGGTACCTAGAATAATAGAATGTCAAATGATACATGAATTATAAACTTATATAGATGTCAGATACAAGGAAAATGTGACCTAGGCCTCCGGTGCCCAGGGCTGGGATCGAACCAGCGTGTTCTGCATTCGCGGCAGAAGCCCTAACCACTAGGCTACCCTGGTCATAGCGGCACCGGTCGAATTTTCCCGTGTATATGCAATCTTTGTAAATGCTAAGGCGCATTTAACCAATCATCTAAGTTACAACATTATGAGTTGTTACCTCCAATCGGAACTACTTGGGAGTTCCAACCTTAGAATATAGTAGAGGTAGTCTCAAACAAGATTCACCGAAATATAATATGGCATGGCTCGTGAAAATTTGTAACCGTTCAGTCTTGTCACTGAATAAGCCTAATAAAACTGACCAAGAAACGAGTCGTTCTTAAAGCACTTTTGTGGGGCCATCTCTTTTAGGCTGATTGTGTACCCCGTTCTTTATTACATATCAGTAATCCAAACATAAGTATTTGACATATCATCGATATAAATTGAGAATTTATCGATCGCGTCACATCACAAGCGACCAGCTGTGCATTTTATTTTGACGTTCAGGTGTCACTGATTTCATTAATGACAGCGCGGCAATCGCTCGATTCCCCTCCCGCACCCCACGTTTTTGGTAGCTTTGATTTCAAAGAAATAACGCGCTAAGCGGAGTATAGAGATAATTAGTATATGTGCGAGTGTTTTTACTAGTCATTTTACGGGCGGCTAGTATGGGGAATTGGAAATAATTAATAATAGCTAATATTTTTAGGGTAACGGATATATCATGAATCATGATACAAATATTATTTACGCAATGAAATCCTACAAAATATCGTTATTCGCTAAGCGCCACAAATATGTACACACATATTACAAGCGTTTTTCTTGTAGGATTTTAATGAATATATCGTTTCTAAGTCATTTAAAATGTGTAAGAACAAACTACCAATTATTACTATTTGTTTCTAGCGAATTAGGATATATATCGCCCGCGCCGTACATTTTGTTATTTATGTGGTTTTACATGGACACGGTTTCTTGTTTTTCGCTTTAAACAGAAAGAAGACTTAAATATCGTAATATTTACAAATAAAAATAATTGATATTATTGTAAATAAAAATATACTATTTTTTTATATATATATTTTACCTAGTAGGATCTTTGCTTATATTATCTATAAATATTCCATAAGAATGAATAATAAAAAAATCTGGCTATTATAAATTAATGTTTGACGCAGCCGTATCTTTCCTGTACTATTTCCTTTTCCTTATCGCACATATTGCTGAACCAATGTTGTACAGTCTCTTGTATTCGATGTTATATTTAAGCCACCATTTTTTCTATTTAATATTTGTTCTCAATTTTGGATTATTTTTGCTCTATAATGTAGCCACCTCGCCTCTAACACAAGCGGCTTCTACGCCCGTGGGTAAAGAGGAGGAGAAGGACAAGTCCCTGTCGCCCACCAGTGACGTTGAAATAGCACCTAAAGGTAAAAATATAGACTTAATTAAAATAATTTTAACCAAAAAAGAACCGACTTCACTTAGCCTCCACCCTTTCAAAAGCAAATGCTCGCTAAGCTGCTGTAAAATAAATACTCAAATAATTTTAAACAAAAAAGAACCAACTTCACTAAGCATTCACCTTTCCAACACCAAATGCTCGATCTGCTGTAAAAAATACTCAAATCACCATAGGTGTGCCTATAATAGTTGAAGAGTTCCCTCGATTTCTCCAGGATTCCATCATCAGAACCTGACCTGGTTACAATGGGACCAACTGTGAAGTATAGTCTTTCAAACACAAAAAGAATTTTCCAAATCGGTCCAGCCGTCTTCGAATAATCGTTGAACATACATAAAAATTTGCTACACTGCCATGTGCTACACTGCGCTAAAGTTGCTACATTGCTACACTGCGTTGTGGCTACACTGCCACGACTCATGCTGAGCGGCAACCATTTTGGTGTAAATGATAATTATTTTTATATTTCATGTTATGTTTCTGTTGGCTTTGCACCAAATAAATATTTTTCATTTCATTTGAAAACAGCTTTACGATTTTTGCATAATTCATATGTTTCACAATTCAATGTAAAGTCTTAACGGTTTAGGCGTTTCGTTTTAGTCTCTGTATCACAACACAGTATTATCTGTTTAAAGTAAGTTTCAGAAAATTTTCTTACGGCAAACTGTCAAATGACATATTTTTTATATCTACCTAAACATAACGGCCTCCTAGCCCAGTCGGGAGTGACATTGCCTGCGAAGCAGGAGGTACCGGGTTCGAATCCTGGTAAGGACATAGTTATAGAATAGGCAATTTTGTTAGGTTCCTTGACAGTGACCTAGATTTTATGTTCATATCTATTTAAAATAAAATTGTGTTTTTTCACAGAAGAATACACAAACGGAAAATCCGATACTAGCTTGGAAGAGGAGGTGAATTCTTCAGACTCCGGCTACATTCCCAAGACTCCAAGCACTGCGGATAGGCGGAAACTGTTTGAGACCACTGAGTGAGTACGATACCCTTACCCTTTACCCTCCCAATACCATTACCCTTGCAACCCTACCCTTACCTTACCCTACCCTACCCTACCCTACCCTTACCCTACCCTTACCAATGATATTTGGGCTGGCTGCATCTAATCATGTATAGGAAAGACATCTTATTGCTTTTTTAGGGTTACGTAGCCAAAATGGCAAAAACGGAACCTTTATAGTTATGTCATATCCGTCTGTCCGTCCGTCCATATGTCACAGCCATTTTACTCGGAAACTATAAGACGTATCTTAATCAAATTTAGACATAAGGTGTATTTTGTATGCCGCTATTTAGTTATGTAGTTAAATATAAAAAAAAAAACAAATATCAACATGTTGCATATCTTTAAAAATAACATCAAGGTTTCATTGAACATTTTGTGATTAAGTAAACATTTTCAGTAATAATCGCTTCTAAAGTTAAAAAAATTGTGTACCCCCCCTGTGACTTTTGAAATTTTACGTCCAAAAAATATGAAAATTTTTAAGAAGATGCGCTTTATCACTTACTTTCTACGAAAACTGTTTTGAACTTTATCGGTTCAGCCATTTTTGAGTTATCTCCAAAAAACTTCTTCCGCAGGCATCAGATACGACCTTTTGGTATTAGTTTGGTTCTGATTCCATTTAAGGTACGGAACCCTCCATTATGCGTGGTCCGACACGCATTTGGCAGGTTTCTTTAGAATATGACATTTTGATTTCAAAACATAGAGCTTGCTTATTTTGGAATTAAGCTTAAGCTTGCAGCAACTGTTGCAACTAAAAATATTGGTACAAATCAATTTGTTTTCAAAGTGACCAGACATGTTTTAAGTTTTCTATGTACCCTGTCATCTGTATCTGTATTTTTTTATTGCAAATATAGACAACGGCATCAAATAGGCGTAAGATCTAAGAAATAATTTTCCCCTGATATACGACGTGATATGTTTTATGTTGACTAAATCACAACAACAAAGAAACTCACTCAAAAATATTCAATCAGACTTGTTGACAAATTATTACTTATTATTTAACATTTAATATAAATATAAAATAAAATTTATTTAAACTTTATTGCACAAATAGAAAGTGTACAAGAGGCGGACTTAATGCCTTAAGGCATTCTCTACCAGTCAACCATTGAAATATCACTGTCATTATCTCACAACTTATTTTCAAGCACATTATTATTGTTACCTGCGATCGACCTATCTCAAGGGGCCAGTCTGAAAACCAGCGCTAGACATTCTGTTTAGCACATGCTGAGATTGGGACCCATTGCCCAGATTTATGGTTAAGTGTCAATGTTTTGGTTTATGTACTGTTATGTTTTGTTTAGTCATTATGTCATTTATTATACATACATCGTTATCGCGGGAGCAAAAACAAATGTGTTGAAGAATATATATAACAGAATGTCCGTTTAACATAAACAGAATATTATGCCTACACGTGTTAGCCTCTAAGAAGTTCTTCATATCTAGCACATTTTTTTTGCTAGAAATAATCAATCAAACTTATCTTGCTCCTTTTCTACGTTCGTTAAAGTGCGTATTTTTGAGTTGAAATTTCGTTTCACAACAGGTTTTTTATTAAATGAAAATAACAAGTAACGTTAATTTTTGAAATCAAGACTGTTCGTGTGTCTAAAATAGTCCTTTATTTACAAGTTCACACAAATCGATCACGAATGAAAATGTTTTGAATAACAGATGACTGAAGAGGTTGTCGTTAGGATTGTAAGGCTAATCTTTTTAAGTATTACTATATGTATCAAGACGAGAATGAAGGTTAGATATTAGAAAAAACATCGATAAATTTTGAGCTCGTAGGTACAAATGTCTTGATACTTCTGTCACTTCTGTTATTTGTTATTTGTCATAATCTTTGAGTACTGTCAAATCGTTCTTGCTCCCGCGATAACGACGTATTGTCATTGTCATAAAGGTTATTATTGTATGTATTCGTTCTATATGTATTTTTTGTGGCAAATATTTTTTTTCTGAATCGTTTTGGTTTCTGCCTTCTTACACGATTCGTGATGTGTTGTACCGTTGTTTTGTGTTGATTGATGTGGGTAATGGTATAAGAGTGGTGTGTGTGTGTGTGTGGGCTGACTTGTGTGTGGTGTCGCAGCGGGAACCAGTCGATCGCGGACCGGCGGCGCGCGTACGAGTCGCGCTCCGTCAGCGTGGCCGTCGACTCCGACACGCCGCCCTCGCCGGCCCCGCTCAGGTATTATTATATATCCCTATCCCCTTATTCATAAACGGCCACTAAGGCACTGGTCCCACCGCGAGCGAGTAAGCTATAAGCTATCGGCTATTTTCTAGCCCAAGAAACGAACAAAAGATAATCGCTTCCGTGTAAATAAAAGAGAGATATATATTTATAGTTCATCGGTGGCTGTTCACACTGCGATGAACTATAAATATACATCTCTCTCTTTTATTTACACGGGAACGATTATCTTTTGTTCGTTTCTTGGGCTAGAAAATAGCCGATAGCTCATAGTTACTCGCCCGCGGTGGGACCAGTGCCTAAAGTTAAGAAATCGCTGATAATCGTTTGTCCCTTTCCCTCACGTTGGACGGAAAGGGACAAACGATTATCAGAGGCCTCTAAACTTTAGTAGACGTTAATGAATAAGGGGGCTAATACATTCCCAGCACTTGTTTGACGTTCTCCTACTTGGCTGCTGAAACCTCCTATTAGGAATACTGTTTTATAGTTCTTTCCAGTTGATGGTAAAATTCATCCTTAGCTTCTTCTGTAGCACCTTCTGTGGGAGAATATATTTGTATTATTGATAGTGGATCCATACCAGCACGGCTAGCACGTCTTACGCGCGACTGGCGCGAAAAGAGACAGATCTGCGCGACTTCATGCGTGTCGCTAGTTGGCAGCACAACTTGCGCGTGAAAGGTGGGACAGACTGGCGATCAAATGCCACTGTCATAAAATGACAGTGACTCGCGACTGTGAACTAAAATCCTAAGCACAAGTTTGAGTTCTCTTCGCGTCAGTTGCAGCCGCGGGTGCATGTTATGCTACCGGAAAGCGAGATTTTTGACAGGCGCGGGAAGGTTTTCCCCTACTCGCGGCTTTAGTCGCTCTTGCAAGACGTGCTAGCCGTGCAAGTATTTCTATATTTACCTAGTCGGTCCTTAAGTTCTGTCACAAAGGTTTTAAGTGATAACATATAATACAAAGCTTTTATTTAAAAAAATAGACCTGATTAGAAAGCTTATTTCATACAGATTAAAATATAATATGATTAACTTATAATCAAGATCGCGTATTTTATAGATCCTTGTAAACTTGAAGATTGTTGTCAGTCCCAAACACGCCGATGATTTATGAAAATTGTACTTCACAAAAGTTAGTTAAGATCATTGCTATAGTTGCCCAGAGTTACAAATTGTTATTTTTATGAAAGTAGATGATTAAGGCATATTTCAAAACCAATATTTAGTTGACTTACAAGTCTGTGCTTCAGCTATTCTTCTCCTGAACCTCAACGTATTTTTCAGTTTTGAGCAAAACACGATGATTTTGATGCCATACTCAAGGTAGTCTTCCAAAATTGTGTATACTAGCCTTCTTGTCAGTCAGATCCATGTTAATTATATATTAAAATGAAGGTAAACGATCAAGCTAATGCAGTATGCAAGACTGAAGCCTCTTAAAATTGAATAAAAATAATTATGGTCAAAATCAACTCGAACAGGGCGCGTGTTTTTGACGTGGTTTTTTATTGCGCTTTTTCGAATGTTACAGGGAATTGTGTAAAACTGCCACAACTATTTGCCTTAAATAATATCGAAAATTAACCAGTGTTAAATAGACTTTTTAACCATATATTGAAATAGTAAGCAACCTCTAACAGTTCCTATTTTACCAGTCCAAATCCTAGTGACAGAACTTATGAACCGACTAAGTAGTTGTGCGATTCTGTCTGATATTTACTCCAATAAAATCTTGAACATAGTCTTTATAACATATTTTCATAAGGAAGCCGACTGCATACATGCCTGGTATAGTGCTCATATGGTAGAAGATATTCTTGTATTTATTCACTTATTCTCCTTACTTCGCTTAACCCAATGATATCCCAGTTTATTACATCTAAGTTCTATTAATGATTCATCTGTTCTGAGGGTTCTAGTGTTAAGTGTTGCTATATATAATAAAATCAGGATAAACAAATATCTCGTTGGTTATGGTTTGGAAATGTCAAATCTATTAGTCTATAAAACGTCAGATGTGGTTCCACAAAGTCGATTAAAAAGCACCATTTATAATCTGTGGGACTATTGTTTCTTATCTTCAATGTCACAGACTACAGGATGATTTCTGGGTCATGATTCAGAACCACTTTTTCTCACTCTGTAACTGATTATCATATGGTAGCATAGAGTTACATACCAGGAGAACGCTTGGCCTCTTCCAAACAAAAAAGTCTGCCAAAATCTGAGGGGGACGAGGTTAGGATACATATAAAATAGGAACGAGGTAGGAATATGTGCACACAAATGGAAAAGTCTATCTCATTACTACGCACCCGCACTAAAATAAAGTACCACGCAAACATCATAACACTAAATGGAGCAATAGATAGTTGACTTTACATATGTTAATACATGCATTCCTTGCAAATGTCAAACAAATCCCACTATGTATCATATTTGCATGTAATTTCAAACAAAATATCGAAGGCAGCAGCCCCTAAGTGCGTTAAATAATATGGTGACGTGTCACACATCAAAATAGTTACTACCCTTCATAATATAAGTAAATCGATTGTCTTTAAATTGATTCTGTAAACGAAGCTTGATATTCGATTTGGACGAAACATTTTTCATAAACGTAATGATAAATAAAGTTAAACTATACTTACCTGTGAAATTACATTCCATCTTTTTGTTAACAAGACGTAGTAGAACATTTTTTACACCCAAAACAGGACATAAAGGTATTTTCACTAGCTCAGTGAAAATATTTCAGCTTCATCCACTGAGAACGATGACCGCAATGCGTGTAGTCGATTTTGATTTTTGCGTATCTGAGAAGTTAATATAGTGTTAGTATGTCTCACGAAAGTTTAAATTCAATAACCTTATAAGATGTAATTAAAATTGATGTAAGATTGTTTTTAAACAGGCGGCGCGACTCGCTGAAGTCTCGCAAGAGTCCAGATCGCGAGGAAAAGGACAAACGCTCATCCGTACCGAATGTGACTACCAAGAGGACCTCTACTGTGTTTGGTATGTACGAGTATTTCTTATATTTTTACATGTAAAATTGTACTAGCTATGTCAAATTTTAGATGTGTCAAAATTAATTATTTTCTACACCTTAATAATAAAAGGTAGGTACACTTATTCATTCTAATAATAAAGACGTTATACATTATATTATTCGAAGACGACTGGGACAGATTTGAAAAATTCTTCCTTTTGTTTGTAAGAGCATACTTCACAGTTGGTCCCATTGTAACCAGGTCAGGATCTGATGATGGGATCTTGGAGGAATCGAGGGATATCTTCAAATAATAATATTTAAGGGCACACCTATAGTGATTTCAATATTTTTTTCTGTAGCACGGGCATTTGCTTTTGGAAAGGTGGAGTCTAAGTGGAGTTGGTTCTTTTTTGTTTAAAATTATTTATATCGGCCTTTGCCAATTCATTGTCGATAGGTGTGGGGAACCCTTATATTGAACATCTTACTATGGGGACGACTCGGAAACTGAAATAAGGGTTAATTTTAGTATTTGTTATTTTTAGGAAAGGTATCAAAGTTCCGGCATTTGAAAGGAACGCCTGGACACAAGTCGACGCATGTGGAGAATATCAAAAATATCAGCCGTCAGATTTCGGGAGAGTGCAATGGATTTTACGGTGAGAATTTTTGGAATTTTACGTGATGGTTTTATTGTCGAAAATGTTAAAGTTCTTGATACCATACTAGCTGAAGTTATTAACACCCTATCTTATGCTATTTTTTTTGAGCATTTTTAAATTTCTTTAAAACATCTATAGAGTTACATAGTTGAAAATAAATAGATTTCCTCTCAAGGAAGTCGCTTCAAAGAAAAACACGATGACGACTGACATGACACAGACTGATTTAAACTTGATTATTACTAAAAGTACTAAAACGGGATTTAACCCCGTATTAATAAACTGGAAAATAATATCTGACGTTTTGAGAACGCCATTACCCTTGTGAGCCAAAGAAAGACTGGTTAAAATAGACATCAACATCTAGCTGCGCGATTTTTTCTAAGTACCATTTGTCCCTGAGAAAGTGTTGCTTAACATCTTACATATGGCAATAATGTGCGTACGTCATAAATAAAATAAAAAATGTCAGTAATTTCAAATAATCGCAATAGTTTACTTAATTTGCCGATAGATGTCGCTGTACGTGGAACGCACATATCATATCCTACATGGCGGTGTTATTTTAACTCTTAAGTGGCGACACTTACTGTGACGGACGGAAAACTACGGAACCCTACACTAGGCGTGGCCCGACACGCTCTTGGCCGGTTTTTGATGTTATATTGTATTGTATTCACAATATTTTTTTTTGCAGTTTCGGGAACCTTTTTTGGTATTTTGGTGGTAAAGTCGTTTATAATTGCGAAATATTTTCTTCTCGTTTATATTGGTGACCTTCGATGACTTTCGACGTGTGTTGTCAAAAAGTACTACTTGATAGTAAAATAAATTAGTACCGCTGAAATAGTACCCTTACCATCAGGCGTGCCGTATGCTAGTTTGCCACCGTCATGGTATAAAAAAAATCCGTAACATGGCGAGGGCTAAATAGTGAGTTGTCAGGCTTTACTACTTCGATATTTTGCAATCTAGGGTTGTCACTCAGTATGCACACATATCATATTTATTAGTAACTAGCTTTCCGCCCGCGACTTCGTCCACGTATAATACGGTTCCTCATACAGAGTTTCATATCCAATTTTATATTCTTAACTAACTTTTGTTAATCCCCGAACCATCTTCTTAATCTATTTGTACTTATAGCTATACAAACTTTCAACCCCTTTTTTACCCTGTTAGAGGTTGAATTTTAAAAAACGCTGAAATTACTTTTATTTCTTTTTAATTATTAGTAAACGTACGAAGTTTCAAATCTCTAACTCAAAATTTTAAACCCCATCCATACAAACTTTCAACCCCCTTTTTACCCCCTTAGGGGATGAATTTGGTGGATACTAACGTTATAAAAACAACCTATTGTGAAAAATTTAGCTCCTAGGTCCAACGGGTCGGGCTGGGCGTTGATTTAAGTGAGTCAGTCAGTCAGTCAGGACTTTTGCGTTTATATATATAGATTTTTAGATTAGCATAAGGGAAAAAGCTGAGATTAATCGACTTCAGAATATTTTTGTAGGTGCAACCTGTAGTTTCAACTACGGAACCTATAGAAGCTGGTAATGTTCTATAATAAACCATGGGTTTAATGCTCAGTAAAAGGGTTTTGGCACTCAAACTACCGCCTTCGTTATAATTGCTTTTATTTAGTCATTATACATGAATAAAACAGAACGTAACAAATATATAATGCAACTTCCATTCTTGTTGGTTGTCATCTGTTAAAAATGCCCTAAGCACGATCGTTTAAAAAGATCCGCTGTCAGCGCGTTTAAGTAGACGATCGCAATATTCGTTATACCCATAGAAATCTAAAGTATAAGGAGAAATGGCAAGACAGCTAAAACACTGTCCCTAAATCCTGGTCAACTTGATCAGAAAACTCGATCACAATGTCAGTATCATGACAACCGGTGCAGTATAAATACAAACATAAAATCACTGTTTTCACCTTTGTTACGTGTACAAATTGCAGTACAACTATAAATTCAAGTGAGTGTGGCGTCAATTATCAAATACAAAGCTAATATTGATATGTTTTTACCAGAAAAATCATTTAAAATAAATAAATACGTTTTCCTATGAGAGCTGTCAAAATGGCGTCCATTGCTTGATTTGTGTTCTTATTACTTAGATGTTTACCATGCTGACGCTCAATGGACAGCGGACTTGTGATATTTAACATTAAGTCACAAAATTTAAATAGTACGTTAATATAATTTTGCACTAGTGCCGCGGATCAGTCGATATTCTTAACTTTATATATAGTTTAATCGTCATCTTTTTTATATTTATGGACAATTATTACAAGAAAGCTGAATTTTTAAGGCATAGGCATACATTGGAGTTAAAAAAATATATACCAGGTGTTTCCTGTAATACGAGCAATAAATTAAAACGTAGATTCTACTCCTCAAACAATAAAACTTTTGTTCAACAACTTTTTAAATATATATAAGATTGTCTCTTTTTCATACAAACTAAATCGTACTTTCAATGCACATTAAAATCCGTCTTATTGACTGCTTGTCAGTCTTTTCACCCTAAACAAGAATAAACTTTGATATCGATAAATTAAATATTCTGACTACCCATCTCTATTCAGTGAATGAATGGGTGAACGAAAAGTTTGAATGGTTGCCAAATTGCTGTTTAAATTAAAAAGGCATATGTTACAGAATATCGTATGAAGATATGACGTTTTAGTTTAAGGACGTACTCACACATTCACGGAAGCTTTTGTTTACTTGTTTGCACACATGTTTCAGCGTGGCGACATCGGTTTCCGTACCAAGTCACGATGACACCCTTATACCTATAACACATATGATCAGTGCAATTTCTCTATATCATGACATGGTGGCGATGGATTCAATATATTTGTTAGTTTACCCCAGGAACCTGTGCCATACAACGAATTGACATGCATATACGAATATCTAAAGGAATTTGGTGCCATAAGCCCAGAATTGTCAGATCGTATTACTAAACATCGGTATCAGCGTTCGAATTTCATGGCAATGTACGGTTGGCAGAAAAACAAATACAAATAAATACACTTAGTATTTTTAACCTTTATTTTATATAAATAAAAAAGACGCTAAGTATAAATGTTTTAAAGGTTAGAATAGATTACTAAAATTTATTCCATGGATTTTGCTATAAATCCTTGACGTCTGTAAGAATATATCCATTTTAAATGACTAAAAGACCTTTCCACACTGACTGAGGTTATAGGAAGGTGTGTCAAGTATTGAAAATATTGCACGCATTATATAATATTTACACTTGCTGGGATTTAAACCTCTTTGTTTTTAGATAGTTGGTTTATAATTTGTATAGTCTTATAACCAGGGTTTTTCTTTAACATATTATTTAGTTTAAGATAAACTTTTCTGCCCTTTTGATGTAATCTTAACGTTGAAATTTTTTTTTGCAAACCATGCAAATCGATATTTAAAGAAAAGTAACGAAAAGTAACTCAGCTTTTAAATTCCGGTTGCGGAATATTTTCTTCGCTTTAGCAATTGCACTTGCTTCACGCGGATTTAAGGCGTCGATGACAGATTTTACTTTATCATAATGTTTGTGATAATATGAGGCAGCATTTAACCATGTGCCCCACTTGGTTATCACCGGTCGGGGTGGAAGAGGAATACTTCCATACATTTCTCGAAATAATTTTGTCCTTGAAGGAGCGTTGCGAAATTTTTTTTTATAGTCAATGAAACTGTTTGTGGCAGGGTAAAGATTTCGAATTATTTCTGCGACTCAATTAAATCCATGTGCAATGCAAGTTAAATGAGTCATATTTTCATATTGCCGAATAAGATTTTTAGCTGCTTTTACTATGTACGATCCGGCATCAGTTATAAAAAATAATAATTTATCCAAGTGTTCATTGTATTGGTTTCCCCAAAGATCTTCAAAAGTTTCGTTGACGAGTTCAGTTATTGTCGAATGGTTGGTCGCCTGTAATACTTTAGATGCAAATAGATGTGACTGGGTACTAGTTCCATCTAGAGCTCCGATTACAACATTTGCCACTTTTTTTCCTACGGAATCCGACGTTTCATCAACACTGAGATAAATCATTTTATTTTGCAGTTCTTCTCTGATTTCATTTTTATTTTTGTCATACAGTTCAGGTAAGCAACGTACTCGTATTTTTGTTTCACTCGGCACACTAATATCGTTTCCATATTTATTATTTAGAAGGTTTTCTATAAAATTTCTAAATTGAGGGTTGTCTAGTTTTGAGCAAGTTACATTCCAAGAAACCATGAATTCTGTTAAATCTTTATTGAACTGTTTTTGTGCATTATTATTGTGGGATCTGTTGTGTAAATCAGTTTACAGATGGCGGTCGATACTAGATTTAGATGGGAATAATGTCGAATGACACAATTTGCAATATAACATATCGTCTTTAATTTCGAAATCAGCGTTGCCTCGTGTTATATCCTGTAAATGGCAGGATGACTCAAATAGTTTAGTTTGGTGAGACTTTGATTGTATGTGTTGATCTATGTTGTATTTTTTTTTTCTTAATATTAATCTTGCAAATAATACAGCACGCACCTTCATCCATAAATATAAAATCAGGATATTGCGTTAAGTCCATTATCTCAGTCTAATACGGATTTGGGTTGGGACTTTTATTAATGCTAATTTCCAGTTGTGAGTGTTTCGATAAACTATTATTTGACGTTGTAGATTCAGCACATATTATTTTGCGTGACAATTAAATTGACAATCGTTACCTATTTGGCATGTATTATTTTTCGAATGTACCTAAACTGAGTATTAAGGTTCTATGACGTATTTATATATGTATATGTGACGTTTTCAATTCAAGGGTACATCATTGTCGGTTGTCAATAAGGCGTTACTGCCATACAAAAATATTTAGAAATAAACTCTATTAACACCTGACAATGATGTGCCTTTGAGTTGAAAACGTCACATATGTACAGTTTACCGCAGTATAATTGAGAAAATAAAAAATAAATTAAACAATATTATTAATAAAATATTCAAATGTATTTCTTTTTCTGCTACCCTTACCGAGTGCCATGAGTTTCGAACGTTGATACCGATGTTTACGTATTACATTGTTACATGAAAAAGAAGCGATCGGCGTGTTCATGAAGAGTTACATTGGCACTTCGAAGCCGTCAAGAGGTCTCTCTATCCTCAACTCAAGACTACATGTGCCATGTGTTGCAATTTTAGTTTTATGTAGATTCTTATCGCGGTTGTAGTGATTACGTACCTTTTTACATGAACTGTTTTGCTGACTATTGCCTTCATTATAAAGTATAGATCAGATAATAATAGTAGTGGTTGAATATGGTTTATAGTTGGAACAATAGTTAGAGTTTGATGTGTAGCGAACGGCGTCCGGTGCGCCGTGCCCGTGGCGGGCGGCGGCGGGCGCGTGGCCGTGGTGGAGCTCCCGCGCGGCGCCTCCCCCGCCGCCGCCGCGCCCCCCCCGCGCCCCCCCGGCCGGCGCCCGCCCCCGCACCCGGCCGCCCTGCTGCACCCCGCCGTGCTGCAGGACTGGGCCTGGGACCCCTTCCGCGACGACAGGCTGCTGGTGGCCTGTGACGACGGCATGATCCGGGAGTGGATCATTCCAGAGGGAGGTGAGATTCCTTTTCGTTCTTTTCAGAGATAAAATGCTTCAGAGATGACTTCAAACAAAATGCGGTCTTAGAGCGTTATCACAATTAATCATCAATCTTTTCACTGTATTAATAAACCATAGATTGATGTTTATAATTATAACTGTTTCTCTTTTGTTTTTCTGTTCTTATTGAGCACTGTTTCTGTAACGATCTAGTCAAGCTGTTTATATTTATAGTATATGGTTAACTTATTCTTATTGAGGAAACTGTAAGTCTATAACCTAAAAACCCTGTTGTACCTATTATAAATGTATACGACTGTTTGTTTCTAAATAAATAAATAAAAATTAAATAAAAACAAACTTGCGATTTACGAGCGAGTTTTTATCAGAGCGAACACGCCGCGAGTTCGTCGCGTACGAGTTGTGTATAGAAATCGCTCAAATGTGTTAAGCCCTTATAGTTATAGAGTCCAGAAGCAGAAAACATGACTTCCCGTTCAGACATCTATGGTAACCTTCTGGGAGGTAAGGTCAGCATAAACTGGCCATAGCCACCCCCTACTCACCTCTTAGGCCTGCACCTCCCCCGCGTTGTTACAACACGCAGGACTGGGCATGGAATTCCTTCAAAGATGACAGGCTGGTGGCTTGTGATGACGGCATGATTCGACATTTTATGTTGATATAGCGTTTTCAAAAAACGGAAGCAGAATACATATTCTGCCGTTTAGACTTCTACGAGCTCTTCATAGAGGTAGATTCCTCAGGGCATCTTCTAAATTTATTTCAATAAATTACATCAAAACCCCACTTTATCAACTCAAGTTTTACACATACTTATTTTATCTTATTTTCTTACCTGATTACCTGCTATTTTCAAGAGAATGTATTGATACATTAGTAGGATAGACCACTGGGAGAGCAGTGGAGGGGGTACATTGCCGTAATACAGTGTAAACTAGTACGATGGGTTGCTTACTTTCGCTTTCGCGTTTGCCTCGGGCGAGGCACCTCCACACTAGCCGAGCCGCCTCGCGCGGCAATTTCTTCGCGAGGCGGTGTGTCAGGTGTGAACCTGCCTATTCCCTTTTATATCCATTGTTTATTCTCTTTGTGTATATAGCAGTTTTTGTTACTATGTAACTAAATCCTGTTCCTAAAATTAAGCAACAAAGATATTGATTTGAAAACATTCTTTTCAGGCCTCCAAGAGTCGTCCAACACCCCAAACCGCACGTTCTCCGCGCACCCCGACAAGATCTACATAGTCCGCTTCCACCCGACCGCGGCCGACGTGCTCACCACTGCAGCACACGACTTAACTGTTAAGATATGGGATCTGAGCCTGGAGGTGCCCGAAGCGGCCATTACTCTAACTGGACACACTGAACAGATCTTTGCCTTGGATTGGTCGCCGTGTGGAGAATATCTAGCTACAGTGTGCAAGGATGGACTTGTTAGGGTAAGCTGTACTTGTACACATTAATATTAAGATGTGGGATCTCAGTCTATATGTGCTATTATTCTGACTGGACATTCTACACAGATCTTTGCTTTGATAATGTTTATGAATTTCCTTGTTTTGGCAGAGACAGGGCAATTTGTAATTTTATTTCATTTATGTCACTGTGAAGTATGTAACTGTAAAGGCGAACTATTACGCTATATTGACGTGACACTAAATAATTTTAAACTTTACTTCATTAGATTACTTGACTTCATTTAGATTCCACCTATCCAAAAGCAAATTCCCGTGCTACGCTAAAAAGTACTCAAATCACTATAGGTGTGCCTATAACATTTGAAGAGTTCCCTCGATTTCTCCAGGATCCCATCATCAGATCTTGACCTGATGACAATGGGACCAACTGTGAAGTATACTCTTTCAAACAAAAAAAATAATTTTCCAAATCGGTCCAGCCAGTCTTTGAATGTGGTGAACATACATAAAAAGAATAGCAAAAATAAAGATCCCGACGAATTGAGAACCTCTTGCTTCGAAATTTTGATGTCTGTTGAAAAGAGATGCCTCGAGGCATTAAGTCCGCCATTTGTACTTATTTTTATTGTGCAAGTGTTGTATATACGCACACACCGATCGGGCTAACCTACGAATAAAAGGCAGTTCGCTAATAGCAAGCAAAACGCAATCGCCCTAAGATTAATTATAAAGTATAACCTATGTATTATTTTAGTAATTACTTACTAGTAGTTGTAATGCTTGGTATCTTTAGGTATTAATATTTAGACGTGTAACGTAACCTAAGGGGAGGAGTGTTGTATACCTAGTCGGTTACTAAGTTCTGTTACCAGGTTTCTGACTGATAAAATATAAAATAAAAATTGAAATAAAAAAATTAAGAAATGATTTAATAGCTTAATTTCTAATGAACATAATATGGTATAATATTATACAAATCAGATGGGAAATTTATTGGAAATCCTTGTAAAGCTCAAGAATGCCTGAAGACGCAAACACGCGGTAAATTTATGAAAATTATACATTACAAAAGTGTATCAAATAAATATTGCACCTTTGTTTAGGAGGAGCCTCCTAAACAAAGGTATTGCTTGTTTGTAAGAAACCTGTTTATTATAGGTAATTTTGTGGCCACCATTTAGTTTTCGTGTGATTTTATCGTACAGATATTCCCATTTGAAACATTGCCTATTTTTAAATTTTGCACAAAACACATAGATTTAGAATGCTGTGGAACAAACAGGCTTACAACGTGTAGTCTAATATTTTATAGAGCAGACCCACGTGAACAATACATATATCAAATTGAAGTTAAATAACATAGCTACCGAATTGTGCAAGACTGATGCGTCTTAAACATGATTAAAAATAAAGAGGATTAAAATTAACATGAACAAGGAGTGTAATTTTGACCTATATTTTTCACGCCTTTTTCAGAGTGTTATAAAGAATTCTGAAAAACTGCGACAATAATTTTCATTTCAATATATTGTAATCTATTGACTATTAAATAAGCTTTTAAATTATATACATGAACAATTAAAATGTTGCTACCTATTCCTATTTATTTAGTGAAAACTCTAGTAACAGAACTTAGTAACCGACTAGGTATGTGTGCTCACGCACACACCCATCGGGCTAACCTACGAATAAAAGGCAGTTCGCTAATAGCAAGCAGTAGTTTCACTCGTCTCACCCTCGTATCCATCAGCAATAAAGTTTAAATGATGCTTCAGATGTTCAAGCCGCGGTGTTCAGCGGAGGCCGTACGAAGCGGGCCCGGGCCGGCGGGCAGCCGCGGCGCGCGCGTGGTGTGGGCGCTCCACGACACTCATCTCGTCGTTACTGGCTTCGACAAGTAAGTTCCGTTTAGAGAAACTCTTTGTTTGGCTCTGGAATATTTATTTAGGTACCTTTTTTATTATCAACCATGAAGTTATCATTTTAAACTGGAGTATACTCTTCGGTCACCAAGTATGGCCGAAAGAGGGGGTTATCTAGCGGACTGTGTCTTGTTTTGAATGACGTCATCAGACAATCAAAATGTCAATATGTGTCAAATGTGTCAATTTTTTAAAGAGTGCGAGTGAGACACCGCCCCCTACATTATGCTCTCTATCGGACCGTTTTTACTAGTCACCTATGAATTACTGTTTTGCTTGGTAATAAGGTTCAACTTCTTCTTCAGGCCTTATCCCATCTTTATTTGGGGTCGGCTCTCCTAATCCTTAGTCTCCAGAGTGGTCTTTGCTGGGTCGGCATTGGCTCCGTATTGGCGTTTTTGAGGTCTTTTTTTATTACTGACATCCATGATGTTCGAGGTTTCCCGCGTAGCCTTGGTTTCGGTCCAAGTTCCAGCACTTTTCTAGTCATATGGTCGGCAGGTCTTCTCATAACGTGACCATACCAAGGAAGTCGTGTTTCTTCCAGCTTGTCAGGTATAGGCCTTATTTTGAAGCTGCCAGGAATACACCGGTTAGGCACTTTGTCGAGTAGGGTACCTCCTGCCGACCACCCCTCAACATTCTCATTTCAGCTACGTGCAGCTTGTCGGCTTGTTGTTTTTTCAAACGCTTGCATTCCGATCCGTAAGTCATTGCTGGTCTCACTGCACTTCTGTATACTTTCGCTTTGACACGTATTGGCATTCTCGTGTCGCACAGGACTCCTGTCAGGTCTCCATTTCTGCCAGCCTGCGCCGATTCGGTTTATGATGTCGGCATCGATGGTGCCGTCATTAGACAGTACACTTCCTAGATACTTGAAGGTAGGCACAGTGGTAAGGGCAGTATTTTGGACATAGAGCGTGTGCTGAATATTGCTCCCGGAAAAATTGCAGTTCATGTTTTGTTTTTTGCCTGTTGATTCGGAGTCCTGCTTTTTCCAGAGCTGCTCTCCATCTTTCAAGTGTACTCTGGAGGGTCGCTGAATTCTTGTCGATTAAAACTACGTCGTCCGCGTAGAGTATGTCCCAGGGTGTAGCCTGATGAAATTCGGATGTCAGGTGGTCCATTACGAGGTTAAAAAGAAGGGGGCTAAGTGCTGAGCTTTGATGAACTCCAACTTGAACATCGAACTCTGTGCTAACTCCGGCTGGGCATCGCACCTTCGTATTTACCCTTTCATACATGTCTACTACGGTCGCGACGTAGCTTTAGGGGACTTTTTGGGCTCGTAGGGCTTGCCATATCAGTGGTCTGGGTACGCGGTCAACAGCCTTCTCCAGGTCGATAAACACCATTTGTAGGTCTTCTCTGTGGTGTTCCATCAGGATTCGTATTGAGTGCAGTGCGTCGGTGGTAGACTTGCCGGGTACGAATCCACATTGATTTTCGGACACCGTTGTTAGTGCCCGTAGCCTATCGTTGAGAATACGCTCCCAGATTTAAAAAGTATGCGAGATCAATTTTATCGCTCTATGATTATCGCAGTCTTATGTCACCTTTACTCTTACAAAATGGTACCAGGAAACTTTTTCTCCAGACGTCTGGGATCCCTTCGCGTGATATCTTATTGAAGAGGGTTGTTAGGAACAGGCTACCCACGTCTCCTAGTTTCTTCCAAAGTTCCGCTGGGACGCCATGTGGGCCGATAGCTTTATTGTTAGCCATTTTATGGACTGCTTTGTTGACCTCACTAAGTGTGCCAGGTTGCCATTGCCCTTCAACCGGTTGTAAATTTGGTATGGGATCGCAAGGGTACGCTTCGTTAAACAGCTCCGCATAGTATAAGGTAGTGCTTATACTATGCGGACGATGTTTGTCGGTCAAAGGGTTAATATGAACAGTGCGTAACTTTGTTTGTTTTATTAACTATTGTCAATTATTTGCAGAGTATCCGAGCGGCAAATCTACCTATACAAGGCGAGCGACCTGAGCGCACCCGTGTGTACTGTGGGCCTGGACGTGTCCCCGGCAATATTGCAGACGCACATCGACCATGACTCCGGCACCATCTTTCTGACGGGACGGGTAAGTTGGCAGATAACTCACGATTTTGGGATGTGGGATACGACCACGAAGAAGACAAATTACAATTTTGTTCAAATACCAAATATGTTTTTCTTAAAATACCAAATGTACATTTTGGGGAGTGCGTACATGAACTTCATGACCTGATTCCACCTTCCCCTTTCCATCATCGGACTACCAGGCGCGGGGAGCAAATGCGGATCGATTCAAGTACCTTGGTCACTGGGTCACTGAGAACCTCCAGGATGACCACTACATTGAAAGGGAGCGCAGAGCATTGACTGTTCGCTGCAATATGTTGGCCCGTAGGTTTGCACGGTGTAATGGGGATGTCAAAGTAACGTTATTTAAGTCATTTTGCCAAACCTTTTATACGTGCAGCCTGTGGACTCACTATACAAAGAGGACATTCAATGCTCTATAATACGCAAGAGAACAGCCTCCCTGATGCGCCGCGTGCAAGAGAGTACTAACAGTCTCCTGAACCTGGTGGCGGAGTACCCGGCTGGTCGAATATGGAAGCATTGGAACTCGATCCATATGGAATCTAGAGGCAATGTTTATGGGTTGTTTTAAGTACCTGTGTAGTTATTATAAAATTAGTTTTAAGTATCTAACCTAGGATGTAAGATTTATGCTTTGTTACCTACTAACCCTCTATGGACATGTCTGAATTAAATAAATTGAATTGAATTGAAATGCACCCGTTCGTTGTTAGCATTCCCTTTGTGCGCACGAAACGATTTGCTTCATATTTTTTGGTGCGGACTGCCAAGGAATGGAATGCGCTCCCGCCATCGGTATTCCCTGACAAATACGATCTCAACTGAAGAACAAATCAAATTATTTTTAATAAATATTTTGATTTGTTTATTTTAAGTAGACGCACTACTATATAAATCATAAACTTATATGTATAGATGTCATATACAAAGGAAAAAATACACCTATGCGCCTGAGCATTTACAAAGATTGCATATACACGGGAAAATTCGACCGATGCAGCTGTGACCCGGGTGGCCAAGTGGTAAAGGCGTCTGCCGCGAATGCAGAAGACGCTGGTTCGATCCCAGCCCTGGGCACCGGAGGCCTAGGTCACTTTTTCCTTTGTATATGACATCTATACATATAAAATACGATCTCGGTATTTTTAAAGCAAGAGTGAATAGTCTATTACTGAACCGGTGAGCTCCATCTTAGGCCCTGTCTTCACTTTCCATCAGGTGAGACTATGGCCAATCGCTGGTCAGTCCCATAATAAAAAATAATAAAAACGTCCATTGCTCAAAAGAAAGCACTAACGCAAAAAACGCTGACTTGATGCCCCTCTAACAGATGCTTTTCTTCGTGGGCCAACCGACATCCGATATTGGATCAGTATGAAAACGCCCTTAGGGCCCGAATATCAAATCGGAGGTACACGGTATCGTGGTATCAAGTATCGCAACATAGCTCATAAATTATTTGAAAGGTAGCCGAAAGTTGCATAATTTTCCAGGATCTGACCAAGAAGGGGCATTTTTCAACTAAATTCAAGATTTCGAAGGACGTTCTCAATTGGGATATTTGTTTTTGCAATTGTTTAAGTATGTTCACCGATTATTCGAAGACGGCTGGACTGATTTGGAAAATTATTTTTTTGTTTTAAGGGGTATACTTGACATCTGGTCCCATTGTAATCAGGTCTCCTGGCCTGGTGATATTGGGATCCTGGAGAAATGAAGGGAACTTTTCAAATATTATAGGCACACCCATAGTGATTTGAGTATTTTTTACAGTAGCTCGGGCATTTGTAAGGTGTAGCCTAAGTGAAGCCGGTTTATCAGCCGACTTCAAGATTTCGAAGGAGGAGGTTATCAATTCGTCGGGATCTTTGTTTTTGCTATTTTTTTTATTTTTTTTTTATGTATGTTCACCGATTATTCGAAGACGGCTGGACCGATTTGGAAAATTCTTTTTTTGTTTGAAAGCGTATACTTTACAATTGGTCCCATTGTAACCATGTCAGGATCTGATGATGGGATCCTGGAGAAATCGAGGGAACTCTTCAACTATTATAGGCAGACCTATGGTGATTTGAGTATTTTTTACAGCAGATCGAGCATTTGGTGTTGGAAAGGTGGATGCTTAGTGAAGTCGATTCTTTTTTGTTTAAAATTATTTTGTTTAAAATGACTTTGGTTTCAGGGTGACTCAACGATCTACTGTTACGAGGTGACCAGCGAGGCGCCGTACCTGTGCGCGCTGTCGCACCACCGCGCGCCGACGCTGCACCAGGGCATCTCCTTCTTAAACAAGAAACTGGTCGCTGTAGAAAAGGTAACACCATTCAAGTCTGTCTAGCACTTCCAACTCATAGGTTAACTGGAAGAAATCCCTTTCGCCTTTGTACAGCCGCCATCAGATATATCGGAGCGGCCACGGTGGTCACAAATATCTGTACAACGCCTCTTGTCAAGGCTATAAAGTGCATGTTCAGATATTTTAGAATACCTTGGCCGCTCCGATATATTTGATGGCGACTGTACGTATGTATGTGTACCTATAATTGTAAGTATATGTCTATCGCTGTGTTTTTTGCACAATAAAGTGTTAAGTGTTTTACTACTTTAGTATTTCATATAGAATGGTCACGATACGCCCCGCCCCGATTTGAATTGCCTCACCACGCGGCGGCCCGCGTCATTACAAAAGCGGAAACTTGAAAAATTATTGAATGAATCTGTCATTCAAAGAACACATGCACAAATTGAAGTGTGTTGTACACAGGGCTTGAAAACAGGTGTTTGTTCCATACTAAACTTCCGGTATTTTTTCGTTTTTTTCGGTCTTTCGTTTACTATTTCATTTTTAATCTAACAATCTTATTATACGAAGTCATTTTCTAAACACAATTCTGAGTTCTACATAAATACCATAAAACAATGAAAATTTTTTTTTTTTGCGAATACCGGTTTCAAGCCCTGTACAGACGTACTGCGTACACATAGACGCTCAAACGAGTTTTGTTGTATGACGTGTCCGTCCTGTGCCAGTGATTGTTACCGTTATATTGACGAGGAACCACTGGACAACATTTATTTCTTAGCGGGGACCACTAACTGTTGGGAAGTATGAACTTATGACGAATAAAGTTAAAGGTTGTTCTGTTCACGAATTCGCGAACCACTTTCGCGAAGGAGGAGGCTTCGCAATCTTGAAGTCTGTTAAAAATACAATATAAATCAGTGGTTCTTAACGGGCGTTTCGCAGGCCACTGCAGGTGGTCCCTCGAGCATTTAAAGTGGTTCGCGAATTCGTCGATTTCGAATTCTCAATTCGTCGGCATCTTTGTTTTGTGCTATTTTTTTATGTATGTTCATCGATTATTCGAAGACGGCTGGACCGATTTGGAAAATTCTTTTTTGTTTGATAGAGTCTACTTCACAGTTGGTACCATTGTCATCAGATCAGGATCTGATGATGGGATCCTGAAGAAATGGAGGGAACTCTTCAACTATTATAGGAACACTTATAGTTATTGGAGTATTTTTTACAGCAGCACGAGCATTTTGGAAAGGTGGAGGCTAAGTGAAGTCGGTTCTTTTTTGTTTAAATTTATTAAGTGGCTATATGTACTCGTATGTCACTCCACGAAGTAGTAGAGTGACGTACATGTAGCATAGAGTACTCTACGAACAAGTTTTTTTTTAATGTTTTTTTGAAATAGAAAAATTAAATGTACGTGATTAGCTAGAAAGTATATGTATATATAAATAAACTCGTCTTAAGTTGTTCCTTTCGATATCTTGTCTTAAGTAATAAATAAATTTGTTAACACATTCAGCGCCGGGAACCCGACTGTCGGGTTCTCTGTTCGTAGCTACTACGAGCTACATGCTACGAATACGTGGCTACGGGCTACAAGAGCTCGTAGCGCTAGGTTGCACTGAATGTGTTAACCCTTTGACCGCCAAAGACGTCAAATCACGCGCACGGAAAGTCGTGCCCTCAGCGCCAGCCCATGATATCACGTCCAAAATATTACCTGTGTGCCTTGCGCGCTGGCGTTGAAGGTACGGTTTTTCCGTCCGATGCTTGGCGGTAAAGGGTTTGATAGGGAGGAGTTAGAGGTTAAAACAGCTTTTTTTTACATCAAAAAGTGGTAAAGATTGTCTTAGGGCTCATTCAAAAATCATGTGATCGTTTTTGGAGGGGGGAGGGGGTCAAAGAAATATCACGATTGATCACGATGGGGGAGGGGGGAGTCCAAGACCACATCCCGTGTACTTTTTTCACACAGCGTAATAACCCAGAACAACGAAATTTCATAACAATCTATTTAACCAACATAAAAATCGCATGGATCGTCAACAGCTACATCCCATGCTAAAGACTTTAATACATTGACCACTCTTGATTCCTTCAAAGATATAATGAACAATTCACAGGGGCATCTAAAGCCAGTTGTTCTTATTTCATCAGACGGTGGCCCAGATGAAAACCCAAGATATGTAAAATTTATATCTCATGCTGTGCATCACTTCATCACACATGATTTAGATGCCATATTTGTATTTACAAATGCACCCGGCAGAAGTGCGTTTAACCGCGTAGAGAGGAGGATGGCACCCTTAAGTCGAAATTGTGCTCGCTGAAATTTGGGGCAACACGATCATAGATAGTCTTGGCAGAGTACGTCGAGCCCAATAATGATGATGACAGGCCAGATCTCCCTTCTCCAAAATGGTATAGCGAGCATGTTCGCGAAAGCCAATATCTGCTCCAGGTACTGTAATATTTATTCATATATTTTACTTAGCTTCGTTTACATTCACCTCTTATTTATTTATTGTGTTTAGCATTTTTAGACTTAGACTACATTCAAATTATATAACTTATAAACTAAAAGCTATAAATATAATGATTTTATTATCTTACTTTCTAATGTTACTGAAATTATAATCTAACCATTACTATCCTAATAAATCACACAAAATACTACAACCGACATTTTAAACTACAACTGAAATTTCTATGAAAGTAGTACTATAAATAAATTACATATAAAATAAAAATGACTAAGTACTAATTAATTACATAAATATATTGAAATACTCCATTTTTTTTAGGTAGTGGAGTGTGATGACCGTTCTTGCTGTGCAAAAATGCGAAGTTCTTTGAGAGTCGTACTGCCGGAACGCTTCCTTACACCTCCTTTTCCTGTAACGCAGTCTCAAGATGGGCTATGCGTCCCTAATCCCGAAGATCACGATGGGAAGTCTTTTGCTTCTTTTTTGCTGCGCCAATCATTGGTAATGACACCCAAACTTGGGGGATCATACCATAATTTAAAAAGACTACCGTATGATCTGTACTGCCCAAGTTTAAAATCCGACCAGCAAGTTAGTGGGAGGACGTGCCAGAACTGCGGAATCTACTTCTGCTCAAAAAAAAAAGTTGCCACTCATAAAAGTCTACACAAAGAGCCCAAAAATATAGTAATTGTACGTCCCAGACGTATTGTGACTCGGCGTATGGCAAGTTCTCTGCATCATAAGAGACGAGGATTGTCCAGAGTGGCAATATGAAGAAGATGTGGAAGATGTTGGTAGCCCTAGAACGACCACAACCGAAGCCGACGTCAGTCCTGTCATCTCCATTGAGGAAATATACCAATCTCCGTGGACCGATGACAGCGGTCATTAAACAGGTCGCTTAGTTTATGGCGGACAACAAAAGTATTGTTTTTACATTTTTTTTTTCATTATAAAAATAGATTTACCGTATACTATGTAATGTTTATTTGAGCAATTCATATTCCTTATTCCTTTAGTTTAGTTAGTAGTACTGTTTTCGGTGTGATGTAACATAATTTCGTTGACTTTGTAGTGAAAAGTGTCGACTCAAAAATCACTCGAAAACTACACGTGATCTTGACTGGGGGGGGTAGCGTTAAGATCCACCAAATATCACCAAGGGGGAGGGGGGGGGGGGGGGTCAAAATAAGGCCAAAAACGATCACATGATTTTTGAATGAGCCCTTAGCGTGTGCATGACACCGATTTTTTTTGATCGCAGGTGGAATTCGCGCGGGCGCTCAGGTTGACCAACGGCAACATCGAACCCCTGTCCTTCACCGTGCCTAGGATAAAGGTAAGACTTCTTTTTCGTGAAGGGAGATTTAGAACAGAATAGTGGGTTGTTTGGCAAGGGGGTGTAGTATAGTATAGTTACCCAAAATTTTTGTTCCCCAATATTTTTTGTTCCATTCGCGTTTTTCTCCACTTTTTCTCTTTTTCTATGCGATTATGTTACCATTAGGTTTTTTCTTCGGACGCATTATTTTCTACTCTTTTTTGTTGCTTTGTTGTATACACCCCATTTTTCGTCTGGCAGTTAATGTGTTAATAATAAAAAAAAATTCAAGGAATTAAATTATTTCAACGAAAAAGAAAACAAATCCAGCGTTCCGTTTAAAGTGTTCTGATTCAATTTAAAATATTTTGTAAATCATAAATATGTATACATATTTTCCCTAGAGGCTAAATATACTACTTTAGTCTGCCTTGGTATCTATGGCAAACTTTTTGAGCATGAGAAGTGAAAAGATCTTTATTAAAATGTTATTTCATTATAAAAAACACATTACCAAAGAGGAAGTACGAAATAAACTGAATACTACATTTGAGCTGATTTAACATTTTTGTGACATTAACTTTTTGGCACCAATTTTTTGCCTGACTGCCGAAGAACAGTAGTGTTCGAGTGTATGTATGTATGTCTGTATATCTGTTTCTTTGGCACGCCCTGCAGCCTACATCGTTCGACGGATTACGACGTCGACGTATGCGGTTTCATTAGATTCGTCTAGACTGTGGACTGACTTTGGTCCTAAAAAAAAAACAATATTGTCAATAATGAAATCGTTTGCAATAACCCTTTGCCATATTGCAATTAACCCTTTGATTTGACCGCCAAAGACGTCAATTCACGCGCACGGAAAGTCGTGCCTTCTGCGCCAGCGCGTGATATCACGTCAAAAATATAACTGCTCCTGCAAATTTTGCTGCTCTGGCGTCAGTGCTACGATCTTTAAACGGTTTTATTTAGCTTGACCCTGTATATCTGTTTGTATATTTATATTCAGATCTTGCAATCGATTTTTGGACCATTTCTTCTTGACAGATTTCGATGAAATTGGGTGTATCAAGTCTCCGTGACAATAACTTTTAATAATATTTTTAACCTTTGATCTTCAATTCCCTCGGGCTCACTAAGGCACTTGACCATTCAAATTTGTCCAGTCCATGTCATGAAATGAAATGCTGCTGCTGAAGCAATTCTCGCCGTGATGTACTCGGCCTTTTAGCTTCTCATATATTGCGGCTCACCCCCGGGCCTTTGGCCCTTGGGTTCGCTAAGTAAAGACACTTGCTCATTGAGTTTTGGTACAACATCTGATTGAAATAAAACTTAAAACTTTTTTACGTTAATTTATTTTTTCTGTCCGATGCTCGGCGGTCAAAGGGTCAAGCACAGACCTCTATTTGAATGGCAACTTCCCTTTCAGTTCTGCAGCTTTAAGTTTGTTTTCAGAGCGAGCTCTTCCAAGACGATCTGTTCCCGCCAACACTAGTGACGTGGGAGCCGTGGCAGCCCGCGCGCGCGTGGCTCGGCAGCCAGCACGCGGGCGCGCGCACCGCCAGCCTGCAGCCGCCCGGCATGCAGCCCCGTGAGTACAACACTAGTGACGTGGGAGCCGTGGCAGCCCGCGCGCGCGTGGCTCGGCAGCCAGCACGCGGGCGCGCGCACCGCCAGCCTGCAGCCGCCCGGCATGCAGCCCCGTGAGTACAACACTAGTGACGTGGGAGCCGTGGCAGCCCGCGCGCGCGTGGCTCGGCAGCCAGCACGCGGGCGCGCGCACCGCCAGCCTGCAGCCGCCCGGCATGCAGCCCCGTGAGTACAACACTAGTGACGTGGGAGCCGTGGCAGCCCGCGCGCGCGTGGCTCGGCAGCCAGCACGCGGGCGCGCGCACCGCCAGCCTGCAGCCGCCCGGCATGCAGCCCCGTGAGTACAACACTAGTGACGTGGGAGCCGTGGCAGCCCGCGCGCGCGTGGCTCGGCAGCCAGCACGCGGGCGCGCGCACCGCCAGCCTGCAGCCGCCCGGCATGCAGCCCCGTGAGTACAACACTAGTGACGTGGGAGCCGTGGCAGCCCGCGCGCGCGTGGCTCGGCAGCCAGCACGCGGGCGCGCGCACCGCCAGCCTGCAGCCGCCCGGCATGCAGCCCCGTGAGTACAACACTAGTGACGTGGGAGCCGTGGCAGCCCGCGCGCGCGTGGCTCGGCAGCCAGCACGCGGGCGCGCGCACCGCCAGCCTGCAGCCGCCCGGCATGCAGCCCCGTGAGTACAACACTAGTGACGTGGGAGCCGTGGCAGCCCGCGCGCGCGTGGCTCGGCAGCCAGCACGCGGGCGCGCGCACCGCCAGCCTGCAGCCGCCCGGCATGCAGCCCCGTGAGTACAACACTAGTGACGTGGGAGCCGTGGCAGCCCGCGCGCGCGTGGCTCGGCAGCCAGCACGCGGGCGCGCGCACCGCCAGCCTGCAGCCGCCCGGCATGCAGCCCCGTGAGTACAACACTAGTGACGTGGGAGCCGTGGCAGCCCGCGCGCGCGTGGCTCGGCAGCCAGCACGCGGGCGCGCGCACCGCCAGCCTGCAGCCGCCCGGCATGCAGCCCCGTGAGTACAACACTAGTGACGTGGGAGCCGTGGCAGCCCGCGCGCGCGTGGCTCGGCAGCCAGCACGCGGGCGCGCGCACCGCCAGCCTGCAGCCGCCCGGCATGCAGCCCCGTGAGTACAACACTAGTGACGTGGGAGCCGTGGCAGCCCGCGCGCGCGTGGCTCGGCAGCCAGCACGCGGGCGCGCGCACCGCCAGCCTGCAGCCGCCCGGCATGCAGCCCCGTGAGTACAACACTAGTGACGTGGGAGCCGTGGCAGCCCGCGCGCGCGTGGCTCGGCAGCCAGCACGCGGGCGCGCGCACCGCCAGCCTGCAGCCGCCCGGCATGCAGCCCCGTGAGTACAACACTAGTGACGTGGGAGCCGTGGCAGCCCGCGCGCGCGTGGCTCGGCAGCCAGCACGCGGGCGCGCGCACCGCCAGCCTGCAGCCGCCCGGCATGCAGCCCCGTGAGTACAACACTAGTGACGTGGGAGCCGTGGCAGCCCGCGCGCGCGTGGCTCGGCAGCCAGCACGCGGGCGCGCGCACCGCCAGCCTGCAGCCGCCCGGCATGCAGCCCCGTGAGTACAACACTAGTGACGTGGGAGCCGTGGCAGCCCGCGCGCGCGTGGCTCGGCAGCCAGCACGCGGGCGCGCGCACCGCCAGCCTGCAGCCGCCCGGCATGCAGCCCCGTGAGTACAACACTAGTGACGTGGGAGCCGTGGCAGCCCGCGCGCGCGTGGCTCGGCAGCCAGCACGCGGGCGCGCGCACCGCCAGCCTGCAGCCGCCCGGCATGCAGCCCCGTGAGTACAACACTAGTGACGTGGGAGCCGTGGCAGCCCGCGCGCGCGTGGCTCGGCAGCCAGCACGCGGGCGCGCGCACCGCCAGCCTGCAGCCGCCCGGCATGCAGCCCCGTGAGTACAACACTAGTGACGTGGGAGCCGTGGCAGCCCGCGCGCGCGTGGCTCGGCAGCCAGCACGCGGGCGCGCGCACCGCCAGCCTGCAGCCGCCCGGCATGCAGCCCCGTGAGTACAACACTAGTGACGTGGGAGCCGTGGCAGCCCGCGCGCGCGTGGCTCGGCAGCCAGCACGCGGGCGCGCGCACCGCCAGCCTGCAGCCGCCCGGCATGCAGCCCCGTGAGTACAACACTAGTGACGTGGGAGCCGTGGCAGCCCGCGCGCGCGTGGCTCGGCAGCCAGCACGCGGGCGCGCGCACCGCCAGCCTGCAGCCGCCCGGCATGCAGCCCCGTGAGTACAACACTAGTGACGTGGGAGCCGTGGCAGCCCGCGCGCGCGTGGCTCGGCAGCCAGCACGCGGGCGCGCGCACCGCCAGCCTGCAGCCGCCCGGCATGCAGCCCCGTGAGTACAACACTAGTGACGTGGGAGCCGTGGCAGCCCGCGCGCGCGTGGCTCGGCAGCCAGCACGCGGGCGCGCGCACCGCCAGCCTGCAGCCGCCCGGCATGCAGCCCCGTGAGTACAACACTAGTGACGTGGGAGCCGTGGCAGCCCGCGCGCGCGTGGCTCGGCAGCCAGCACGCGGGCGCGCGCACCGCCAGCCTGCAGCCGCCCGGCATGCAGCCCCGTGAGTACAACACTAGTGACGTGGGAGCCGTGGCAGCCCGCGCGCGCGTGGCTCGGCAGCCAGCACGCGGGCGCGCGCACCGCCAGCCTGCAGCCGCCCGGCATGCAGCCCCGTGAGTACAACACTAGTGACGTGGGAGCCGTGGCAGCCCGCGCGCGCGTGGCTCGGCAGCCAGCACGCGGGCGCGCGCACCGCCAGCCTGCAGCCGCCCGGCATGCAGCCCCGTGAGTACAACACTAGTGACGTGGGAGCCGTGGCAGCCCGCGCGCGCGTGGCTCGGCAGCCAGCACGCGGGCGCGCGCACCGCCAGCCTGCAGCCGCCCGGCATGCAGCCCCGTGAGTACAACACTAGTGACGTGGGAGCCGTGGCAGCCCGCGCGCGCGTGGCTCGGCAGCCAGCACGCGGGCGCGCGCACCGCCAGCCTGCAGCCGCCCGGCATGCAGCCCCGTGAGTACAACACTAGTGACGTGGGAGCCGTGGCAGCCCGCGCGCGCGTGGCTCGGCAGCCAGCACGCGGGCGCGCGCACCGCCAGCCTGCAGCCGCCCGGCATGCAGCCCCGTGAGTACAACACTAGTGACGTGGGAGCCGTGGCAGCCCGCGCGCGCGTGGCTCGGCAGCCAGCACGCGGGCGCGCGCACCGCCAGCCTGCAGCCGCCCGGCATGCAGCCCCGTGAGTACAACACTAGTGACGTGGGAGCCGTGGCAGCCCGCGCGCGCGTGGCTCGGCAGCCAGCACGCGGGCGCGCGCACCGCCAGCCTGCAGCCGCCCGGCATGCAGCCCCGTGAGTACAACACTAGTGACGTGGGAGCCGTGGCAGCCCGCGCGCGCGTGGCTCGGCAGCCAGCACGCGGGCGCGCGCACCGCCAGCCTGCAGCCGCCCGGCATGCAGCCCCGTGAGTACAACACTAGTGACGTGGGAGCCGTGGCAGCCCGCGCGCGCGTGGCTCGGCAGCCAGCACGCGGGCGCGCGCACCGCCAGCCTGCAGCCGCCCGGCATGCAGCCCCGTGAGTACAACACTAGTGACGTGGGAGCCGTGGCAGCCCGCGCGCGCGTGGCTCGGCAGCCAGCACGCGGGCGCGCGCACCGCCAGCCTGCAGCCGCCCGGCATGCAGCCCCGTGAGTACAACACTAGTGACGTGGGAGCCGTGGCAGCCCGCGCGCGCGTGGCTCGGCAGCCAGCACGCGGGCGCGCGCACCGCCAGCCTGCAGCCGCCCGGCATGCAGCCCCGTGAGTACAACACTAGTGACGTGGGAGCCGTGGCAGCCCGCGCGCGCGTGGCTCGGCAGCCAGCACGCGGGCGCGCGCACCGCCAGCCTGCAGCCGCCCGGCATGCAGCCCCGTGAGTACAACACTAGTGACGTGGGAGCCGTGGCAGCCCGCGCGCGCGTGGCTCGGCAGCCAGCACGCGGGCGCGCGCACCGCCAGCCTGCAGCCGCCCGGCATGCAGCCCCGTGAGTACAACACTAGTGACGTGGGAGCCGTGGCAGCCCGCGCGCGCGTGGCTCGGCAGCCAGCACGCGGGCGCGCGCACCGCCAGCCTGCAGCCGCCCGGCATGCAGCCCCGTGAGTACAACACTAGTGACGTGGGAGCCGTGGCAGCCCGCGCGCGCGTGGCTCGGCAGCCAGCACGCGGGCGCGCGCACCGCCAGCCTGCAGCCGCCCGGCATGCAGCCCCGTGAGTACAACACTAGTGACGTGGGAGCCGTGGCAGCCCGCGCGCGCGTGGCTCGGCAGCCAGCACGCGGGCGCGCGCACCGCCAGCCTGCAGCCGCCCGGCATGCAGCCCCGTGAGTACAACACTAGTGACGTGGGAGCCGTGGCAGCCCGCGCGCGCGTGGCTCGGCAGCCAGCACGCGGGCGCGCGCACCGCCAGCCTGCAGCCGCCCGGCATGCAGCCCCGTGAGTACAACACTAGTGACGTGGGAGCCGTGGCAGCCCGCGCGCGCGTGGCTCGGCAGCCAGCACGCGGGCGCGCGCACCGCCAGCCTGCAGCCGCCCGGCATGCAGCCCCGTGAGTACAACACTAGTGACGTGGGAGCCGTGGCAGCCCGCGCGCGCGTGGCTCGGCAGCCAGCACGCGGGCGCGCGCACCGCCAGCCTGCAGCCGCCCGGCATGCAGCCCCGTGAGTACAACACTAGTGACGTGGGAGCCGTGGCAGCCCGCGCGCGCGTGGCTCGGCAGCCAGCACGCGGGCGCGCGCACCGCCAGCCTGCAGCCGCCCGGCATGCAGCCCCGTGAGTACAACACTAGTGACGTGGGAGCCGTGGCAGCCCGCGCGCGCGTGGCTCGGCAGCCAGCACGCGGGCGCGCGCACCGCCAGCCTGCAGCCGCCCGGCATGCAGCCCCGTGAGTACAACACTAGTGACGTGGGAGCCGTGGCAGCCCGCGCGCGCGTGGCTCGGCAGCCAGCACGCGGGCGCGCGCACCGCCAGCCTGCAGCCGCCCGGCATGCAGCCCCGTGAGTACAACACTAGTGACGTGGGAGCCGTGGCAGCCCGCGCGCGCGTGGCTCGGCAGCCAGCACGCGGGCGCGCGCACCGCCAGCCTGCAGCCGCCCGGCATGCAGCCCCGTGAGTACAACACTAGTGACGTGGGAGCCGTGGCAGCCCGCGCGCGCGTGGCTCGGCAGCCAGCACGCGGGCGCGCGCACCGCCAGCCTGCAGCCGCCCGGCATGCAGCCCCGTGAGTACAACACTAGTGACGTGGGAGCCGTGGCAGCCCGCGCGCGCGTGGCTCGGCAGCCAGCACGCGGGCGCGCGCACCGCCAGCCTGCAGCCGCCCGGCATGCAGCCCCGTGAGTACAACACTAGTGACGTGGGAGCCGTGGCAGCCCGCGCGCGCGTGGCTCGGCAGCCAGCACGCGGGCGCGCGCACCGCCAGCCTGCAGCCGCCCGGCATGCAGCCCCGTGAGTACAACACTAGTGACGTGGGAGCCGTGGCAGCCCGCGCGCGCGTGGCTCGGCAGCCAGCACGCGGGCGCGCGCACCGCCAGCCTGCAGCCGCCCGGCATGCAGCCCCGTGAGTACAACACTAGTGACGTGGGAGCCGTGGCAGCCCGCGCGCGCGTGGCTCGGCAGCCAGCACGCGGGCGCGCGCACCGCCAGCCTGCAGCCGCCCGGCATGCAGCCCCGTGAGTACAACACTAGTGACGTGGGAGCCGTGGCAGCCCGCGCGCGCGTGGCTCGGCAGCCAGCACGCGGGCGCGCGCACCGCCAGCCTGCAGCCGCCCGGCATGCAGCCCCGTGAGTACAACACTAGTGACGTGGGAGCCGTGGCAGCCCGCGCGCGCGTGGCTCGGCAGCCAGCACGCGGGCGCGCGCACCGCCAGCCTGCAGCCGCCCGGCATGCAGCCCCGTGAGTACAACACTAGTGACGTGGGAGCCGTGGCAGCCCGCGCGCGCGTGGCTCGGCAGCCAGCACGCGGGCGCGCGCACCGCCAGCCTGCAGCCGCCCGGCATGCAGCCCCGTGAGTACAACACTAGTGACGTGGGAGCCGTGGCAGCCCGCGCGCGCGTGGCTCGGCAGCCAGCACGCGGGCGCGCGCACCGCCAGCCTGCAGCCGCCCGGCATGCAGCCCCGTGAGTACAACACTAGTGACGTGGGAGCCGTGGCAGCCCGCGCGCGCGTGGCTCGGCAGCCAGCACGCGGGCGCGCGCACCGCCAGCCTGCAGCCGCCCGGCATGCAGCCCCGTGAGTACAACACTAGTGACGTGGGAGCCGTGGCAGCCCGCGCGCGCGTGGCTCGGCAGCCAGCACGCGGGCGCGCGCACCGCCAGCCTGCAGCCGCCCGGCATGCAGCCCCGTGAGTACAACACTAGTGACGTGGGAGCCGTGGCAGCCCGCGCGCGCGTGGCTCGGCAGCCAGCACGCGGGCGCGCGCACCGCCAGCCTGCAGCCGCCCGGCATGCAGCCCCGTGAGTACAACACTAGTGACGTGGGAGCCGTGGCAGCCCGCGCGCGCGTGGCTCGGCAGCCAGCACGCGGGCGCGCGCACCGCCAGCCTGCAGCCGCCCGGCATGCAGCCCCGTGAGTACAACACTAGTGACGTGGGAGCCGTGGCAGCCCGCGCGCGCGTGGCTCGGCAGCCAGCACGCGGGCGCGCGCACCGCCAGCCTGCAGCCGCCCGGCATGCAGCCCCGTGAGTACAACACTAGTGACGTGGGAGCCGTGGCAGCCCGCGCGCGCGTGGCTCGGCAGCCAGCACGCGGGCGCGCGCACCGCCAGCCTGCAGCCGCCCGGCATGCAGCCCCGTGAGTACAACACTAGTGACGTGGGAGCCGTGGCAGCCCGCGCGCGCGTGGCTCGGCAGCCAGCACGCGGGCGCGCGCACCGCCAGCCTGCAGCCGCCCGGCATGCAGCCCCGTGAGTACAACACTAGTGACGTGGGAGCCGTGGCAGCCCGCGCGCGCGTGGCTCGGCAGCCAGCACGCGGGCGCGCGCACCGCCAGCCTGCAGCCGCCCGGCATGCAGCCCCGTGAGTACAACACTAGTGACGTGGGAGCCGTGGCAGCCCGCGCGCGCGTGGCTCGGCAGCCAGCACGCGGGCGCGCGCACCGCCAGCCTGCAGCCGCCCGGCATGCAGCCCCGTGAGTACAACACTAGTGACGTGGGAGCCGTGGCAGCCCGCGCGCGCGTGGCTCGGCAGCCAGCACGCGGGCGCGCGCACCGCCAGCCTGCAGCCGCCCGGCATGCAGCCCCGTGAGTACAACACTAGTGACGTGGGAGCCGTGGCAGCCCGCGCGCGCGTGGCTCGGCAGCCAGCACGCGGGCGCGCGCACCGCCAGCCTGCAGCCGCCCGGCATGCAGCCCCGTGAGTACAACACTAGTGACGTGGGAGCCGTGGCAGCCCGCGCGCGCGTGGCTCGGCAGCCAGCACGCGGGCGCGCGCACCGCCAGCCTGCAGCCGCCCGGCATGCAGCCCCGTGAGTACAACACTAGTGACGTGGGAGCCGTGGCAGCCCGCGCGCGCGTGGCTCGGCAGCCAGCACGCGGGCGCGCGCACCGCCAGCCTGCAGCCGCCCGGCATGCAGCCCCGTGAGTACAACACTAGTGACGTGGGAGCCGTGGCAGCCCGCGCGCGCGTGGCTCGGCAGCCAGCACGCGGGCGCGCGCACCGCCAGCCTGCAGCCGCCCGGCATGCAGCCCCGTGAGTACAACACTAGTGACGTGGGAGCCGTGGCAGCCCGCGCGCGCGTGGCTCGGCAGCCAGCACGCGGGCGCGCGCACCGCCAGCCTGCAGCCGCCCGGCATGCAGCCCCGTGAGTACAACACTAGTGACGTGGGAGCCGTGGCAGCCCGCGCGCGCGTGGCTCGGCAGCCAGCACGCGGGCGCGCGCACCGCCAGCCTGCAGCCGCCCGGCATGCAGCCCCGTGAGTACAACACTAGTGACGTGGGAGCCGTGGCAGCCCGCGCGCGCGTGGCTCGGCAGCCAGCACGCGGGCGCGCGCACCGCCAGCCTGCAGCCGCCCGGCATGCAGCCCCGTGAGTACAACACTAGTGACGTGGGAGCCGTGGCAGCCCGCGCGCGCGTGGCTCGGCAGCCAGCACGCGGGCGCGCGCACCGCCAGCCTGCAGCCGCCCGGCATGCAGCCCCGTGAGTTGTCTCTCCTTTAAACAGGATGTCCGCTTTCTGGAAACTCGGGGAAAAGTCAGGAATGCGTTTAATGGTCAGGGAAAGTCAGGGAAGTTAATGGTTAAGTCGGGAAAAATGGCATTCTGAAAAAATCGTAGGTAAAACAAAATGTGACTATCGCAGTTATTGATAATGAGGGATATTTTATGCTCTAGCTGACCCTAATCCAGTCTATAGAAGCAGGCTATTGTAGGGATAAAATATTATTTTCACACCACCTGCTCGACAATGCCAAATTATATATCATGCAAACCTGACCGAAAGCAAAACACTATAGCCCTTGGCTTTAGCCGGGTTATGTTGTACTAAATCTCATTATAACCAGCTGGTTAATAATGTGATTTCACTTCCCATAGTTCTTATTGTTATGTACTTAAAGTCCAATTTCGTAAAGTCCGCACGGTGCACGGACCCGCGCCGCCGCGTCGAACTGATTTAAAAATCGAATTTATTCGGGAAATCGCGCTGGCCACCCCAATTTTAAATACCTAAAACAAATGCCGTGAGTGTCATAAGACGCTGCAGTATACGGAGTAAAACTAGAAGATAAAATTCGAATAAAATTGACTAATGTATCAAGAATCAATTTTTACTTTTAATTTACTTTAATAGAAATCCGTTTCTAGTAGCTTGAGCTATTCTATTGTCTCACAAGAGGTGAGAAAAGTAGAGTATACTCCTCGGGGATAAAGCTGTTTTTGTCACGGGCGCGCTTAAACCCCTCACTGCACTCAGGACTCCGTCTTAATTCCCTCGCTTCGCTCGGGAATTAACTCATAATCCCCTCGCTGCGCTCGGGAGTGAAGTCTGGAGTCCTTCGTAAAGACCTCGATACACAATGGCCCATCATGGGCCAGTCTAAGGGACACAGCTATACGACGGAAGGAGATCGCAATATCGTTAGCTCCCTCTAACGCATAGCTGCGTCCCTTAGACTGGCCCATGATGGGCCATTGTGTACTGGCAGCTTTACGTTCAGGATTCAATATCACGCCCGTGACATAAAACAATGCTTTATCCCCTTGGTGTACAATGTACTATTGTGACATAATTAGATTTCTCAGTTTTGGAAAAAAAAATCGTATCCGTTTATTACAGTGTGAATTGAACAGTAAACTATTAGTGTGACGAAGTGATCAGAAATGTCAAAATGAGTGCAAAAAAGCGTTATTTTAATAAAGTGTGGCTGGACCCTCGAGTAAACCCAGAATTTGTAGATTGGCTACATGAATATCTAGATGATACAACAGCGGTTTACTGCAAAATATGTTGCAAAAAATAAACCTAAGTAATATGGGCGGGAAAGCCGTAGTTTCACATTCCAAAGGGCCAAAACATGTAAAAAATCTTGATGCCAAAAAACAACGCTGTTTCAAAAGAATGAACGCACCGAAAATCCTCCACGTTCAAGTGCAACTACTACGACAGTTGTAGAGTCGCCCGTAGCTCCCAAAACAGCATACGAGCTTACATTTGATGACAATGCAGTTACGTCTACTGAAATAATCTGGGCGTTAGAGGTTATTTGTGATAAAATGAGTTTAAATTCGTGTGACAGGACATCTGCAGTCTTTAACACATTCATTGCCACCCAGCCAAACAAGACATCCGCGCCAGGCCACAAAAATTTCGTCATATAAAGCTGTAGTACCACGATCCCGACTATCGGGTCGTCCGGCCTGGGAACGAAATCATAAAATACCCGATAATCGGGTTTTCGGCGCTGAATGTGTTAAGAAAATGTTTGGCAGCAGATTGCATTAAAATATTCCATGGGTAAAACTAAGGCAGCATACGTTATTAATCATGGTATAGCACCATATTTGAAATTAACTTTACTCGATCTAATTAAAGAAATCTTTGGTATTTCTCTTAAACTATAACCTATTGTTGGTTAATCTAACCTTGGTTTGATATGTTTTCTTATAGAACAACTCGCTTATATTTATTGTTTAGTTTTGATGTACTGTTGTTTTGAAAAAATAAGTCCCGCCGAGTTTCTTGCCGGACATAATTCTTTTCGGGTCAGAGGTGTAGGGTTACAACCGGTGTAGTTTGATTTTTTTTTCTCTCTTTTACTTTGACGTGTAAAAGTGCCCTTGTGGCCTACTTACTGAATAAATGTTTGAGTTTGAATGTAAATTCTACGTTGTTCCTTTGATGAGAGCCTAAACAAGGTATTACAAAAATGCCAAATGGATTTAGTCATACGTTCCTGGAACACAGAGTCAGACAAAGTTGAAACGAGATATTGGATTAGCGTTTTTATGGGACGGTCTACAGCTGAACACTTACTGACCAGTTTTTTTAGAGGGTTTGTCAGACCTACACCTAACCAAACTGTTACAAGTTTTAATGGTTGGTCCCAATGTAAATCACAATTTCATCAAAATACTAAAAACTCAACTCTCTAACGAAAATAACTCGTTAATAGACATTGGTGTTTTTGGTCTTCATGACGTGAGTGGTGCTGTTAAAACTAGCCATAATAAAGCAGGACGGCAAGTATATCTAGTTTTGAGAACTATGTACAATTATTTTAAAGACAGCCCCGCTCGGCGAGCACTTTACACGGTGCGGTATAACTGGAGATACAGAATTGCCCTTGAAATTTACATCAGGGCTCTCAAAATATTCGACAAAATTAAAGACTGTCGAAAATGAATCTGTACCAAAAATAAATACCAGTGAGCAAAAATAAGAAAACATTAAAAACCCTAATGCGCAACCCTTTACCCAAAGCATAATTAGCTAGTACAGTCACCGGCAATAGTATCTTCCTACACGAGGGCCGCATAAATATGTGACACGCTCTTATGACCCTACAAATAAGAGCGTGTCACATATTTTTGCGGCCCTCGTGTATGAAGATACTATTGCCGGTGACTGTACAAGGACAATTATAAATGACTGCGAACCGTTCGTAAGACGATTACAGGGAAATAAACCTTTAGCCCCATTTTTACATGCCGCTCTGACAGGGTTAATAAGAATTATTATGTGGTCCCATACAAACTCACGAGATCACACCCATCATGCACACATATGGGTTCAACATGAAATCACTAAAGGGAATCACTAAGAGAGGAATTAGAAAAACAGTCAAACAAAGGACCTCAATTTTATAGTCTATTACAGTTTAAATTGAACGAATTTCTTACAAGCTACGATAATTTAATTTTTGCTCAGGGAAATTTGACGAAACGGTCAGGGAAAGTCAGGGAAAATTCAGGAAAAAAATTGGGATTTAGAGTGGACACTCTGCTTTAAACAAAAATAAAGATATTCTCAATGATCACAGCGCAACACGAGCTACCTACATTTGGTGATGTTTTTATCCGAATACTAAAATAAGAATTATATTCCCCCAATGTCTCCATCCGATCTGTTAATATATTAGACGGGTCCGCACAGGCCGAGTAGCCTCGCGAGGAAATTGCCTGTACACGCGCCTCGGCCGACGCAGCTCGCACGGCCGAGGTGCGTCTAAATAGTCTGAGCTGCTCCGCGAGGCAATTTCCTCGCGATGCTGCTCGGCCTGTGTGGACCCGCATATTTCAGTACAAAAGTCAGATTACGCCTAAACACTAACCTAACCTGTACCCAAAAGTTCAAAATATTGTTGAGAATGTCACAATTTTGGCACAGCCAAAACCTACGTTGGGACAAGTTTTAGTCGGTACAGAACTGCAAACGAGTTGACCAATATAACAAGACCCAAATGATCATTGTTTCGAGCCTTCTAGCTCCATAACCCCTTGATCGATCCTGCTCATAAACGAACTCTCAAATTGTTTTGAACTCTGCTACAACCCCAACAAATTTCATAAAGATCAGAATCACGTTACTAAAGTTATCGCGGAACGACTATTCAAAATCAAAAAGCCATCGAAATTCACAGACGTCTAGGTAGGCAGCTGACAGTTCCGTTGTGTCCGAAGTTGTTCAGTTAGCTTACGCTCCGCTCGTTCGTTAAGACTTGTGATTCTGCGTGTGTATGACTTTAATGTTCTTCTCTTTCCAAAGTGTCAGCGCATTCCGTGCCCGCGTCGAAGGAACCGGTGAAGCCGGCGCAGAAGCCCAAGCCCGACCTCATCAAGTCGCACGTCCCACTCGACCCTAAGGAGAAACAGGACAGTGTGAGTTTTACTAAACAAATAGTTTTTTAAAGTCAAAAGAAAGTGGTTTGGCCAAAATCTTGGTTTAAAGGTGCCAAAATTCAGTTTTTAAACCTTGACAGAATTTTTGATTGGATAGATTACGAGACTTAGGCCGTTAAAAGTAACCATTTTACGTAATTTCAGGTAGGCACGCGCCTTAAACGGTTGTCAGTATGACTAAAGTGTCTATGGAACGTATAGAGAAGATAAAATTGTATTTTTCCATACACAATTATCTAATACTACGTTTTGCCCGCGGCTTCGCTCGCGTTAAATTCGGGGTAACACAAAAGAGAACTCGGAACAGAATAAACCGCACACAAATAGTCCGCATACCAATTTTTAGCTTTCTACCTTGAAAATTGCGTAATGCTCCATACAAACTTCCACCCCCCCATTTTAGGGAAGTGGGGGGTTAGAAAGAGACAAAAAGTATCCTATGTCACTCTCCATCCCTTCAACTATCTCCACTTAAAATCAAGTCAATTCGTCGCCCCGTTTTGCCGTGAAAGACGGACAAACAAACAAACACACACATACACTTTCCCATTTATAATATGAGTATGGATAAGTCTTACAGATATAAAGATTCAGGGGGTGGAAAAAGCATCATTTTTAGTGGTAACATTGATATACGGACGGGCAGACGAACATGACGAAACTATAAGGGTTCCGTTTTTGCCATTTTGGTTTCGGAACCCTATTAATGTTTTTTTAACCCCTGTATCTTCGAGACATGCGCCTTCAAGTGACCTGATTCGGTAACTGTATCCGGCGATCTGACATGTAAACTGGACGTTAGCTTTCACCCTAACAGGTTTATCATAGTCTGTGCGGAAACAAAAGTGTCATCGAAATATTAAATTTGGTTCCCATACAAACTACGACAGCTCTCTTAACCCGCAAACTAACTTGAAGCTTTATTTTTATTAGCCTCTATTAGTGTCTCACTATTGGGCAAAGACCCTCAGTCCTGTTCATAGTGCTTCCCCGCCATTCCGTAAAGAATGCGTCCAGGACGTCCCGCCATCTCCTTTCCGGTCTGCCTCTACCCCGGCGGCCGTCGATGGCGTCTCGTGGGTCCCACTCTGTAGCCATTCTGGCCCACCGTACCGGGTGCATGCGGCAGACATGCCCAGCCCTGCCCAATCCCACTTTAGCTTAGCGGTCATGACGATACGAGTTCTGGAGCGCAGTTCCGTATTTCTGATTCGATCTGTTCTGCGAATACTGCGCTCCATCGTTCGCTGGCAAACCTTGAGTTTGGACTTTAAAGCCTCAGTCAATGACCAGGTTTGAGCACCGTACGTTAGGATAAGCAGGATGCACACGTCGAGGAGTTTGCACTTAAGACAATGAAGGGAAATCTTCCTTTGTGTCTTAAACTTGAAGTTAAAATTGTTTTTTTTCTTTGCTAATATAACCAACCTCATTATAAACGGTTCCTTGTCCACAGATAATGAAGTCAATGAGCGCAAAGGTGGCCATGAACCTCAAACTGGAACAAGACAACATGGAGGGCGTCGACGAGGCTGAGTGGGAACAGTGAGCCATCCACTTACACCAACACACTAATATACACCTAACTGAGTTATAATAAGGCTCAACATATATTGTTCCGACATTTAGTTGGCATGGGATCAGTGAGCCATCGACTTACACCGACACAGTAATATACACCTTAACCGACTTATAATAAGGCTCAAAATAGGCTGTCATGACATTTAGATAGTGAGCCGTCGACTTGTAACAATACAGTAAAATACACCTTAACTGACTTAAAATAACGCTCAAAGTAGGTTGTACCGACACTAAAGCTCCGCTGTTATTTTCCAAATGCCACTTTGATCTCTCCAATTAATAAACCCGATCTGCCCTAAAGATTAAGAAAGGAAAATGGTTTTGTACTGAAATGGTAGATCGGATCGACAGATTTGAGACGTCGAACTCTCATCGGTGTGTATATAAAAAAATCAACAAACAACTGTATTTTAATAACCTCCTCCAACCGGAGTAACAGTGGCGCCTGCCTGGTCTGAGCCTTTTCTTTTACCAATTTACAACTCGGTAGACAAAAAACCTGTAATGTATGCCCTCTATACGAAAGGTAAATGTAAGAATTTATCAAAAATCCTTTCGGCATACCACATTTTGTAGTTTTTGTATATCTCTATAGAGATAGCTTAGCGATTTAGGCACGAACAAATCTGAAGAGAAATATAATTACAACGATTCTTAGGTATATTTTTAACTGTATTCATTTGATTTTCGTTAATTTTTTATGCATATTAAAAACAGTCCTAAATAATACTGTCACTAAAAGTTTGAACTTTATTTCAAAGCAATAGGGTTCATTAACAATAGAAATTGTCTTGCAAAATCATGTCACATGTTTTTCAAAATTTTGAGACATTTTTTTTAAATTAGCCTTTCCAGGGGCCTATTTCTCGAACGGTATTAGACTAATATCATTAGTGTGTTCTCATGGAAACCCTATACGATTTGACAGTTCGTGAACTAATGATATTAGTCTAATACCTTTCGAGAAATAGGCCCCTGATCATGCTAATTCGTTGCCAAAAAATTTGTCTAATTTTAAATAAGTACAGTTGAAATAGGCCTATGTCATATCACATTAAGTTCGTTTGTCGTAAGTATCAAGGTAATGTTTACTGTCAAATACGACAAATGCATATAAAAATGATATAAGGTACTTATAAACGAATAGGCGGGTCCACACCTGACGCACTGCCTCGCGAGGAAATTGCCGCGCGAGGCAGTTCGGCTAGTGTGGACATGCCTCGGCCGAGGCAAACGCACGCGCGGCCGCAATGCCTCGGGCGAGGCACGTCCACACTAGCCGAGCCACCTCGTGCGGTAATTTCCATATAAAAATAACATAAGATACGTATATACGAAAACCCATGTAGAATTCCTGCCCCTATGAATATGGACCTCGATACATATTTTATAGAACTTTTTTCCGACTTTACATAGCTTCCCAATAATCGTAAGCTAGCTGGACTAAGAACGATGTTTTTAATTATTTATATTCTGTGAAATATTAACGTGAGACAGTGAAAATAGTTGTATTCAATTGAAAATGAAAGTGCTGCCAGAATTTTAGGAACGATAGTCTGCTTATATCTGTCGTCATCAGATATATCGGAGCGGCCAAGGTGGTCCCAAATATCTGAACAACGCCTCTATTGTCAAGACGATAAAGTGCAGGTTGAGATATTTTTGAGTACCTTGGCCGCTCCGATATATTTGATGGCGGCTGTACAATGACTTTATAAAGAACGATCTGATTAATCGTATCTTTCTTCTAAATGAAAATAAGTTAATCATCTTTAATCAGATTTAGTTCTATGCGAAGACAGCACATAAAAAATACACTTTTCACAGTATCTGTAAATATTTTACAAAAAACAGACCCGGTTTTCAATACACAATTTTATATAAACACGACTGTTATACCGATAAGAAGTGCAACTTAAAATGGACCTTCATGCTTTATGATAAAGATTTAAATTGTTTAAAATGGTACAGTTTAAAGTAAACTATTACTAATTATCTGGTCTGGTTGCAATCGCGTTAAGTCGCGCGTATAGAAAACCGTGTCGTGCTACAGTGGCGGCGTGTCAAAAATAATCCCAGGCAAGCCGGAGGTAATTTGTCTTTCCATTTTGATCTATAGGAAAAGTTATCAACGTTTAGGCATGCCGGTATTAATGAAGTTCTATGGATCAGGGCTCAGAAAACCGGTATTTGCTCAATACTAAAATCCCGGTATTTTTTAGTTCTTTTTTGCTCTTTCGCTATTTCATATTTAATCGGGTTACATTATACATAGGGTTAATTTTTTTTTGCGAAAACCGGTTAAGAGCCCTTCTATGGACGCCCCGTCACTGTTGTGTGTTTAATAGTATTTATTTTGATCTCTTACTCGACCAAACTCCGACTGTGACGCAATGCTCATTAGTGTTCACTAAATGTGACGTTTTCAAGTCAAACGTAATTGGCGGTTGTTAATAGAGTTTATTTCTTAATGACTTTTTATGGCAGAAACGC
Organism: Pammene aurita; assembly: GCA_947086415.1. Lineage (NCBI taxonomy): Eukaryota > Metazoa > Arthropoda > Insecta > Lepidoptera > Tortricidae > Pammene > Pammene aurita. The sequence goes on from OX352295.1 coordinate 37,332,558, forward strand.
CTTATTGACAACCGACAATGATGTACCTTTTAGTTTGAAAATGACACAAATTTACCCGATCAACAAAAACTGGTACATTCTGTTGAACGTACCAGTTTTTATTAATCTTGCGTTTAGTGATATAAATAACATAACGTAATCTAACATAATGGACTACCAACTATTAACTAAATTAATTAAACGATTATGAACGGTCGCACATATTCCGATTACACTTCATTTAAGGGACATTGTTTACGCAATAAAAGTCGTCAAATCTAATGAATTAATAAGACACGATATTAGTGTAAGACCTCTCATAGACGATTCATTTTACTGATCAGTTACTAGCTTTCCATCTCACTCTCACTATATGAGACGGATCAAGATTGATAGAAAACATTGACGGTTATTCTTTCGTCAATATTTGCAATAAATGATTTCATATCTCGATATATATTGCGTGAAAATAGTCCTCTGACTCAGAAACGTAACATTCCTACGTTTGCCATATGAAATGCATTTATTTATACGTACTTTATGTATTTAAATATTGTTACTATGTAAATCGTAACGCGTATATATAGATAAGGAAATATAGGGTACTTCTACATTAGGGAATTGACGATTTTTTCTACGTAATATTGTATTGCTATATGATTATTAGGGTAGCTTTCCACTGGAGGTTACAGTTTTGATAAAAACCGTAATAAAAAAACCGGTTTTAACCGGTATTTTCGTTTACCTTCAGCGGAGGAACCGGATTATTTATAATGTATACAGAATCTTATATATTATTATTATAGTACGTTTAGTATTGCTAGTTGATGCCATACATCACCCGTTTTGCTCAAACAGCCAAAGAGTTCTGTCTCGTCAACATAATTTATTTACAATGTTGATTATTACTCGGTTCCTATATGCTATGATAAACAAAGTTAATGATTTTAGCTAAATAATATATTTTTCCGACTTGGACTTTTATAGGTTGCTCAAAAATTGCTTCTAAAATTGGACATGCGGTTAATTTGCCTCAAAGTTTCAGTCTTTTCTTTCGAGACTCTATGCCTTGTAGTTAGGGAATCTCAAACCGTTTAATATATTTAGTATGAAAATAACCGTTTCCCCCCCGGATTACTGTGTATTGTTTTACCGGTTTACACTCCAAAATTGTAGTGTTAAAATTGTGTTGTTTTCCTTTAAATTATGTGTAATTACTTCGCAAATGAATAAAATATGCTCAAATAGGGAACATGTGTTTAGGAACCGAGTCAACGACTGTTATTCTTTAACCCCTAAAATTAAGTTACAATAATAAAAAAAAGATACATAGTCCAGTGAAATCTGAAGCCATGTCCAAACTACGCGCGGCATGTAGGTTCGCAGCAGCCGTGCGCAATGTGGACGTGCTCGCCGCGCAAGGCAGCTCGAACATACACACGTGTTCGCCTGTTGGACGCGGTCGAATATGCATAATCTGGACACGGCTTTATAGATTAAAGATTTTGTGTAAACATAATTGAGGGGCTTACCGAATAACAGTCATACACCCTCATGGGTAAAAACTATGTGATTTGGTCTTTTTGATTATGTACTCTATATTTTATTTGTAGGCATCATTAAAGGCCCTATTAAACAGAATCTCGTAACGACATTATTTATAAGTTTTGTAAAAGGAAAGTTTGGAGAGTGCGTACTGATTGAACGAGCAAAATAATAGTTGTCCCTTTCCCTTCTAGGTATAGAAGTTTTTGTTAAGAGGGAGACAACTAGCGATATGTAGTTTTTAGCAGAATGGTCCTACTTTGCTGATTTTTCAATAAGGCAAAGCTGGCATCAAGATGAAATGAAAAGCTCTTATTGAAAACTATATATTAAATCCATTGCTCTAAATCACATATTGTATATCGAAATGCGCATCAGTTGTTTGAACTGGTTCTAGTTTTGCATGGTCAATCAGTATGTTGCTTCGAACTTTCTGAGTTGCAATTATTTTTTGTAAATTGTTTAAATATCGAGGACTTTCCTCATATCTCCTATTTCGCTCCATTTGAAGGCTTACGAGCGAGATGAAATGAGAGATACGTACGCTTTCGTATTACTTAAATATAGATAGTGTAGATGTAATTTTATAACTAGTCAAAAAGCTATTCCTTATGGTTTCATGCGTATTTCTTTAATATTAATTTATTATGATTAAAGAGTATTTTCATTTAATTAAGTTGATCAATTTTGTCAAATCTACGTATGTATTTAAATTCCAACACATGAGACGGATTCTCAAAGATATCTGATCGTGTTGACGATAGATTCAAGATATTTATTCATGACGTACACAATATTACATACAAAACAGACAATCAAAACAAAGACGTATAGGTATAGCAACCACAAAATGGACCCTGCACGAGGATACAGACTTGTTCAGATATTTGCGAGCATCTTCGCTCAGATGTATTGGCTGGTGTACATAACTGTAGTTTGACAAGTGGACTTTGACATTTGCACATATTTGATATACTCATATTATTCATATCATGGCTGTAAGCTACTTCACATGTATTAAACTAAATACGCACCTTTGGTATATACCTACATACTTCCTCATGTTTATATACCTTTTGAGTCCATAGACTTAGACAATCTGTTTCAAGGTTACTTCTCTCATCTCATATTAAAAATAAATACTCTAGATTTGTTTGCACTACAAGTGTATTTCGTCATGATAGATAATTTTGTACCGAATTGTCATACTAAATAACTTCTGCACAAACTTCTGAGCCGTACCAAAGTTGTGAAATGACAATAATTTCTTTCCAAACGTGAATGCTCCAAATTATTTTCCATGTTTAAACTGTTTCCGTTTATTTGATACAACTATGTGCACAAGTATCTAGATAATTAATTCAACAATTTAGTTAAATCTTTTAACCGCCTTAGTCAAAAATTTTACTCTCAATTTTGAACTCTGTCATATGTACGAAGGTGTCATTTGCTTTGTCACTTTTGTCTCATAAATCAGGCGATGGCGGTTAAAGGGTTAGATAATTGCTGTTTAGACACTTGTTCTAGAAATTATTCAAAACGACAACATTAAATTATTTTTTCAGGACTGGGTTGCTGTCTTCAAAAATATTTGAGAATATACTTTTGACGTTAATGTAAAAAAATATATTTTATTACACGAATTGGAAACGGATGTCGATTAAAATAAAATAATAAACTGAACTGTGTAGACTCTGGAACATCACGAGATAAATATTTTACAATAAGTAAAAAAAAAAGTGTAAGAGTACTCAGGTCCATAATTTAATGTTGAAATTACTTGACGTATAATTTTTAACACAAGTCGAAACATGTCAGAATTTTGTTTTACGACATATGTATTCTATTGCACTATGCTCTCATTTTACAAGTCGTACGATGATGCAAGTTTTGAAACTGATAACGAATACCGAGACGATAATGCATTTTTTAAATGACCAATGAATTAGTGATTGCTACAATTTTTGGTAAACCAGTGCCAATGTGTTTTTAATTTTGTATAAAATTGGCTAGCTGTATAATACGCGCCTTTACCTATTAAACTTATTTCTGACTGAAATATCAATCTAAAATGAGTTTTACTGCTTTAAGAAAGGGTTGATGTTTCAGTGCGTCATATCGGATGGTTTTAGTTGGTAAAGTAACATACATCATGGAATGTGTGTGTAATTTTCATACTTTTGGATGTTAAGCCCTACAGATCCTAGTGTTAAGGCAATATTTGGAGATATTTTTATTATTTTGCATTTTTTTATTAAACTCTTGCTAAATAAATTATCTGTTTTATTTACAACTTGTGTCGTTTGATTCTATAGATATCGCCAAGAAAGATGAGGTAAATGATTACGCACACAGCTACATTAAGTACTGATTGCAAAACAAGTGAATGAATGAGTGAAGTGAATGTAAATGTAATTAATAGCACGATATATTTTAGAAAATAACACCGAACAAACAGTATACTAATATGAAACTTTATTTATTATTCAGACCTCGTCATTTAAATAAAACTAATTGAAGCAGAAAAAGTTGTGAATATCATTGCGAACATAAAATGAAGTACACGGAAAGAACATGTCTAGTCACTTTGACAACATTTTGAGTTATAGCGCTTTTAAATTTTGGAACGATTAAATTAACCATACTATTTTCGTAACTAGATGGTTTTTGGAGTTAAAAATTGGAATAACGTTACAATTTACAGCTGTAACAGAAGTTGTTAGTAATAGTTCATGGCAAGCTCTACATTTTGATATAAAAATCTCATTTTACAAAAAAATGTGACTAGACATGTTCTTTCCGTGTACCCTTCAAATTATATGATACAATACAAGAGATATGTTTTATATAAATGCGGCTAATATTTAGAATTTTAGTCTTGAAAGTAGCCGGACTTTGTACAGTCGCCATCGGATAAATGAAAGCGACCAAGATGGTTACAAATATTTGAACAACGCCTCTGCCTCTTATCAAGGCGGTAAAGTGCATGTTCAGATACTTTTGAGTACCGTCGCCGCTCCGATTTATTTGATGTCGGCTGTATAATCAAGGTTTAACATATTGATACACTATTTTGGACCAAAATATATGTGGACGAGTTTGGGGAAAGGTCACACTTTGTGGTAGGTACTCATAGACTCCATTCTTTCACTAATAGATAGCGTAAAAGTATTGTGTAGTTTTAGGTTTAGGAAGTACCTACTAATAACTCGATATCGAAAAAGTGGAACCTTTTTCCATGTAGGGTCATCGTGCTAGTTTTCGTCCACTCTTGTCAGTTTTCCGTCCATACTTATTTATATGTTTATCTTCAAGTATTTTCCAAAAAAAAGCTTAAAAGTAAAAAATCTACTAGAGAATAAACTATAAATATAAACTATGTTGACCTTGAAAAGTTTTTCCCATTTATTTGCAGCAGTTTAATCAAGTGGACGGTAAACTGGACCTGGACGGGAAACTAGCACGTACATTCGACCTTCATCCCATAACAAGGTCGAGTACATTTATGTTTGTTACAAAAACTCATCTATATGTACCTTGACTGTACAGTCACCATCAAATCCATCGGAGCGGCCACGGTACTCAAAAATATCTGAACATGCACTTTATCGCCTTGACAATAGAGGCGGTGTTCAGATATTTGTGACCACCTTGACCGCTCCGATATATCTGATGGCGACAGTACATATGCGTAACTCATCTAATTGTTGATATTTCAATGTCGACACCCGCGTCACTCACGCTCACAACCTTCGTCGTCCCGTAATCACATGATCCCTTGTAACACGGGATCAATGTCAACACATCGTTACAGCTCCCTATTAACACTAATGTCTAAGAACACGCAATTAAAAGATGCGCAAGATGCTTACAAATATTATAAATGTGACGTTTTCGAGTCAAAGTTACATTGTTGGTTGTCAATAAGGCGTTACTGCCATAAAAAAATATTAAGAAATAAACTATTAACAACCAACAATTCATCTTTGACTTGAAAGCAACACAAATGTTTACGGTTCAACTCACGGGTCACTACGCTACATGTATCGAAGAGTCTAGTCCCTTATTTATAAACGTCTTGCAAACCTCATTTAACTAATAATCGTTTATCCTTATCTGTCACTATGACAGTTGTGTTTGTTAGAAACAGACAACCTAACAAACAAACCAACCCCAACCTGCCAATTTAGCGACAACCCAATTCTGCAAGAGTGCAGAATAGCCGAGAGGTTTGACTGCCCATATTTGAGGACTAGCCTTTTCCCGCGGCTTCTCCCGCGTACTAAGGACTGTTCAATTTACTAAACGGACACGCTAAAACCTCTTTGAAACTTCTGATTTAAAAACGATTGATAAACATTTGACGGCGATGACATTAGAAAAGCTACGAATATCAATGAGGGTTTCCGCGATTGAGATTTTCACTAGATGGCAGCACCGTGACGACAGGTCTTTTTGGCAGTAGCTGTCAAAATCCACCAATCAAAAATTATATGGTTAAACATGATTGGTGGATTGTGACAGCTAGACCTGTCGCCACGGTGCTGCCATCTAGTGAAAAACTCGATCGCGGAAACCCTCATTGCAACATATTTGTGCTTCCATTGTTGATTATTTTTCACGATGGAGCATATTAATTTGAAAGATCGCAAATCAATTGTGCAAACATGGTGTACCGGGCAGTTTTTTCTACGAAAAATCGCAAATATGCACAAATGTTCAAAATCTGCTGTGTTCCAAATCATTAAAAAATTTGGAGAGTACCATACTCTTGAAGATTTACCGAAATCTAGGCGTAGAAGCGGTCCGGCAAATCCTCAAGCCGAAGAAAAAGTGATGCGGCTGTTAAAATCGCGTAATTATCTATCGGTTCGCGAAATCGCTAAAAAGGCAAGCGTTAGCGTAGGTACTGTTCAAAACATCAAACAGAGGAATAATATAAAGACCTACAAAAAGCAAAAAATGCCCAAGAGAAGTGCAAATCAAAGATCACGGTCAAAAAAAAGGTGCGGAAAACTGTATAACATCTTACTAAAGGATAGATCTCGTTGCATTTTAATGGACGATGAAACGTACGTCAAATTGGACTGTAGTACATTACCGGGACCCCAGTACTACAATGCCGTCGTAGGAGAAGATGTGCCAGATGAGGAGAGAAGTATAAAAATGGACAAATTTGGAAAAAAAGTCCTCATTTGGCAGGCAATCTGTTCTTGTGGCCTTAAAAGTTCATCCTATTTTGCAACAGGCACTATAGGTGGCGATATTTACAGAAAAGAGTGCATTCAAAAACGGCTAATAGATATCTATAGGAAGCATCACACCCCGCCTTTGTTTTGGCCTGATTTGGCAAGTGCCCACTATGCTGGTCAGACAGTGGAGCTGCTTAAATCCAAAAACATTGAATTTGTCCAAAAGGAAGACAATCCACCAAACTGCCCGGAGCTCCGTCCTATCGAGCGGTACTGGGCCATTGTGAAGAGGCATTTAAGAAAGGATGGTCGAGAAGCTAGTGATGTGCAAGCACTTATGCGTCGTATCCGGATAAAAGTCCGAAAATTTTACCGATGTAATTCAATTATTATTCTTTTCAATTAAAATATTATTCTGTTTGCTTTCGTTTTACTAATATTCAGCCAAATAAAACTATATTGCCGGTAAAATTTTTATTGCTATACAATTTTAAGTGTCCGCTTAGTAAATTGAACAGTCCTTATAAGTACTCTCTCACTCACTCATTTATCGTTAGGAATACTCCTGTGTAGTTTCGAATAAAATAATCTAACAAATCTTGATTCGCCATACAAACTTTGGACCCCCATTTTACCTCCTTAGGGGGTGAATTTTGAAAGATCCTTTCTTAGTGCACCCCTAGACCTTATAAGGAACCTACGTGCCAAATTTGGAATCTCTAGAACCAGCGGTTTGGGCTGTGCGTTGATATGTCAGTCAGTCAGTCGGTCGGTCGGTCGGTCGGTCGGTCGGTCGGTCGGTCGGTCGGTCGGTCGGTCGGTCGGTCGGTCGGTCGGTCGGTCGGTCGGTCGGTCGGTCGGTCGGTCGGTCGGTCGGTCGGTCGGTCGGTCGGTCGGTCGGTCGGTCGGTCGGTCGGTCGGTCGGTCGGTCGGTCGGTCGGTCGGTCGGTCGGTCGGTCGGTCGGTCGGTCGGTCGGTCGGTCGGTCGGTCGGTCGGTCGGTCGGTCGGTCGGTCGGTCGGTCGGTCGGTCGGTCGGTCGGTCGGTCGGTCGGTCGGTCGGTCGGTCGGTCGGTCGGTCGGTCGGTCGGTCGGTCGGTCGGTCGGTCGGTCGGTCGGTCGGTCGGTCGGTCGGTCGGTCGGTCGGTCGGTCGGTCGGTCGGTCGGTCGGTCGGTCGGTCGGTCGGTCGGTCGGTCGGTCGGTCGGTCGGTCGGTCGGTCGGTCGGTCGGTCGGTCGGTCGGTCGGTCGGTCGGTCGGTCGGTCGGTCGGTCGGTCGGTCGGTCGGTCGGTCAGTCAGTCAGTCAGTCAGTCAGTCAGTCAGTCAGTCGGTCAGTCAGTCAGTCAGCGGGCGGGGCGTGCGGAATGAAACTTATACTGGTGTCCTGAGTCGCTGGTGGTCGCTGCACAAAGCGAATGCACGCTGGCCCCGCTACGCTGCACGCCCCGCCGAACGCTCCGCTTCGAGCGTGCATTCACGCCACACAACAGGGCGGACACGTCATACTACAAAACTCGTTTGAGCGCCTTTGTGTGAACGGCACATCTGTACACGTTTCAATGTGTGAGTGCGTCTTAGGGCGCTGTTTCCGCTGTCGTAAATGACGTTTGACAATACACCGACATTTTGCTTTTTATTGATGCGCTGCCATCCTGACGGATTAACCTATTATTATAGTTCCCTACCAATCGGCCGCCGATGGTGAGGTAATTCAGTTCGGGGCGGGTCGTAGCGTGGCCATTCTGTTTGAAATATTATTATTTATTCTGTGCTCATACTAAGAGTGCCAGGAACCGGTCGGTCCAAGACGTATGCTGTATTGCATGCTCTTATTCTCTTAACAATAAACTCGTACCCTCGCCATCAGATATATCAAAGCGGCCAAGGTCGTCACAAATATTTGTACAAAGCCTCAATTGTCTTGGCGATAAAGGACGTTCAGATATTTTTAAGTACCTATGGTTCCAGTATAATTGATGGCGGTGGTACCCTATACTTACCACAATCATTATGAATTTGAATTTACCCGCTTACCTAGGTACTAACAATGGCGAATTAAGCGTCTGCTAGACGGTCACCAACAAGCCCCTCCGACAGAGCGACCTTGGTCTGGACGGACCGTGTAGACATTTGTTTCAAACAAAATTGTATGAAGCACTAACCAAGGTCAGGGGGACCTTGGATCGTCGGCAGACGCTTTATTCACCATTTTACTCAGCAGACCGTTTAATATTCTCCATCGTAAAGAAAAATAAAACAAAATTCTCAAACATGCTGTGAAATAATGTCGTTAGATTTCTTTTAATAAATATCTTCTAAGTTATTTATTACCTAGGCCCTTTGATGTGAGATGGCGGTTGCTTAACCGATCGTTGCTGTAACCATTGAGTTATACAAAAAGGGAAATATGGTACCAGGCGCTCGATTGTGTGCCATCAAATATAGGTTCCGGGACCTATATTGATTTAGTCGTGTGGCAGTCTCTCAGTCACACTTTGGTGCAATGCGCAAAATATTTAGGTCTCTCTTGCATACCCGTGTTAACTATATAGGTTTATCTCTTTTGCCATCATGCACATACATTATAGCGGTGTGTAACATTTTACAAGCATGTAGGTGCTGGAACACATTTCAGTTTTATTTACTACTAGCTTTTGTCCGCGGCTTCGCTCGCGTTAAATTCGCTCCATACAAACTTCCACCCCCCATTTTAGGGAAGTGGGGGGTTAGAAAGAGACAAAAAGTAGCCTATGTCACTCTCCATCCCTTCAACTATCTCCACTTAAAAAATCACGTCAATTCGTCGCCCCGTTTTGCCGTGAAAGACGGACAAACAAACAAACAAACACACACATGCACTTTCCCATTTATAATATTAGTATGGATGAACGTCACTGATCCTTTTTGTTTATGTCTATGGCTGTAACTAGTTTTTTTTAAGTGATGGGATGGTTACCAGAATAGTTCCTACATTAGGTACTACAGACACCAGGCAAGGCGGGATTGCCAGCCTAGGGTAGCGAGCCATAGCCGTTATTCGATCTCGATACTCAGCCCTTGTTACTTCTTGGTCTTTGTAGTCATGACTTCCGAGGCACAAGTTTCTTTCGATGTAATTGTCTTTTCAATAGTCGTTGAATTGTTTGTGTAGGACAAAATAACATCGCTTTATGGACTCTATCCAATGAACTCAAGTTACTCATCCAATCAAGTTTTGACAGCCCTTCATACTTTCTAGCCAACACACCATAAACCGACCGTGAATCTGAATTAGGTAGGTACAGTTAACAGAAAAGGAACTTAAAATGCAGCCGAAGTGAAATTGGATTACCTACTCTACTGACAAGGGAATAAGAGCTGATGTATATAATTTAGAGTACAACTTCTGCTGCCGACCGTACTCAAACTTCATGCTATAAATTTCTCAATGTCTTACGAATGACCATCTTCAGTGGACAGTGCCACAAGCTGCATGTAAAGCAGTATGTCAACTGAAGTGTAGAAAACAGACTTGAACCTATTATTCAGAGCAATGACGCGTAGTTTCAGTGACCGCGAGGCAACCGGATGGCTCGCGGTATTGAACCGCTATAATATCGCTTCGTATGTAATGATGAACTTAGCACACTTGTAGGTATCATAATGTACTATTGTAGCGACTAGTACATTATGATACCTACGCCGGCTGGTCACCGTGGAAGATCACGACCAAAACCCTCCAAAGGTTGAAATAAACCTACCTAACAAGTTACACATATTAACATATAATGTAAAAACACTCTCATCATACGAGCGTCTATTAGAACTGGAAGAAGCCCTTAAAGATATCAAATACGACATTATAGGGCTAGCTGAAACGAGACGCACTGGAAATAAAATCGAAGAACATGAAAACTTCATTTTGTGCTATACTGGCGTCACACCCGGAAGGTATGGCATAGGTTTTATTATAAAATCCTACCTCAAAAATAATATAGAAAGCTACCACGGCCTCTCCGAGAGAGTAGCAATATTAAACCTTAAATTCAAAAATACTTGCCTATCTATCATACAAGCCTATGCCCCTACAACAAAAGCAAGTGACGCGGAAATCGACGGCTTTTACACGACAGTCAATAAGGCAATCGAACTAGCGAACAAAGACTACATTCTTATGGGCGATTTTAATGCGAAAATTGGGATTCCAAGAGAAGAGGAATATTTTATCATGAAAGCTCACGGATATTGAGTTAGAAACGAAAGAGGACAAAGACTTATTGATTTCGCTAGCGAAAACAGATTGTCAATTTTGAACACATATTTCAAGAAAAAAACAAAAAACAAATGGACCTGGCAATCACCAGATGGGATCTACAAAAACGAAATTGACTTCGTGCTATCAAATCGACCTCTTATATTTCAAAATATAGAAGTACTAAATATAAACTTTCCTTCGGACCATCGGCCAGTTAGAGCTACTATAACATGTACGCAACCAAAGAAAAGCAGAGCAAAGTATACTAACAGTCGAAGTACCACACTAAAAAGTGAAGCAGAAATTTCAAAATTTAAGGAAAATTTAAGCTCCCTGATATCGAAAGATCGAATGGCCGTACGTGACAATCCTTCGGTCCAAAAATATTACGATACCTTAACAAAACATACCACCACCAGCTTGCAACACGCCCAAGAATCAAAAAGCTCAAAGAAAAATCATAAAATACTGTCAGAGCACACCCTCAAACTTTTAAAAAGAAGACAAGAGCTACAAAGAAATAAAAATAAAACTAGAACCATGAGAAATGAAATTTCGGCTCTATACAAGCTTGTCGGCAAATATATAAAAAACCGGCCAAGAGCGTGTCGGGCCACGCTCAGTGTAGGGTTCCGTAGTTTTCCGTCCGTTACAGTAAGTGTTAATAACACCGCCATGTAGGATATGATATGAGAGTTCCACGTACAGCGACATATATCGGCAAATTAAGTAAACTATTGCGCGCGAGCTTATAGTATGGAAGATGATTTTTATGGAATAATTCTTTATTGCGTGAACCGATTTTCACCGTTTTTACTTTATTTGAAAGCACGTCATTTCATTGTAATTTTTTACAAATTACAGGTACAATAAACACCTGCTATACGGTTAAATTACAAACTTAGTTCAGAAATTATTTTGTAATTTTTTTTTCAAAAACTATTCATCCTATCAAGTTCAAAATAATTTTCCTAGAAAGTTTTTATGAAGTTCTACTTTTGAGATTTTTTTCATATTTTTAAAACTTATGGTTCAAAAGTTAGAGGGGGGGGGGGACGCATATTTTTTTACTTCTGGAGCGATTATTTCCGAAAATATTTACATTATCGAAAAATGATCTTAGTAAACCCCTATTCATTTTTAAATACCTATCCAACAATATATCACACGTTAGGGTTGAAATGAAAAAAAAAAATCACCCCCCACTTTACGTATAGGGGAGGTACCCTAATAAAAAAAAAATCCACTTTTTATTTTACCACTTTGTCGGCGTGATTGATATACATATTAGTACCAAATTTCAGCTTTCTAGTGCTAACGGTCACTGAGATTATCCGCGGACGGACGGACGGACGGACGGGCAGACATGGCGAAACTATAAGGGTTCCTAGTTGACTACGGAACCCTAAAAAAGGCTATACTAATTACAGATATAACACAATTGAAAAACACTTGACCCAAACTGGAAGTACGAAAAAGGCCTACAAAGAGCTAAAACCGAAAAAAACTTGGATAGACGGGCTGAAACGAGGCGAAACCACTAAAAACAACCGCAGTGACGTCATCGCCATAGCAACCGAGTTTTACAAGGATTTATACAGCGCTAACGAGCCAGTAGACACCACCAACCCAAACGAAGGTACAACCGACCAGAATAGCAAGCTAAGCAGACCTCAAATAGAAGAAAAAGAAGTAATAGAGACACTGAAAAAACTAAAACCTGACAAAAGCCCGGACTCTGACAACATTACAAACGAAGCCTTAAAAATAGCTGCCCCCATACTAGCCGCTCCGTTAACAACTCTATTTAACTTAGTCCTTGAAACCGGAGCGACGCCCGCGCAATGGTCGGAATCAAACATCATTTTGATATACAAAAAAGGCGCTCCAAACGATGTCGGGAATTACAGACCAATAAGCATACTGCCGAGTATATATAAGCTTTTTTCTACAATTCTCAACAAAAAAATAAGTTCTACACTAGAAAAGAGTCAACCCATAGAGCAAGCAGGATTCAGAAAGGGTTTCTCTACAATCGATCATATCCACACACTCGAGCTTCTCATCGAGAAGTACCAAGAGAAGAAAAGACCGCTATATCTGGCATACATCGATTATAAAAAAGCATTTGATTCAGTGTCACGTAACTATATTTGGGAAACTCTAACAACACAGAATGTGGAAAATGATTATATACGAGTAATAAAAAGTATATACAACGAAAGTAAAAGTAGAGTCAAACTAGAGACAGCCGGTGCCTGGTTCCCTGTCAAGAGGGGTGTGAGACAGGGAGACCCACTCTCACCTATACTATTTATAGCTGCACTAGAGTCGATAGTAAACAAGCTAGACTGGAAAAAACGCGGTATATCTATAAAAAACGGGTACCTAAGCCACCTACGTTTCGCCGATGATCTAGTGCTGATAGCTGAGAAAGGTACAGAGCTTCAATACATGGTAGAGTCATTAAATAGCGCAAGCAGGCTTGCTGGCTTAGAAATGAATCTCTCAAAAACTATGCTAATGACCAACAGCACCAAGGTGCAGATATACGTCGACGACGAGCCCCTTCATTACACCGAAGATTACATCTACCTCGGCAAACGAATCAGCTTCGACAGGTCACACAACTACCAGGAAGTAGAACGCAGGGCACAGCTAACATGGAACAAATACTGGAGCTTAAAGGAAATATTCCAAAGTAACATGCTAATCAAGATGAAGACCAAAGTTATGAATTCTTGCCTCATACCATGCCTAACGTACGCTTGCCAGACGTGGACATTTAATAAAAATATAAGAAATAAAATTACTACCTGCCAGCGCGGTATGGAACGCAGCATGTTAAATATCAAAAAAATCCATAAAATACGTCATACAAAAATAAGAAATACCACAAAAGCTATAGACGGATTGGCAAAAGCTCTTGCACTTAAATGGAAGTGGGCTGGTCACGTGGCACGCCTTAAAGATAAGAGATGGACAAAAACAGTAACAGCATGGAGGGGACCCGTGGGCAAAAGAAAGCAAGGTAGACCCTTAAATAGATGGGAAGATGAAATAAAAGACGCAGCGGGACCAAATTGGATGCAAACAGCGCAATCCAGAGAAAACTGGGCCACTTTGGAGGAGGCCTTTACCTGCAGAGGGGTTCTTGCAGATGAATTATAGTGAGAGTTGTAAACGATTACTTAAGTATATGTACCTATATATTTATCTCTATAATTTCATATACAAAAGTTATGATTTAAATGTACTAGTTAAAACACAATGTCCTAGTTTCTGTTAGAAATAAAGGCTTTTTTATTTCTTTTTTATTTTTTTTATTTTATTATTGTAGCGACTGGCGAGAGCATGCACTAGGCCGTAACGAGTGGCGGAAGCGAGGGGAGGCCTTTGCCCAGCAGTGGTATACAATATAGGCCACGGAAAAAAAATAGAAATCGAAATGCTAAGCTGCTGTAGTGGTAAGATATTTACTCATTGTATACTCAACTTTATGTACTCTATATACAACTTTATGTACTCTATATAATACTCGTAATCGTGTTTAGCACCAAATACAGTTCAGTTCGAGCCTAGTATTCGTTTGATTTACAGCCTTCTCAACGCCCTCCGTACATGGCGAAAATCAAACAAAAAAAAATGCTACAAAATCTTACAAAATTGAATCGGTCCAAGTGAATCGGTTAATGAAACAATGGCTGTGTCTAGAAAACCGTGGTAAGCCGTGCAAATAAATTGTATACAAAAAATATAAGTTTAATAGCGGTTATGGTTGCCTGTAGTAAGTAGGATTGAGGTATTATCAGTTGATAATCCTAAGTAAATAAATAAAAACGGCTTAGTGCGAGTCGAACTCGCGCACGAAGGGTTCCGTGCCATTATCTATAAAAACGGCAAAAAAATCTGTTGTATGGAAGCCCCCTTAAATATTGATATTGAAATTCTGTTTTTTTTGCATTTGTTGTTAAAGCGGCAACAGAAACACATCATCTGTGAAAATTTCAACTGTGTACCTAACTATCACGTTTCATGAGTTACCTACAGCCTAGTGACAGATGGACAGACAGACAGACAGACAGCGGAGTCTTAGTAATAGGGTCCCGTTTTACCCTTTGGGTACGGAACGCTAAAAACTACCAAGCTACCAACCACTATTCGTTTAGGGTCAATAACCTTCTATCTGTGTTTATTAGGCTGCGTAAGGGCGTGGCTCCTTTGAATGGTCATTAGCCGCTCACTTTCCCATGGGAATGAGAATGACTCTTTTAAAACTTAACTTTAACTTTCTTAAAAAAGTTAAGTTACTGCTATTGCGCTTCTGTGTCAGCGCTTTACGACAGGGATCCAATTACGGCGTTGGCTGAATGGCGTGCGATTTCAATGTCGCGTTCAGTTGGACCCTATCCATTTTCGTAGTTAGCCATTGAAGTAACATAATATCGAGAAATACAATCAGTACACAGAAAGTGGCAAATATAATTTTAAATAAAAAAGATCCGACTTCACTTGAACTCCACCTTTCCAAAAGGAAATGCTCGAGCTGTTGTAAAAAAATACTCAAATCACTATAGGTGTGCCTATAATAGTTGAAGAGTTCCCTCGATTTCTCCAGGATTTCATCATCAGATCCTGACCTGGTTACAATGGGACCAACTGTGAAGTATACTCTCAAACCATTAGAACCGCCATCCAGGGGTACCATGTTAACCAATAATAAAAAATAAAAAAAGCCGCCTTCCAATACAAAAATCCAAATTAAATCTCGATTGTGGGAACCCTCATTTATTTAGGACTATTGGCGGTATACGAGATTTCCACTAGATGGCTGCATCGTGACGCTCTCGTCTTTTTGACAGCAGCTGTTTAATCCACCAATGAAAAAAAAAATGATTAAACATGATTGGTGGATTATGACTTATGACAGGCTGTCCATACCCCAACCAGCCGTGAACCAGCCCTAACCACTGATCTTTATGTAGGGGATCCGACATATGTAAATCAAAACACATAAAAATATATTCGCCTCGTTTTAACTCAGCGCCAAATTCATAAGCAAAAAGAGATGACGAGTATATACGTAAAAACCCAATGCGGCCGAAAATCCGCCATATTAAGATCCGAGGACGTCAAAACCTATACACTATAACCGCCATGTTGATAGCTCCGTTACTTCAAAATCATTGAAATAAATATAGGGGAAATAACATATCAACGAAAGACGAGTGTCGATTTTGAGGTACCCTCGCCCACACTGTTAACTGCCCATCGGTTGACCTTGTGGCTTTTGTAATAAGGTTCACCGATGTACAGTTAAGCGTGTTGCTGTTTGTACTGGAGCTATGGCTGTTAAAATGTATAGGTTTTGTTATCCAGAGCTCTCAATATGGCGGATTTTTCGGCCGCATTGGGTTTTTACGTATACATATACTCGTCATCTCTTTTTGCTTATGAATATGGCGCTGAGTTAAAACGAGGCGAATATATTTTGTGTTTTGATTTACATATGTCGGATCCCCTATATAGTACATCCATGTTCAAAATGGACACTCGTCTTTCGTTGATGTGGTGCGCCTGTGCCCCTGGTCTAACCATAAAACTAGCCTTCACACCTCTTTCGCTCTTGTTCATTTGGACACGTAATATTCCATAAGCACGTACCACGACATCTCTTATTTATAAAAATGACACATAGGCCTTCATTGCTCGGATACTTATGTCGTTTTGAATCTCAATGAAAGAATGCAAAGTGGACGCCAACTGAAATATCGTGTGCTCACTATTTCAATCTCGTATCTTTCTTTTATCGGCAGTTAAATATGATACGAATTTCTTAGATGTTAGGGTTGCTTTTGAAACTACAGTTGAGTCATATAGGAGGTCAGAAAAAATGAGATATATCAGCAATCAGCTCTCTTTATTCTCGTCATAATGCTGCAAATTGGCACTATTCATCAAGAGAGAGTTTATTTATATGCCAGACATTTCTTAGAATAAGTTTCTATATATGTTGGGCAATAGGCAAGATGCAATATTTTCATTTAAGCTTTCATTTGAAAGAATTGCGCGTAGAATAGACTACGAGTGTATAAAAAATGAAAATACTATAATTTATAGTCAAAAATTTCTGTTACAAATTGACAATTTAAATTTTCGCGCCTAAACGGATCTACAGTTCCCGTGACGTCACTCATGTGTGTCACTCGGCATATTGGTTCGTCCACAGCATCAAATTGTTTTTTATTTTTATTTTTGTTAGACTTGGATGAAAACACGTTCCGTTTCACATTACTGAAAATCGTAATTATTATTTGAAATTAGTATTAACTAAAGTAAAAACGTGTCAATACGAGTAGCTATTATTTTATGTTTATTCAATATATTAATCACAAAATAATGGTAAATATTATAGCTGCATCTTCCCTATTATATATACTAAGGCGATTATCACACTGGCGCCGCAACCGGATGCGACGACGGTGTGCAAGCGTGACAGCGCTATATACACATGCAGAGCGCTATCTCGCTCGCGCACCGGGGCCGCATGCGGAAACCGCAGCAGTGTGAAACCCGCCTAAGATAAGTATGTGAAGCAAATACTAACTGTCTAAAGGGAACTTATTGAATTAACTTCTTTTATCCACACTCACTCTAAAACGTGTTCAAAAACAGTAGGCAATGGCTAGCATTACCACAACCGATTTTACTATGATCAGCTTTATATCTGTGGCAGTAACGTAATTTTAACTTTACATGCTCAAATAATGATAGGTTATGAGTTTTGATAACATAATGTACACCGGCACGCTCCCGCGCGGCCGCCGACACGCGCCCGCCCGACCGCCGCCGGTACAATCGAGTTGGCCATGGCAGTGCAATGGCGGTCATTCTATGGTTTCCGAACACGGCATTTAGGATAAATAATATGAGTGTAGATAAAGCAGTGTATGCAACTGTACGTAATTAGGCCTTATTACGTAACAGTTACATAAACTACTATTATTAATGATTTCTCTTTATTCGTCTTTTTACATAGGCTAGGTCATTTTATATTTTTACAAAAGTAAAATATAAAAATACATCTAAAACACACAAAAACATTATAAAAAACATAACTTAGGGTGCCGCCGGCAGCGGAGCAAGGCCCAGGCTGCCGGTGGCCAGGGCCGCAGAGAGAGCAACCTCCGGACTATACGCGCCGTGTCCAGGATTACCGCCTTCTGAATCTGACCCTTCAGGGCTTGGAAACCGGTATTTTTTCGGTTTTTATCGGTCTTTCGTTTACCATTTCATTTTTTATCGAACCTATCTTATAATACGAAGTCATTTCCTAAATACAATACTGAGTTCTACATAAATACCATAACATAATCAAATATATTGGGTTTTTTGCGAAAACCGGTTTCAAATCCTGGTTGCGCGTGACCAAGGAACGTGAATACGGAAATTTGAAGAGCACCTAGAGACTAGAGTTTGTTAACGCTAAGTTTGCACTGACATGGCTGTGGCAATGTATGTAATGTACTATCGGGTTCAGAATTGCATGGCCAATTTATGAATGAATTCATTGATAAATTGACCATG
The DNA here is from genome assembly GCA_947086415.1 of Pammene aurita. Lineage (NCBI taxonomy): Eukaryota > Metazoa > Arthropoda > Insecta > Lepidoptera > Tortricidae > Pammene > Pammene aurita. Next base: position 37,351,093 of record OX352295.1, read on the forward strand.
CAATTTTGAACCTGATGGTACCAACCCTAATTTTTTATATTTAATTATTTATATAAAAATGTATGCAGCCAAAAATAAACATAGCGTTGGTCCAGCCAAACGTGGTTATCAACTCATTGATAACCATGGTTTCATTAGTATAGTCTGGCCAGCCAACGAATGCATTAGCAATGTACAGCGAACAAAAGTATGACAACACTAAGAATCAGTGAAAAAAGCAGCAATGATCAAATTTTAATTTTAGTTGGTATTTACGCCCCTTTCATTAGGTGACATTTACGGTGTGTAAAAAGGAGACGGATATATTTCGTCTGATCTGTCATCAACTGCAACAGATAATCTGGTTGAGGCAATTGACATATGCCTTAAAAATTGATTTTAATTTAATTGGGGACGTTGCAGGAGTTCTATCTCACTCGCGCTTAAGATGAGAGAGTGAAATGCGCTAGAAACCAATTCAATGTGAATTGAAATGTTCGTCATGAAATACGGTCTCTCACCACAAAGGGTTGCCACATGTGAAAAATTGTGTTTTATTTGATTTTGTAACTTAGTTTTTAAGTTTAACTGTAACTGGTTCACCGCGATACAGGCGAAGCCTAGTGCGGAGACCCCTGACATATCCTGTAATCTTTTATTTTTGCAATAAACTTATTCTTATTCTTATTCTTATTCTTATGTACGTATTTTGAATTTGCCGCGCGTTTCTACTGACAGGAATGGTTTGCCAGACTATAATAATCTAAATTAATGAGGCTTCAATTCCCAATTTTCAATTTTACTATCACTTTTGATAAAAGTAATTGTGGTTTTGATTATAGGGTACATCGCCAATTACTAGCCACCCCCCAATTACTGGCCACATTATACTAAAATGATTAAGTTAAGAATTCTATAATATATCCCCACACTTCAAGTAAACCACCTGATAACAGCACTATCTCAAGTAATTAATCAAGTATTATATCCTTCGATTAACGTAAGAGTTCACAATAAAATGAGTTTGACTTTGACGAGCAATCGAACTGGCTAGTTGCTTATTTTTTCTATTAGCGTACATGCATTTCAAATTACGAATATCTGTTATAAATTTGACTAATGGCGTTACCTATGTCATTGTAGTAAATGTGATCACAAAAGGTAAGAGAATAATCTTTTCATTGTTAATTTACTTAACTTCAAATCCTATAACTTATTTGGATGGCTAGTTTCTGAAATTAAATTCGACACTATTTTAAATACTAGCCACCTATGTTGGATATTAAAATTACCTATAATTAAAATTAAAAACATAGTGGCCAGTAATTGAAAAAAAGTGGCTAGTATTGTAAATAGTGGCTAGTAACTAGGTTAAAAGTAAAGTCCGATAAAAAAAATACATGTTTCAGGAAATAAATAAATTATCGTCTAGTAAACACTTGTTATAATTATTCAACATTCACTTCTTCCCTTAAAAATCATAATATGAGCGATATCACTTTACAGGGAATCACAATACACATTCTAAGCAAGCCAGGTAGTAAAATGGCCAGTAATTAGCAATTTACCCTATGACGATTATTTACAACATTACATTGCCGATTTAATTATCGAAAAAATATATTCATGCAATGTGCAAATGCACTCGTTAAAAAAAGGTTAGATAATGTGAAGCGTACCACCATGCTATAAGTCTGTAAACTTTGTTTGGTTCCAACATTTGGAAAATTATAGTCTATGGGTTTCCAACATCATTCTACAGTGTAATTTATGGACCGTAAGCCTGGAACAAATTTCATGACCAATCGCGTCCCAGGCGATAACTTGTGAAGTGGTTAAGGGCGTTGTATAATGTAGTCTCGTGAAGGTCAGCTGCCGCGCTGTTGGTGGGTTGAGGAACGGCAGCTATTTGATGACTTTATAAAAAAACGGTCATCGCGTCAAGATTGAAAATTTGTCAGATGATAGTTTATATGATCTTACAAACATGAAAAATCATCAGCCGGCTGTATCTAGATGGAAAGATGGGAAAGACCGTCAGCTGATGCCCTGAAGATCGTATGTTCACGTGACCAGCTGACGTTCTTGTCACTGCGATACAGCTGACTGACGATTTTTTATATTTATAATACTTAGGATATAAACTATCATAAGAGGACCCAGTGTGTTGACGATGAGGGACCTTCTTGTTCCTTTAGCTATCAACACAGTGAATCCTCCTTTTTGTAAAGGGTCGGCAACACGCATGTGGCTCCTTTGGAGTTGCAGGCGTCCATAGGTTACGGTAGCTGCTTATCATCAGGCGGGCCGAAAGCTTGTTTGCTACCGTCGTCGTATAAAAAAAATCATCTGAGAAAGTTTCAATCAGGACGCGATGACCGATTTTTTAAAGTGATTAAATAGCTGCCGTTCCTCAACCCACCAATGGAGAGGCAGCTGACCTTCACGAGGCTTCATGGCTTCACTTCAAAAGTTGTCGCCTGGGACACGATGATCAACGAAATTTGTTTCTGACTTACGGTCTATGAAGGTGCCGGTAGCCCGGGACACAAAATTTTACGCAAACACTTAAAATGATGAAATCAGAGCATTTGGAAGCGAGGACGATGCATGATCCGAACTAACAAATAGTCAGGGGCCCGATTCGAGATGCCAAACTACGAGACGTTGCTCTCACACTTGTCTCACTAGGTGATAGAGTGATACACCTAACTGTCAAGCTTTCAGTAGGTCTCGCTAGAGCGTTTTGTCTATGGCTATGGCCACCATTTTAGATATGTTGACAGGACATTGGGAATCCCATGGCAGAGAGTTTGGTGTTTTTTTTAGTAGGTATACGTAGGTATCGAACCATGGATGTATATGAAGTGGATCTCATTCTTCGGTCACAAAGTGAGGCCGACAGAGAAGCTATCTAAGGGAGTGTCTCGTTTTGACTAAGGAGGTAATGACGTCATCAGACAATCAAAATGTGAATATGTGTCAAATGTGACAATTTTGTAACGAGTGCGAGTGAGGCACCGCCCCCCACTATTATGCTCTCTATTTAGTACTTTTAAGGGTTCCGTAGCCAAAATGGCATAAACGGTACCCTTATAGTTTCGTCATGTCCGTCTGTCTGTCCGTCAGTCCGTCTGTCCGTATGTCACAGCCATTTTACTCGGAAACTATAAGACGAATAAAATAAAATTTAGACATAAGGTGTATTTTTCATGCCGCTATTTAATTATAGTCTGGCAAACCATGTTTTCAGTAGAAAAGCGCGGCAAATTCAAAATACGTACATGTGCCAACCATTTGTGATGAGACACCGTGTTCGTGATGAACATTTCAATTCACATTTCTTTTACATTGAATTTGTTTCTAGTGCATTTCACTCTCTCGTCTTAAGCGCGAGTGAGATAGAACTCCTGCAACGTTCTACATTGAATTTAAATTCGTTTTTATGGTATATGTCAATTGCCTCAACCAGATTATTTGTTACAGTTGATGACAGATCAGACGAAATATATCCGTCTCCTTTTTACACACCGTGAATGTCACGTAATGAAAGGGGCGGAAATACCAACTAAAATTAAAAACATAGAATTTGATGATCATTGCTGCTTTTTTCACTGATTCTTAGTGTTGTCATACTTTTCGTTGGCTGGCCAGACTTTATGTAGTTAAATTGAAGGAGAAAATATTTTTATGGGGGGCGCTCCATGTAACTAAATTACAAAAAACAATTTTTCCCCTAATATCAACATGTTGCACATCAATCGATAGGTGTTTAAAAATAACATTGAGGTTTTTTTTTCAACATTTTGTGATTTAGTGAATATTTTCAGAAATAATAATAGTGAATATTTTCAGAAAAAATTTGAGAAGATTATCTTATTTTTCTATTACATACTTTCTACGAAAATTGTTTTGAACATTATCAATTCAGCCATTTTTGAGTTATCTCCAAAAAACTTCTTCCATAGGTATCAGATACGACCTTATGGTATTAGTTTGGTTCTTATTCCATTGAAGGTACGGAACCCTCTATTATGCGTGGTCCGACACGCACTTGGCCGGTTTTATGCTAGTCGCCTATGAACGACTCTTTTACTCGGTAATAATTTTCGACTGTGGCTAGGGCACCGAGTAAACAATAGTACTATACAGAGGTCCCTCTTTGACGTTACGAATCATGTTGTCCCTTCTTCACGCATGGCAAGTTCTCTTTCTCACTTAGGCAAACGTATCGGATACTAGTTGTCAAATTCAATGACAGAAATGCACATCCTTGGTTAGGGACAAGGTTTAAGAAAAAGATTCACTTCATATAAATCCGTGATACGAACACAGATTACACCTTGTTAGCCCGCCCCACTGTAAATTTATCAAAAATCTTATCGGTTGGCTTCCATATAGCGATATAGAGCCCATCTTCGAGATCATGAAAAAATAAGTCTTACTAGGTCTTAAATGGGCGCTAGTATGTATAACACGATGTAAATTGTTCTTGAATAAATATCATATGGCGTCAAGTTGAAAATACAAGAAAATAACGTTAATTAATCAGTGGTTTTACCGCTCCAAATTTGTACTCACGGTAAAGTCTACTTCAAATAACCTACATACCAAATTCCGGTGGGAGCATACAATAGGCATGGTGAATTTTTTTCATGTGTGGTATCAATCGATTCGTTATGTTGTGAGGATCAAATGTCTATATGGGGCAAATTGCGTTTAAGCAACAGAAAAGTCAGAAATGAGACTTAAAGTCCGAGATTAGCATTTGTTTCTCAAAACGCTCCTAACAAAATGACGTGCAAAAGTGACGTCACGATCACATAGTTGCCCTGTTTAAAGTATGGAAAAAATATGAAATTGCTATTTTTACAGTGAAATGTTGCGTTTATGTGTATGGTTGCCATACAATTTATTTTACAGTACAATGTTAAAAATCATTTCAAAACACACTTTAAAAAATCGTAAAATTTTGAAATTTTGCAGCTTGATATCTTTGAGCCACTTCAAAAGAATTTATAAATTTTCTCTTTAGTTGGATATATTGATCACTAGCCTTTTCCCGCGGCTTCGCCCGCGTACTATAAGTACTCAAAAAGCATACGATACCCATGTTGATTTTCAGACTTTGTGACCACATTTGCCCCTTTTAGAGGTTGAATTTACAAAAAACCTGAAATACATGTTTACTCATTTATCGTTAGGAATACTCCTGTGAAGTTTCGAATAAAATAGTCTAACAAATCTTGATTCGCCATACAAACTTTGGACCCCCATTTTACCCCCTTAGGGGGTGAATTTTGAAAAATCCTTTCTTAGTGCATCCCTAGATCTTATAAGAAACCTACGTGCCAAATTTGGAATCTCTAGAACCAGCGGTTTGGGCTGTGCGTTGATATGTCAGTCAGTCAGTCAATCAGTCAGTCAGTCAGTCAGTCAGTCAGTCAGTCATTTTCTTCTTTTATATATTTAGATTTTGCATCCTATCAACTAAATTTTATTGCATAAATCAATATGTGTCATCATGCCTATTTTAAGCTTCGAATCTAATCGCAATTTTTGCATTTGTATTATTTTTGAGCTAACCACTCCAAATTTTTTGACCATAAACTAGGCACTTCACCGCCTTATTTTAAACCGTAAAAGTTAACCTTGCGGGACAGTTTTGAAAAAAATACTTTAAATAGTTTCAAAAATTTACTTAATTGGCACACGCATAACTGGATATCCATGTTTAAGTGGCTTATAGTTTAACATGCCGTTATAAAATGTATAACAGGTATATGTTTTTTTTTCCTGTTTTTTATTGTTTTTTTCTCTTGTTTTGATTAAGATATTCTTACTTTGGGGATGTGATCGTGGCGTCAATGCGCCGTGTCGTCAAATGGTTGCAACGGAAGACCAGCGCTGGCCCTGCCGGCATTTAACGCTGAGTTGCGACGATTTCGTGGCAATTAATGTTTCGGGTTGTATATGTTATTGTTTATTATGTTTTTTGTAATTGTCATGAATAAATCTTTCATTAATTAATTCATTCATTCATTCATGTTTCTAAAAGAATGCTTTAAATGTTCATCCTTATATTTTTTTATTTTTGAAAAAAAAAATGGTATTCAATATTTATATGACGTTCTAAATAAAACAATTTTTTTTAACGTCGTAGAACGCAATTTTTTTTATGGAAGTTACAAAAACTATTTAAAACGGGGTATTTACCATGGGTATTTGTTTTGTCGAGGTTCCGATATCTATACATATAATAAAGCTGAAGAGGGTCCAAAGTCTGTACATGGAATATATTCGAAAAAAAGTTGGCTGGGGATACTTAGAATCGATAACAGAACACGTTCCAACAATTTTTAGAATTTTTGTCTGTTTGTCTGTTTATCTGTTTATCTGTTTATCTGTTTGTCTGTTTATCTGTTTATCTGTTTGTCTTTTTATTTGACCGCGCATCACGTGAAAACGGCTGAACGGATTTTGATGAAATTTTGTATAGAAATAGTTTGTATCTCGGGAAAGGATAATAAATAGTTTTCATCCCGAAAATCAACCCTGGAAGGGGTGAAAAGGGGGTTGAAAGTTTGTATGGATAATTTTTAATAGAAATTAGTATGGGGATAATTTGAGTCCCGAGAAACGACAGAATAGTTTTCATCCCGAAAATAAACCCTTGTGAGGGTGAAAAGGGGGTTGAAAGTTTGTGTGAGGATTTTTTTACCGCTGAACTGATAAAGATGAAATTTGGTACTTATAGAGATAGTATGGGTCTCAAGAAAGGACAAAGGATAGTTTTCACCCCGAAGAAAAAGGGAGTTGGAAATTTGTATAGGGAATTATTAACCGCAGAATCGATTTAGATAAAATTTGGTATGGAGATAATTTGAGCTCTGGAAAAGGAAATAAAATAGTTTTATCTCAGAAATTATCCCTTCAGCGGATACAAAAGGGGTGGAAGTTTACATGGGGAAGAAACAACCAATAACCGCTGTACGTATTTAGATGAAATTTGGTATTGAAATAGTCTGTAATTTTTTGGTCAAGGTGATCATATTTATAACAAGCTACCCGTCGATGCTTTAAATTTACCTTTACCCGCTCTTAAGAAATATTTGAAAATGTCATTAATGTCAAAGGGTTATTGCAGGTTCGAGGACTATACGAGTATATGACGGACAAAGATGCATGGCCCAAACCAGAAACTACTACAAAATCATCTAACATTTATAGGACACCGTTTAGGTAGGAAAACATATCAAACGTTTTATGAAGCAGTCAGATTAGGATTTATTTTTCTTTATCTTCTTCTTCTTCTTTTCCTAAGCCTTATCCCATCATCTGGGGTCGGCTCTCCTTGTCTGCCTTTTCCATTGTGCTCTATTTAGAGCTACGGTGTTTTCTACTCCTATCTCTTTCAGATCCTTCTGGACCGTCGTCAACCAGGTGGCGGGCCGTCTTCCAGCGCGATGCGCTGTAGCTGGTAAGCTCAGGGCAATTCGCACCATATGGTCTTCAGGGCGGCGGAGTACGTGTCCATACCATCGCAGGCGACGTTCTTTAACCTTGTCGATTATGGGCGCGACTTTATAACTGCCTCTGATGTGGACATTGCGCACTCTGTCCAGCAGTGTGACACCCGCTGACCAGCGTAACATGCGCATTTCTGTCGTGTGTAACTTGGACAAATGCTGTTTATTGGATGCCCAACACTCGGTGCCATAAAGAATAGCGGGTCTTACTGCTGTCTTATAAAGCTTTCCCTTGAGTTTGATGGGCATCTTCTTGTCACACATTACGCCTGTGAGTTGTCTCCACTTCATCCATCCCGTAGTTGTTCTGTGAGTTACATCTCGGTCGATTTTTCCGTCACTGCTAATAACAGAGCCCAAATATTTGAAATGGTTGACTGTTGGAATGGGTGTGTCATTGATGAGGAGTTTTATGTTGTTCATGTCCGTGTAGCCATCGAATATACACGACATATGCTCCGTTTTTTTACGACTGATTTTAAGACCGTTGTTTTCGAGCGTTCTTAGCCAAATATTTAAGTCGCTTTGTAGGTCTTCCACCGAGTCTGATATCAGAGCAACGTCATCTGCGTACAATATATTCCATGGTACGGGTTTTTGGCATTTGCTAGTGAGGTAGTCCATGGTGATATTAAATAGAAGAGGGCTTAGAGCTGAACCTTGATGAACTCCAACTGTGATCTCAAACTTCCCACAGGTTCCTGCTGGGCTTACCACCTGGGTAGTAACACCTGTATACATATCTTGTATGAGCGCTACATATTGCTCGGGGACTTGTTGTGATCTTAAAGCATCCCAGATAAGGTCCCGTGGAACATGGTCAAAGGCCTTCTCAAGATCTATAAAAATTATATGTACATTGGTGCCACTTACTCGCGATTTCTCCAACAGGATTCTGATAGTCTGGATCGCATCCGAGGTGCTTTTTCCAGCAACGAAACCACATTGGTTAGGTGTGAGTTTAATGATCTCCAGTAATCTATTATTAATTATTCTCTCCCAGATTTTGAATGTGTGTGACATTAATTTTATGGCTCTGTAATTATTGCAGTCTCTAATGTCGCCCTTGCCTTTGTAAAACGGCATCAAGAAACTATTACGCCAAGAGTCGGGGATACATGATCCTATTAGAAATTAGAAAGCTGAAATTTGGTATCAGTATGTGCATTAATCACGCCGCCAAAGTAATAGAATAAAACTTAAAAAAATATTTTTATTAGGGTACACGTGAAATAGGGGTGGATTTTTTTTCGCTCCAAACCTATCGTGTTGGGTATTATTGAACTTTTAAAAAGAATGGAGGTCTTCTAATACATTTTCTGGATGAAATTGATCGTTTCGTAAATATTAGATCTGAAAATTCAGGCGTCTCCTCCATCTAACTTTTGAACCGTGGGTCCAAAAAAATAGAAAAGTGAGGCCTGATAAGAACTTTCAATAAAAACTATATTGAATAAAATCGGTTCAGCCATTTTTGAATTATCAGTCAAAAACGCATATTGAAAGGAAGTGCCGGATAGTAAAATGATGTAAGCGCCGCCAAATATCCCTTACTAAACGACCTTTTGAATGGATGTTTGGATGGACAGGGCGGCAACTACGAAACTCCACGATTGAGTTAAATTTGCATGGGTCATGGACGCCCCAATTTCAACCGCGCTGCAACCGCGCCTGTTCTTACCTTTCATGCTTAGACTGATTTGATGGGAGGATCGATTTGGATGATATTTGCCGTGGACATAAACGTATAAATACAAAAGTGGTACTGTATGTCGTTTAAATCATGGCAAAAAAAATGTATAACGACAAAAAAAAGTATTGATTTTCGAGTGTGGTTTCATTTAGTGGTAATTGTAAAAAAATATATCAGTACTACTGTCCTCTAGCGTATCCATCTGTAAACTTTACTTTCCGCCTCCAGGGTAGCGGGAGAGAAATTAGGGGTGAATTAGCCGCTTACTGACACAGACCGAATTCCACGCGGGCGGAGCCGCGGGCACAGCTAGTATATTATATGTATCGACATGTTAGAAACTAACAAACGAGGATGGTGGCAGCATTTCTCCGCTGTATCGCAAAACTTATGAGTTGAGCGAGGAAGCTGCCAGCTCTTTGGTCACCAATGGAGTCGACGAGCCTCTTTTTGCGTTCTTTAAAAAGTTACTGAACACTGGGTCCCCACGCGCCAAGGGTCTCGACTACGAAAGGTATAAAAATGTTTTATGGGTTTTCAGTTTTTCAGCTTCTTTGGCCACCGCACCTGCTTGTTTATTGGTTCCGGTGAAGTGAGAAGCTGCCAGTGTGTCTACGCATATAGCATCCCACAGGCACGCATGTGGCATTTACTTAAGTACCGCAAGAACACCTGTGTGGAGCACAAACACGGACTCAAAGCCGGAATCAGATTTCAATCAATCAGGTGCCGGTCCAGATACTATACGGTTTAAGACATTTATTTCTCAAAACGATTTACATAAATCACTTACTGAGAAAACAATATTTATCTTAAAGCTAAATGGGAGAGGGTAGAATGCAAAAACTGGTGAACGAGTTAAGAAAAAAGGCGCTCGGTAACACCAAGCGCAATGCAACAATGTAATGTTGTGCATAGGGACCAGTTAAACCGAACTACCCGGTGCGTTCACTGGTTAACTTACATATGATTTGTGTGTATTCATTAAGTGCATATTTTGTGGAAAAGCCTTAGAAGACGTTTTTATTTTAGTTTTTAACTTTTTTATGTTATACATTTTTGTACATTTATATATTTTTTCTTTTTCTTTTTTTTTTATGCATTTTAATTATTTAATGTTATTATTATTTGACTTATTTCTATCCACTAATAATGTCAATATTTCTGTACCCATCCTTTTCTATGTATATGAATGAAGGATGAGCAAGATGAGTAGAGAAATAATGTCATTATTACTGACAGTGTCTGGAAAAGCTGTCCACCCGTCACCAAACCTCCTGTTTGGTGACGGGTAAGCCGGTAGCCAGTGCTGCGGCTTAGGAGTGAGTGACTCATAAGAAATTTGGCACAATACGTCGTCCCAACTCCAATGGCAATTTGGATGGGTAAAAACATCCTGACCCGCCAACCACTTCACCAAGCTTTTTTAGCCTCCTTATAAGCTCCCTATAAGGTTTGGGAGTGGGGGTCCTGTAAGATTTTAGTGACTTTACCTACGAGGCTGGCTGAGCTGTAGACGGAGGAGTGTCTTACAGTTGATGTTATGAAGCAGACTATTTCTTAAAATGGTCTTAAATCCTTATGCGCCCACCGGTATGGTCTTAAATTTGGTATTTTCTTACTAAACGGGTCTTATAGCTTCGGTAAAAATTTCGAGCAGTAAGCTCAAAAATAAATTAAGGCTCAACAAATTGCGATTTCAACTGGTCTTAAAACCTTATACGCCCCCCGTAATGGCCCTAAATTTGGTAAGTATGTAGATTTTGTGGGTGGTTAAGTAAGTGGGCTTCGCCGTGTGTCAAAATTTAAGCGTAACGATAAATTAACGTATTTTTTTTGTATTTTCAACTTGACGCCACACATACTAGCGCCCATTTACGACCTTTAAGACTTATGTTTTCAATATCTCCGTGATGGGCTCTACAACGCTGTCAACGCTATATGGAAGCCGACCGGTAATTTTAGATTTTTTAAAAATTTACAGTATAGCCGGCACCAGTATCTATAATGTTTAAGTAGTGAAGTATCAGATGTCAAACAATCCTTTAAGGCACTGACTACCAGGCTACCGATAGTAATGATGGAGGCGACCTCTAGTAATTGCCCCCACGAAACTTTTGCGCGTAGTTGATTTCTGACTATTCAAACTAGGTAAGATACCTACTAGAAGTAATTATAAAATTGATATGATTTTAAGACATTTTCACTGAGAGCACATTAATATTTATAATTTTTATGATTTTTAATTGTAGGTATTTATTAGAAATATATAACTGTTAAAATATAATATGATTGGCATTACCTATTTAACCTAAAGTTCAATTAACAAGCCATAAAAGAAATGTCGATATCTGGCCGAGGAGCGAATGGATAAACATCAAAAAGTGCGATGAGTTGTAGGTGTTCTTCCACCCTACTGTTGGGAATATCTCTACAGTACCCTGCATTCACTGTGCTCTGCATTATTTTGTGTAATTTGGATGCTATGTTAGAGTAGATTTCCTCAGATTAAGCAAGCCACTAGCAATAAATCTCCTACAACGCCTTGACTGTATGCGGCTGTATAGCCATTCCCCATGTACATGTGCATGTGGGATACTACATGCGTAGACACACTGGCGGCTTCTCACCTCACCGGATCCAATAAACATACAGATGCGGTGGCGAAAGCAGCTGAAAAACTGAACACCCTTAAAAAAATCGATGTTTAAAGAAACAAGTATGTATATGAAACGTTGAAAGAGAAAGGCGCGTTGGTGAAAATATTTTTTTCAAATTAATTTTAAGTTGTAAATTTGAACATTTCTTTGTATATTTTTTATGTAAAATAGTTTCTATAGTGTTAGTTTTGTAAATAATTAGTTAGTGCGTTTCCCCATAATGGGGAAGCGCACAGGGCGTAGCGGCCGTAAACGTTCGCGCGTTGCGGTTGAGACACAATTGCAAGGAATGGATCAGGACTTACCTTCTTCATATTCATCGTCGTCTTCATATTCTGATGCAGAAAACGCAGAAAACAATGAACGGCCTTTAGCTAAGAAACGGGACAAGGACAGCAAGGATAAGTACACACCGTATAAAGCAGGGAACTATCACAGGTTGTATGATGAAAACTCACAAAAGAAAGAATTTATTGTCTTCCTCAATCGCGAAGAAGATAATACTAAAATTATGGACAAAGATAGGTTGGCCTTATCTAATGGCATCAGAAAACATTGCATCTCAGGTGTGATGCATCTTAGGTCAATTAATGCCTTCAAAATTGGAATTACTTTTGACGTTCCTAATAATGCAAATGTTTTTCTTAAAAATGATAAGCTTCTCAACGAATTGGGGATGGTTGCTTCAATACCGGCTGCAGAAACTGAAGTCACAGGGGTACTAACATCGGTCCCTTGCGATTATTCTAACAAAAAAATATTTCAACTTATTGCCTCTAGTAAAAAAGTAATCAGTGTGAGACGTTTTATGCGACGGGTCAAGGATGCTCAGGGTGTTGCATCAGTTGTTCCGACACAAACAGTTGCTGTTACCTTTGCTTCAACGCAACTACCTGAATATGTTACATTAGATCACTGGAGACATGAGGTTGGGGTCTATGTTCCTCCTGTAAAACAGTGCTTGAGGTGCATGAAGTTCAACCATATTGCTAAATTTTGTAAGAACAATGAAGTCTGCTCAATTTGTCCAGGAAATCATAATTTTAAGGCATGCGACAAGTCCAAAACTCAATGTGTCAATTGTGGTGGTCAACATGTAGCAATCTCTGCGACATGTCCACTCAAAAAACAAAAGATTGAAGAAAACAACATATTCTGATCTTTTTAATGCAGTTGTATTTCCGCAACTAAACTCAAAATACGTAGATACTCAAATATCCAATCTAATTAAATCTGACAAATTTATGAATATTTTAGTGGAAGCTATGCTCGAAATATGTTCAAAACCTGAAGTACCAAAAAATTCTAAAAGCATTAGAGAAATTTTAAATAGCACTTTTAAGAAAAAAACACCTTAACTTTTTTTTTTTATGGATACATTACATATAGTGCAGTGGAACGCTCAAAGTTTAATAAGTAATAGGCTAGTGTTAACAAAATTTTTATATGATAACAAAATACATATTGCTATAATTTCTGAAACATGGTTAAAACCACAACAATTTTTCTCTATCAAAGGGTACAATATTATCAGAAATGATTGTGGTAACAATCACAATGGTGTTGCAATCTTAATTCATAATATTATAACATATTCACACATTACAACTCATTTTGATAATTCTTTACAAAATATTTGCATTAAAATAAAAATTAATAATAATGAATTCAGTGTCGTAAGTTTTTACAGTCCGTCTAATTCGAATCCATCATTTGATAAAAATAATTTAGATAATTTGATTAAGTCCATTCCTAAACCTATGATATTTGGAGGCGATTTTAATGCTCATCACATGTCTTGGGGATGTGTTGACACTTTGTCACGAGGTAAAGATGTCTTGGATGTAATCGATGAGAATGATCTTGTTCTTTTAAATAATGGTAGTCCCACTACAATTGGCTCTTCATCTTGGCGGCCTAATGCCCTTGATTTAACTTTTGTTTCTCCATCTTTGGCACTTTCATGTGATTGGTCTGTTTATGATTATCCTCTAGGTAGTAGTTATCATTTGCTTGTAATGATAAAAATTGTTGTTAGAAATGAAAGTAATTTATATAATAATATACAATGCAACAATGTACATTTGCCATTTTACCCAAATTACAAACTTGTGAATTGGAAAATATACAGTCAATTAATGGATTCAAATTTAAACAGTGTTGACTTTAGTGCTCTGTCTTCAATAGACTCCTACAATTTATTTTGTAACATAATACATTCTGTTGCTAAACAGTCTGTTCCGCAACTAACCTCCTCTAATATATGTAACAATCTTGTTAATCCTTGTTTACCAAAACATTCTAAGTATCCTACATTACCATGGTGGAACTCAAAGTGCTCAGAAGCTGTTCAAAATTCAAAAAATGCTTATATACATTTTAAAAACAACTCCTCTGAGGAAAATTATATTGAATTTAAGAGATTGCGAGCTTTGAAAAAACTTGTACTTAAAACAGAAAAGAGTAACAGCTGGATTGAATTGTGCAATTCATTTAATTAGATGTACCCCGCTGTCATTAATATGGAAATACATGCGTAAATTTAATAAAACATTTACTTTTAATAATTCTGTTGATGATAGTTGGATTCCTGATTTTCTATGTAAATACACTCCTGACTTTGTTATGAATGACCCTATTAATTGTATTAATAATGAAAATAATGCTAATAATTACTTGACTGATTCATTTTCTTTGCAAGAGCTTCATTCTGCGTTGTTTTCTAGAAGGGATACATCATTTGGGCTAGATGGGATTCCTTATATTCTTTTGAAAAAACTAACCTCAAATTGTCTCAAAATCTTTTTAGACATACTTAATCGTCTGTGGAAGGAAAACTTTATACCTGATGAATGGAAAACGGATTGTTTGGTACTAGTTTTAAAACCTGGTAAAGATAAATTGCTTCCTCATTCGTATCGACCCATAGCTCTTACGTCTTGTATTGGAAAGATATTTGAACAGCTTTTAAAACAACGTTTAGAATTTTATGTAGAACAAAATAGTCTTTTACCTTACAATCAATTTGGTTTTCGCAGAGGTCGGTCATCTCGTGAAAGCATTTGTCAGCTTCTACTAGATGCACAACACAGTTTATCGAATAATTAGTATCTTTTATCCGTTTTCTTTGATATTGCTGGTGCTTTCAACAGTGTCAATATTTCAGTTCTCTGTAATGAGCTGTCAGTGTTAGGGATACCTGGAAAAATAATAAACTGGATACAAGCATTTTTGACCAATAGAAAAGTATTTGTTAAATTTAATAAACATTTGTATGGTCCAAGATGCTCCTCGTTAGGAGTGTGTCAAGGAGGAATTTTATCCCCATTAATTTTTATTTTATATATCAGGCGATTAAATCTTATTCTGGGGCCAAATGTGAAAAACTTACAATATGCAGATGATTTAGTAGTTTATGTATCAGGAATGGATTTAAATCAATTAGCTTCTACTGTAAATGATGCACTTTTTAATTTAATTCAATACTTTTCCTACCTTAATTTAGATGTTAATCCAACTAAGTCTAAAGTCTTTGTTTTCGGCCGTAAATGTGTTGCCGTACCTAATATTGTGTACAATGGTATTCCACTGCCTATATCTTGTGATGTAAAATTTTTAGGTGTAACTTTTACTCCAAAGCTCTCATGGACTAAATACATTAATAGTATAACATCAAAGGCAAACAAAGCATATAATGTACTAAAATCAGTTTGTGGGACTACGTGGGGAGTAGATCCCAAAATATTATTAATTTTATACAAGTCTCTTGTTCGTAGTCACTTCGAATATGGCTTTCTTTGTTTTGCTGGGGATAGTAAATTGGTCAATAGTTTGGATAAAATACAAAACAAATGTATGCGCACAATACTAGGTGCTTTTAAAACAAGGCCCATTGCTGCTATGCAAATTGAAACAAAACTTCCTCCCATTCATGTTAGATTCCGTTATCTGAAAGAAAGATTCATTTTGAAGCCTCACAGTTTGCCTAAAAATACTCTTCTTACCAATTTAGCGGCTTCTCAATCTGCTTCTTGTAAGAGGCATATGTTTGTTTTGCAAGATTTTTCTTCTTTTTTTCATTCTCTTCAAGAGTTTAAAATACATTTAAATGATGATGTTCTTCATTGTTATGCAGACACATTCCAAAGTAAATATTCTGCAATGAATATTGTAATTGATTCAATCTTGACTTCTAAGGAGGAAGTTTATCTATTATTGTCAGAATGGTCTAATTATAAATTTGTTTATACTGATGGGTCCAAAAATAATGATGCTGTTTCGTTTGCAATTTATCAGACTGATATCAATATGGGAGTGGGGTATAAGATCAATAAATATGCTAGCATCTTCACCGCTGAAGCAACAGCCATCCTTTTTGCTTTAAAACATATTAAGGAGAGAAATCAATTCACCAAAAATTGGGTAATAGTCAGTGATAGTATGAGTGTCTTAAAAAGCTTATCAAGCAACAAAATTAATGCTAACACTAACTACCTTATTTTTGCTATTAAAGAATTATGGTGGGAATTAACATTAACTGATACTGTAGTACAATTCGTGTGGGTACCTTCTCATATAGGAGTCGTAGGTAATGAAAATGCAGATTTTCTAGCGAGAATTATTGCTAATATGTCTGATTCATCTTCGAGTTTAGCCATTAAGGATTTGGATGTGGCTTTGCCGTATACGGATATAATATCTAACCTAAAAAAACGCATGATTAGTCATTGGGGAATGCATTGGTATAATTGTGCAGAAGTAGAAAATAAGGCTCATATATATTATTTTCTAGATGTTCCTGTTAATAGTACGCCGTGGTTCTCCAAGTTTAAAAAATTTCGACACAGAAAGTTCTACACTACAATAACTCGAATGCGCATTGGTCATTATTGCTTAAATTTCCATCTTCATCGAAAAAATATAGTTCCGTCTCCTTATTGTGATCGTTGTCAAATGCAAGAAGCTCAGTCTTTGGATCACATCTTTTTCGCTTGCCCGTCCTTCGGCATTCAGCGCCTTGTGCTGATGGACGAGCTGCTTAATGTTTACGGAGCACCTAATTCAATCTCGCCTCTGGTAACAGATTTGTTAAGGGAGAATACAACTTATATGTCTTTGTATAAATTTGTACATAATACTGTAAATATGTTGTAAATATATGAATAGAACTTTTAATTTTAGGTTCTAAATGCGGTCAACGCATTAAGTGTTAATTTATACTTAAACCAAATATTAATATTTTTTACTAGTATATTTCAGGATTTGACTACTTGGATAAGACAATAATAAAACAGGACTATGAGAAATATGTAATAATGGATTTGACTAAATACATGGAAGAGACACATTTTACCGGAAATTGTATGAAAAAGATAAAAGTTACTGAAGACATTGAACTTGGAATTGACCTAATATGAATAGTATATACTGAAGATGTTAATCGGATTGAACTCATTAAAAGGAAAAAAAACTATTTATGACGAGGCAGTGTGGCTTAGTGCTTTAGCCTGTCCAATAGGACGAAAGAAAAAAAAAAAAAAAACAAGTATGTATAGTTTAAAGTGCCATGTGTAACCATATCAATTCATTATATAAGAAATATAATATGATATGATATAATATTGGAATATAACTTACACGTAAGTCAGTCAGATACACAATTACATTTACTTGCAGTAAACGTCAACTTCTTTTTTGAAATGAAGACCCATTGGTTTTCATATCCCGAGTCTCCTAAATAGTAATTCGAAACTTGGGTCTTGTTAGTGGCAATTAGTTATAATCATGAGGATTATGACTAGTACTACTGTGCACTGTATTTATTTACCTGATATGTTTATATTTCCATAACATCCTCAACTCTCAGGATTAGGAATACCTTTGTAATATAAGAGTCTTACATTAGATTAGAATCTATGAAGAATATGTGTAAAATTGTTTGAAGTGTCTAAAACCTTAGTTAAGTTAGGAGGCAGTAGTAGGAGCCAAGTCTGAACCCGCGATCCTTAGAGCGTAAGTCGGGCGTCTGGCCGCCAGGCTACCAGAGTTTGTTTTGATAATTACTATACTGTTGCTCCATGTTTCTACTATGTTTATCTGCGTGAAGTATCAAATGTCAAACAATCCTTTAAGGCACTGACTACCAGGCTACCGATAGAAATAACGGCCTCCTAGCCCAATCGGTAGTGCCTACGAAGCAGGAGGTCCCGGGTTCGAATCCTGGTCAGGGAATTTGTTTGTGTGTTTATCACAGATATTTGTTCCTGACTTATGGATGTTTTCTATGTATTTAAGTATTTATCCATATTTATCTAATATATATATATATATCGTCTCGTACCCATAACACAAGCCTTACTGAGCTTACTGTGGGCCTAGTTCGATTTGTGTAAGATTCATTTATTTCTCGAATTTAATTTCTTTTCTGATGTTTTTGAAATGCCTCAAACTTTCCATAGACGTTGACGTAACAAAGACTGCAGCACTATAAGTAGGTATTAAAACAGACAGAAACATTGCAAAATTAAATAATTATATTATTAGTAGTTAGGTTTTCTTATTAAAAATATTTTCTTGTGTATGAATGCTTTTTCACCACATCAGCACCACCGCCTATCTTGATTTTTTTAAAGCGTCAGTAAAATTGTTTTTTTTTTCACAAGGGAGAACAGTTATTACTTTACGTTATAGAACGATGATTTTGAACCATAAATATTTGGCAGAATTAATTTGTTTTGTTTTATGTATTTACCTAAGCTTGTACTTTTATCTACACTCATATTGTAAGTCCTCTAAAATGCGTTCAAAAACCGTAGGCAATGACCAGCATTACAACAAACGATTTCACTATGATAAGTTTCTTATCTGTGGCAGTACCGCAATGTTAACGTTTCATGCTCAATTATTGATGTGCTCTGAGTTTTGATAACATAATGTACACCTGCACCCTCCCGCGGCCGGCGACACGCGCCCGCGCTACCGCCGGCACAATCGAGTAGGCCACGCCCGACACAATCGAGATGGCCACGGCGGTACTGTGGCGGCCATTCTATGGTTTACGAATACGGCATTTATAAGAAATAATATGAGTGTAGATAAAGCAGTGTATGCAACTGTACGTAATTAGGCCTTAAAACACTCGTGTGATCTTATTATGAAATTCGCCTGCGGCTCATTTCATAAAACCACACTCATGTTTTAAGGACCCTTATTACGTAACAGTTACATAAACTACTATTTTGCCGTGGCGTGGTGAAAAATGTTGTAATACTCTCGGCAGCCGTTTGTTTGTTTCTAGTGCCCCCGCAACGCTCAAGATACCACTTTTTTAACCATACAGTCGTTATAATTTTGTAATCTTTCACTTTTTCGGGTCTCGATATAAACACGTGAGATAGATATCAAGGTTGTATTCTTGATATTATAATTTATTTACACTAAACCTTTTCTACATGATATTGGATCTACGTGGTCGGTTTACAAGTCAATGTATTGTTTTATTTCTTGTGACAAAAAACATTTATTGGTTACAAGAAATCTTAAAATCATTCATACCAGTCATTTTTATTCAATATGTAATATTTGTCACATATCTTTTACCCAAAGCACAGGTTTCGTCATAGTTGCTACACCCAAAAATGCATCGTCAAATCTAAAAAATTGCTTGTAAGCCGTCTATGTAGACTACCCTAGTTCTAGCCTAGTATTGTAGCACGAAAATACACGTATGATTTACACACATACTCACACACGTATTTAGTTTCAGAAAACATTCCGAGATGTCGCTTTCAAATGAGTTTTCATAAAATGCTTCAAGGCTCTCTTTACCTACTAGAGGTAAACAAATGCCTTACGTGGGATTCCCATAATTTACTGACGTCAACGTCAAAACAATAAGATGGCGCCCATGCCAATAGAGAAATTCCTCTAGCGAGACCTGTTGATTTTGACGTAGGTGGTTAGGTGAATCAACTGTCACAAAAGTGTGATATCATAGTTGTCTCGCATGCGACTGTCAGTTATGCCATGTCGAATAGACTCCCAGGTTTCATGTTAACTTAATGGTTTTCTCATGTATATCATATTTAGGTATATACAGATGTAAAATTGGGGGCATATTTTTAACGAGTTTGTAGGGCAGCTATTTGATCCCGTGCCGCTACGCGAAAATAGTTTTAGAACAGCTGTTCTCACTTTTTAATTTATTATTATTGCATTTTTCATTATTATTTCAAATTATCAATGGGCCTCTAAAATATGCAAGGTTAATTTATTCTGGTAATTTGGTGCATATTTTGCTTGTAATTGAGTGTCATTGTGATAGGCAGACACTCATATGGGCACGTCTGTGCATATTGAGTGATCAGCACATCGATTAGATCTTGCGCCTCCACTTGATAAGGGATTTCCTCTCCTAAACACGTATTGGAATTATATATATAGCGTAAGAAACTTAGACATAGGAGAGATTGTACGTACGTCCTACGACATTAAACACGTGGAAACCAAGAGTCCGAGTTTCTTCACCAAACCCCCATCCCGGCGCTCTGCGTACTTCATGGCGACCGTGACAGTGTGACAAAGGCGGTTATCTAAGAATACAAACCAAGAATTTGTCATCAAATTGGAGCTCATGGGTACAGTACTGGTGCTTTGCTTACAATACTTCGGTAAATACAAGTACAAAATATTCACCCTACGAATTAGTGTTCGGGAAACCTTGTAACGTACCAAACAATCTTGTCAGCAGAGTAGAACCACTGTATGTATATAATAATTATCCGTTAGAACTAAAATATAGACTGCAAAGAGCACATTTGGATGCCAGGGACAATTTGATACAGTGCAAAAATATAAGGAAATTAAAATATGACTGTAAATCTAATGTTGTCGATTTTAAGATAGGAGAATTAGTATTGCTTAAGAATGAATGTTACAGTAAATTGAATGATTTGTATTTAGGGCCGTATAAAATAAAAGATATCCAAGGATCAAATTTAAAATTAAGTAAAGATGGTAAAGATTACTTAGTACATAAGAATAGAGTTAAGTTATTTTACAAATAGTGTTCTCTTTCAGGGGGAGGAAACCCCTACCTTTTCAGGGGAGGTGTGATAGGCAGACACTCATATGGGCACGTCTGTGCATATTGAGTGATCAGCACATCGATTAGATCTTGCGCCTCCACTTGATAAGGGATTTCCTCTCCTAAACACGTATTGGAATTATATATATAGCGTAAGAAACTTAGACATAGGAGAGATTGTACGTACGTCCTACGACATTAAACACGTGGAAACCAAGAGTCCGAGTTTCTTCACCAAACCCCCATCCCGGCGCTCTGCGTACTTCATGGCGACCGTGACAGTGTGACAAAGGCGGTTATCTAAGAATACAAACCAAGAATTTGTCATCAAATTGGAGCTCATGGGTACAGTATTGGTGCTTTGCTTACAATACTTCGGTAAATACAAGTACAAAATATTCACCCTACGAATTAGTGTTCGGGAAACCTTGTAACGTACCAAACAATCTTGTCAGCAGAGTAGAACCACTGTATGTATATAATAATTATCCGTTAGAACTAAAATATAGACTGCAAAGAGCACATTTGGATGCCAGGGACAATTTGATACAGTGCAAAAATATAAGGAAATTAAAATATGACTGTAAATCTAATGTTGTCGATTTTAAGATAGGAGAATTAGTATTGCTTAAGAATGAATGTTACAGTAAATTGAATGATTTGTATTTAGGGCCGTATAAAATAAAAGATATCCAAGG
This sequence comes from Pammene aurita, assembly GCA_947086415.1. NCBI lineage: Eukaryota > Metazoa > Arthropoda > Insecta > Lepidoptera > Tortricidae > Pammene > Pammene aurita. Next base: position 37,372,737 of record OX352295.1, read on the forward strand.
ATCAAATTTAAAATTAAGTAAAGATGGTAAAGATTACTTAGTACATAAGAATAGAGTTAAGTTATTTTACAAATAGTGTTCTCTTTCAGGGGGAGGAAACCCCTACCTTTTCAGGGGAGGTGTGATAGGCAGACACTCATATGGGCACGTCTGTGCATATTGAGTGATCAGCACATCGATTAGATCTTGCGCCTCCACTTGATAACGGATTTCCTCTCCTAAACACGTATTGGAATTATATATATAGCGTAAGAAACTTAGACATAGAGGAGAGATTGTACGTACGTCCTACAACATTAAACACGTGGGAACCAAGAGTCAGAGTTTCTTCACCAAACCCCCATCCCGGCGCTCTGCGTACTTCATCATAATTAGAGAGCGGATTTGAAGTAGCGATTTCAATATTAATATGGATAAACTGGTATATTTTATTCTTTTTTCTACACACAAAAATAATATCGGAATCAAAAATAAAAACCTTGTATAAAAACTCCTTTATTTAGAATAAAATACTATTCTTTAAATGTAGTTTGTTGCAAAAATAACATTCATTTAATCTAATTATTTAGCTAAGATTGCGTGTGGGGTGTAATAATAATAGACTGTAAGACGTTATAAAAGATAAAAGATAAAAGATATTTATTCTTCAATTTAGGCACATTACAATGCACTTATGAACGTCAGAGAGAAAAAAAAAAACTACCTCCGGTTCTAACCCTACACCTCTGACCCGAGAAGATTATGTATGACCGGCAAGAAACTCGGCGGGACTTATTTTTTCAAAACAGTAATACAGTAATATTACATCTTAAAGATACACAATAATGCGTAGTTCTATAAGAAGGTATATCAAAACAGCTTGAGAGACATACAATGTACGTATTGTTTAATTAAAATAAAATAATAATAATAAAATCCAAATCTGATTGCTTCACAAAACGTTTGATATGCGTTCCTATCTGAACTGTGTCCTCTAAATGTTAGATGATTTTGTAGTATTTTCTGGTTTGGGCCATGCATCTTTGTCCGTCATATAGTCCTCGACCCTGTAATAACCCTTTGACATTAAACTTTTTTTCAAATATCTCATAAGAGCGGGAAATGATAAATTTAAAGCATCGACGGGTAACTTGTTATAAATGTGAATACCTTGACCAAAAAATGACTTATATGCTTTGCGGATACGACTACTTCTGATAGCAAGCTTGTTTTTATTTCTAGTGTTATAGCTGTGGATGTCAGAATTTTTTTATAAATATAAACAACATGACATTTATATAACAAATTGCACTAGTCAGATCCATATTAATATTGAGATCGCTACTTCAAATCCGCTGTCTAGTCATAATTAAGACTTGGTGAATGTAAAATACATTATCTTGTTTAAAAATCCTATTATGTTTTTAATTAAAGCCAAATAGTCGTAGTTACGCGAGATAATTATTTTAAATATCCCAAAAAATATGCAGTAAGATAAGATAAGTAATTAATAACAAAACAAAATGTCGGCGCGACCAGAAAGTTAGATTTGGTCGCCCCCACGACCTCCGACATTTTGGTTGAATTTTTGAGTAAATATAACTATTAGGTTATTGGAATACAAGGATTGATCATCCTGATCTATCCTGACATGGATTGACAATGCCTATACAAAACAAAATCGCGTTCCCTTATTTCAGGCTAAAGCACTAGCGTCATCTATCGGTCACCACAAACACTAAATTCCTACTTAACCTTTCTGTTAAGCCCATTGGTTGACTGGTAGATAATGCCTTATGGCATTAAGTCCGCCATTTGTACCATCTTATTTTGTGCAATTAAGATTAAATCAATAAATTCTAGTTTCTGATATTTTGTTCGGCGATTAACGCTGACAGAATGACTCTACTCCAGACTCAACAGATGGCGCTGTGGCACTCAGTACCGAAAACAGACGTATAGCCTGAAGGTCCAAGGAACGCGATCTTGTATAGGCATTGTCCATCCATGTCTTAATCATCCTTGTTGGAATATAACTGAAGACTGTAAATGCCATGAAACGGTTACCCGGGGCTGACAACAGCTAAATTCCCTCCCTATCTTATTCAGCGCGAGTGAAAGAGAAACACTGTGTTACGATTAGTATGGGAGCTCCTTGCAAATTTTACAAAATAATTAATTTTAAAAAAAAACGACGCATTAATTGAGGCAACAAAGTTTTTAGTATTAGTGTGGTGGAATTTTGTCCTTAGTTACAGACGTATAAGTCAAGAAACTAAAGACATACAACTGTTTAAAGCTAATTTTAAGATGTAACTTTGGATTTAAGAAATCAAATCACTGGTAAAATCAGGTCAATCTTAAAGGCATACATAAAGTGATTTTTGTATTTAAATCAACAAATCAAGCATTTTCATTGAAAACAGTGACATATTGATGAAGTGGAACTGCGGCTGATGCCATAAACATGTGAAATGTAAAATGAGAAAGGAATTCTTCAACGACGCATAGTTCTCGTTTGACGATTTGTGTGCTTTGGGTGCTCCACAAGTGTCCCCCCCCCCTCTAACTTTTGAACCATAAGTTTTAAAAATAAGAAAAAAATTTCAAAAGTAGAGCTTTATAAAAACTTTCTAGGAAAATTATTTTGAATTTGATAGGTCGAATAGTTTTTGAAAAAAAATACAAAATAATTTCTGAACTAAGTTTGTAATTTAACCGTATAAGCAGGTGTTTATTGTACCTGTAATTTCTACAAAATCACAATGAAATGACGTGCTTTCAAATAAAGTAAAAACGGTGAAAATCGGTTCACGCAATAAAGAAATTATCCCATAAAAATCATCTTCCATACTTTAAGCTCGCGCGGAATAGTTTACTTAATTTGCCGATAGATGTCGCTGTACGTGGAACGCTCATATCATATTCTACATGGCGGTGTTATTTTAACTCTTAAGTGGGGACACTTAACTGTGACGGACGGAAAACTACGGAACCCTACACTTAGCGTGGCCTGACACGCTCTTGGCCGGTTTTTTAAATTTTAAATTAATTTTCTATCGAGCCGATTTCGTCCAATCGTGCATCGGACGCAACGAAGTTCTTCCAAATATAACGAATATTAACATACATTTTTTTTACTTTCTCAAAACAAGTAGTTATAGCTGAAACACTGTTTGAGTAAAGTCAATTTGAAGGTCATCGGGTGTTGTCAAGTTGAATGCGTATTAGTTGTCTACTTAAAAACTGGGTCAACCCTATAAACTGAATACAGAAGGGCGGTTTACGAGTCCATAAAAACAAGGAACACTAGAAAGGCAAAATAACCACATGGCCACCATGGCCAGTTAAATCATGACAGTCACTACGAAGTGGGACTCGTACTTACCATGAATTTGTTTATGGCTTCTCTTATCTAAATATATAAAACAAGAAACTGACTGACTGACTGACATATCAACGCACAGCCCAAACCGCTGGTCCTAGCTCTAGAGATTCCAAATTTGGCACGTAGGTTCCTTATAAGATCTAGGGGTGCACTAAGAAAGGATTTTTATTTAGAAGGATTTTAAATTCATCCCCTAAGGGGGTGAAATTAGGGTCCAAAGTTTGTATGGGCAAACACAATCAGTTTAACTATTTTATTCGAAACTTTACAGGCGTATTCCTAACGATAAATAAGTAAATACTTATTTCAGGTTTTTTTAAGAATTCAACCCCTAAAAGGGGGAAATGTGGTTACAAAGTCTGAAAATCAACATACCCATGTTGATTGTTTCTATGATTTAACAACGATTTTAAAATCTAACGCGGCGGACGTGGAATACCATCTCCTCTGTTGGGGTACGATGGGGTTAAAATGTCTAAATATCAATATGGGTGTCGTTAATATGGTTTTTTCGGACGTTAATTACGAAAATGGCATCAATTTTGAAATTTTATATTGTGAACATGAAACTTCTTGAAAGCATTTGTGCCAAATTGCAATCTTCTTCTATACATATAATAAAGCTGAAGAGGGTCGAAAGTCTGTACATGGAAGATAATCGAAAAAAAGTTGGCTGAGGATACTTAGAATCGATAACAGAACACGTTCCAACATTTTTTAGAATTTTTGTCTGTTTATCTGTTTGTCTGTTTATTTGACCGCGCATCACGTGAAAACGGCTGAACGGATTTTGATGAAATTTTGTATAGAGATAGTTTGAGTCCCGGGGAAGGATAATAGATAGTTTTAATTCCCAAAATCAACCCTCGTGGGGGTGAAAAGGGGGTTGAAAGTTTGTATAGAGAGTTCTTAACCTCTGAAACGTTTTAGATAGAAATTAGTATGGAGATAATTTGAGTCCCGAGAAACGTCATAGGAAAGTTTTCAAACCCTTGGGGGTGAAAAGGGGGTTGGAAGTTGGTATGAGGATTTTTTTACCGCTGAACTGATTCTGATGAAATTTGGTATAGAGATAGTATGGGTCTCGAGAAAGGACAAAGGATAGTTTCATCTTCAAAAAAGGGCGCCCCCCATCTTACTTTTGAACCGTAGGTACAAAAAAAATGGAAAAAAATAATTGAAGTGAAGCCTGAAAGGTACTTTCAATAAAAACTATATTGAATAAAATCGGTTCAGCTGTTTTTGAGTTGTCAGTCAAAAACATAGTGAAAGGACGTAAGTGCCGGATAGTAAAATGACGGAAGCGCCGCCAAATATCCCTTAATAAACGACACCTTTTGAACGAATGTTTTTTAACAGGGCGGCAATTACGAATCCCTACACTGAACATGGCCCGACATGTTCTTGGCCGGTTTTTTTTTGCATACGGCCCGCCTGATAGTAAGTAGCTACCGTAGCCTATGGACGCCTGCAACTTCAGAGGTGTCACATGCGCGTTGCCGACACTTTACCACACATAGCGAGATGACATTCGCAGTACCCATAAGTACCTCTCTTTTGGACGGAGTTTAAGGACATACCCGGGTCCAAACCTATTTAGATGATTGGTATGGACTATGGAGATAGTTTGAGTTCTGGTGAAGGATATATATATAATAGTTGTTATCCCAGAAGTCATTCCTTGAGCGGGTAAAAAGGGGGGTGGATTACTAATTCCACGCTGACGAAGTCGTGGGGAAAAGCTTCTATTCAAGAGTATAAATCTGCATTAATCAAAATCTCTTAGTAGTTAGTAAGTTGTTGCTGACGTAACAATTCAAAAATTATAGCAATTATTTCTTTAAAAAAATAAGGGAACCGCCTTCACCAAAACGACCTTCAGAAAGTAACAAATACTTTTCCGAAAACCGCATCTAAATCGGTTCAGCCAAACGCGAGATAATCGCGGACAAACATACATACCTACATACGTACATACAAACATACGAGTCTAACTTAGAACCTCCTTTTTTACTACTTTTAGCACGCGGGCGAAGCCGCGGGCAAAACCTTAATAAACGACCTTTTGAACGGATGTTTTGTAACAGGGCGGCAACTACGAAACTCTACACTGAGCATCGCCCGACGTGCTCTTGGCCGGTTTTGTTTGCATTGTTATCCCAGAAATCACCCCTTAAGGATAACTAATTCCAATTCAAGAAAATCCCCAGCCAGGTTATACGTAGCCTATAAAAATTCAACGTCTAAAAGGGGGGGGTAGCCACTACACTCGATTGAGTTCAATTTGCATGGGTCATGGACCCCCCTTCCCCCCTCCCCCCTCCCCCCTATAGATATTGTTGAATACCTTATGACTACTAATCTAGACATTCTTAACACAGGATCAAAACCAACTTTTGTCACTCGTAGATGTAATACTATAATTGACATTACTTTAAGCACAGGACTGGCAGCTCAACACGTGTCCAACTGGCAGGTGTCGGATGAACTATCATGCTCCGACCACAGGTGGATTCGGTATGACCTGACAGCAGACACGCACACACTTATACCCTGAAGAAATCCTAGACGCACCGACATAAAGGCGTATAAGGAACTTCTTGCAGGTAAAATAGACAGCAACACTAATACATACAGACCAAACAACACAGTAGAGCTAGAGGAACAGGTAAAGTCGCTCACTAGAAACATAATTGACTGTTATGAAGACACATGCCCACTATCGACACCACCAACTAATGGAAAATGTAATAATAGTAGCTGGTGGGGTCCAGAGTTGGAACGACTAAGAACATAAATGAGAAAACAGCTAAACAGAGCCATGAATACAAAATCTGAAGAAGACTGGGACAAATATAAAACAACCAAATCAGAATACAAAAAGCGAATAAGATACAGAAGATCAGCCTCATGGAGGAACTTCTGTGACAATATATCTACGAACACCCAAGCAAATAGAACAAGGAAGATCATGGCTGATCAACCGAAACAATTACTAGGCACGCTGAGAAGGGTGGACAATAGCACTACCAGTAACCCAGCCGAGAGCGAAAGCCTACTGGTAGAAACCCACTTCCCAGGTTGCAAAGTAGTTGACATACAAGACTGGGATGCACAAACAGAAAGCTATCATCCGACCCAAGACGAGTGGAAGATAGCGGAGCGTATAACTGAACAGACCAAAACAGCCTGGGCAACCAACAGTTTCAGCAACTTTAAATCACCGGGAATAGATTGTATATACCCAGCCTTCCTAAAATGGGGAGGAGACAAACTTATCGAACAACTATCTGGCATACTATGTAGCTCCATCGCCTTCAGATACATCCCACAGAAATGGAGAGAAGTAAAGGTGATCTTTCTACCAAAACCAGGTAAAACTGATTACACAGATCCGAAATCATCCAGACCCATCAGCCTTACCTCCTTCATGCTAAAAATACTAGAAAGACTATGTGACAGAGAACTGAAGGACACGGCACTCAAAAACATAGGTATTCACCCAAACCAACATGCATACACACAAGGCAAATCGACAGATTCAGCACTGCATGCCGTTGTAAATAATATAGAAACTGCGCTAGCAAGGAAAATCTCCTGTCTAGGCACCTTCATTGATATAGAAGGAGCTTTCGACAAGACAAATTTCAGTCGCATTCAACAAGCTCTAAACAGACATAAAACCGAACCATTGATTACAGAATGGATAATGAACATGCTAAGAAAGAGAATCATCAGACTCTCGGAGAACCAAAATCACCAGGCGCTCGTCATAAGAGGATGCCCTCAAGGAGGTGTACTCTCGCCACTTTTATGGAACCTGGTAGTAAATGACCTGATAACAAAGCTAAACAACAATCTATTCCTGACAATAGGGTACGCAGATGATCTAGTAATAATGATCAATGGACCAGTGACAAGCACACTGTGCGACCTTACACAGACAGCACTGAAATAGTAGAGAAATGGTGCAAAGAGAATGACCTATCGGTAAACCCAAAAAAGACTGACACAATTCTCTTCACTCATAAACGGAAATTGGGTACACTTTCTAAAGAAGTAAAGTACCTAGGAATAACTTTGGACGAAAAACTGAACTGGAATAAACACCTGGACAACAAAACTAAACAAAGCGACAGTCGCCTTCTGGCAATGCCGGAGAATGGTGGGCAAGAAATGGGGTCTAGCCCCCCACATTATACTGTGGCTGTACAAAATGATAATAATGCCAATGATAAGCTACGGAGCTGTAGTATGGTGGCCCTGCACTCAACTCACTACCTCAATCAACAAATTACAGAAAACGCAAAGGCTAGCATGCATAGCAGCGACCGGCTGCATGAGAACAACTCCGACAGCGGCGCTGGAAATCATGCTAGGGCCTTCTACCACTACATCTATATATACAAAAAGAAGCAGCCGCAACGGCTACTCGCCTAAAAAATCAAAACTTGTGGACCAAACATAAAACACCGCACACGAGGATATACGATAACATACTGTCGAAATTTCCAATGCTGGATGCGGTAATCGACAGAATACCCAAAAATACGATCTTCTGGAAAGAGTATGCCATATCACTAACAGAAGACTCAAAAGAAGCACTAAATCAAACAGAACTAAGAATCTTCACGGATGGATCAAACACCAACGAAGGAACAGGTTGTGGTGTCTTCTCGGAGGACCTGAATATTCACATCTCTAAACCACTCGGAGCACATAACACAGTATTCCAAGCAGAATGTGTTGGAATAATAGAAGCTTGCAATGCAGTGAAACGACGACAGCTAAAACACGAAAACATACGTATACTATCAGACAGCAAGTCAGTACTACAAGCGCTAGGTTGCGACAGAATTACATCTGGACTCATACACGAATGCCATCAAAGCCTCTCAGAGGTATGCGAAGATGGCAATAAGGTGACACTGCAATGGATCAAGGGACACAGTAACTCGAGAGGGAACGATGCTGCGGATGAGCTAGCCCGTAAGGGCTCAGATACACCGGCATATGGACCCGAACCCATCGTACCCTTACCATATTCCCACATAAACAACCAACTTGACCACCACTACAAATAACTACATCAAACATACTGGAAAGAAATGGACACTTGTAGACAAACCAAAGAAATAGTGACTGAATACAATCACAAACTTACCAAAACACTTTTGAAGACAAGAAGACCCCAGCTACGCAAACTATTTAGTGGGACTGATAACAGGACACAACACACTAAACAAACATCTCTTCACAATAGGTAGGACAGACAGCCCCATGTGCAGAGCATGCATGGAGGTGGATGAAACAACAAAACACATTCTGCTAGATTGCAAACAGGTAGAAGTATACGAAATAAACACCTAGGGACCCCAGGCACCTTGCGCGAGGCGGCAGGCAACCTGAAAGCTCTGTTGGGCTTCGTTGAGGAGCTGGGGTGGTTGGAATAATAGTGCTACCCCCGTTTCACGCAAAATAGGCACACTGGATGTCGACTTGCGGAAAAACGCCCTGGATAACTAACTAACTAACCAACTCTGGAAGTATTTTTTCTGTTCATTTTGTTAGAGTATAACATGCATAGTAAATATCATTGGCACGGGGCCTATATTTTAACATTAGAAACAAAAACTTTGTGTTTTATTGCGGAAACAAGAACAGTAGGCGATTAACTACAAATTGCATTATACATCATTTGACACTACTTACCCCCAACAGAAAGTTTTGGCTATGATATAAATTAATTAATTACATAATTTCCCATAATATTTCATCAAACCAAGAAGTGTAGGATTTGTTTCCTTCAAGTTATTTGTATTCTTTGACCTCCACCACTTTACAGCGGCCAGATGTCTGGATCTACAAATAAGCTTAGTATAGCAAACTAACTAGAGGAGTTAAACACGTGTAGCTAGACTGTAAGTGTTGATCTGAGGAATAAACAAATAATTGTGTCATATTTGACGTGGACAGCTCTCCGTCTATATTGTAAGTACAGCACTAGCCGGCCTATCGTTGGGTAAATATTGGACTTTATAATGTGAATATCGTTAGATAGATTTTATTGCGTAGTTGGGGATCAATGTTACTCAGCGTCCGTAGAAAACACCTTAGACAACCCTACACGTGATCCCTGGGTGGTGCTAAAAGAGTGACAAACTTGGCAGCTGCACTGTCCCATCTGGACCTCACAGCACTCACTGGATTTTCATTATCATCTGCTTTCCCATTACTACTACCCCAGGGAAGAAATGCCTATCTATATCCAGTGACATGTAGCCATACGATAAATAAATTGCGTAGCGATTTTTGTACTGACGGCGCCGTCTATAAGATTCTATATCGTGTCTGACGCTGATTGTGATTACAGACCAATGCGTCACGAAGTCGTGACGGATGACGGACGTTAATCACGGCTGGTCCCGGACGAGTGGCTGGACCACAAAGCGCCGGAAGTCGGTGTCGGAAGCCGGTTTTGTGCAGCTGTCAACAAAATACCAAACGTTTTACACGCTCAATGTAGTGACATCGAGATGTGACAAAATAAAGATAAATAATATTTTATTACATTATATATTATACTGAATACATTATAGTGAAATATGATATGGATGTACATAATAGCATATTACTTTATATTTACTTTGGTATTACTTACCAAGGACTGTAAAAGAAAGAAAGCCCGAAATCGCAGATAATTGTAAATATGCGATAGAGGGCTTTCTTTTTTACTGCCCGTGGTGAGTACACAATTTTACGTCTCCACCTGGCCATAGTGCGAATTTTACCGTACCCGTAGCGTGCGGTAAAACTCACATTATAGCCAGGTGTGACGTAAAATAATTTAAAAAATGTTTTGATAAAATAAGTAAAAGTTGTTTAAGTATTTTGTCTAGGTATCGTTACAAAATTCAACATGTCTTTTGTCATTTACTAAGATACTATACTAAACTATGAGTACATCATACAAACAGATATTAATTTCAAACTTTTTCATATTTTGTTTTCCTATATTCGTTATCTGAATCAATTTATATTAAAACTGATAGGTATATTTATTACGATAAAAATAATTTGAATATTTACGTGCGAATATCAACAAGTGAAAATACGATTTTTTAATTAACTTCGCAATTACTTTTGTTTATTTAAAATTCGTTTTCCTAATTACTGCCGACACTGATTATGATACAGTTTTGATTGATTAATTAATCCAGACCCAGAGTATAAATTGAACAACACCAACTTGGATGGTACATTTTAGAGCGTGTCACCGTCACCATGACTGTGCTGCCGGTGGTTTCTGTCACTCTGGTGCTCCAAGCATTATGGGGCTCTGGTAAGTCTTTCACATTTGTACACTTAGCTTCTTCTGTATTTGTTTAGCTTGGCCATGCTCAAAAACCGGCCAAGAGCGTGTCGGGCCACGCTCAGTGTAGGGTTCCGTAGTTTTCCGTCCGTCACAGTAAGCGTCCCCACTTAAGAGTTAATAACACCGCCATGTAGGATATGATATGAGAGTTCCACGTACAGCGACATCTATCGGCAAATTAAGTAAACTATTGCGCGCGAGCTTAAAGTATGGAAGATGATTTTTATGGAATAATTCTTTATTGCGTGAACCGATTTTCACCGTTTTTACTTTATTTGAAAGCACGTCATTTCATTGTAATTTTGTAGAAATTACAGGTACAATAAACACCTGCTTATACGGTTAAATTACAAACTGAGTTCAGAAATTATTTTGTAATTTTTTTTCAAAAACTATTCATCCTATCAAGTTCAAAATAATTTTCCTAGAAAGTTTTTATAAAGTTCTACTTTTGAGATTTTTTTTCATATTTTTAAAACTTATGGTTCAAAAGTTAGAGGGGGGGGGGGACGCATATTTTTTTACTTCTGGAGCGATTATTTCCGAAAATATTTACATTATCGAAAAATGATTTCAGCAAACCCCTATTCATTTTTAAATACCTATCCAACAATATATCACACGTTAGGGTTGAAATGAAAAAAAAAATCACTCCCCACTTTACGTATAGGGGAGGTACCCTAATAAATAAAAAAAATCCACTTTTTATTTTACCACTTTGTCGGCGTGATTGATATACATATTAGTACCAAATTTCAGCTTTCTAGTGCTAACGGTCACTGAGATTATCCGCGGACGGACGGACGGACGGACGGGCAGACATGGCGAAACTATAAGGGTTCCTAGTTGACTACGGAACCCTAAAAAGATGTCTGAGGTTACGTCCACGCCGTCACAATCACCTTTTTCATAAGTTTACAGTGTAGGCAATCAATCTGGAACCGGATTTTCCGAGAATGGCTAATTTTCACCTCACAAAGCTATTATAATTCTTTCATTGCGTTGTTTATGCTTCGGAACGGTGTCAAAATTATACCCTAAATGAATTCGGCATCCCCGATTTATACAAAAACGATACCAAACTTGGCCTAGTAGATGTAGATATCAAGATAAAAAATTACATCAAAAATCTTGGTGGCTCCACTTCTTAAATCCCTCTTTGGGTCCTAAGGAATAATCATGTCGAAGGAAAATGGAAATATCTTGTTCACGAAAAGCCGTCTTTTTACTGCTACAACTGCCACTATTCGAAACGGTGTCAAAGTTATACCATATGTGAATTCGGCATCCCCGATTTATACGAAAACGATACCAAACTTGGCCTAGCAGCTTAACTGATGTAGATATCAAGATAAAAATGTACATAAAATATCTTGGTGGCTCCACTTCTTAAATCCCTCCTTGGGTTCTAAGGAATAATCATGTCGAAGGAAATCTCTTGTTCACGAAAAGCCGTATTAATTTTTTACTGCTGCAACTGCCACTATTCGGAACGGTGTCGAAATTATACAATAAATGAATCCGGCATATACTTATACGAAAACGATACCTCACTTATCCTAGTAGCTTAACTGATGTAGATATCAGACACCGTTCCGATATTATATATTTTGAAATTCCCTATTCACATGGAAAAAATCCATAACACAACAATTATGAATCTTGAAAAAATAAAAGGTCCTTTAAAGAGCTCTATTATTCTTTAAAAAAATGTAATGTTAAACTAAAACGTTATGTATACGAGTCATATACGAGTATACTAACAAAAAACTGTTGAAGTTGCTAAACATTGAAATGGAATAAACATATCGATTTCCTCAGATTTGTAGAATTTCAGTTCGTTGTATTGAGTAAAGTACAAATGATAATCGATTAATTATTACTTTAAATTGTAAATACACTCTTTGTTATAATAATAACATATATAGGTATATCATATAGATTTTCGTAAAGAATTGTGAACTGCAGAGCAATGTTTTACTTATTTATTTTTTAATAATAATGATTATTTATGCCACGACGGTGGCAAACAAGCATACGACCCGCTTGATGGTAAGCAGTTACAGTAGCCTGTGGACGCCTGCAACCCCAGAAGATTCACATGCTCGTTGCATACATGCCCTTTAAGAACATATACACTCCTTTTTTGAAGAACCTCATACTGAGGACCTCTGGGAAAACTAAACAGGGAGTTCATTCCACAGCCGCAGCGTTCGTGGGAGAAAATTCCTCTTAAACCATACAGTGCGCGACCATTTAGGCTCCAGGGTGTGAGGATGAACGCCCTGCCGACGGCGAGCGGTGCGGTGATCAGAAGCGGCCGTGGGCATCATATCAAACAGTTCTTCAGAGCACAACCCAGTGTACGGTCAACCAATTTGATTCCTAGGCCACTGTAGAACCTTGTCGTAATGACAGTTTCTCGTGGATACGTATAAACGTAACCTATTCGCTACCAAACTAGCTATTGTGACAAGGTTCTAGAGTTCTAGAGTGGCCTAGGAATCAAATTGGTTGACTGTACAAGCAATAGAACACACATTATTCAGTCCATACAGTCCTTTAAGGTTATACAGTATATCTACGTCAAAATGTCAAAGCACATAAGACATTTCTATATCCATTATAACAAAATATTTTAAAATTCTATGCATGTTCGATTATATACCCAATAGTAACAATACATTACGTTTAAACGAATAATTTAGTGTACCTACATTTCTGTTGACATCATTATTATCATCTTACAAGAGTTCTGATTGTTAACCACGACTCAAGAGCCTCAGATTTGCTCCGCTGACTCCTCTATTGAAAATTAGCTATTTATTAGTAATTGTTGTTTGTGCGGAAAGAAAAGTTTAGAATTCATTAGTTTATTAGTTTACACATAACACTTTTCTTTTCGCAAAACGTCTAACACTATGCTTTTACGTTCCAGCCTTTTCCTCTCATCTGGGTCCGGGACCTCTTGCTGCAGCCTCCGACGCCGTTCACGAAGCCACAGAAGTGAGCAGCAATGAATATTGCTATTCCTGCTATAAAGTTGACAACGTCTGCTACGACCACACCCCTTTGTTTGAGCTAAACGCCCCATTCGGTAAACACTCTGTCATTAATAAGATGGGTATCATGAGCTCTACTAACGTTCTATATTACACCTTTGATCCAATGTTTGAGGATCCCGAATACTCTAAAGCTGCCTACGTATCTTTGAACTCTCTGAATTTTACTGGCGTAATCACTGGCAACCAAACTTTCAACTTTATTGGTTTTGATGTAAACCAAAATCAGCACAAGGTATATCTAGGTGGTTCTGATGGTATATGGGTTATTAATTCCACTAACCCTACTCCAACGTCATTACACGAGAGGGGAAAATCAATCACTAATATTGTTTCGAAGGACTTTTTGTATTACACTAAGAGAGATACCCCAGGAATAATTAAAAATGTGAGAGGGAAATATGAATATATCCTAAAAAATATGACGATAAAGAATTTTGTTCTTGATAAAGTTTACGCCTATAACGTGGTATATTTAACTGATACTGGATTATTTATTTTATTTAATAGTAAAAAGCAAACTGTTAAGTTACATAATGACCCGTTCATCAAAGGACTTACTGTCGATACAAAAGGAACAGTGTATGCGTGGAATGTAGATGGAATCCATAAAGTAGTGTTAGGAAAAGTTCTTTCTCAGTCTAAATTAAAACATGTTTCTGGTATTGTTCCCGATGCAATGGTGTTTGATAATAATAATAATATTATCTATTCAAAAAGTAAAAAATTATATAAGTTGACTAAAGTGGGTACCACGAATTGTAATAGTGTGTGATACCTGTTTCTTGTTTGAGGTTACATTTTTCTCTGTAATTATGTACCTACTAAGTACATTTGCTTTGCTACTTACTTACTTTGCTTTGCCATGGACAATAAGAACATACCTGAACCTGATAGTGACACACATTTGTCATAATTTGTCATAAACTCAAGGTTCTAATATAATTATTACTTGTTTGAACGAGAACGAGTTGAATGAATACATGAGAATGAGTACCAAATAAATAGAATTTGTTTCTTTCTGTATTTAATTGTAAAGCTTTTAAAGCGAAATGGTGTTTAATATTAAAATACTGTTGGTTGCTTAATGTAATGCTGTATTTTATTTGAAATTAAATAAACAGTTCCAACTTTTGTGTTACTTTATTGGTAAAAAAGCATTTAACCCGTCCTGTTTGCCGAGACCAACAAGTAAGTAGGTGGTGCATTCATCATGGATCTCTTTCAAAAGGATAATGATTTAAACAGTGTCCGTAGAAGAGATGACAGATGCGTGAAGTGTTAATCTCCACGTCTAATGAAATATTACTGGACACGAACAGAAATTGTTAACAATCTCCAGAGGTGCAGTGCATCCATCAATAACTTTGGGTTCGGATTTGTGTACTCTGAGCCCTAAAGACTGTCTTCTTCATAAATTATCTACCATGTTCTGAAGCGCTCTGGCGATATTGCAACGAAAGCGGCGTCGTCGACTAACAGTAAACGTAACAGTTTGCCGACATAATATATAGATACTTTTTTTTAACTTTATTTCACAAAAATAAAAAAGTACAAAAGGCGGACTAAATACCTCAAGGCATTCTCTACCAGTTAACCATAGGGCCAAACAGAGATTTGCTAAGGTGGGTGCAGCGAGAAAATGAGAGTGTGAAATTTGTCTAATATACTAATTGGTAACTAAGAAATATTTACAGATACCTATATACACTACATAGAATATGTACACAATTATAAATATGGACGAGGGGTAATAATGTTGAATTTACATTTGAGATATAGTCTGGCCAGCCAAGGAACGCAGTAGCAATGTACAGCGAACAAAAGTATGACAACACTAAGAATCAGTGAAAAAAGCAGCAATGATCATTAAATTCTGTTTTTAATTTTATTTGGTATGACCGCCCATTTTCATTAGGTGACATTTACGGTGTGTAAAAAGGAGACGGATATATTTCGTCTAATCTGTCATCAAATGCAACAGATAATCTGGTTGAGGCAATTGACATATGCCTTAAAAACGAATTTAAATTTAATTTAGAACGTTGCAGGAGTTCTATCTCGCACTTAAGATGAGAGAGTGAAATGCACAAGAAACAAATTCAATGTAAAAACTGTTCGTCACGAATTACGGTGTCTCGTCACAAAGAGTTGCCACATGTACGTATTTTGAATTTGCCGCGCTTTTCTACTGACAGAAATGGTTTGCCAGACTATACTTACCATATTTTTGGATTTTAAGAGCGAGATATTGAATAGTTTACCATCAGACCTAATGTGAAGATGTATGTCCTGAGTGGTATCGCCAAAGGCAACTCAGAAGCACGGATAAACTTAATGCTACAACCACACTTCGCCTATGCGGACGAATATTCGTGTTGCGTCTCTTTCTTATTGTATAGAATAAGAAAGAGACGCAACACGAATATTTGTCCGCATAGGCGAAGTGTGGTGCCACCATTAGAGCCTACTGCTAGAACCACACTTCGTAATGTGTTATTAGTTATGCGCGTTATTCGTCCGAATACGACAAAGTGTGGAGGACTTATTCGTCTGTATTTGCCTTATTCGCACGCATAACGCATAAGCGCAAATAGCAAATACGCGTATCCGTTCACTTGTCGGTTTTGTGACACACTTCAAAGGACACAAATAATTATTCGCCAAATACGGCGAAGTGTGGTACCCCTATTTGTTGTTCGCTTCACATAACATATATTTAGGCAAATACAGCGAAGCCGCATAACGAATAACACATAACGAAGTGTGGTTCAGCATTAGAAGCACACAACGTTGCCTTACTCCTCTGCACACGGCCACGATTCGACATGGCATAACTGACAGTCGCTTGCGAGACAACTGTGATATCACACTTTTGTGACAGTTGAAATCGGAGTGGAATCACTCAAGAGTGATATCTAAAATGGTGGCCATAGCCATAGACAAAACGCTCTAGCGAGACCTACTGACAGCTTGACAGTTAGGTGTGAACACGTGTGGACAGGTGGATATCATCACTCTATCCACTAGCGATTCAAGTGTGACATCCACGTCTCACAGTTTGTCATGTCGAATCGAGGCCCAGGTTGCTATACCACAGAAGTTGACCTATAGCAAATAAAAAATGCCACCAAAGTGGTCGCCAATGTCGCGTGGTGTTGGCGTTGGCGTGTTGTCCAACGCTTATTTATACTTATTCCATCGGGGTAAGTGGTAAGCTCAAGGTGAGTAACACACAGAAAACAAAAACTAAATTGAAACTACGGAGGTACTTAAATTATAGATGGTTATAAAATACGTAAATGGTAGGTACCATACAAAAAACCAGCCAAGTGCGTGTCGCACCTCGCACCAAAAGGTCGTATCTGATGCCTATGGAAACAGTTTTTGGAGATAACTCAAAAACGGCTAAACCGATGTTTAAAATATTTTTTGTAGAAAGTATGTGATAAAGCGCATCTTCTAAATTTGTTTTCATATTTTTACACAATTTTACAAAAGGGGCTTACAAAAGTTACACAATTTTCTGACTTTCGAAGCGATTATTTCTGAGAATATTCACTTAATCACAAACTGTTCAAGGAAACCTCTGTTATTTTTAAAGACCTATCGGTTGACATTTGGTAAACTATTTTATTTAGTTTCATGTATGAAGCGCCACTCCCCTGAAAATATTTTTGTCTGAAATTCAACTTTATAACTAAATAGGCATACAAAATTCACCCAATGTC
The DNA here is from genome assembly GCA_947086415.1 of Pammene aurita. Classification (NCBI taxonomy): domain Eukaryota; kingdom Metazoa; phylum Arthropoda; class Insecta; order Lepidoptera; family Tortricidae; genus Pammene; species Pammene aurita. Next base: position 37,390,272 of record OX352295.1, read on the forward strand.
AAAATTTTATTAAGATACATCCTATAGTTTCCGAGTAAAATTGCTGTGACATACGGACGGACGGACGGACATGACGAAACTATAAGGGTTATGTTTTTGCCACTTTGGCTACGGTACCCTAAAAAGAGGTGCTTTGGGGTTTTTAAATTATATTAGGCAAACTTTTTTTACAGATATTTTTTCGACTATTTAATAACTTATCGAATCCAATTTAATATTATTATTTTGTTTATGGTGATAAGATAACAATAATTTTACTGGTACTCGAAGTATTGATATCACCCGATTTAAAAAGAGGTACCTATGACTTTACTACATTTCATAAGATCTGGAAAAACCTTTTGTGAAACTGAATTGTTATAATATAAATAAAGGCTAAGGCGCTATGACGTTTTACTGATTTGCATATTTTCGCTAGTGATTCGAGCAATCCTATAAAACGATGGCAATCCTACAGAACGTTGCCGAAGAGTATTTACGGCATTTTATTATAATATATGGACGTGCTTTAAGATAATCGACCCTTACTAATCGTGGAAGGGCCTGATTATGAAACTGTTAAATTGATTCGATAAAATTAATGGGTTGCGAATAAAATCGCGAAACAATTATTTGTGGTACATTTTGAAATGTGTCACTATGACTCGTGTGCTTTGTCCCTCTCGGTATGTTTTTAACGCTTGATGCGCATGTAAAATGCACTTTTTCAATACTTATAAATAATTAACTATAAAATAATCTTATGCATTCAATTTTTATTGAAATTTGATACTTTTCAATTGATTTATTAGGAGGGCTTATCAAAAAATATATCCAGTAAAATTTCAGAATAATATCTCATTAGTCAAATAATTATTAGTTCCGATCATCAAAAATAATCCCTATGTAAACACATACTATTAAACATTAATAATTTTAAACAAAAAAAGAACCGACTTCACTTCGCCTCCACCTTTCCAAAAGCAAATGCTCGAGCTGCTGTAAAAAATACTTAAATTATTATGGGTGTGCCTATAGTTGAAGATTTCCCTCGATTTCCCCAGGATCCCATCATCAGATCCTGACCTGGTTACAATGGGACCAACTAAGAAGCATACAAACAAAGAAAACTCTTTCAAACAAAAAAATATTTTCCAAATAAAATGCTTTGCCCCAAACCAGAATACCATAAAACATTACACTATGAAAATAACCGTGATGAACTAAGCGAGCTGTGTCAATATTTGTTAATTGTCTAATTCTCCTAACGGCATGAGCGGCCGAGCTTAATCGAAGAGCGAGTTTTCTTATATGAGGACTCCATTGTAGATTCTCGTCCAACCGTTGGACCGTTACAAGTTGTAAGCAATCCATGTCTGTTGAAGTGGCCCAGTAGATCATTTAACATTAGCTTTTCAAAGACTTTACTTAGTACAGGAAGTATTGATATCGGCCGGAAGTTATTCAGATTACTAGAATCACCCGATTTAATAAGAGGTATGACTTTACTACATTTCATAAGATCTGGAAAAACGCCTTGTGAAACTGAATTGTTATAAATTAAGGCTAAGTAAGGCGCTATGACGTCTATGATATGACTGATGACTACAACTGATGTACCCCATAATTAGTCTTCTGTTTTCTTTTAATTCAGTGATTTGAATATTTAAAAAAAAAATTCCGAACCTAGAAGGTCAAATTCAAAGATCATATTACATTACTTAATATTAGCGCAAAGTGATGAATGAGTTTGAGACGAAGATGATTGTAGGAAGATTGTAGGAATTTTGTGGTATTTACTGCTATGTTAGAAAAATAATGTTGACTTGACAATCGCGTGATTTACATTTAATACGTGGAAATAAGTGATGCTTCCGAGCCTATTATCACTAACGTAACGACAACATGTTTGAGACCACGCATGTTCGAGAAAAATCTCTTTGCTTTGTTTGTATCTGGCCAGTTTTGATCCATGATACCATAGAAAATATTGCATAAAAAAACTGCTTTCCGCCTGTTTATTTTGTTTTACTGCTGGCGAAATGAGTGAACCTAACGAAGAACATCGATACATTTTGAAGCTCTATTAAAACAAAGATCCCGACGAATTGAGAACCTCCTTCGTAATCTTGAAGTCGGTTGAAAAGAGAAAAATTCGATACAAGCCGTAAAAAATAATTGTGACGTTTATGGACTTAAAGCAGCTGTCAAGAAGAGTAGCTCAAAATTGTTTCAATAGTTTTCAGTCCGTGAGTTTTGATGTCAAAGATGAAGCTCGTTCTGGGAAAAGTTGATGCCATTTTTGAAAAAGTATTATTATGCTATTTATATTAAAACTGATAGGGATAATTAATATGTTAAAAATAATTTGAATATTTACTTGCGAATATCAATAATTACAAATACGAATTTTTAATTAACCTCGCGATTATTTTTGTTAGTTTAAATTTTGTTTTCCTAATTACTACCGACAAGTTTTGATTGGTTAATTAATCCAGAGTATAAATTGGACAACACCAACTTGGATGGTATATTTTAGAGCGTGTCACCGTCACCATGGCTGTGCTGCCGGTGGTTTCTGTCACTCTGGTGCTCCAAGCATTATGGGGCTCTGGTAAGTCTTTCACATTTTTACACTTGGCCTCTGTATTTATTTATTTTGGCCATGCCCTTAAAACATGTCTGAGGTTGCGTCACAAGTTGCGTCCACGTCGTCACCATCACCTTTTTGATAAGTGTACAGTGTAGGCAATCAAAATGGAACCGGATTTTCTAAGAATGGCTGATTTTCACCTCACTAAGCTCACAAATTATTTTAAATCAATGGATAGAATACATTATAGTAAAGGGGAGAGAGCATATACAATTAAAACATGATACAGGATCACTTTCCATTTATTTTTTATTTCTCCCATATCTTAATAGTTATGCTGCTATTCGGAGCAAAGATCAATCCAAAAATAAACCATCATAAAAATCGGTTTAGCCGTTTTTGAGCTATAAATGATGTAACCGACACGACTTTTTTATTCAAATAACTTGATGAAATATGTTTTTAATTTATTTTCATAGAAAATAAACATCATCATTAGCTTGCTCTATTTTAAACGAATAAGTATTCATGCGAAGTGCATGGTGGGGCTAACGTTGTCAACCAGGCTCTTGTCAATGTTAAATTTCAAAATACATATTTAGAGTATTTGTAAAGGTATAACGTTGCGCTTGTTGTAAGTGCAAAACACACTTGTAATAAAATATTTTCCAATGAACAACTTCCAACCATTGAGTAGTATTCAATTATTAATAATCAGTACCCAGTTGGCAACTTCGCAATTTTTTATTATTTTGACCTCACCTCAACCTCATCCAGACCTTTGAGGTTATTCAGTTTCTCTACGTCAAAATGTTAAAGCACATAAGACATTTCTACATGTATTATAATTAAACATTTTAAAAATCTACACATGTTCGATTATACACCCAATAGTAACAAAACATTAGCTTTTATCTACACTCATATTGTAAGTCCTCTAAAATGCGTTCAAAAACCGTAGGTCATTACCAGCATTACAACAAACGATTTCACTATGATAAGTTTCTTATCTGTGGCAGTAATGTAATTTTAACTTTACATGCTCAAATATTGTTAAGTTATGAGTTTCAAATTTGGAACAGCTGTCAAAACCAACACAATTTCAATGGGTTTCTATTCTAGTATCCATAGATTTTAAAATGTTGTCGATACGAAACGTCAGTACGATATATTTTTTGACATAAACCGCACGACATTTTGATCTCGGATGACATGAGAATAAGGAATTCGTTCGTTGGCTAATATTAAAAAAAAAAACTCGCGACAGAAGTTTGTACATATATATATTTCTCTATGGTTTGTACGGCCGCCATTTCTGTTATCAACTTGTCAGTTATTATTTGTCGAAACATTTTTAATTGCGAAAATGTAAATGTTTACTATTAACTATATTAAAATAAATAAATATACTTACTTTCCTTATCAGTTCTAATTTATTTATTTTTATTAAGCTTACACCTGTGGGTATGTTTCAGCACTTGTATCTAGACTACCTAGTAATGCAGGTCAATTGCCTTCGGCTTCTGAACCCATCTTTGAGTACTTGCAATATGTGTGTAGATAAAGTAATGTATGCAACTGTACAGTATAATTAGGCCTTAAAACACTCGTGTGATCCTATAATGAAACTCGCTGCGCTCGTTTTATTAAACCCCACTCGTGTCTTAAGGCCCCTCATTATGTATCAGTTGCATAAACTACTATAAACGAATAATTAGTGTTCCTAAGTTTCTGTTGACATCATTATTATCATTTTATAAAAGTTGCTCCGCTGACTCCGCTGATTGAAAATTGTCTAATTATTGTCTAAGAAAAGTTTAGAATTAATTAGTTCCCATATAACATTTTTCTTTTCTAAAAACCTCTAATACTATGCTTTTACGTTCCAGCTTTTTCCTCTCAACTGGGTCCGCGACCTCTTGCTGCAGCCTCCGACGCCGTTAACGATGCCCCAGAAGTAACCAGCAATGAATATTGCCCCTCCTGTGTTAAAATTGACAATGTATGCTACAACCAAACCAACTTATTTGAGCTAAACGTCACATTCGGTTTACACCCTGTCATTAAAAAGATAGGTATCGTGAAATCTACAAACGTCCTATTTTACATATTTGACCCAATATATAATGATACCGAATACTCTAAAGTTGCCTACGTATCTTTGCGTGATCCGAAACATTCTGGTGTCATCACTGGCGGGCAGGTTTTTAACTTTGGTGCCTTTGATATAGACGAGAGACAGAACAAACTATATCTGGGTGGTTCAGATGGTATATGGGTTATTAATTATTATGATAAGTTTATCCCAACGTTATTTAACGAAACGGGAAAATGTATTACTAATATTGTTTCGCAGGACTTTTTGTATTTCACTATAAGAGATAACCCAGGAATAACTAGAATTTTGAACGGCGACTATAAATATATCTTAAAAAATAACACGATAAAGAATTTTGTTATTGATCAATTTGCGTTGAATAACTTGGTATATTTAAATGATACTGGATTATTTGTAAATAATTATAAAAGCGGGACAACTGTTAAGTTACATGATGACCCCTTCTTCAGAGGACTTACTGTAAATACAAAAGAAACAGTGTATGCTTGGCATGTAGATGGAATCTATAAAGTAGTGATAGAAAGAGTTCTTTCTCAGTCTAAATTAAAACTTGTTTCTAACATTGTTCCCGATGCAATGGCGTTCGATATTTATAATAATATTATATATTCAAAAGGAAAAACATTATATAAGTTGACTGTAGCGCCTACCCAGAATTGTAGTAGTGTGTGATATCTATTTCTTGTTTGAGGTTACATTTTTCTCTGTTATTGTATCTTAATATCTTCTAACTTACTGCTACTTTGTTACTTACTTACTTTGCTTTGCCATGGGCATTGGACAATAGGAACATACCTGAACCCACAGAGCACCAACCTCTGTAGTGCATTAGTCGCTTCGCCGTTTTTATTTCAAACTCTTTGCCTGAACCTGATAGTGACACACATTTGTCATAAACTCAAGGTTCTAATTATGGATGGTACAAAGAGGATCGGTCTCTCTTATAGGAAAACGGTAGAAAAAGTGTCCAGCGGTAAGCACTAAACAATAGTTCCAAATAACTCCGGGTGGCGCTAGGTATAGTTGAGCATTTGAAATGAATTACCGATATTTAATACTTATATGACATTCTAAATAAAATTAATATACAGAGTGTTTTTCTTCTCCGCAGATAATTATTTTGTAAATATGTATGGATTAATTTTTTTAATATCAAAATTAATTTAATCAACTTTAATACCATTGTGGCGCCATCAGTTTATCGCATACTGACGAACACTTTTGTAACATAGAGATCTTCCTTGTACCATCCATAGTTCTAATATAATTATTACTTGTTTGAAGCTACGTGAGAACGAATGCCAAATTAATAGAATTTCTTAATTTCTGTATTTAATTGTAAGGCTTTTAAACCGAAACGGTATTTATATTAAAATACTGTTTTGGTTGCTTAATATAATACTGTAATTTATTTGAAATTTAATAAACAGTTCCAACTTTTGTGTTACTTTATTGGTAAAAAAGCATGAAAGATTACTGGACACGAACAGAAATTCTTAACAACCTTCAGAAGTGCACCATCCATCAATAACTTTGGGTCCAGATTTGTTCTCTGAGCCCTTAAGACAGTCTTCTTCATAAATCACTTCCATATTCTGAAGCTCTCCTGCGATATTGCAACGAAAGCCGCGTCGTCGGCTAACTGTAAACGTAACTGTTCACCGACATATATAGATCCTCACCACAATTTTTAGAAATAGAAATAGAAATATCTCTATTCGTGACATTACAGAAAAAACAAATAAATTACATATAATTGTAGAGTAAGACAAGTGTCACGAAATGGTCTCTTCTCAGCATGTTGCTAGCGTTAGCCAGCGCTGATCTTCCGAAAAGACCATCCGGGGAAAAATTCACGGCAGGTAACAAACATAAACAGGTAGTTAAGTAGTACAATCTATGACAAAACCATCAAAATAACAAGAGGACAGTAGAAATGAAAAACTTAATAAATGAAAAGTAATAATACCTTATAACTACAACGCAACAATCTGGTGACCACGTATCTGACCAGGCATGCGAGATATTGATTAATAGTTTACCATCAGACGTAATGTGAAGACCTGAGTGGTATCGCCAAAGGCAACTCTTAGAAGCACGGAGAAACCTTAGAGCCTAGAAGCACACAACGTTGCCTTACTCCTCTGAGCATTTCAAAGGGGGCTTAGATGTTATGGGTAGATATATTTATCTATGATATCACACAGGGCCTCGGTTCGACATGCCAAACTGTGAGACGTGGATGTCTCACTTGTATCGCTAATGGATAGAGTGATATCCACCTGTCCACACGTGTCCACACCTGTCAAGCTGTCAGTAGGTCTCGCTAGAGGGGGTTTGTCTATGGCTATGGCCACCATTATATATATCACTCTTGAGTGATTCCACCCCAAATTTCAACTGTCACAAAAGTGTGATATCCTAGTTGTCTCGCAAGCGACTGTCAGTTATGCCATGTCGAATCGAGCCCAGGTTGCTATACCACAGAAGTTGACCTATAAACTAGAATTTATAATCATAGATATAAAATGGCGCTTGTCGCTAAAAGATAAACGAAGTGCGCAAAAGAGAAACCAACACGTATATGAACATTCCACGAGTGCAAAAGAGACACACGATCATTTTGAAGGAGTGACAGCTTTTGAATTTGGGTAGTCAGCTTACGTACCCACATCGTGACAGCTCATATTTTAGCGTGGAAAATATAAAACAATCGTGAATAAAATAACTTGGGATGAAAAAGGAGAAACATGGTGTCGTGTTGTGTTCCAGATTGGACTATTACTCATAGGAAAAACCCAAGTAATTACTCATTTCACAGGTTTACATGATATTCCGATCGATGTCTTTGAAACAATATTTTGTCATATTAGCAAAATAAATCGTGTAAGTATTTACTAGATACTATTAATTATTAGTGTTTCGTATACTGTGTGCTAATATTTTATCATAATAGTTAATATTCATGATTATTTTGTGTAAAAACCGAAACATTTATTCTACGCTAGGGATTGACAAAACGTTTTAGGGACTTATATCGATAACTGTTCGATATGAAAATTATAATTATTGCTTCAAAAAAATCCAATGAATAAATTAATATTATATTCACATTACGCCATTACGTAAGACGATTAAATTAAAACCTTATTATATCCGGTTTTAAACGGGTATTTTTATTATTAAAGATTTTTTTACCTTTCAGTATTATTTCATTCAAACATGGCGCTCAACACATTTAGCGGAATTCGCTACCATAGTCAAAACGCAGCGGAAAACGGAAATCGGGCTGAATATTGTATATGGGCTCCATACAAAAATTCAGCTCCCGTAAAGAAATTTCCGACTTTTATGCTGCGGCTGATTTTTATTTATGATAGCTGGATTCCGCTCAAGTGTGTGCCGCGCCTAAAAGCGACTAGTCAAACGATTAGAACGAGATAAAAATATAGTTGGAATGAGAGGTCAGCTGTCAAAATGGTCGTGCGATCAATCGAATGCGCTTTCGACCGGCGACTTGAAATTCCGTTTTCCGTTGTATGAAATATTTGAAATTAATTTAGGAAATAATCTTATTCACTTAATATTTTTAATTTAATAATAAATAATTTTGTTTATTTTATTTTTTTAATACTAAAGAATATATTATTTGCTTAGAAAAAGCATACTAGTTATTAACTATTTAATTAGGTGAGGTAATAATATTAGTCGAACGTCGGTCTGTAGTGTGAGAGAGCCAACTGGCGGAAAAATATTCGGAGGGCCGACCGAATGGGAAGAGGCACGGAGAAAGAAGAATAATATTAGTCGAAAATGTACGTGAAATTAAACATCAAGTTGGTAGTGGGGATGTCAACTGACGTCATAGTGTAAACAGCTATTAGACATGGCAATTTGTAGGGCCCAACCTGTTGTGTACCCTGCCTCTCCCTCACCCTCCTTCAGCTCCCTACGGGCCCTACCTCCTATTACACCTCCCAACACAACAGGTTGGGCCCTACAAATTGCCATATCTAATAGCCGTTTTACTACTTTGACTAAGGTAGAATCTATAATTCAGCGGAGTGATTTGACAGAACTTTACATACATTTGACAACCGCTTTGTATGCAGAGAGCTGTCAAATCACTCCACTGAATTATTAATTCTACCTTAGTCGCTTACGTCTGTAGAGGCCTATAGGAACGTTTCGATAAGAAAGTCAAATACCGATAGATAATTAACCTATTGTATTTGGCATCACTATTTTACGCTCACATAGACAATTTAGACACATACATGGATTTCATTTTTTTGCCACACTTTTGATCGTTGACAAGCATTCTTTGTCATCCCATTTCTCTGTTTATAATTGTACGGAGTGACATGACAAGTCAACAAACACAAATGTTGCCGCAATTCGGCCAGTGCTGTTCTTATCGATATTTTTATTTAATTATTAAGAGTTCTACAAACGCCACGACATATTGGTTGCGATATTGTCGCTGCAACTTGATTAAGGCTTTAAGGCTGAAGAATGCTGCAACATGATGTGGAAAATACGTTACTTTTACGGAATGACTGTTACTTGTTGATAAAACTATGCGGTCCGCGACAAATCGAAGTAAATTTATAACTCCTGTACATCCTATTGGAGACAATAATAATTTCTAAAGGCGGCTACTCATACACCTGCCGTAGGGTTAATACCGGGCGCATGGCTTAGAGAATTCAACCAACCGGAGCAGCTATGTCTGTCATTTTCTATACAAAAAAAGTCTGCTTATTTTTGCGGGGGAGGCGAACGTCAAATGTATGGCTATTCGTACGTAACGTATACTCTTAACAATTTGAACTGAGCTCATCCACTTAGTGTCTTATCTTTTGTGTGTTTGGTTGTTTGTTTGGCCACATATTAGCGTTTATTAAATATCTGCTATATGGACCACGGAATAAGATTCAATATGAACTAATACGAAAAAAGCTCTAAGTTCTTTACGGTTGCGCCCAGTACAAGCGATTAAAATGCTAAGGAACCAGCGTAACTCGACACCGAGATCCGAATCAAATATGCCTAATTGGAGATCGCGCTTGCACTGGTATTCCGAGCGCACCGCTAGTTAGCAATTAGGAGGCAATTGTAATTTTCCCGAACGGGCAGGTAATATAACAGGGTTGGATTCTGATTTAAACATTTGGGTGGATGTACGATTTACAAATGTTTAATAATAAAAAAAATAGAATAGATTTATTATTAGAAATACTCTTGAACAATCGAAAGCCAGTCAAACACTAATAGACTCAAGACTATCATAACGAAATGTGTCTCAGAAATTGATAACAGACCAGGTAGATTATTTTTATTGGTATCTCGCTCCCTCTTTCATGATTGAGGTTAGGTATAGGTAAGGGAAAATTACGGTAGATAACATTCAGAAATAAACAGGTACTTTTAGCACGTGTTTATCAATTATAACAATGAGACAAAGACCCTGACGACACATCTGTTATGCAAGACGTGTAAAGTGTTATTTTTTCATATAATAGTACATTACTTACCAAGGACTGTAAAAGAAAGAAAGCCTGAAATCGCAGGAATTTGGGATCCGAGCCGCAGGCGAGGGTTGTAAATATGCGATAGAGGGCTTTCATTTTTACTGCCCGTGGTGAGTACACAATTTTACGTCTCCATCTGGCCATAATGCGAGTTTTACCCTACGCGTAGCGTGCGGTAATGCTCACATTATGGCCAGGTGTGACGTAAAGTATTTTTATTACTACGATAAGGTATAAAATTAAGAAAGCTATGTTTAAATAGTTGATTATTTAAAGGACTGATTATAATTATAACATACTCATCCTCTATAATTATCTGTAATTTATTTGTTCTGTCTGAAATGTCAGGAATAAAGATATTTCTATTTCTATGTTTATTAAAATATATATATATTTTTTCATATTATTTGTTTGTAAATCGTACATCCACCCAAATGTTTTAATCAGAATCCAACTATGTTTTTACCTGGCCGTTCGGGAAAATTACAATTGCCTCCTAATCGCTAACTAGCCGTGCGCTCGGAATACCAGTGCAAGCGCGATCTCGAATTACGCATTTTTGTTTCGGATCTCGGTGTCGAGTTACGCTAGTTCTAGAGCATTTGAATCACTTGTACTGGGAGAAACCGTAAAGAACTTAGCGCTTTTTTCGTATTAGTTCATATTGAATTTTGTTGCGTGGTCCATATAGTAGAAATTCAATAAACGCTAACATGTTGGAAAACCCTTTTTTTCATAGTGGCACGCGCGCATGCGGTTTAAACACAAAATATAAGACACTAAGTGGATGAGCTCAGTTCAAATCGTTTAGAGTATACAAATAGCCACGTCAGGTAAACCTCAGTCCGTACATTAAATATGACCACTGGTCTTATTTATTGACCATTGTTTACGGCAGAGGGGAAAGCCTGTCAATGGCCGCTCCGGTTATTTAAATTCTCCAAGCGCACGGCGATCGGGCCAATATTGGGATTTCTCTACACACATGCCTGCCGTTCAGTTTGTGAGTGAATATCTTGCTGAACGCACGTCTCTGAAATGGCGCCGGAGGTAGCTTAGAGTGAGGATACTTAACTACTTTTTATCCCGAAAAAAAAAAACTTTTTCAGAGGGCCACAATAATTATCCAATTATCTTTTCGTCTATTTTAGAAGTAGTTAAGTAGGTATTTTTGAGAAATATCGTCTTCTGACTGTTCGTAAATATCGTTACGTTTTGTTGTTATTACTCGTAGAAGTGTTGAATTGAATTATTAAGTGATGTTGCCTCGGATTACGGATTCCTTTTGGACGTGCAAGAATTAGAGCCAGAACAATGTTCATCCAAAATATAAAAAGAGCTCACATTTATAGCAACTATATAATAGTAGTCCGCCTCGAAATGAGAACTCACGATTTCCTTGTAAATACATTGACCAATATAACAAGACTCTTATGATGATTGTTTTGCGCCTTCTAGCTCCATAACCCATTGATCGATCCTGCCCATATACGAACTTTCAAATTATATTGATTTCTGCTATAACCCCAATAAATTTCATAAAGATTAGAAAAAATGTTACTACAGTTACCGCAGAACAACTAAAAGCCATCAAAATCAAAAAGCCATCGAAATGCAGCGATGTCCAGGTAGCCAGCTGACAGTTCAGTTTCCGTTGCATCCGAAGCTGTCTATACTTCACTTCGCTTATTAGGCTCCGCTCGTCCGACGAGATAGAAAAATATATGATATGTTGTATAACATAACTATACGATTTATCAGCGGCAACGTATGTCAAAACTTTTGTCTGATTTGAATATTGTAGTATGCTTTTTCGTGCGTCAGGCTGTTACATGATAATTTAATTTCCTAACGTTTATGGATCCTTTAAATGGAATCGTATTGGTAGTGTTTAGTACAACATTACACTTTTCGATACTTTTTATCGACATATACCCATGACTATTTTATTTTTGCTATTCCAGGCAACATTTTAAGTGTCAGTCATGTGTCAAGTCACTTAAGTAGCAAATAAAAAATGCCACCAAAGTGGTCGCCAATGCCGCGTGGTGTTGGCGATGGCGTGGTGTCCAACGCTTACGGGTACTTCATCGGGGTAAGTGGTAAGCTCAAGGTGAGTAACACACAGAAAACAAAAACTAAATTAAAACTACAGCAGGTACTTAAATTAGAGATGGTTACAAAATACGTAAATGATAGGTACCATACAGAAACCGGCCAAGTGCGTGTCGCACCTCGCACCAAAAGGTCGTATCTGATGCCTATGGAAGAAGTTTTTTGGAGATAACTCAAAAACGGTTAAACCGATAACGTTCAAAACAATTTTTGTAGAATGTATCTGGTAAGGCAAATACAAATACAAATAATTTATTGTACGAAAGTGAGTATTAATAATGATATTATTTTACATGTAGTGCGTCACTACCAGCCAGGCGCATCTTTTCAATTTTTTTCATATTTGTTTGGACTTACGGTACAAAAGTTATGGGGGAGGGGGGGACACAATTTATCTGACTTGCGAAGCGATTATTTCTGAAAATATTCACTTATCCACAAACTGTTCAAAGAAACCTCTATGTTATTTTTAAAGACCTATCGATCGATGTGCAACATGTTGATATTTGGTAAAAAAAAAGTCACATATATGGAGCGCCGCCCCTCTAAAAATATTTTTTTCTTATTATAACTAAATACACCTAATGTTTAAATTTTATCAAGATACATCTTATAATTTCCGAGTAAAATGGCTGTGACATACGGACGGACGGACATGACGAAACTACAAGGGTTCCATTTTTGCCATTTTGTCTACGGAACCCTAAAAAGAGGGGCTTTGGAGTTTTTAAATTACATTAGGCAAGTAAGTAAGAATAGTTTGGGGAAGTAATTAAATGATCAGCCGTTTTTAAAACTGATTCGCAAAAAAAATAGCCATTAAATCATTAGGCAATAAATAAAAATGAAGCTACAACTCTTGTTCAGCAAAAAACTCACAAACGGACAACGTTATAACCAATATTGATCTGCTTTTGTTATAATTTATGTGCTTAATAAATTGTTGAGCTGCAAAATAATTACTTGGTCAGCAAGATAAAAAAATTGGTGGGTAGAAAAAACATGGCTGTAAGCAGTTTAATTGAAAGGTATGCATATTAAAGCAATGGTAATCTGATGTAATAAAGTTGGTGGCGTTTGATTTAAAAAATCGGCAGAGTTGTAACCGGAGTGAAATTAGTCCACGTGACACGAGCAGCGAATCGTGTGTGTGCATTTTATTCTAAGGTTATTATTAGCAAGTGTCTTTTTCGTATTTTTGATTTTTTTTTGATTAAATTTTTTTGATTAACTTGCCCGTTTTACACTACTACTACTTACTAAAGCGGTCCAAAGTTGCGAATTTGGCCATATAATTACTAAGGCGCCAGGCACTTTAAAATTTATATTATAATTAAATTTGGCTACTTAGCCATTTGGGTTAGGTTAGGTTTGAGCTGTGACCCACAACCGACCCGAACGGCTACAAATAAAGTGGGTTAGGTTAGGTTAGAACTGTGACCCTCAACCGACCTGAACGGCTACAAATAAAGTGGGTTAGGTTAGGTTAGAACTGTGACCCACAACCGACCCTAATGGCTACAAATAAAGTGGGTTAGGTTAGGTTAGAACTATGACCCTCAACCGACCTTAACGGCTACAAATAAAGTGGGTTAGGTTAGGTTAGAACTGTGACCCTCAACCAACCCGAACGGCTACAAATAAAGTTGGTTAGGTTAGAACTGTGGCCCTCAACCGACCCAAACGGCTACAAATAATTTGGGTTAGATTAGGTTAGAACTGTGACCCTCAACCGACCCGTACGGATACAAATAAAGTGGGTTAGGTTAGGTTTGAGCTGTGACCTACAACCGACCCGAACGGCTACAAATAAAGTGGGTTAGGTTAGGTTAGAACTGTGACCCCCAACCGACCCGTACGGATACAAATAAAGTGGGTTAGGTTAGGTTAGAACTGTGACCCACAACCGACCCTAACGGCTACAAATAAAGTGGGTTAGGTTAGGTTTGAGCTGTGACCCACAACCGACCCGAACGGCTACAAATAAAGTGGGTTAGGTTAGGTCAGAACTGTGACCCTCAACCGACCTGAACGGCTACAAATAAAGTCGGTTAGGTTAGGTTAGAACTGTGACCCAGAACCGACCCTAACGGCTACAATAAAAGTGGGTTAGGTTAGATTTGAGCTGTGACCTACAACCGACCCGAACGGCTACAAATACACTCAAGGGAAAACTGTATAAACTGTGGCTTTCCAACGACTTGTGTACCTAGTATAAATTTATAAATGTATTTATTGTATATTTAGTTATATCTATACGACTATATATATATATATATATATATATATATATATATATATATATATATATATATATATTATTTCTATTATATAAGATATCGAATACTTTGTTATTTATTTATTTTACAGCATTTCCTTTCTGAAAGTACATATAAGTAGTGCTCGTTTGTCTATATTGTGTATCTCTCTCAATTGCTCAAAGGTTAGCTGGAAGAGATCCCTTACAGGGATAAGTTCGCCTTTGTACGTTGTATTTTCTTTTGTTATGACTGTATTTTGTCCTGTTTTATGTACAATAAAGTGTTTACATACATACATACAAATAAAGTGGGTTAGGTTAGGTTAGAACTGTGACCCACAGCCGACCCGAACGGCTACAAATAAAGTGGGTTAGGTTAGGTTAGAACTGTGACCCTCAACCGACCCGAACGACTACAAATAAAGTTGGTTAGGTTAGAACTGTGACCCTCAACCGACCCAAACGGCTACAAATAATGTGGGTTAGATTAGGTTAGAACTGTGACCCTCAACCGACCCGCACGGCTACAAATAAAGTGGGTTAGGTTAGCAACCTAAATGGGAGTCCCACATAACCACTGGGGCCCGTCCCCGCGCCTCAGTGGTATGCGTAACGCATTTTCCCCTCTTAAAAAATAAATAAATAAATAAATAAATAAAAAAAAAAATGAAAAAAAAAAAAAAAGGTTAGCAACCTACCAGACAAAGACAGGAAAACGGGGGGGGGGGGGGGGGGGGCGAGCATGAGAAAAAAAAGAAAAATGTTTCGATCCCTATATTTACTTGGTTAGGTTGTTAGTTATCTCTTACCCTTTAGAGCGAAAAGCTCTCGCGGGGCTTCGTCGATTCTGTCACGACCCTACCATTTTTTAAGTCTCGGCTTCATAACTCATAGGTGAAACTATGGCAGAATACCTCAACTTTGAACCGGTCTAGTTCGTAAACGGTTAAGTTTATGAAAAACCTTCAATCAAAAAAAGATGCTTATTTTATTGTTTTCTTTAAAGTTAAAAAAAATTACTTTTTTTATTAGAACTTTAAATGCGAAAAAAACACAAAAAAAGCGAAAAAATATTTTTTTTTCAAGTCCTGTGATCGGGCCCCCTTTACTATACCTATACTCTGACCCTCGGTTTATTTTCATACATTACTTTGACACAATAATAAGTATACTTCTTAATTGTTTTTTTTGTTTATTTGAGTGTTTGTTTGTATATTACTTCAATGGACCTAATATTTTAATTTTGAGCTCATAAATATATAAATGAATCAATTTGCTGTTTAATTTATCTCCAAAATAAATCATCTCCAGCAAAGAATTACTTGCGCCCATTCTATGAATGGGTAGTAAGAAGTTTTTTGGAGGACAAAATGAAAGGAAAGTAATTAAATGATGCCTAGTATTTTTTTTGTTTCAAAAAATCAACTGATCAGCAAAAGTTAGGTTAGGTTGGTAAGACATTTGCTGATCAACTGACTTTTTAGCGAACCAATTTTTGCGGATCAGTTCAATCGTAATCCAAAATGAAATAATTCGCTTACCCACTGCTTGCTTAAACACTGATTGATTTAAGGCGGATAGCTTACTGCCACTCAAATAATTAAATTTCCAACCAAATCATTTTAGAGCAGCTCAGTATGACATTAATTGCGAACTGGTTTAGAAATACTTGCTGACCGTAAGTTGCTAACCAAGTGTTCAATTTTGCTAACCAAATAGAACCGTTTTTCCCCCGAAGGGTAAAAAACGGATATTTAGGTTTCTGCCGTAGCTTAAACCACTATGAGATTACACCCTTGTAACTCAGCCCTAATCGAGTGAATTCTAGTACTAGTAGCGCCATCTGTCGCGCCACTCAGGTACTAATGTCGCCCGGTGCCAGCGCCAGGCTGATTTCTCCTCAGTACGTTAAGTAAGCCGGCAAGGCCCCTAGGTGTGGTTTAAGCTACGGCAGAAACCTAAATATCCGTTTTTTACCCTTCGGGGGAAAAACGGTTCTATTTAGGTATTCTTGCCTTCGCTTAAAACACTATGAGACGTGTTTAAACCTCTGCCGGCGCTGGCCCGGGCGTACTGTGATGATTAGACATTAACCAACAAAAATTTCGGAACGAAATGTGTACACAAGAGATACTTGTTGCTATACGTTATAATTTTGCGCAATAACTTAACTGGCATTATCTTATTTTTTTTTTTTTAATATCTATTGTGAAAATGTCCTTCTCTGCCGTAATTGGTAGTTTAGCTATTTATTTTAATGATAGAGTTAGGTTAACATTTCCATTTTTCCATTAGGAATATTTCTAGCAACTATAAAACAATCGATCCCGTATTCGTATTTTTGGGATTTTATGAATGAATGAATGAATGATTAAGTTATGTATGATGTAAAGAGTTATTTGATTCTGCTATTTGATCACTGATTTGTATGATGTACTTTTTATTATTTATCGTAACATGGCCAGATTGAAAGTTCTTCCAAAAATCTGTTTTAAAAGTTGTTCTTGATTGAGAAAACCTGTTTGTTCACGCAAATCAGCGCCATCTAGTTCAAATGTATTCAAGTCTAATAGAGTGAATGCGCACGATCTTCTGTTCGTTCGCTCAGTCTGAGATTGCTCTCTCGCTGTTCAGTTAGCTGTCGTAGTGGTTAGACGCGCTGTCATTGTCGCGGTGCGCGAGCCTTTGTTAAAATAAACATGGCGTAATTTAAGTGTAAAGTGTAATTTAGGTTAAGGCAAGAGAAATATACGTGTAAAGAGTGCCCGTTGTTTCTCTTCGAAACCCATCCGTCGTTACCGCAGCAGGCGCGACGGCGTACTCATCTACGTCACAGGTGATGGTGGCCCCTTGGAAACTCTCTACAGCACCTTGCCGGAGCGACTCGACTGCTACCAGAGAAGTATGAGATGTACCTAACCGGCCTACCGCGGCGACTGGGCTAGTTTTGCGTACACTGTTTCACATCTGAATTTTTTTGTATTATTCGGGCTTTAACGGTCATTTTAAAGTCTAATTATGTACTGTTACATACGCTGCTTTATCTACACACATATTATAAACTCCCTGTGATGTCTTCAAAGACCGTATGCTACGACCGGCATTGCGGCATTGATCAGACCTATTAAGGTAGCGATCATTTGTTAGTAAAACCGAATGGGAAATTCAGGTAGTTTTGCGAGATCCTTAGGAAAGACAATGTCTTTAATTACATCCAGACCTTATAGATGTCAATTGGAGTTTTGAGTGAATATTATAAGAATTCTAAATGTTGACGACAGCAACTATGAATTTTAGAACTAAAATGGTATTGTTAAATTGACAATACTCCACCGGAAACCGACCGGATATACTAGGTAAGCAAGCTCTGAGTTAGTTTATATGATTTTCAATATAATGTTTATAGGTTTGAGAGAAGGACGAAGGTGAAACAACCATACCGATAAGAATATTAATTAAAAATGATGCTATCGTCTTCAAGGGCTGTAGGTATATTACTATGACTATAATGTTATTTGTATGTATTTCACGTTTAAATACCTATACCATTTACTCGTTGACCTTCTTAGTTAGTCTACCAACTAAATACATCTCTATCTCTCTTGATTATGTAGTTATTTTCTGTAGCCGGAATGAAGATCATTGGGTTCACAAGGATTGTCCGGGTCCGGGGAATTTGAGCTTGTACACTCTCTGTGGCGGCGATCTGATTAACAAAGCCAAAGCAAGAGGTTTTATGTCTTGCTTGTGTATATTTTTTATGTTTTATTATCGAATATCCTTTGTGTTACTTCGGTAAAATATTATCTAAGTTGCATAGCATAGATAATGAATATGATGATACACAACGAGAAGTCTAAACTGTTTAGGGTAGGACCTTGAAGTTTAAAACTTATAATCTTTGGATGTTTTGGAGGTCCATTAAGAGATAAGTTTTTCAAATTCAACATCTAACGGCGTGAAAAAGAGATTCAACAATTTTGAAATTTTTATATAATAATATTATAATATTAAGGTTAACATTAAAAGGACCTTTGTTTACTCCCAGAGATTGTAAAACCCTTAATGATTCTAGACTCTAATGAGCCGATGAGGCGACATATTCGCATTTAGTTTTAGTAGCACTGGCGACACATAACTGCTCCTAAAAGTGCCATTTTCATCTTCCAAATTTTATAATTGCTCATTTACGTTCCAGGCCGTTCGTTTGTGGAATTCTCTCCCTCTCAACATAAAACGCGCGCAATCTATTGGTAGCTTTAAATCGCAACTTAAGACGATTGTCGCCAGAGTGTCCTTGAGCGTTTGGGCGCTGTGTACCCGCGCTACCCGCTTACCCCTCTCATTGCGATCGTACGTAAATCCGCCACACTGCACCGGATCGATGTTCAAAGAATATGACTTTACACAGAGGCGCGCGGGCAGCTTTATAATAATTATAATCCTTTTGCGGATATTTTTTGATTTGAATACTTACTGTGATTAAGTACTGCAATGGTGATATTTTTAGGAATGCTACTTACCTATTAAATAAGATAAGTAATAACGATCTCAATTAGTAGATTTTTATGTAATAAAATAAAACCTAGATTTTGAATTTGAAGTACAGTCAGCGGCAAAATATTGGTAAAAATATTCAGCATATCAGAAAAAAAAACTGAATGCACATCAAAGCGATGTTTTCATGTGAATTTATTTTTTTTGCTGCGCAAGTGAGTTTAATAGATGGTTATTTTTTTGTAGCGATTTTGAATATCAACCGTAAAAATCACTTATATAATTACGAAAAATTTACAAAACTAAAAAAGTTTCTTGAAACATGTCCGCCTGTCCGTCCGTCCATCCGTATGTCACAACCATTTTATTATAAAATATATTCTTATGCCGCTACTTAGTTTTTAGCTAAATTGCTGAAAAAAAACATTAAGGGGAGGCACTCCATACATATATATGCCGAACTAAATGTCAAAACAATATTTTTTTTGCAAATATGAACATTGTGTACATCTATCGATACGGGTTTAAAAAGATCTTAAGTATATATAGAGGATTTTTAAAACCTTTTTTATTGAGTCAATATTTTTAGAAATTATTTCTAAAAATATTGACTTCGACGACGCTTCGAAAGTCTAAATAATAGTCCCCCCCCATCTAAATTTTAATCCGTAAGTCCAAAAAATATGAAAAAATCGGTTGTCTGTAAAGTCGGTTTACTGACGATAGTTGAACGTGACAACGTCATAAGAAAATACTGATGGAATGGCTGCATTTTTCAAAAGAAAATTTTAATTTCACTGCACTCCATACTTGACGAAAACATGTAAATGTATTATTGTATAGCAGCTGTCCACGCGGACGCATCGCTCACTCAAGTAGGAGAGAGACAGATGTCGAACGCTGCCGAACGCGAAGGCCGATTGTGCCTCTTTGTCGCTCGTTCCGCGCTCTCGCTTACACTTCAAGCCTTAAATGGAACGCCTCAGAGCGAGGTAACGCCGCATGAGTCATGTTTTTTCGTGCGTGCAGCCGGCTCCATCGAATTATAAGACGTTGTCACGTCAAAAATAAAGAAGATACGGCTTAGTACTTATTTATATGAAAACTATTTCACATATTATCGGTTGAGCCATTTCTGAGTTATCTCCTAGAAACTACTTTCTATGGAACCCTACATTATGCGTGGTCCGATACACTCTTGGCCGGTCTTTTAAGGATATTTGATATGTAGTATTAACCGTTAGTAGTAATTTATTTATTTACTTGTGTTGATAATCAATATAAATTTGTATTTCAGCGAGATAGTAAAGCTTTTTTTCTTTTATTCTTACTTACATTAAACTCTTAAATATCAGCAATTTTTAATTAGAATATCGATCAGGCTTCGCTCAGTGATAGTTAGTACACTGAAATTTGTATGTGTTTTAATCACGCCGACAATATGGTAAATCAAAATCAGAAAAATAAAATTAAGTGGAGGTGATTTTTTTTTCGCTCCAACCCACGCGATTGACACGATACACGTTAGTGTGTGGTATTATTGGACAGGTCTTCCAAAAAGAATAAGTCTTAAACAACTTTTGGATAAAACGCATATTTTCGTAAATAATAACTCCGAAAATTACTTATTAGTCCATTGTATTGTAGCAATAGCAGGTTTCCGCAACTCGACAACTAACGCCTGTTTTGCGTGACTCATCAGAATAAGTACTAATACATAATAATTGTAGTGTACTTACAAGACTACATTTGTTTTCAGGGCATTATAAGATGCATGAGTTCTGTTTTTTCTCCATTTTTATTTCATTTCTTTATTTAATTTGTAACATAGGTCATCTAAATAAAATACACTTTTTATAAGAACGTAAATACATGAACACACATACGGGTACTTATATTATCTTAAAAGATAAAACGTTTATGCGCTATTGATTCCGACAAGACACGTTATGCCCGCACCGCATGAACCCTCTGCAGTTATTTAGTCTTTAGGCACAGTAAGTCCGATATTATTGCTCACGGGCCAAGCACAAGTATTTGCAGTACAAGGGAAGCACGGAGCGACGAGCGACACAGCCTCCTCGTCTCAAAGCTAGCTCACGACTGCCAGCAACGCCGTTTTCGAGCTACCAACGAACGAAATGTGGAATTATGATCAAGTTATTTAAGAAAATTTAATCAATTTAAATATCCTACGTTGTGTTTGTAGTGTTCTGTAGTACACATTTTTTAGTTCAACAATATTTTAAATCGAATGAGCCGTTCAGTAGATATAAGCAAAATTAACCGTAAAACGACATTTCGTTACATTTAAATAACGGAGAAACTATACGTTACACGAGTTATTCAAACGTTGACAATGTTGTACATGAAATGGTAATTAACATATATTTTTTTCAAAATTTTTGAATGACCCGTTATTGAGATATATCCCTTAGAAAGTAACAGTTTTTGGCCACAATTAGCGTCTACCGCCTTAAGGAATATTATTTATCTCTTCCTTAGGTTTTTAAGTTGACACTGTTGTTTCTTATTGTGTGTATTATATATGTATATATGTACGTATATGTATGTTTATTTTGTATTTATTTAAGTATGTATATTCATATGAATGTGCTGTGTTATCTATTTCGTCTCTTTTGTTTCTATGCACCACCTACTGCTTATTGTTTTTCTCTAGTCTCCACTACCCAAAGGTTGTCTGGAAGAAATCGCTCATTAGCGATAAGACCGCCTGTTGTTACCACTACCTAAATTTATCTAATTGTAAAATTTGTGCTTGTAACTGTATGAGGTGTGCAATAAAGAGTATTTATTATTATTATTTGTATCTCCTTTGAGAATCACGGGCCTTTATATCCCGGTCTTTTGATAGGCTTGCGTGGGGATACAGATCCAACACGCAGAGGCCCCTTGGAGAAATTTGCTATGTTATACACCTGCTAGAACCCATTCACGGGTACATTAATAGATACCCGTTAACCCGGTTCCAGCAGGCGTTGTAGATATTGTAAATAAAATGGACAGAGTAAAGGGCTATGGTATTGAAGTTTGGCTGGTCAAAGATTAGGCTATTGTAAAGAGGTCCGGACACCTGCCATAACAATTTTATAACATGTTATCGAGGCAGGCGGTGACTCGCCGCCAACTAGATGGGCCCCTGAAACTGCCGTTGCAAAAACGACCAGGAGCAACATCGGTGTGAGCGGCTCAGGGTGTGGAGAGGTGTACACCGCTTTCTGCCAGTGACTGTAGGAAGCCCAGCCACTGTACCAACTCGCGACTTATGCAAATTTCCCCTGCGAGCATATAGCTCTGACGGCTCCTCTCTGGACGGCCAATTAAGGCAAGCCAGAGCTGAGAGTCCTGCGGGTCCCCTTGAGGTCCACTCCGACCGACGAAGACACGCCGGAGACGGAGACCCTGATCGACTCTCTGGAGCACTCATTATTATTATTATTATTATAACTGTCGTCGATTTTAAGAACATGTTGAATTCATTCTGGATCCTTATTCGACAAGCAATGACAAACTGTGACACGTGGATATCCTTGCGACATCATAATGTACTCGTTTGACATATGTACTAGAATGTGTCAAAGTGGTCTCACTATCGAATGTCTGTTTTCGGTTGTATAAAACTGGCGACCATATTGTAGTCTTATGTCACTACGAAAGGTTGCTGAACTTGGTATCAAAGACACTGACTGGTCTTTGATGTGCTTTTTATATCATATCATACATATTTAACAGCGTCCGTTGCTTGAAGGTGGTAGGGCCCTAGTGCCTTTAAGCCTTCTCGCACAGGCTAATACACTTTCCTTTTTAAAACGTTTAAGCATGATCGACTGTACTCTTATTATGTACTTATGCAATCTTATTAAATAAACGTCTCTTATTATTATTATTATTTAAAACCTCGAAAGGGTTAATGTATTTATATGAGTATTATTACCCTAACAGTGCATTAGATTTACCTACCAGTGACGACACGTCCAAAATATTCGTAGACAAGCCGTGGCTTTGATTATCATTTTCTTCATAGCCCACAGAAAAGTCGCGAAATGAAATTAGGCAAGCCGTCGGGAATTAAGTTTTATGGGCGCTTCGCCACCGCTACCTACTTGACTATCTGACGGCATGTTAGTGTTGAAGAATCTTTATATGGGTCCCCAAACGGGTAGCCCCTTCAAGTATGTTAACAATTTCACCAATTTTGCCTAAATCACCGTGCTAATAAGTTGTGATTTTTTCCGTAAGCACTTAGTTGCTGAAATCCTTGGGGCGCCCTCATCTGACAAGCACTCGAATAGACAACCTATCTTCTTTCACAAACAGGCATTTACAATTCTTGTTTATACAAAGGCCACCTAGGTTTACGTCGTCGCTATTCACCTGATTTACCCCGCAGTACAAATTTCTTTGCGTATTTTGAAGCGGGATCGTTACATTTGACTTGGGTCTGGATTATGGTTAAAATCCCTCGAGATCCCATTTTTTCATTCATTTATCACTTCCTTCTTTGTTGACTCTTACGCCTCAAAGGAGAATTCTTTGACTTGGGTCTGGATTATGGTTAAAATCCCTCGAGATCCCATTTTTTCATTCATTTATCACTTCCTTCTTTGTTGACTCTTACGCCTCAAAGGAGAATTCCGATCCTCTATAGAGAGACCTAAGCCCTCCTACGTGTAAACCTGCAACGCGACTAGCAAGCTCTGCTTCTATAAGTATAGAGGAGTATTTAAAACCGAGTTAAGCCTACCCAGTCATTTTAGGGGTCAGAATAACCAACTTCCATTAGGTTAGCTTTTAAGCTCGCTGGCATCGAAATCGATGAGGAGGACTATATATAATATATTTAGGAAAAAGTTTGGTAAGTTTCCACTGTTACTAAATATTTTAAGTTTGTTGTCATGCCTAAGTAGGAGTTAATTCTATCAAAATGGAATCTTGTAAACTTATCTTTATACCTAACCTGATCAACTATATTTCTAATGCCTCTGTTGTTATACTTATTACAAGTCTATTGAACCGCTGCTATTATAGTTTCGTGGCATGTGTCTATCGTACTTTGAAATCTTTCAAACTAGAGCTTGTTCTTCTAGTAGTCGCACTGAAAACTCACACGTTTTTACGTTTTGTGATGCGAATGAAGTGATATGAATAGAATGTTTTTGTCAGCACGGCTTGCTTAGTTAGTGGCATTATGTAAAGCATTTTGTTTACACAGCTACATACTTATTAATGAGGTCTTAGTTTTATTTAATCAAAATTGTAGCTTTTTAGATTTCTTGAATATTCTATTTATTTCGGTGTTAATTTACTCGTTAAATAATTTGTTGCTTGACAAACAACAATCCTTCTTTGTGTCAAACGTTTATTTGGTAACTAATAATCGATGTTTGTGAGGTGTTTCAGTATGCCTGAGGACACAATCAGAATTTGACTCATATGTGCCTCCAAGGAGCAGGCGTTTGCTGTTTCGATTGATATGATGTGGCAGTGGCATGATACCGAGAATGCTGGCAGCATTTTCTCGCTGGATCGAAATACTTAGATATTGGGCGAGGAAGCTGTCAGCTTTTTTTACAGTTATTTTGTTTAAATAGTCGGAAAACAATTGATTAAAAGCTTTGGCTTTTAATCAATTGTTTTCCGACGATTTGAAAACTTATCGGATACAATTTGGGTATTATTATTTTGTTTATGGTGATAACAATAATTAGAGTAGGTACGTACAAGCAAACACGACGATTATTTTATTACATTAGTTAAATATCAGTTAAGGGGATGCATTAAAAATTACGATGTTCAACGTCTGAACGGACAAAGAGACATAATTAATATATGTTGTTTATGGTCAAAAAGAGGGGAGTTGTAAGTTTGACCGTTATGTGTTGTCTGTATATCTGTCTGTGGCGCCGTAGGCTAAACTGGTTGAACCGATTTAAATGCGGTTGTTTTTATTTAAATGCAGGGTTTCTAGTAAGTGATCTTAGACATGTTTTTATCAAAATTAGTTCAGGCGTTTCGGAGATTTACGTATTTTTTAATATAGATTACAGTAAATTATTGTATATGTTATTTGTATTATTTACTGTAATTTATTCTGTCTTATTTACCAAGCTTTCGTAACCAAGTAAAATTAGATACGCTATTTTGCTTCATATAAACACACATTTTTTATTCTTTAGCCTATTTGGTGTCCCACTGCTGGGCAAAGGCCTCCCCTCTTTTCCCCCATTCGACCCTGTTGGTTGACAATTTCGACCAATCTTTACAGAATGCGTCCAAGTCATCCCGCCATCTCTTTTTTGGTTTGCCTCTGCCTCGGTAGCCATCCTGTGGGACCCACGCGGTAGCACGTTTGGCCCATCCGAATGCATGCGGCAAACGTGTCCTGCCCAGTCCCATTTTAGCTTGGCGGTTTTGACACTAATATCTACAATGCGAATGCAAACACTCATATGTATAAACTTAATTATCAAGATATTGAACATAAATTAACATATTTTACGCTGGTGATTCGAGCAATCCTATAAAACGATGCCAATCATATAGAACGTTGCTTCGAAGAGTATGTACGGAAATTTATTTCGAATATATGGGCGAAGTTAAAGAGAATCGAGTCTTAATTAATCGTGGAAGGGCATGATTATGAAACTCTAATTGATTCGATAAAATTAATGCAGAGTATAAAATCGGGAAACAATTATTTGTGGTACATTTTGAAACGTGTCACCATGACTCGTGTGCTGGTATTTGTCACTCTCGTTGTGTTCCAAGCACTATGGGGTTCCGGTAAGTCAACTAATGTGATTTTCATTGTGAATGCGCACCAAGGCATGTACAATGCACTTTTTTAATCATTATAATTAACTATAAAATTCTTTGATGCATTCAATCTTCATTGAATTTGGATACTTTTCAATTGATTTATTAGGAGGGCTTCTGCAAAAATATACCTAGTAAAAATTCAGAATAATAACTAATTAAGTAAATTATTAGTTCCAATCGCCAAAACTGATCCCTACGTATTATTAAACATTAAAAATAAATGATAAATGAATTTAGTAGTAATCAGAACGCAAAGCAGTGATTAGGATGAGATATACTATACTATATATTCCTAGTATTTTATTTGTGTACTTTTATGTAGATTATTATCTTATTTTTTTTAGCTAAGCTTTAATGAGTTTAATTGACTATTCTCTTACTTTTCTCTGCACCTTTTTGTCATTTCTCTGTTTAGCCCAATGGATGACTGGTAGAGAATGCCTTTAGGCATTAAGTTCGCCATTTATAATTTTTTCTGTTGTGTGCAATAAAGTTTAAATAAATAAATTTATTAAATTCACCTATTAAAAAAATGAAGTGTTTTAATAATATTTATAAAAGTTTTTAGTTTCTGTATGCGGAAAGAGAAGTCCCGTAGAATGTACGAGTATGAGTTTCCATATATTATTTAACAGCCTCCTAGCCTAGTCGATAGTGACGCTGCCTATGAAGCAGGAGGTCCCGGGTTCGAATCCTGGTCAGGGCATTTATTTGTGTGTTTATCACGAATATTTGTTCCTGAGTTATGGATGTTTTCTATGAATCTAAGTATACACGGTGCTCGTGAGCATTGCGAGAGATTTTAACCACGAATTCCTGAGGTCATAAGGAGTAATAAATGTTATATGAATTTAGGTCAATTTCGCTAAAAAAAAACAACTTTTTTGCTTTTTTTTCGATTTTTTAAATGCTTTTGAACATAAGAACGTAAATGTAAATGGTAAAACTGTCGATTAAAATAAATTAGTACATTTTTTTTCGTAAAAAATAGTTTACGTAAAGTATTCCTTGGCACTATGATATCTGTCAATAAGAATGTCTAGACTAAACCCCATAAAGGGTGTTTTTTTTTTATTTAATTGGTAGTAACTCTGAAACTAGGCGAATTCCAGAAAAGTTTATACGACATTTTAGTCTCCAATTATGATCAGGAATACGCTGTTAAAATTATTCGGTTTCCTCATGTATATTTATCTATATAAGTAGATATATCGTCGCTTAGTACCCATAGTACAAGCTTTGCTTAGTTTGGAACTAGGTTGATTTGTGTAAAATTGTCCCCAAATATTTATTTATTTTATTTTATTTATTTATTATTAGGGTTCCGCACTAAAATGCTTAAAAAGGAACCCTTATGGTGCGACTCTATCTGTCTTTATAAAGCACGAGACTTCTCTTTCCGAACTCAACTCAAACTCTACTAGTAATTTTATTAATAAAATGTCGGGAAAAAGTTGTCTCGTATTTTATAGGTGTAAAGTTGCAGTAATAGTACATTACAATAGAGGCTGGGAAAATAATGATTTCCGGCCAAGTAGGTATTGATACGTAGTCGGGAATCGGTTTTCACGCCGAGGAAGGTATAGCGCTTTTCTCAAAAAAAATACCGGCCAAGTGCGAGTCGGACTCGCGCACCGAGGGTCCCTTACAAACCTGTAGGTATATAGGGTTAGTAACTTTAAAATTGATTCCCTTGGGCCCGATTCGACATGCCAAACTGTGAGACGTGGATGTAACACTTGTATCGCTAGTGGATAGGCTGATATCCATCTGTCAACACGTGTCCACACCTAACTGTCAAGCTGTCAGTAGGTCTCGCTAGAGCGTTTTGTCTATGGCTATGGCCACCATTTGAGATATCACTCTTGAGTGATTCCACCCTGATTTCAACTGTCACAAAAGTGTGATACCATCAGGATATCATAGTTGTCTCGCAAGCGACTGTCAGTTATGCCATGTCGAATCGAGGCCCTGGTGTCCTCGTGTCCTCAAAAGAATATTTATGAGTTTATGAATGTGTCCCGACATCATATCTTTAGTCTGTCTGCAGATGATAACTCCTAGATTTAACATTGCAGCTTTCTCGTCTCTGCTAGGCTCGCGCGCTCCGGTAGCCACCAAGATCCACCAAGTCCAGCGTACTACGATTGTGGATGCCAGTGAATACTGCTACTCTTGCATCAAAATTGACAACATCTGTTACAATCAAACCTACTTGTTCGAGCTGAACGCCACCTTCAGCGAGCACCCTGTCATTAGAAAAATGGCTATCATGCAGACGAATAACATCTTGTACTACGTCTTTGACCCAAGCTATAGTGATCCCGAATACACCAAAGTAGCCTACGTATCTCTGGATTCTCCGAAATATTCTGGCGTCATCTCTAGCCAGCATCAGGTTTTCAACTTTGGCGCACTTGATATAAATCAGAAAGAGAAGAAAGTATATCTAGGTGGTTCCGACGGTATTTGGGTTGTACATTCTACGAACCATGTTCCAAGCTTTTATGCTGTAAAGGGGGTGTACATCACTAATATTGTGTCGAAGGACTATGTGTATTTTACCAAACTAGATCATAATGGAATAATTAAAAATGTCAACGGTTACTATGTATTTATATTAGACGATCAAACGATAAATAATTTTGTGTTGGATAAAACTGTAGAGTATAATGTGGTATATTTAAACGACACTGGATTGTTCATTTCATTTCATAGTAGAAGCCAGACTAGACCTGTTGTTAGATTATCAACTGACCCGTTCATCAGGGGATTAACTGTCGATGTAACAGGAACAGTATATGCCTGGCATGTCGATGGAATCTTTAAAGTAGTTTTAGGTAAAGTTCAGTTCGAGTCTACATTGAAACGAGTTTCTGATATCACTGCCGATGCTATGACCTTTGATGTATCAAATAATATTATATATTCCATGGGAAAAAAGTTGTATAAGTTGACCAAAGTAAAAACCAGGAATTGTAATACTGTATGATGTTTATTCACAGTTTGTACTTATTTTTGTATTTTTTTTCTGCTATTTAAGACCTTGCTTTGCTTTGCGATGGATAGGGATGACTTAATCGTTAGCCCTCAACCCCTTAAGAATGTTTGGAAATCTCCTCCCCATTGGCAGATAGATCCCTGAGCGTTACGTTATGGCAAAGGCATCGCTTACTGGCCATTCACTGAATTCAATTTAGAAGAGACCGAGTTTCAATTATTATAAACACTCCCTTGCTTTTATTGTTATTGCTACGTTCAATTTGCAAAGTTACCTAAATATTGTTAATATGTATAGTAATAGATCCTTACTGTATTTTTTAAAATATACGAAAAATGCTTATTTGCTGCTATACATATTGGTGTATACCTAATTATTTTACCTTGAACCTGACGTATTGACGTTAAATGTAATGAGTATAATGGGTGATTCTAGAGCCGTGAGCAGGAAGAGCCCTACAGATTTGTTAACGATAATAAATCAGCCGCCATCATGTTTAAGTGAAACAATAACGCCTTTCTCTTTTTTCTCTTCTTTTTGTTACGTAGAAATTTTATTCTCTGTAATCATGGTCATCCTACATAAACTAATCAATACAGATAAAACATCTTTGAAAATTGTGACAGCATTTTGATTATGAAAAAAATGTTCTCTGATTAAGTGAGATACGATGTTTCCAAAGTAACCAGACGTAAATTTGACACATATCACAGAAAAACAAGAGAGTATCAGTACCCGACGGAGTGTTCTAATTGTAGAGTAACCATGAGTGTCGTAAATAATTGAATAATTTTAATTTTTTAGTTTCATTTTTTGCGATAATCACATTAATACTGGTATCAAACAATAGCTTGTAATTAACAGAATCCGTAGTGTTAATCCTGCTCACGTCTACTGAATGTAGAGTAAGATAAGGTAGAGGCTTCATATCTTCTAAAATACGAGTATATACAGGATACTCGTATTTTAGAAGATATGAAGCCTCTACCTTATCTTACTCTACAGATTGTTATGTTTAGTTTTGGTAGGTGTTAATATTAGAAGAAGGAATATATAAAAATCGTCCGGTAGGCCGCAAAAATGCATACCAGTCCTCATTATGAATAAATTTCTTCATACATTGGGTATGCAATTTTGGAGCTGATGAATACATAGTTACAAGGAAATGCTAGACTACATTAACTTGTTGGTTTAAAATGTATCTATCTATTAAACCAGTTCGACGCGGTGAATTTTTTCATTTTTCTTTCAATTATAAAATTGAAATTTACGGTTGCAGACGTTTCTGCTTAGTACAAAATTAAATCAGTACGGGCACAGAATAACTAATAGTACTACCGTACAGAAAATTCACTCCTTCACAAAAGGCAGATTTAGGTATAAAATTATACCTATACTCGCCGCCTGCAAGCAAAATTGAAACTTATAACCGCACATGAACCGTGAATCTTCTTTGTGCGCCGCAGTTTTATGACCGAGCTGTGAGCGTCGGCACGGGGCTGTCACTTTTTTGTAAAGACAAGTTTTTGTACCTATACCTACTGATTTATTATTTTTAAGTTAAATATGTAGGAATTACAAATGTTGATTCTGCAAACATGAAATTTTTATCCGGAGATAGAAATTTTTATAGAGATTATGTTATGTCTGATTCTCACGGAAATAGGTATGCCACAGCCGTATTCCTTTGAAAATATATCGGTCAGTTCCTAATATTGTTTCTGGGCAACCAATTTTCAATAAATTAAGGATGTTTATTTTAACTATTACTAAGTAAGGACTTCAGGACCTTTCAATATCGCCCGGAATTTAAAAATGTTATTTCTGCTTCCTTGTTCTTCCGTTTATTCAGACATCCGTAAAGGCATATTTTATACGGATTAGATCGAGATTTAGGTTTCGAAGCCATTGTGTATTTTCAATTTAGCGCGAGCGCCACGTGACACGGGTATCGTTCGAGCCGAGCGGCAGCCCACTGCAATACGCCTGCCCGGGAGGCGCGCCGGCCAAATGTACCTAAACTGCGTAGTGAAACCCCCCTGGTACGGGTTAGCGCATTGTTATAGATGTTATTCCAATATGAGTTGGAACTTCGATGCCGTTAACGTGTATATACACTTACGGCAGATGTCGCTACACGTCTTCCTCTGACGTAAGCAATGAAGGAACTGATGGAAAGATTCACCGAGCTTGAGTAAGCGTTAATGGCTCAGTTGGTCAGAACGGTCGGACCGGTGTTCCAAAAGGTCGCAAGTTCGAATCTTGCTCGACGCGGTGAATTTTCCCATTTTTCTTTCAATTATAAAATAAAAATACATGTAACAAAATACATAAAATAAACCTAACCTACGGCCAAGGAGCAAGGCCCAGACCGCCGGTGGTCAGGACCGCAGAGAGAGGAACCGTAGTGAAAGTCTCTCAAGATGTTGGTCGAGACTCTTCGTTATGAGACCGTTCGCAGAAGTATCTATCGGTACAATGATTGCCGAATCAACCTCCCACATGGCGCATACCTCGTAATTTATAATTGTATAATTTTTTAAATAAAAATAACCCAATGATGAAAAAGGTCATTATCATACTTATTTACACGCTAGCACTAAAACAGTTTTGACTTTGACCTTAACCAGTCATTGACCGATGTAGTAAAATAACGTTATAAAATAATATGTAACACGCTTCAGCTACTCTTTTTTCAAACACATGAAAACAATAGAACGGATAGAAAATCAAAACGACCAAACCTTTAAAAAAGTCACCTTGTGATTTGAACTTTTTGTCTGAGACTTAAAGCTGACTTTCGAGTGGCTTTTGCGGGTAACATACTTAAACATTAGAGCACTGCAAGTTCTTTGGAATCGAATGGTTGTATGTCGGTGTGCGAAGGATGGTACATACGTTTGATTATGTGTCTATTGTCGTCCATAGTTGGTGTATGTAAGTGTTAATTGTTTCGTTTTATTCGTGACCACGCTCTGGATCGATAGATTCATAGGTGTATGGAACGGAAACAGGAAATTAGAAGTGCCTTAAGTGTGCCAAGCAAGGACACATATATACACCCTATGGTACCATAGGGCACATTATGGGGGGATATTCTTGGCGCAAAGTTGTTAAATACTAAACATACCAAAAAACTCCTAGAATTTCTTATTCTAAGGATACACGGCTTCCTTGCCAGATAAATCTAGATCAAGGCCGAAATAATATAGAGATATATTGTGATAGATGGCCATTAGGTACGATTGGTACTTATATCTTAACAGTGCTTTTATACAGTGGGAATTCTGTGCATATCTAATCTAGCATACCTACCTTCTGTCATTTTATTCTATGCCTAGCCTACAAAGCGTTAACATAATTCCTTGTTTTCCATGTCTATTGACCCAGTTATGTCTTTAAACGTGGGCCCATATTACGAACACCCGGCGGAGGCGTCGTCAATTCTTTAATACACATTGCGTATATAATTTCGTTTGATCCATATTACGCGTGACTTCACCGAGGGACTAAAAATAAAACCTTTGGCCATAAGTAGGGTTTTAAAGGCATTCGGGGTCCGTGAATGGTACTGCACGCGTGTCGCTTAGTTGTTTTACGGTGTTTAAGTATTAATGGGGTTGTGTAGTGGAATTGTGGTCGTCGATCCTGACGGACGTACTATTGTGTAGTCGTTTATTGTCATAAGTGACTAAAACAATGAAGTGGCAAGCGTTTGCCGGATTTTGTGCAGGTTTGTTGTTTTATATTGATTATTAATCTATGTTATTTCGATAGGGAGATAGGTAGATTTGTTTATAATTAAAGCTTTCAATTTTGTGTGGAAACATTCTAATGACACATTTATTTACCTAGGCTTCATTTATACTTAGCGAACCTATGTTAGCGAAGAAAAAGGAAAATGTGAAAAAGTAAAGTGTGTAATTCTCAATCATGTGCAATTTTCGGAATTATTTCACTTTCGGAAATACCGAAAACGTTTTATATAACATAAGCTGTATAAACTGAACGACTCACAATAAAACTTTATTGTTTTTGCTACATATATCTCGGCTCTACAAAAGAACGAATAGGTACCTACTATATTACAATACATATATGTTATATTATATCAAACCATATCGATATCGAATTTTGTACGTTTTAACATAAATACTCCTAATTGCCTTATCTGAAATTGCTAAAATATGAACAATCGATGATCGTTGTCACATTAATTAATATTGCATATTTTTAAAGTTTTGAAATCCATAATATCCAGATTGATAGATGAGAATATATTAACATTTCAAACTTATTTTTACCATGAAACATTCCATTATTCCATTAATAACTCGTAAATTTTCTACGGTCTACGTTTAACTACGAGCTGGCTTGGCTGTATGTATGATTCTAATTATTAGTATTACAATAGGTATCTAAGTAAAAATGTAGTACCGAAATTAAGCTACTTCTACTCATTGACTAACAGGAGATGACATCCCTAAGAATTTTTTTGTCCCAAAAGTTGTCACTACAAGTCTATACTACTCTTTGATTCGGTCATAGCTGTCAACCGCCAAATATGGCGCACAAAATTTGTTCTAGATGTCACATCTAGTAGAATACATAATAAATCAATGCTTCTACTCAAAAACACTGTGCATCTTATTTACAAACCACCTCAATTATACGGGATTAAGTAAGTATTCATAGTATTAAATGATACGGAGATAGCTTTACTATTATGTGGAAGTAAAAAGTAGGACAATATCGATTTATTATGAAGTTGGAACTTAATCACGTAAATATACACAAGCACGAGTACAATAGTACGCAGGACACACACGTGTGTTGTTTCGTGACAAAGGAGATTGTCAATTCTGGACCACCTGATATAAACCGTATACAGTTTGTACTTCAATGTAAAATAAATACTCATTTTATTACTAAAGTAGACAAAATATTACAAAAAAATGAAACGGGAATTAGAAATACTAAATAAATAAACATTATTTTGATTTTTCCGCGATTAAAATACAGCAAGACAAGTCGTTAACGTCCTTATGGCATTGACATAAAGTTTAACTTCACCCTGGCCTGAAACGGATTGTTTTTTTTGTTTGACACTGTCAATGTCTACCGTTACATAATCTGCGTTTTGATACTGTTCGGTAAGTTAGAACATTGTAATATTAAAATAGTATCTAAGCCTACGAATACGGAAGTTTAAATTAGAAATCGACTGTATTAAAACGCCTAAAGATTGAAAATGCGTATTTTTGCATTTTTGATCGGAGTTTGAATATTAAACGTGGGATTCATAATGGCGTAATATCATGGTCCTTCGATAACGAAACGTAACTTTTTTTTCAATTTTGCAATGTCAGATACTAGTGGTATCGGCACTTAACGGTGGTAAACCTTGTAACCCTTCGCAATAGGTGTTAGGAATGTTCAGTTAATAGTATCAACGATGGTTTGACAGCCGTCTTTGTTTACCAAAATACAGGAACTATAAATATGATCAAAATATGACTTATTATTATTTCATCATGATTCCCGTTTTCTTTGTAAGTCCACTTTTATAGATTATCTTTAAAAAATCGGTATTTTTTTACATACAGTGTCAAACCAAAAAAACAATCCGTTTCAGGCCAGGGTGAAGTTAAACTTTATGTCAATGCCATATGGACTTTAACGATTTGTCTTGTTGTATTTTAATCGCGGAAAAATGAACATAATGTTTATTTATTTAGTATTTCTAATTCCCGTTTCATTTTTTTGTAATATTTTGTCTACTTTAGTAATAAAATGAGTATTTATTTTACATTGAAGTACAAACTGTATACGGTTTAGATCAGGTGGCCCAGAATTGACGATCTCCTTTCTTCGAGCAGGAATGTTTTTTTACAAATACATTAATTTGACACATCATCAATGAGGATTTCCGCGATCGAGTGTTTTACTAGACGGCAGCACCGTGGCGAGAGGTCTTTTTGACGGAAGCTGTCAAAATCCACCAATAAAAAAAAACGGCCAAGTGCGTGTCGGACCACTCATAGGAGGGTTCCGTACCTTCAATGGAATAAGGACCTTATTTATAGAGTCAGAAAGTGTCATATTTTGCGGCCTTCATTGTTTATACCTGTGTATACCAGGTACAGTCCACTACAAAAAGCTGTCCACTTTTGGACCTTATCACAACGCAAAAGGTGAAAAAGTGGATAGTCGACTGTACGGTCACCGGCAATATTATGTTCCTACATGAAGGCCGCAAAAATATGTGACACGCTCCTATAGCTTTTAACGGCCTCCTAGCCTAGTCGGTAGCCTACGAAGCAGAAGGTCCCGGGTTCGAATCCTGGTCAGGGCATTTATTTGTGTTGTTTATCACGGATATTTGTTCTTCAGTTATGGATGATTTCTAAGTATTTATATGTATATATCTATTATACATATCATCGCGTAGTACCCACAACACAAGCCTTATTGAGCTTACTGTGGGACTAGGTTGATTTGTGTAAGATTGTCCCATAATATTTATTTATTTATAGCCTCACAAATAAGAGCGTGTCACATATTTTTGCGGCCTTCATGTAAGAAGATACTATTGCCGGTGTCTGACTAACTCGGCTATCTATAGGCATAGGCGTGATAAGAATCGCCATTTCCCTAACAAGCGTAATGGCGCTTGCTTGAAACTATCGTTTAAACCAAAGAGTTCCATCTTAATAAAAATCTGACGTCACTTACTACCTTGTTTAAATAAATGGAAGTATATTGAAATACTCTAACTGCTGTAACCTCGTGAGTGAGAATGCGTTCGTCAATTGTCTTTATCCATTTAAATTAGGGATGAGATTTTTAACGTAAGAATATTCTTTCTACACCTACATCATAAATCCTCTATTCTGTGTTCGGAAACCGTATACACCGTGGGCCCTTATAACTAGAAAGATTTTAACAGTGTATTCTTGATCATATTTAGATATTAAAATGTCCTATAAACTTTTCTGGAATACGCCTAGTTTCAGAGTTAATACCAATTTAAAAAAATACACTTTTTATCACTCAGCACAAAACGCCTTTCTGATGTTGTTGTTGCCACTATTGGTCATAGTTTACACGTCCTTATTGACAGATATCAAAGTGACAAGGAAAACTATGCAGAAATTAAATTTTTCCAAAATTAATGTACCAATTTATTTTAGGCGATAATTTTATTAATAACATTTACTTTTCATGTGTAATAAACATTCAAAAACTAGAAAAAAAAATGTTTTTGTTTGGCGAAATTGACCTAGTCACATAATATTTTTTTCTTCTTTTGGTCTCAGAAATTTGTGGTTAAGATCTGTCGGGTTATATGTGCCCACGGTGTATAATTACCACCATTATTACAACCAGTAATGTAACATCAGTGTATTATTTGTGCCAGTATTGTAATAATGTATGAAAAGTCATAACCACATCGATAAATCGGTAACGGAATGAAAATCCAGCCCTCCTCCCCGACCGCCGGCACAATCCAGTTGGCCATGGCGGTGCAATGGCGGTCATTCTAATGGTTTCCAAACACGTTATTTAGGATTTATAATATGTGTGTAGATAAAGTATTGTATGCAACTGTATGTAATTAGGCCTTAAACACTTGTGAGATCTTATTATGACACTCGCCTGCGGCTCGTTTCATAAAACCACACTCGTGTTTTAACGACCCTTATTACACGAGATTGCCAGATGTCCGGATCCAGAAATTAAGCATAGTATAACAAACTAACGAGAGGGGTTTCGTCGCTCTCATTATTGTGTCATATCTGACGTGGCTAGCTCTCCGTCTATTAAGAGCGCGCGCCCGTATTACTTTGAAGTTTCTGATCATTCCTGTTTGTATGTTTTTTAATTTCCTATAAAAAGTATGCAATGAGCGATTGGCCTTGTACTGACAGTTTACGACGTAGGGTCTGCCACTTATTCAGTGGACTAATTTGGAAACTTGAGACTTATGAGAGTTTGTCTGAAGTTTAGTGACACTTCGAGTCACTAAACTTCAGACAAAACGTTTTAGAGGTATAAATATACTAATTCTTCTGCCAAAAAATTCACATAAATAATAAAATTAATGGTGACAGCTTCATCAAATATGAATGCGCTTCAGCGGCGATCGCGTGCCGCAAATGACCCAATAATTTCTGGTAATGTGGTTTTTCATGAGTGTGTCGTGTCAGGAAAAGGGACCGTGTGCGGCAGGCACTTACGCCATTAAGCTTTGCGCATCGCAGTAAGGCGTGCGAGTTTCAATCCCGAGTTTTTATGTTGTCACTAATAACAAACACATGTCGGAAAACCCAAGTGGTCAAGGTTTCAACACAGCTCGGAAGTGAGACACGACAAAACTTTTAATTGCTCAATATAGCCGCCAATATATCGTTAATCCTTCTCAATTGGTTAATAGAAACGCCACTGGGAGATCTATTACAGGACATCTTATATTAATTCGTATTATATGTGGTAGAAACCTTGGACCTTTATTCGATCAATGTATATGGAGACTGTACATGCATTTACGCTAAAATGCAGACACTTAGAATACTAGTGTATTTAGAATAATAGTGAATTTTAGCGTTTTTCGCCTTTACCTTACCTTTACCTTAGTTCATATTTATCTAATAAAACCTACGAACTCGAAAAACTAGTGTTGTAACAATATCTTAATATTTTGATACAACGTGACCACTTAATATCTAAATACTTAATTTTGTTAAGCGCTTTTGTAGCCTTACTAATTTTCCTGTTTTATTGTTTCCAGCCCTCTTTTCCTTGCTGGACGTCCATGCCACTGCAAATACCACCACGATCGTTGAAGTGGCTCCCGAGGCCGTGGAACAGTCCCCCGAATACTGCGCCACTTGCGTCAAAGTCGACTCCGTTTGCTACAACCGCTCTTACCTCTTCGAGCTCACCGCCAACTTCAGAAAACACGTCGTAATCAAAGAAATGGGGATGCTAAGATCGAGAAATGTCTTGTACTACAGTTTTGAACCAAGACTTGATGATCCGGAGTATTTTAAAGTTGCCTACGTGTCTTTAGATTCACCTGCAACATATAATAGTACGATTAACGATGGTAATACAAGCGTGACTTTCGATTTCTCTGTCTTCGATATTAATCAAAATCAAAACAAAATATATTTAGGCGGTTCTGATGGCATATGGTGCCTTGAAGAAGCGAACACAGAGCGTCCTGTTCTTAAATTCTTCGCTGCAAAAGGTAATAAAATTACTGATGTAGTATCGAAGGACTACGTGTACTTCACGAAGGAAGATTATCAAGGAATAATTAAAGATAAGAATGATAAATTTGACTTTCTGTTAGACAATAAAACTATTGATAGGTTTGTTTTGGATAAAGATGTTGAATATACCGTTGTGTATTTACATTCTACTGGGTTATATGCTTTTAATAGTAAGACAAAAGAGGACGTCCGGTTATCGACGAATCGTTTCTTTAGAGGTCTAACTGTAGATTTGGAGGGAGTTGTCTACGCTTGGTACATAGACGGGATATATAAAGTGACTCTGGATAGTGTTTTGGTACACTCTTATGTGAGACGAGTTTCCGATGTGGTTGTAGGATCTATGATATTTGATAATTCTAATAATATTATATATTCCAAAGAAAAATCGTTGTATAGATTAACTAAAACAGATACTACTAAATGTTAATTGATCGCTGTTATTCTAAGATTTAAAAAGAGTTTTTTTAAACATCTTTACGCAAAATAGCGATTGTACTTGTTTCTCCTCATGATGACTTATTCAAATTCAAAATTTAAATGAAGAATTTATTTCGTAAATATAAATAATATATTTTATAATTGGTATAAAAACAGGTGGTCGAATAGATACCCATGTAAAGTTACAGTTGTCAATCACACAACATTTCATATTTATTGAGAAACTTGTTATTTTTGTTAATTTAGTTAAGAACAAACCTTTTTAGCTGTTTAAATATTTATTTATCAATTGATTCGTTTTGGTGTGACGATCAAATGTCTATATTGGGCCAATTAGTCAGAAATGAGACTCAAAATCTGACTCACGTACAGTCAGCATCAAAAGTTGCTAAGCGAGTGAGGTGTTCAAAATGACGTTCACACGCTCTTATTCTCTTACAATAAAGTCGTGTCAAGCTCATTTTGAACACCTCACACGCTTAGTTACTTCTGCTACTGACTGTACTTGCCGCTCAAAACGCTCCTAGCAAAATTATACGAAACTATGACGTCAACCTTACGTGCACCCGTTTCAAAGTATGGGAAAATAATGACATTGAGATTTTGATCGTGAAATCTCAATGTCATATATGTTATGTATATATATGTACATAATGTTTATGTACACATATGTACACCTCTGGAGTTGCAGGCGTCCATAGCCTACGGTAGCTGCTTACCATCAGGCGGGCCGTATTTTCGTTTTCCACCGTCGTGGTGTTAAAAAAAATACAAGATTAAGTATTTATATCTTGTGATACAATTAATTTTACAGTAAAATGCGAGATCAATTGGTATCATTGCTTTTTTTTTAATTTCGTTCTTTATAAAAATCGTAATGTTTTAAAATTTTTGATGTTTTAGGATCATTTCAATAGATTTTTTGGATTTTCACTTTATTAAGATAAATTGCTCATTTTGCATAATTACAAAATGTAACATGTGTCATCATCCCAATATTTATTTATTTTATACTGTAAGAATTGTCAATAAGACATGAAGTACATAGTACAAGTATTTATATGTTACATTTTATTGTAATGTAAATAAGTATTTGCTTCATTTGCTTAGATTAGTATAACCCTACCACCATGTTACCGTGATGTGTTGTAAAGTAGAATTAAAAATTTCTTGAGCACTAAAATGTAAGAATAAATATTTTTATAGGACTTAAGTTTTGTTATTCACGTACCCACCGATATGTAATAATAATAATGAACGAGATACACAATCAGCCCAAAAATATGGCCCTTAAATAGTGCTGTAAGGCCAGTGAGAACGACTCGTCCAGCAGTTTCTCTGTACGAGCCATATTTTCGGTAAATCTTGTTTTTAACTATACCTCTTAGTAGGAGAGCCCATGACACTGAACCTAGTTCGATAAGTCTCCTAGATGAGATACAGTGTGGAAAGATAAGTCGGGCCCTGGAGGGAAACTACCTTAAAACGTTGGGATAGCTCAATTCGCTGAAAGGAAACATTCTTTTATTTTTCCTAAAAACTAAAACTGCATTCACAGATTTTTTCTTAATTTTCACTTTTTTCCATACTAATTGTATGAAAAATATTTTTATTATTATTTATTGGTTCTCTTGTACCCTAAACTTGGTTGGTATTAAGAAGTTGTTATCCTTGTTGGAAATAGGATCGATTGGCATCAATCGTCATAAAAATTATTTATGGCAAAAATTACAAAATAAATAGTTTTTTTGTAAACTGTACTCTTTTCCAAAAAATTGTAAATGCAGTTATGTCCCTTTAAAAAAATTAAAGAATGTTTCCTTTCAGTGAATTGAGCTATCTCAACGTTTTAAGGTAGTTTCCCTCCAGGGCCCGACTTATCTTTCCACACTGTATATAATTAGACGCGTCTTTAATCGGGGAGCACGAAATGCTGATGCTGCAATGCAAAAAAAGTGGTGGCGTATTTTTTTTTTTTGGAAACAATTTAAAAACCCGGTTTCTAGTACGATAAGTCTCCTAGATTTCCTTTGTTCCTCGAAGCAGGGGAGGGGTTCTACAATCTTTTGATGCTGATGCTGCCACTGACAAGGCCACGCACGGGGGCTTGCAGCACCGCATTATGGTGTAGCCCTACCCCTTCCCTGCTTCGAGGAACAAAGGAAATCTAGGTGACTTATCGTACTAGAAACCGGATTTTTTAATTTTTTTCAGAAAATAAATAATTAAAATACGCCACCACTTTTTTGCATTGCAGCATTAGCATTTCGTGTTCCCCCATTAAAGACGCGTCTAATTATATATATCTCATCTAGGAGACTTATCGAACTAAGTTCAGTGTCATGGGCTCTCCTACTATCTACTATACGTATATCCTAACTTAATGCACGTACCTAATTCTAGAACGCAACACAATAGGTGTAAGCTAGTACTTAACAACTATAGCCCATAAGTATCGTACTTGATTAAAAACTGCCTGCTCTAAAACGCTAATTCTTTTAATCTCGAAGGCAACTGTCAAAGTGACATCCCCAACATCGGTCCTTAGAAAAGCTGTATGGCGCGAAGTAAATTTTAATTATTTTCGCGAAAATTACTCAATGTTTTGTCTCGAATTGCTCCGAAATTGAAATCCACCGGTTTCTGAAATACACTAAAATTAAAAGGCTGTAGATTAACGCCATAGGGAAGGTTTTTGACTAAGAAAAGCTTTTTGACTGCATACCAGTTAAGGACCATTCACCTTCTGCATGTTTCTCTTATTGTATGTCTCTTTCTCTAATTGTATGGAATCTGGAACAGCGCCCTCTACAAAAAGTTTTCACCGGCCTTCCTCTCATGGTGCCGTTTAAAAAAAACTCCGAAATAGGAGGAGGTTACATGTTATGTATTTCCCGACACCCATAAAGCTCTATAAATGGAGTACGCTTCGCCTCATCTTTCCAAACAGAAAGTCTGCCAAAATCTGAGGGGGGCGAGGTAGCACGCATGTGAAGTTTTCAAGTTAAAGGTACATCATTGTCGGTTGTTAATACAGTTTATTTCTAATTTTTTTTTATGGCAGCAACGCTTTATTGACAACAGACAAAGATGTACCTTTGACTTGACAACACCAAACATATTTGACATATTCTTTTTATACTTCATAACACTAAATGGAGCAATAGATAGTCGACTGTACCAATGTTAACATATGGTTCATTATTGGATGCAGTCTTTGCAAATGTCAAACAAAAAAAGCCAAGGATCATTTTTGATTGTATTTTCAAACAAAATATAGAAGACAGCAATCCTTAAGCGCGTTAAATATGGAGAAGTGTCAAACGTCAAATAGTTACTGCCCGTCAGAAAGAAAACGATTGTCTTTGAATCAATTCTGTAAACGAAGCTTGATTTTAGATTTAGGTTAAATCTTTTATTACGAAAGTAATGATAAATAAAGTAAAACATTACTTACATCTGATATGGTATTTCATCTTTTTGTAAACTAGACGAAATATAACATTTTTTACATCCAAAAACAGCGCATAGGGGCATTTTCACGGAGCTTGTTATCCATTGACAGCGATGACGAAAGTGCGTGACATCGATTATTGAAATAGTTTTTATACATGTACTAGATTTTCCTGCCAATACTTTTGACAGAGGGGAAATGATACCTAAGGCCTCTCCTGGTTTAGAACTCTCTGCCGACACCTGACTTCAAGATTTCGAAAGAGGAGGCTATCAATTCTTTGAGAGTTCAACCAACCGGAGTCGCCATTGACAGGTGTTCCCCTCTGCCAAAAACATATGACCAGTGGTCATACACATGTATGGACTGACGTTTATCTGACGTAGCTATTTGTATGTTACGTACGAAAAGCCATACATTTGACGTCCCGTCCCCCTCGCAAAAATCGGCAGACTTTTTTTGTATCGGAAACGACAGACATGGCTACTCCATCCGGGTTGAATTCTCTAAGTATCAATTCGTCGGTACCGATTTGGAAAATTCTTCTTTTGTTTGAAAGAGTATACTGCACAGTTGGTCCCATTATAACCAGATCAAGATCTGCTGATGAGATCCTGGAGAAATCGAAGGAACTCTTCAACTGTTATAGGCACACCTATAGTGATTTGAGTATTTTTTACAGCAGCTCGCAGTGAAGTTGGTTCTTTTTTGTTTAAAATTATATTGTGTATTTTCATCCACAACAACTCTGAGAATAAGTCGTTTGATTTAAAATAAATAGGCCTGACGTCCACGAGGCGTCCCGCGATATGAAAAAAATGTACCTACGTGAAACATTCCATAAGTAAAGCCTGACCAGAAATATATGATTATTGTCAAGAGGGCGCTATTATTCTCATTTATATGGCAACAGTCATAGAGCGTGTTATTCTTTATGGTATAGTGACATCTTGATTTGTCACTGATTTGTTTACCTGTCAGCTCTGATGTTAATTTGAAAATGTTTCACAGCGAAATAGTATCATTTTCCGAGCATATTATTTTATTTACATCAATTTATTATATACACTATTTACAATGTTACGCTCTTGAATATGGATAATTGTGGGAACTTTTTGTGGTTTATTATTTAATATTCAACACTTTATTTTGATTTGATAAACCGTCTCAATGATACTTGACAACAGTGACAGCCTATCACATGCACTTACACATGTATATTATTCTAATAAAAGGGAGCCTATTTCTGCCAACAAACCGTTATACGGTTTGGCGGAGGTTGTATAAAACTACACATGTACTGTTAATGTGAATAAATGCTTTTTTTTTTTTTTTTTTTTTTTTTTTTCTGTCATTAAAATTATTGCCAGTGTAAGAAATTAGTTCCAATGAAATTCCGCAACATGGCGCATGATCATATATTTCTGGTCAGGCTTTACATCAAATCGTGGTTTGTATTAACGTGAGGTGGCCAAGGCCACACATGACTTTAGAACATAAACTGCGGTCTTACACTTCCAACAGCTCAAGTGTTCAAATAAAACTTTTTGCACTAGATCTTGGTTTAGTTAAACTTTAAAGTAAATAGCGGTTAAAAGTGGCTGCAGCTTGGGTTTAACAGTGCCGCGGCAACACAGGCCGTTCATTGGAGACCACTTACCTACATTAACTATTGCCGGGAGACTGGGCAACTTTGCCGGGATAGCTTTTCAGGGTTCTGTAGTTGAAAGGATGGAACGATCTACTGATTAAATTTTTGTCATAAATACGGTCGGATAATACATAGGTAGAAACCATAGGAACGTGATTACTTGATTAGTTATAGCATAAAATAGTGTCTTTATTTTATAGTGTGTTTATTAGACTAACATAGTGTCCCATTGCTGGGCAAAGGCCTCTCCAGCTGATGTCCACAATTCTCGGTCCCGTGCTTTTTCCGGCCAGGTGCTGAGGACAGCGTCCAAATCGTTCCGCCATCTCTGTTTGGGCCTGCCCCATCCGCGCCTCTTTTGCGGCATCCACATGGCTATACATGCCCACCAGACGTGACCGGCCCAATCCCACTTGAGTCTGGCAGTCTTCTTGCCAATGTCAGCTATGCGTGTTTCGGAGCGCAGCGTTACCGGATACGATTCATCCTGCTGACACCTAGAATGCTGCGTTCCATTGCTCGCTGGCAGACCTTCAATTTGGAATTCTGACTCTCGGTGAGCGACCATGTTTGAGCACCGTAGGTTAGGACAGGCAGAATACACATGTCAACAAGTTTGCGCTTCAGTGACATTGGAAGGTCGCCCTTCATCAGCT
This sequence comes from Pammene aurita, assembly GCA_947086415.1. Taxonomy (NCBI): domain Eukaryota; kingdom Metazoa; phylum Arthropoda; class Insecta; order Lepidoptera; family Tortricidae; genus Pammene; species Pammene aurita. The sequence goes on from OX352295.1 coordinate 37,434,690, forward strand.
CCTTCATGGACCAGTAGATTTTCCAGGCATTCTGAACAATATATTCGTTTACTGTTTAAATATTCTATTCATCCTAAATAAATTGATAGCTGGTTCGTCTCGACTTGAGGCGAACTGCGAGCGTTAAAAGTTTGATTTAATATGAATGTATGGGTACCCGGAAGACTATTTCAATATCTAAATGAAATGAAATGAAATGAAATGAAATGAAATGAAATGAAATGAAATGAAATGAAATGAAATAGTGTATTTGTTTAACACAGGTGATATAAAATACGGTGATAATTTACATTAGTTTCTCTGTGCTTTGCCTATAGGCGTACAAATTTTTATTTAAACTTAACTATCTTAACAGTAGTGCAGTTTGTTAGTAATACATTTATTTAAGTAATATATTATTATAATGTCAACAATATATACAGCATAGATCCAAAATAAAAACTACAAATAACAAATAAGATAACAGAACATAGATTATATTAAAATTTCAAATAAACAATAAGTCAGCCAGTTAGTATAATACATTAGAGTCAATGTCATTAAAAAAATCATTAAGAGAGTAATAGTTTTTACTAATTAGATAGGCTTTAAATTGTCTTTTAAATTCATTTACTTCTTTCAATCTAATGTCGTTTGGGATCTTGTTATATATTCTAGAAGCCATTCCCAGGATGCTTTTATGTAGTAGAGCTGTATTACTTTTCGGATTGCAGATGTCGTTTACATATTGGGGTCGTACAGGAAGTTTGCGACGCTGAGTCACCATTGGAAACATGTCAGGATTCATTTTTACAAAAGTTGCAACTTCATATATATAAAGAGATGGAAATGTCAAAATGTTCAATGGCTTGAAGTGTGGGTCACAGCTTTCTAGAAAGGCAAGTCCACAGACGGCCCGTACGCAGTCTTTTTGGGCTATGAAAACGGACTTTCTGTAGGTAGTGTTTCCCCAAAAGATAACTCCATACCTTAAGACAGACTCCACGAGGCCATGATATGCTGTTAGTAATGCGGTTTTATCTACTATCTTTGCATGTTTACGTAGGGCAAATGCCGACCTACTTATTCTATTACAGACATACTCCGCATGATCTTTCCAGGTAAGTTTTTCATCAATGAAAAGTCCTAAGAATTTCGTTACACCTACTCGTTCAATAGCGTTTCCATTATAGTGTATGTTCATGTCCATTACTTCTTTCCGTTGGTGAAAGTGCATTACATTTGTTTTATTTAAATTAATTATTAAATTCTTGTTATTAAGCCAAGTCACCATTTCATTAATTACTAAATTTATGTCATTTTCATAGTCAATATTATTATTACAACTTACAATTGAGGTACTGTCGTCAGCAAACATAATCATTGGACGATGAACATTTTTAGGAAAGTCATTTATATATATTAAGAAAAGCAGGGGACCAAGTACACTGCCTTGAGGTACACCATATTTTACAACCAGTTCATTTGAGGCGTACACTTTTTCAGTTTTACATTTTAAAGAGATTCTTGATATTTCAGTATATTGCAAACGATTTGTCAGATAAGACTTTAAAAGATTTAACACGTTGCCTCTAATTCCGTACCTATCTAGTTTTTGAAAGAGCAACTCATGATCAACATAATCGAAAGCTTTTGTCATGTCTGTAAACACCGCACAAACCGGTGTTGTTTTGTCTACATTTTCAGTTACTAGCTTAACTAAGTCGTAAATTGCCATATTTATCGATATGTTTTTCCTAAAACCCTTCTGTTCGTTGCATAAAATATTACATTTTTCAAAGAAGCTATACATTTTTTGGTAAATTACCTTTTCAAATATTTTAGCAAACACGGGTATAAGGGCTATTGGTCGATAATTGCGTGGTTCCTCTTTATCATTCATTTTAAACAACGGTTTAATTATAGTTTTTTTTAGACTATCGGGGTATATGCCCATAGAAATTACTAAATTTATAATGTAGCTTAAATGTACGCATATAATGTCAACTACAAGTTTTATAACACGAGTGTTTATATTGTCATATCCTACACTGTTCGTGTTCTTTAGAGAACGTGTAATTAATTTAATCTCATGAGGTGATGTTGGAGTCATAAACATAGATTTAGTGTTATACTCTATTTTCGTGTGCATAAAACTATTTTGCTTATAAGTATTGGGTCTATGTACAAAGTAATTGTTTAAGGCATTTGCTATATCGGTTGGAGAAGTTAAGATTTCAGCTCCATGTCTAATCTTTGAAATACCTTCTTTAGGCATATTCATTTTATTCGTATTATTATTTATAATTTGCCACAATTTTTTTGACTTATTCTCAGAAGTGTAAACTTGATGCATGTTTTGAGCTTTTTTAGTCAACTTTATAATTTTCCTATACTGTCGCGTATAGTTTTTTAATATAGTCTTATTTGTATCAGTAGGAGAATGCCTATACTGCCAAAGTAATGTTCTCTGCTTTCTACTACAAAGTTTAATACCACGAGATATCCATTTGACTTTTTGATCAGTTCTTATTCTAACTATTTTTTTAGGAAAGCATAGAGAGTAAAATAAGCGAAAAGTCTCTATGAAAGACTCGTAAGCTTTATTTGGATCGCTTGTTTGGTAAATATCAGAAAAGGACAGACATGATAAACAATTTATAAATTTTTGTACATTTTCGTGTGAGTAATCATATTTTACAACTCTCCAAAATGACAATATACACGTTTTTTCGACTTTAAGCACTTGTGCAGTGTGGTCAGAGAGACCTAGGTCAAGAACATAACTTTTTAGGTTTTGCCTAAGGTTATGTGCAAAGTTATCTATGCATGTGTTACTTGCTAGTCTTGTTGGCTGCTTAATCTCTAATTTTAAGTTATGGCTATATAAAAATGATTTAAATTCTAGTGTCAAATTATTTCTGCTTAATATGTCAATATTAAAATCCCCACAAATTATAATCTTTTTGTCTAGCTTATTATATATTTTGTGCAATAATTTGTCAAATTTTTCATAAAAGGTATTAAGATTACTATTCCTTGGGACTCTATATATACAAACAATTATAGTTTTATGTTGGGGAATTTCGATTGCACAGCACTCAATTACTTCTGGTATTGAAAGCTTTGCAATTTCTGGCAGAATTGTATACTGTAGGCCTGACTTTACAAGTATGCAGGATCCGCCACGTTTTTTGTTGGGTCTTGAGTAGTGTGCAGCTAGACGATAGTTCGGTAGAGTTAGGAGATCTTCATATCCATCCATCATGAAATGTTCTGTTATGCAAAGAACGTCTATGCTAATCTGCTTTAATTTCAGGTCATTAAGACTTACAGTTAATAAGTCTGCTTTATTCACGAGGCCAGCGATGTTTTGGTGCATTATATGGAGATTGTTATACACGAAAAAGCTCGTCATCTTCAGTGTTTACAATACTTTCGTTTTCAATGTTGTTATCATAGCTATTAGATGCGCTTTTGTTGATTTGATCTATGTATAACATAGCTTGGCGTACGTTCATAAATATATTCTTTATGCCACGGTTATTAATATTTCCATTTTTCCTCTGGAACATGTCATAATCATATGAAAGGTCTTTGTTGGAGTCTAGTAAATATGCGTATTGATGCGTTTCTATGTCGAGATGAAGCAAATTATTGAACGTTTCAATCCTCCAGTTGTATATACTGCTGCTGTCGATTAATTTATACGTCGGTGTACAGATTATTATATTGGTGTTAACGATGTTCATTAACTGTTGTCTTATGTAAACAGTCAGGTCGAAATAATTATTTGTCGTTAGAAAGTCAATCTCGCCAAAAAATAGAATACAGTAATCTTTCATCGTTAGATGTAGAGTTTTTGACTGTATGTCTTTCAGCATTTCAGTAATACTAGCATTAGGTAATTTATAGTGCATGATTTGTGAGTTACTTTTGAGCTCATTGTTAGCAATATATAGAATTTTATTGTATTTGTTTGTACTTAATATTAACACTTGATTACGGTTCTCATCGTTTTCTACCAATTCGGGTTCATTACTCGACTTGTTCGAAGTCGGCGTTATTGAAGTACATTTGCAAGATTTCTGATAATTTTCCTCTGAATCCGGATTTTTAATTGTGGATGGTGTTTCAGGGCGGGAAATCGGCGTGCTGCGTGGCAACAGTATATTTTCCCTCGGCGGCGTGTGGTTTTTAGAGCGCTTTTCTTTTAATTCTTGTTTTTGACATTTTTTTTGTTTTTTAGCTGACAATGTTCTGTTTAGAGCTTCATTGCTAAGCAATTTTTTGTAGGAGTCTTTCTTTTTCATGCAATTTTCCACGGTTTGTTTTAGCTCCGAAACTTCCAAGTTTAGATGCGATATTTCATCATGCGCACTTTGTAACTGCACCTTTAATTGCTCAACTTCGTCTCTTAATTGTTGCGTTTCCGAGGTATCAAGGGAGATATTTGGGAGGCTGTTTGTCGATAGTGGGCTGCCCTCTACGTTCGTGTGGTTGTCGTCTGTTGCGTCAAAAATAGATGTAGTAGGCAGGTTCACCAATGAAGGGTCAAATTGAGATGATGTATTTAGGTCCTTTCCGTCGGCCTCTGTGTGTAACATGTGTATTTCGCGTTTTTTACTTCTATGTGTTATGTTGTTTATTTCATGTTCACTTAAAATAGTTTGGTTTTCAGAACACTGAATTATTTCTTTGGGTGTGCTTTGTTCTGGAGTTTTTCTTGATTGAGCCATTATGTTTAAGGGTACACTGGTGCTTTGTTTTGGTGTTGTTTTATTTTTTTTACATAAAAGACATTTCCAGTCCCTTTTTTTCTCACTAGTCATCAATAATAGGAGTTTCGGGCTTATACTTGTACATTTAAGATGAAATATGTGTTTACATATTGAGCACATCAGTGATTCTTCTGTGGGTGTAATTGATAATGTACACTTTTTACAAACTGCTAATTTGGTCTTGTTCGTTTTTCCTGATTCGTACATTTTTTTTTTTTTTTTTTTTTTTTTCTTTTTTTTTTAAACAATAATAAAAAGCAAAAGAAGCAAAAAGCCAAAAAGTCGAAAGCAGTCAGGATTTGATCCAGGGACCACAGTGGTAAGTGTGCTTGTGCGTTAAGCCACGAGTGCTAGTGACGTAGAGTACGAAATTCTGCGTAATATGCCTTATGTAGGTGGAGTCTACCGTTGATCACTCGCTGATTGGTTGTTGCGTTGCACACGTAATACACACGCAATGTGTATGTGTGTGTGAGATTTGAGTCACTTAACGAATTTTACAATCGTATTTCACTGTTTACTTCACAAATAGTCCACATTTTGTTAGTTTTTTTGCGTATATGCGTAGCCTGTGTGTTTCACTACATTTTTATCACCACTGTTGTATGCAAAAGTCACAAAATTTATACTTTATTGAATTTAATTTACGGAGAAAACTAGTACGTGTCTACCTTGGCTGACAGCGCGCACGCAACCTCCTAAAATGACTGTCATACGGACTGTCAGACAATGAAGCCCAGACCGTAGAAGATTAATCTTGACATTTGGAACTTATTTTATTTAAATGTCATGGAGCTTAACTAAGTAAGTATTTATTGAAATTCAACCTCGGGGTTAAGCCGGGTTTGAAAGATTTAACAACTTTTACGCGTACCCGGATATGTCCTTAAACTACGTCCGGACACGGGTATGTCATTAAACTACGTCCAAAAGAGAGGTATGGGTACTTCGAATGTCATCTCGCTATGTGTGGTAGGCCACAGCACAGCGAATGTCATTTCGCTCAAATCTGGAGCAGAAAACCACAGCAAAATAGCACTAGACCCTACTCATGGTGTTGTGTTCCTGCTGGTGAGTAAGGTTGCCAAAGAGCTCAAAGTGGAGTGTGTTGACGATGAGGGACCCTCTTGTTCCTTTAGCCGTCAACAAAGTAAATCCTCCTTTATGTAAAGGGTCTTCAACGCGCATGTGACATCTCTGAAGTAGCAGGCGCCCATAGGCTACGGTAGCTGCTGACCATCAGGCGGGCCGTGAACTTGTTTGCCACCGTCGCTGTATTTAAAAAAAAGAAGACGCGGGTGCAATGGAGACTGGTATCATTTTAATTATAAATAAATAAGCTACGGAACCCCTTCGGAACTCTCACCTGTTTCGACGTTTCTCTGTTTTTTCCGCTGCATCGAGCCAATATTGGGATTAAAGTTGGAAATTGTTTGTTGGCGCCGTTCAATTTGTGCGCTATCAGCTTTTTATTTGGTAATAAAAGTACAGATTGGTATCACACCGGTTTCAAGAGCTTTTAATACATCCATTTAGACGGATGGTGGGAATCTAATTAAAACAAGCCGTTAACGTGTCCAACCAAGCAAAATGAGTTATTAAAAATGCTTTGCACATGAGTACCACCATGTCTTGTGTCTTAAACAAATAAGCTTATTTTTTAATTCTTTTTACGTTAATAGGAACATGAGAAGCAACGGGAACCCTAGAACTACTTATCAAGTAAAGAAGAACTCTTCGTATGATTAAATGTAAAAGCTGACTTACAAAAAAAACCGGCCAAGTGCGTGTCGGACCACGCATAATGGAGGGTTCCGTACCGGCTATCGAAAAAATAAATATCGCAAGGTCGTATCTGCCTATGTACGTAGTTTTTTGGAGATATCTCAAAAACGTCTAAACCGATACCTAATGTTCAAAATAATTTTCGTGAAAGAATATTCAAAGATCTTCTTTAATTTTTTCATAATTTTTGGACTTACGGTTCAAAAGTTACAGGGTTGGGGGTGGGGGGACACAACTTTTTTGACTTTCGGAGTGATTATTTCTGAAAATATCTACTTAATCAAAAAATGATCAAAGGACCCTCAATGTTATTTTTAAAGACCTCTCGATTGATATGCATCATGTTGATATTTGGTAGAACATTCTTTTTTGACAATTAGTTACATGTATGGAGGGCCCACCCTAAAAACATTTTTTTCAGTAATTTCAGTACAGAACTAAGTAGCGGCACACAAAATACACCTTATGTTAAAATTTGATAACGATACATCTCATAGTTTCCGAGTAAAATGGCTGTGACATACGGACGGACGGACGGACAGACGGACATGACGAAACTATAAGGGCCATTTTGGCTACGGAACCCTAAAAAGTGTAACGACAATAAGATAATAATTATTTAAACTAAGAGATTATGTTATGAAATCATATTTAATGATATTATTTAATTTCTGAAATTATAGATACATTAAAAATATCACTATTACCACGGAGTAAGGTCTTGGATACATGTTTTTGTCACATTAAATGTATCCATATTTTCTACCTTCTTCTGTACATCATACAAAGGTAATATGCACCCATTATGCACCCCTAAATAATCCCGTGTATGCGTACACTGCCGTAAAAAACCTACTTTGAATTACCTCAGAAAATGAGGGTGAAAGGAAAAACAATAAACCGGTTTCGTTGATCGTTTCTTATTATAATAATCATCGTGGCGGGAACGGTTTTTTACGAGTCTACGGAAAATATTCATGAGAAATCGCAGAGGATCTTTTGTTGATGAAATACTTGGTATTTTGAGATGCAAGTATTTTTAATAAGTAATTGAAGTTGAATAAAGTGAGATGGGTAAGAAGGAATGGCGAGAGAGAGTTCGCTTACGCAATAACCCAAATTAGAAGCGTACCTCTAGATACATGCTGAATTAAACCGGTATTAGACATTGCAATTTGTAGGGCCCAATCTGTCAGCTTGGGAGGTGTAACAAGAGTTAGGGCTCTTAGGGAACTGAAGGAGGGCCAGGGAGAGGCAGGGTACCTACACAACACATTGGGCCCTACAAATTGCTATGTCTAATACCAGTTTTAATGTTGAGTTTACGTACCTACTGGATAAAATATTTTATTTTAAAACATACATAACTATTTTAACTATAATTTTATAATCCGCAACGCAGGCTTCGTCAGGTGTATACACAAAAAAGATCAACCCCAGGTTTCGTCACATAATAATCAAAGATGAAATCCGCCACACGCTTTGTCAATTTGAAACACACATACCTTAGTCACACTGACTACCCCGGACCGTCTCAGAGAAATAAACCAATGGAGTGGTAATTGTCAGGCGTCCCCCTCTGCCAAAAGTACAAGACCACTGGTCGTAGCGGTTATATAAAACTAGTTGTCGCGCGTCAAACGCCATTCAATGAATGTCAGTCAGCACGGAACGATCTGAGGTAAAAATGCCGAATTGCTGCGTGTTTTCATGTAAGAAAATATCTGAATTGTGTAGTTTACAGAAGGATAACGTTTCTTTTTATCTGTAAGTATAATTACGTCTAAATATCATCAAATAGTGCACGAAATTAGCAAAAAACTAAAAAATATTGTCAATCAAAAAGTGTTGCCACTTAATGGTACTACATCTACTTTACGGTAATTTTTAAACTTGACTCGTCATAGTACATTGTACCATCGGGTTCATAATTGCATACCCAATTTATCAATGAATTCATTCATAAATTGGGTATACAATTATGAACACGATTACATCGAGGGAGGTTAGTAAAATATTGCAAACAAGAGTAATCGACTCCAGTGCGGCAGAAATACGTCCGCCATTATGTCATTCATTGTCAATGTTGTGACAGGTTAGGCAATACACTTAAAAGATACTCCGTGGGTTAGGCAGAGACCCATTCGCCATACAGCCATAATTGTAAAGCATTGCTCTGTTAAAAAAAGCAGTGTAGACTATGTGTGTGTGTTGTTATTAAATTGTTTCTAAACATATTTTAATCGACTTTTAAATTATTTAACTTACATATTGAAAAAATTAAAAGATTAACGTCAGTACTTCAAAGGTAAAACTCATTCACACGCATAGCTTTTTAAATTATATATGTCGTCGAGGACCGCCGAGGGCAGGGCAGTAAGGTGGTTTGGAACTCAAAAAACTGACACTATAAGGATAACCTAGCCTATAGCACATTACGCACGGACGCACGGTAATGAAATAAAACATAAACACTGGTTTAAAAACTGTATTGAATTCAAATCTTTTTAAAACCGTATTATGGGAAGGGCAATAAACTACTACTGGTTCGGAAAGGAGCCCCAAATGAGAAGAACCAGCGTAAGAAACTCAGCGTATGTGTGCTGTACGGCACAATAGCTGAAATTTGTCTATGGTCTCAAAAATACAGCTACCATAAACAAATTTCCGTTTTAATAGACAAATTTCAGCTAGTGTGCTGAATTCCGCACTGAATTCCGCTCTAATGTGTGGCGCTCCTTAAGTGAAATATACTTGTAGATGCTTGAAATAACGATATTCCTGTTTAGAAATTAATTCGTTCCTTTATTTTCACCATACATTTTATGTAGCATTTTAATTTTGTATGGATTATATTTTATTTATTATAAGGTACGTTATACAAACTTAACCCCTTAAATAGGCACTTTTAATTTCTGACTCTGGTATCACTTGGTAAGTTTTAGTGATGGGACAGCACAAAAATAAATGTCGATATTAACATTAGCAGTATGTTATACTTTTTATTTATAATAGAAAATGAAGAAGAGATAATAGAAATAGAAACACAAATTGGAAACAGATGCCCATTACAATCAAAATATCAACTGCGAAGGACTCTGGAACATCACGATGTCGTTAGTGACTGATTCATCATTGTTCATTACAGTGAAAAATTCACTGAGGTGGATAGAGGAACGTCTAGTGTAATTGGAAGCACATTGGAACGGTAATCTAAACACGTGGGTTCGAATCCCGTGATGTTCCAGAGTTCTTTGCAGTTAATTGTTTCATTGTAATAGTTATTTGTTTATAATTTGTACTATTTTCTACTAAATATAAAAGCAAATACACATCAAAATATGAAATTGATAATATAAAAGTTATTCTAAATCAGCTTGCAAGATTTGTCCTGAACAAATAGACAAACTAACTTACGTAGAATACTAACATTTTAAGTAATATTCTGGTAGAAAAACTTGATATTTAATCACAACTTAACATTATAATTTTATCAATAGCTAAACCTTATACTTGGTAAAGAAACAAAAATATATAACTAATCTACGATCAATGTTTCTCTGCGTCCGTAGGAAACACCTTAGACAACCCTACACGTGATCCCTGGGTGGTGCTAAAAGAGTTACAAACTTGGCAGCTCTACTGTCCTACCTGGACCTACCAGCACTCACTGGATTTTCTTCATCAACTGCTTTCCCACTACCCTAGGGAAGAAATGCCTATCTATATCCAGTGACATGTAGGGATACGATAAATAAATCTACGATAAAATGTGACCTTTTCAAGTCAAAGGTACATCATTATCGGTTGTCAATAAGGCGTTACCATAAAAAAATCATTTAGAAATAACTCTATTAACAACCGACGATGATGTACCTTTGAATTGAAAACGTCACAAATATCGATACTTAAGTATATTATTTTCGACGCGTTCCTCGCACTGCGTACGTTTACTTAAAGATGACATTATCTTGTTCACGGACAGGTTGTCTGTGCCTGTGTTTGTACTTGTGTGAGTATATTTTATGCTAGTGTTTGATAATTTTATCGTGTGCGTGTGTAGCGACGTCAATGGAAAATGCATTAGTGTTAACAGTATTTGTGTGCGTTTCCTCGTCCCCCGCGCCGAAATTGGCAGACTTTTTCTGATAGAAATGAGTGCGCGTCTCGCATCCGGTTGGTTTCATAATCAAAGCGGACCGTAGCTGGCTCAAACGTCCCCATGACACTAGCGGTATTGCCACGCTGAATCGCCTAGGCAATTTGTTGAACCAGGTACGATCCGGAGCGAGGATCGCAACCCCTCTCTCTGAGTCGACGACCCAAGCCCCTGATAAACTCCTTGGCCTCCGCACACCACGACCTTGCAGTCTCTACCGCAACCGGTATGAACTCATACGTCGGCTCCAAGGCAGAGTACTTAGCATGCTTAAACTACTGCTTATTTATGCTTGTTTTTACTGAATAAATAAATACCTTCACATGACTTAGGCGTCTTGCACACTGCTGCGATTTCCGCACGCGGCGCCGGTGCGCGAGCGAGATAGCGCTCTGCATGAGTATAGCGCTGTCACGCTTGCATACCGTCGCCGCATGCGGTTGCGACGCAAGTGTGATAATCACCGAGCCATACTTAGCCAAGATCTTCCAGTGACACGGAATTTTAGTAAGGTTGATAAAATCATACAATTTCTTTAGCGATTTGTTTGAGTTACTTTTGACTTTACTGGAGTTCTTAACGTCATAATTAGGTACTCAAGAGTTTGCATTTCTTTAGATTTTGTTAGAGTACCCATAAGATTTTCTTATTAACAAAACTCTGGTTTCATTATTTGAAGACTATTCCGATTAACATACTGTTATTTACTAGAGTATATTTGGGACTTGACTCAAACATGTTTCTCTATTAATTCCCACACCATGCACATCGCACACTCCTTAATCAATAATAATATATAAAACATATAATATTCATAGAACATAATAGTAATTCTACTTCATAATAGTAATTCGACTAGTCTAAAGAAATAATGTTCCCAGGGTACGAGTATTTTTACTTCAAATGAAAGTATTTGTAGGTACTTGTCATACTTCCGCTCTGGACCCTACATCAGAAACGCAGGGCAAATCAGAACCGACACGCTGCCCCCCTAATTTCCTTACGAGATTGCGTTCAACTTATTTTCATATTTACCTTTTAAACCTCCCCGATGACTTAGATATCAGTTTAAAAGCGTTGCCTATTACTGAAAATTATGTAAGTAACGTAGGTATCTTTGCCAAATGTTTTCGTTGGGGGAAAGTAGTACCAAGTGACGAACAATGTTATTTATAATTTATCGATTTTTTGTGTCCGCAATGTTTTTTTCAATTCTCATGCTCGTAAAGTTCGACTTTAAGTCGTGCGTCGACGACATAAAATCGCTGTTTATGCTCTAGTGCATAAAGTAAAATTTTCTTCTAAGACTAAGAATGAGGTTCAACAGCCAAACAGAGTCAAAATAGTTAGTAAAATTTTGCAGAATACTGAAACTTGTTCTTTTATTATATTATTGCTATAATTATTTGAATTCCGTGTTTTCTGCAACTAAATTAGTGAAATCAGATAAAATAGGAGTTGATTATAGTTTAAAAATGCCCCGAAATGTTTTTATGATTTTGCAGAAAACAAGTATCTATGTCTAAATTCACATGTTGAAAATTAAAAAAAATACAAAAATATTAATTGGTGGGAACCATATTTATTTTCATTGTAATATTTTTGTTACAACTTGAAATGGTTTCACGATTAACAATAAATCATTTCCTCGCAATTGAAGTGAAAATTAGAGTGTAAAACTCGTCCATAAAACCCATTTTACACTCGACTTTATATCAATCCTCGCTCGCAAGCTCGCTCGGATGGATAAACGCCTCGCGTAAAATCGTGCGATTCGTGCGTTTTATGCACTTATTGTACAATCTACTATTTTAATAAGGATAGATTTACCTTTTAATACGAATTACCTAAGGGGTTTTATTATTCTCGATATTGTGTCAAACTTTCCAAGATTAGCTCTCAGTCTAAATAAAAAACTAACTATATAAGATATAAATTAAGACTAAAAAGTTAAACCTAGTCGAGATTGAACTTATTAAAAAGTTATAATGTGAGCGGGGGAGCGGTAACTTCTGATATTATTCGGAATGAAAATAAATTAATACATTTCTGCGTGGAAATATTCATTCGACTACACACCATTCGAATGAGTAGCCATTTAAATTTTCACGCTCACCAAAATACACAGACGACTTACTAGATAAATCATATATTCGAAGCCTATGATATATAATAATGACAGATGGGTTATCCACACTCTAAAAGTGAAGCACTGAAAATGAGTGAAATCAAACAATTGTAATTAGTTGCGCAACGGCAAGCGAGAGATACGTCCTTGCCAATGAGCTCCCGTCACCCGCGCGAGAAAGAGACAAACCGTAAATTTCTAACAACTTCTTCCTCTTAGCGTTTGTCCCAGCTTTTTTTTTTTTTGCACGATTGAGCCTGGGGACCGCACGGCAACCTAATCCCAGGAATTAGCGTAAGAACTAGTTTTTACTTAAGCGACTGCAATCTGACCTTCCAACCCAGCGGGGAAACAAGGCCTTGTTGGGATTAGATCCGGTTCCCTCACGATGTCTTCCTTCACCGAAAAGCGACTGGTAAATAGGTTCCTAAAAACTCAGTGTTACGACCCGAGGTTTGAACCCGAGACGTTTGCAGCTTCGGATAGAAAGTCAGACGTCTTACCGTCAGGCCACCATTGCTCTCAAATATCATTGTTCGAAGATACCTACGTTTTCGGCTTCGGGACACGTTCGGCAGCATGACCAGCGTTGCTTCGAGCTTCCAAGGGATTTCAGCAACGTTCAATAAGGCCCATACATTTGCATTTGTTTGCTCAAGCACCCCCGCCGTTTGCACCTCGGTAGGGCTGCCATCTCTAAATTCGCCGAACCCGGACAGACTTAAAAAAACCCGGACATTTGGCGAAAATCGCATCTTTTCCCCGGACGTGACCGAAAATAATATTATTAAAAAAACAATTGCTTCGGTGTTTCCTCACATAACACTTTTTTAAAAACCCCCTGGACGGCCTCCAAACTAGGACAAATCCGGGGAAACTCGGACGGATGGCAGCCCTACACCTCGGCAACTATCGTTCGCTACACATTGTTGCTTACGTACCTACTAATTTGTAGCCAGCTGCAGAGAAAAAGACCCCCCTGCATATAACTTTGTATGCAGCGTGGGCCTTTTTCTCTTCAGCTGACCGTACCTGGCGTTGTTGTATGGCGAGAACCGGTAAATCCCGGTTCTGCTACTGTTTTTCTATAGAAATCTGGTATCGGGAGCACGCCCTAGCGATTGGCGACAGGCGCGGATCCAGGATTTCGTTCAGGGGGGGGCACTTTCCAGAATTTCGTTCAGGGGGGTGGCACTTTCCAGGATTTCGTTCAGGGGGGGCACTTTCCTTCACAAAAAATCTCGCGGTCCGCACCTATGGGCCCCGTAGTATACGAGATTTGTGTTTCAGGGGGGGGGGGGGGGGGGGGGCAATTGCCCCTGTTGCCCCCCCCCCCTGTATCCGCGCCTGATTGGCGATGTTTTATGCATGCGCCTTAAAATGTTTGGTTATTTTAAAATAATTGAAAGGATATTGTTCATCTGTTTTCACACTTTTATTTCATAAGTTTGTTTCATAACGGCCCTATGGAACAATTAATTAAACTTGTCTGTAATCAAATAGTAAAGTAGTTATATTAAAAAAAATCGGAGGGTATCACAACATCGGCTATTATACAAGATGTAACAAAAATGCTCGTGATCCGTTTAATTTAAGGGCGTAATTGGTATCATATTCTAGTTAATTATGAAAAACCGGCCAAGAGCGTGTCGGGCCACGCTCAGTGTAGGGTTCCGTAGTTTTCCGTCCGTCACAGAAAGTGTCCCCACTTAAGAGTTAAAATAACACCGCCATGTAGGATATGATGTTAGCGTTCCACCTACAGCGACATCTATCGGCAAATTAAGTAAACTATTGCGCGCGAGCTTAAAGTATGGAAGATGATTTTTATGGGATAATTCTTTATTGCGTGAACCGATTTTCACCGTTTTTACTTTATTTGAAAGCACGTCATTTCATTGTGATTTCGTAGAAATTACAAGTACAATAAACACCTGCATATACGGTTAAATTACAAACTTAGTTCAGAAATTATTTTGTAATTTTTTTTCAAAAACTATTAAACCTATCAAGTTCAAAATAATTTTCCTAGAAAGTTTTTATAAAGTTCTACTTTTGAGATTTTTTTCATATTTTTAAAACTTCGTTAAAAATGGTTCAAAAGTTAGAGAGGGGGACACATTTTTTTTTACTTCTGGAGCGATTATTTCCGAAAATATTTACAGTATCAAAAAATGAATTTAGTAAACCCCTATTCATTTTTAAATACCTATCCAACAATATATCACATGTTAGGGTTGAAATGAAAAAAAAAAATCACTCCCCACTTTACGTATAGGGGAGGTACCCTAATAAAACATTTTTTTCCACTTTTTATTTTACCACTTTGTCGGCGTGATTGATATACATATTAGTACCAAATTTCAGCTTTCTAGTGCTAACGGTCACTGAGATTATCCGCGGACGGACGGACGGACGGACGGACGGACGGACGGACGGACGGACGGACGGGCAGACATGGCGAAACTATAAGGGTTCCTAGTTGACTACGGAACCCTAAAAACGAAGAAAAACAATTTTTTACGTGAAAAAAAGATTGTTTCTGTATGGAGGGTCGGCCGGCTGGGAAGACATGTCCCATAAAAAAAATTTTTTTTCAGCGTCCAAAATATTTTTCTCCTACTTTTTCTTACTTGCAATACAACACTAATTATGCCCTTAAACGGATTACAACTATTTTTGTTACACTCTGTATAAAGCAAATATGAATCAAAGCTAGCAGCGCAATATGTGTAGTGACAACTCTTGGTCTAGGTACGCTCTTTTTAATACCACTTTACTACGTTACCACTGACGTTAAGTGGCTACCGCAGCCTATGGGCGCTTGCATTATCAGTGGAGTCTCATACACAATATACGACCCGGACCCGGGTATATACAATATTTGGACCCGGGGTATTTCCTTGGACCCGGGGTATGTCCTTAAACTACGCCAAAAAGAGAGGTATGGGAACTGCGAATGGCATCTCGCTAAGTGTGGTAGGGCACGTTCAGCGAATGTCATCTCGCTCAAATCTGGAACAGAGCCAGACTGGGGAAGTACCTCCACCTTACAGAAAACCACAGCCAAATAGCACTAGACTCTGCTCATAGTGGTGTGTTCCTGCTGGTGAGTAAGGTTGCCAAAGAGCTCAAAGAGGACCCAGTGTGTTGACGATGAGGGACCTTCTTGTTCCTTTAGCCGTCAACACAGTGAATCCTCCTCTTTGTAAAGGGTCGGCAACGCGCATGTGACTCCTTTGGAATTGCAGGCGTCCATAGGTTACGGTAGCTGCTTACCATCAGGCGGGCAGTGAACTTGTTTGCCACCGTCGCGATATATAAAAAAAATACATATCTTTCGGACCTCAATTCTCTGTTAGGCAGTCTGTGGCAAAACGCAACAATTGAAATTGAAATGAATCAGTTCGCGTTAAACTAAATCCAATACCCGTATACCTCTAATCTTAAAGTAGTAAGTTTCTTGTTAAACAAGGGCGCTTACAACTTTATGTTGGTAGGAATCGAGCTGTAAGCGGTACATTTCGAGAATTAATTTATAGTCCAAGTTGGGAGCGAGGATAGTTGTAAAGTTTAAAACGATGCTTTGGGAATCGATGCTTATTGAGATTGTTGTTCATTTGTTAATGATAAGGGATTACTGCAGGAGTGAGCTCAGAGAGTAGGTAAAACTCAAGGTGATATGGGTCAAATTGCTCGTAGAATCAGGCCTTGTCGTAAACCTTCCAATAAAGATGATGTAATTTTAAGGATTAAGGTGCCGTGAGTTCAGCGAAGTAAATTGTATGGCGCTGAGCGCCCGGTTGGGGGTGCGAAATTTCTTGTTATTTAATTATTATTTTTATCAACACCCATAACTTGGTGTTATCCACGTTAATCACCTGACCCCGATCACCCAGGTGATTGTATTTGACGATTATGTCTTCTGAGATCCCCCAGGTGATCCTATTGGACCATGTGGTTAGGTTAGGTTCGTTAGGTAGCTTCAGATGCCCGAACGGCAAACCGCCCAGAAATAGGAGCCCCGCAAAGCGGGGCTCCGTCTACTTAAGTTGCGGAGGAAATGTTTTTTGGAAAAGAAACACTTATGGATAACGTAAATGGATCACCTGGGGGATCTCAGAAGACATAATTGTCAATACAATCACCTGGGTGATCGAGGTCAGGTGATTAACGTGGATAACGTGCATAACTTACACACACAACACACTATTTACAGACACTTCGACCAGGTTCGATTCCCGGTTATGTATGCGAGATTTTGTGGGGACTATTTAAAGGATGAAACTAAATTATGGTTTAACAGAAAGTATATTCTTTTACATCAACAAAATATAAACATGACATAAATGACATCAATCACATATCTATTATAAAACTAAAAGCGTAATATCGGTTAACGTGAGGTTTCATATGTAGCGGCACTAGCGCCACCATAATAAAAAAAACAACGAGGTGCACTCCGGGAGTGCCGGCAGAAGTGAAAACTTGAATATTAACGTTGTGCATTTTTGATATTTTGGAATGGTCAGGGAATAATTTTGCACGAATTGCTTTAATTATCATTATAAAAGTACTATCATTTATGTGGTAAAATACAATGGGAAGTAATTAAATGATCAGCCGTTTTTAAAACTGATTCGCAAAACAAAATAGCCAGTAAATCATTTGGTCAGCATACAAAAATTTTGCTGGCAAAAATTAAAAATGGAGCTACAACTCTTGTTCAGCAAATAACTCACAAATGGACAACGTTATAACCAATATTGATCTGCTTTTGTTATAATTTATCTGCTCAATAAATTGTTGAGCTGCAAAATAATTACTTGGTAAGCAAGATTAAAAAATTGGTGCGTAGAAAAAACATGGCTGTAAGCAGTTTAATTTAAAAGTATGCATATTAAAGCAATGGTAATCTGATATAATAAAGTTGGTGGCGTTTGATTTAAAAAATCGGCAGAGTTGTAACCGGAGTGAAATTAGTCCACGTGACACGAGCAGCGAATTGTATGGGTGTATTTTATTCTAAGGTTATTAGCAAAGGCTTTTTCGTATTATTGTTATTTTTTATTGATTACAGTTTTTGGATTAACTGGTGATCAAAGTTGCAAATTCGGCCATAGAATTACTACGGAGCCAGGGACTTTAAAAAAAAATATTATAATTAAATTTGGCTACAAATAAAGTTAGGTTAGGTTAGGTTAGAATTGTGACCCACAACCGACCCGAACGGCTACAAATAAGAACTGTGACCCTCAACCGACCCAAACGGCTACAAATAAAAAGGGTTAGGTTAGGTTAGAACTGTGACCCTCAACCGACCCGAACGGCTACAAATAAAGTGGGTTAGGTTAGGTTAGAACTGTGACCCTCAAGCGACCCGCACGGCTACAAATAAAGTGGGTTAGGTTAGGTTAGAACTGTGACCCTCAACCCACCAGACAAGGATAGGAAAACGTGGGGACTGGGGGGCGAAGCCCCCCGCGCATTAGAAAAATAATAGAAAAGATTTTTTTTTAAGTCCCCGTTTAGGGATAGGGCCCCGTTTGCTATACTCTGACCCTTGGTTTATTTTCATACGTTACTTTGACACAATAAGTATAATTATTAATTGTTTTTTTTTTGTTTATTTGATTGTTTGTTTGTATGTTACTTCAATAGACCTAATATTTTAATTTTGATCTCATAAATATAAAAATGAATCAATTTGTTGTTTAATTCATCTCCAAAATTCCAGCAAAGAATTACTAGCGCCCATTTTATGAATGGGCAGTACGTTTTTTTAAAGGACAAAATGAAAGGAAAGTAATTTAATGATGCCTAGTATTTTTTTTCTAAAACTCAGCTGATCAGCAAAAGGTAGGTTAGGTTGGTAAGACATTTGCTGATCAACAGATTTTTTAGCAAACCAATTTTTGCGGATCAGTTCAATTGTAATCCAAAATGAAATAATTCGCTTACCCACTGATTGCTCAAAGAAATCTGATTTAAAGCGGATAGCTTACTGCCGCTTAAATAATTAAATTGCCAACCAAATCATTTTAGAGCAGCTCAGTATGACATTAATTCCGAACTGGTTTAGAAATACTTGCTGACCGTAAGTTGCTAACCAAGTGACCAATTTTGCTGACCAAATATATATTTTTGCTTACCAAAATAGGAATATTCTGCAGGTCGATTAAATGACACCCAAATACAATATTCATTTATTGAGCTATCGTACACAAAGATGACAATTTATATTACACTAGCTATGATACCCGGCTTCGCTCGGGAGTTGATATGAGATTACGTGGTAGATGAAATAAAAAAACATACTATGACGTAAAAAGTAAAAAATATATTTTGAATACATTTTCTATATTTACATGTATTTACATTTTCTCATTATTTACACTACTTGTGTATAAACAACATTTTTCATTTTATTGTCCGGGGTATATATATATAAATTTTTCGAACTTCCTACTCTTGAGCAAGCTACATATAGCTGACCGTGAGAGAAGCAGGATTCTTTGAGGTTGATGCCACAATATTTCAAAGTTTGCCCTTGCGCTTTGTTAATTGTAAAACCAAAGGCTAATTTAATTGGAAACTGCAATCTTTTAAATTGAAATGGCAATTCAGAAGAGATCAGTGGTATTCTAGGTATAAATACTGTGTGTCCTTTGTTCTTTCCAGAAATAAGTTCAGCTTCAATGACATTATTCGATAGCTGTTTTACGATCATCCTCGTTCCATTACATAGTTTTGGGGAGTTGAGATTTCTGAGTAGTATGATTGGAGATCCAATTTTCAGACGAAGGCAATGTAATGGCATTCCTGGTACTTGTAAAGAGTTTAGAAATTCAGTAGGAAAGTTGACACTTTCTTCAATGGATACCATCGTGTCGATCGATTTATATACTTTCTCTTCACCAGGTATTTTCTTTAGAATATTAAAATTGATATCGTCAACAATATTATTTTTAGTGGCCAAAATTGCTCTTTGAAATAACCACTCTACGTTGGTATAGTTCTGAATAATATTTGGATAAATTTTGTCGATTAGTTCGTTTTCAGTAGTGGCTATGTTACAGAAATCACTATTGAGTTCAATGAGGCCGGTCGTTTGGTCAGTAGGATATGTACCTTCGCCTATTTGTAAAAGTATTTTAGCAAAATGTGCTGTTGTTTCATCTTTTGATAATTCAACCCTCATGTTTTTTGTTAATTGCAGTATTTGTACTTGCGGCCAGAGATGTGACTTTTTTAAGCATGCATTGATCCCGTCTGCTGGTGTTGATTTGGGAATAACTGGAAGTGTTTGTCGAAAATCTCCTGAGAGTATGTGTAGGGCACCTCCCATCATTTCAGAGTTTTTTCGCAATTCTTGTAATGTTCTGTCCATGGCTTCTAGTGATTTTTTATGGGCCATGGTGCATTCATCTCAGAAGATAATTTTAGCATGTTTTAGAAGTTGACCCCGTCCAGATGTTCCTGAGATTTTACATAAATTGTTGTTCGGCTATATTCAACGGTAGTTGTAAGGCAGAATGGGCAGTTCGTCCTCCTTCCATAAGTGTGGCTGCAATGCCGGATAATGCTAGTGCCAGTGCGATGTGTTTTTCAGCACGTATTTCCGCCAGTATTAGATTTATTAGAAACGTTTTACCGGTGCCTCCTGGTGCGTCCAAGTAAATAATTCCACCAGTGTTGTTATTTATTCGGTTCATTATAACGTTGTTAATTTTTTTTTGATTGTCATTGAGGAGTGGTTTGTTGTGAGCAATGTATTCAAGTAATTTCGTAGTTTAGCACACTGAAAATATTTCTTTGTGGTGCTGGCATTCCAATTTCTACTAAGGTCTGGTTATTTATTGCTAAACATTTATCTTCTAAGCGAATGAGTGTTTCATTGAAGATGTCGTCATTGAATTCTATAGTCAGTTCTGGATTAGCTTGTCGGATTTGGTACAATATATCATCACTCATATTCCTTTTGAAAGAGTCCCATAGCTGTTTTGGGTTTGATGGGTTACATGTTGTTAGAATTATGGCGAATAACTCTCGAATTTGTTCAGCTGAAGCTGTGAGTGTGGCTTCTTGTAGTGTTAATTCCCAGTGGTTATCGTTTTCCAATAATCCTAAACGTTGACATGCTTCTCTGTAAGTCTGGCATATGTAGCCGTCAATAGTCCTGAGATCTGTGAAACTTGTTGGTCCCCGTATTTCGTGTAACAACATTCGGAGATAGAAACATTCGGCATTGTTTGGATGTACAGTGTATACTCGACCTATTGCGTTAGTTTTCATTATTTCTGGATGACCCTCTTCTGGCATTCCTTGTTTTCGTCGTTGAAAAATTTTCCTTGTTTTGTCCCACGTATAATAAATAGGGACGTCGACATACAGTAACGTCTTTGCGAATGGATCCGTTTGGCAAAGTTGGAAAAAAGCTGTTAATGTTGTGTTCTGAGGTGGTTCGCTTGCAATTTTTCTAGCCAAGTCTTTTGTGAAGTAAACTCTCTGTCCATTCTCCAAATGTACTGCTAGATGTTGCACAGCTGGTTTGCGTTCGTGTATGGGAAAACTAAAAATCCTCCACGCTGCTTCGTTACTGTTGATGTATCTTCCCATTTGGTACATGAGGATTTCATCATTTCTATTATTTTGTTCGCTATTTTGGACTATTTGAAATACTGCCATATAACCATATATTTGAAATACTGCACTACCTTTGTTTACGTACTTACATATATATTTAATAGATTTTACTGAATTGCAATATTCAACGTTTATGTGTGCTTGGAACATTTTGGAAAGTAGTGGGTTATATGGTACTACCCATTGATTATCTATTTCCAGTTCGTCTCTGCCTTGTATTCGTATTTTTGCTGTGAAGCCACCGTTTTTCGGTGATCGTCTTCTATATTTGGGATAGCCGTCATCTTCAGTTTTTGTATCGTCCAAGTATGGTTTTGGATATTTTTTTGTACATTTTCCATCACTCATGCATGGCGCATTGAAGTTTAATGGTCCACATGGTCCGTGAATCATGTTTTTCACTACTATGTTGTATAGTTCCGGATCATTTTGTGGATTGGGAAATTCAGCTTGGATGCTTTTGTCGATATCCGTGGGATAAATTTTATCGTGTAGCCATATGCGATTGTGTGAGTGAGGTAATCCTCGTTTTTGCCACTCGATTGTATACATCCAGCATCTAACGGTTCCAAAGATGTGGTATTTTGTGATGACTTCAATAAATCTTATTTGTTTTTGTCGAAAAACTCGGGCTATCATGTCGTGTCGATCCATGGAGGTTTGTCCGTATTTTAGTTGTTCTTTGATTTCTGGCCATGATGAGTTGCATGTAAATGTTATGAAGAGATCAGGTCGTCCATATTTTCTTACGTAGGTCATGGCATCTTGAGTATATTCGTGCATATGTCTTGGACTTCCTATGTATGATGAGGGTAAGATTACCATTGTTCCAATATCGTCAATATTGCCGTCATTTATGATCGCATCTCGAAGGTGGATGTATTCTTCTGTGCGTAGTTTCTTCTGATTCAGTCTTATGTAAAGCATCCGTTCTGCTTCTATTTTTGCGTACATATCTACCAGAAATTGTTGGAATAAACGGCGAGTGTTGAGAATGTGATTGTATATTTCATTGTCTCTGATCATTAAGCGGTAAGCATAGAACTCCTTGGAAGTGACTTTTTTGTTTGTTTCTATGCCTGTTTTAGGATGAATTTGTTTTATATTGAAATGATAACCATCCTCTCCGTGCAGAAATATTAACGGATATTGAAGAGCATCATATGAACGGTGTGTCTCTGCAATGCGTTGTAGTCCTTTTCTTCTTCGTTGTAGAATTATGTCACGGCTTGTATTTTCATTGTCCACAATTACGATGGCGACTTCATCTATCTGAGGTGCATTAAATCTACGTTCGTGTTCTCCACGTGGTCTTTTATCGGCTCGAATTACAATTTTATAGTCATCAGAAATCATGCGGTCTAGTGTTGTTTTGAATATGTAAATCAGTTGATTGTATTTGTGTAAGATCCTCTGTACATCTTGGATTATTTCGCGTTTCAATCCAATAAAATTTGTACATCGTTGATCAATTTCGTTTTCTTCATTTCCGATGAAATATACTTGCAGAAATTTATAGTCATCGTTAGGCATTGGTAGTAACGATCCAATTTTGTGATAAATTTGCCCTTGAATTGAAAATACATATTCAAATTTGTCTCTATTAGTGTCAGTCGAAGTAACACCGAAAGAAGTCATTTGAAAGCAGGAGTTGTATGATCTTATATTTTGAAGAAAGTGTTTTGATTCTGGTGTTTCCCCGGTCATGTAATGTAGAAATTCCTGTGGAGGTGCTTCCAGTGGTGGTAATCGAATTTTTCCATTCATGCAACAGAGACCTGGTGTTTCTTTACTGAATTTTTTCGCGTGGCAAAATTGGCAAATGTTATTCATTTTTCCGATCACAACATATTTATGATCGTAATATTTCTTCGTCGGTTCGTAGTGGAATGCTTCCTTTGTTAGATTATCTTTTAAAATGCTCGATTTTTCAATACTTTTATTTTCTTTTCTTTCTTCGCTTTTTCCGCTTCTCAGGGTGCTCATTCTGGTTCGTTGATTTTGTAAACGTGCTTCGCGCTCTTCTTCCGTTTCATTTCTTCGATTTTCTTTTTGTTTCCGCCGTTTCGCTGCAGAACTGGCAAGATCTCCACCTCTTTTACGTCTAGGCATTGTATTCTGTAAAATATAAATTAAATGAACATTTTATAGACAAATATATTGTTACGTAAACGTGGAGCACGTTGAGACAAAGAAAAAAAAAATATTTAATCTTCAAGCGGTCGCGCGATATTTTGTTTACGGCCAAAGTATATAGAAGGCATCGATTCAACGCCGCGCGACTACTTGAAAGTTAAGGAAATTACAATTAAAAGAAAAAAAAAAATACCATTAGAATTAATTAAATACACTATTAAAAATACTCACATTTGATATTTCACAATAAAGGCTCACAGATAACTTTTTTCTTCTTCGCTTCGAAATCGAGAATTAATTAAACACACTATTAAAAATACTCACACGTGATACTTCAAAATAAAGGCTCACACACAGATAATTTCTTTCTTTTTCGTTTCGAAATCGCTTGTTTCGCTGTTCAAATCAAACTAACTCTGGCGGGTGACACCGGGCTCTTATATATTCAGAGAGCTAGGCTCTAGGATATTCGAGAAAGTTGGCGCTAGGATATTCGAGAAAGTTTGGGAATAATCGTTCGTTTAAGTCCATATTGTGTACAATGAATGAAATTCAACTATTCGACAACAGATGGCGCCACTTTGGAAAATGAATGAAGTTCAACTACTCGACAACAGATGGCGCCACTACACTTACTTTCCGAGTTGAAGGGTTGGAAAAGCCCTTATATCTTTAAAGACACACCCTTTAGGTTAAAACGGGAACTTTCTTGTTCGAGGGGGAATAAAGGGTTATCACACTATATAAGTCCCTTTATCGTGCTGGGACTCCTTTTTAAGTTTTATCGGCACGCACATTTTCTCAACTTAGTTTTATTATATATAATGATTAAATATTTAACACTTCAGAACTATTAAATTTATTAAATTTAAACTTTCGTGAGACATACGGGCCGGTTCAAAATAGCACTCTTAGTGCTTGAAGATGGAGACCTAAGCTCTCCGAAACATGTGGCGCGAAGTGACTAAACTGACGTGAGTGTAACCGTTATATTTTATAGTGACTTCAGAACTATTACAATTATTTATTCGATCAGGTCACGTGTCCGTCTTACGAATTTTCAATCTGACGAATATATTTAACATTTTTTCCCCATCACAAAAAGTGCACAGCGCCGCTTAAGAAGTTTTCACTTAAAAAAAAATTGAATACCATTATTATTAAATCTAAAATCGAAGCCATGGTTCCTAAGAACAGATGTCGCTATGTCTCATAGTTTCTGACTTCTCCCTACTGACCCATTTCGATTGATCAACCTGTATAATTCTGATATACCGATCCCTTGCGGAATCGGCGATTCCAGAAAATGTTCGAAATTTGAATGTAAATTAAAGTATTGGTACTTATGACAATCTTGTTGGTCATGATATGTAATCTAGTTGGCCACGGAGGTTCGAATCCTGGTCAGGGCATTTATTTGTGTGTTTATCACATATATTTGTTCCTGAGTTATGGATGTTTTCTATGTATTTAAGTAATTATCCATATTTATCTATTATATGTATCGTCGTCTAGTACCCATAACACAAGCCTTATTGAGCTTACCGTGGGCCTAGGTTGATTTGTGTAATATTGTCCTATAATATATTAAAAAAAAAAGTAATATATGTAACTGCATAAAGAATTTAATTAATAATCGTTTTTTATTTGGCTATTAGTAATTAAGATCGTAATTGTGGAAATTAAAATAAATAAGTCAATCTGTTTTAATATTTTCTTTTAACAAAAATCCTGGTCATCGCTAAAAGTAATCATAAAAAAAGTAATCGCTCAGATCCCTCTAAAATAAAATCACGCATAATTAAATACATATATATCCCACCCGTGTTGATAGCGATGTACAAAAATAGTTATGAATTTTAAATAGTACAGTTTAGACATAATATGTTTGCGATTTTTTTCTATCGAGGAAGTATTTAATTCATGGTTTGAATCGCTCTGGTCCCTAAAGAAAGACATCAAGATTATTATCCATATTTTTTGCAAACCATATTATTATTATGGCAAAAGAACTTCAAAATATCTTGTGCCAAAAATATGTAATAGCATTAGCTTAATACGACAAAGTCCTAAATTAAGTAAATCCATGATAAAAACGAGACTAAAAGAGTGTCTTCTCAAATTATCCTGATTTATGTTATGAGCATGCTAGTTAGTATTTATTTTTAAGAAATTTAAATATAAGATGAGTTTAATAGGTTAAATTGTTATAGTATAAAACAGAGCGCCTCTCGCCATCAAACGTAACAGTTTGGCTAGAATGTACATGTACAAAATCTAAGCTGTTATTTGAATATATAAATAAATTAAAATATATATATATATACTAGCTGTGCCCGCGGCTCCGCCCGCGTGTAATTCGGTCTTTGTCAGTAAGCGGCTAAATCACCCCTAATTTCTCTCCCTCCCCCTGGAGGCGGAACTTGAAGGTCTTGAAGTAAAGTTGACAGATGGATACGCTAGAGGACAGTAGTCCAGATAAAATATTTTACAATTACCTCTAAATAAAACTACGCTCCAAAATCAATAGCTTTTTCCGTCCTTATAATTTTTTTTAACATGATTTAAACGACATAGAATAGTACGAGTAGGTGTATATCGGACGATACAGTACCACTTTTGTATTTATACGTCCTTGACTGTACCTATTCATATCATGTCCATGGCAAATATCATCCAAATCGATCCTCCAGTCAAATCAGTCTAAGAATGAAAAGGTAAGAACAGGCGCGGTTGCAGCCTAATATTTGGGGGTGGGGTAACTATGAAATTGGGGGGTCACTAATACAGAAGTGATTTTTTGAGGGGGTCATTAATTATTTTTTCTATTTGACGTGTACGAATTAGGGGGGAGGGTCATGTCCCATGTAACCCCCCCAACCCCATCGGACCGATCGGACCGCGTCTGGGTATGAAATATACACAACTAAAAATCCATACTTCATATCATAACCTAACAACTTATTAACGAATATACTAACAACGAATTTAGGTCTTATATTAGTTAGAAGACTTCGAAGTAAGATTAGAGAAATGGAGAATAGATATCAAAATCGTGAGGCTGAGTATTTACATGCACTGTGCAATGTGTGGCAATTGGTTTATTGTCGTTTAATTTTGTTGTACTATTAAGTCAATAATTCATTTAAATTTGTTGATATCCGTACCCCCACTTCTAAACTTAAAGTTAATTTGGCAAAATCCTTCCTAAGTGGATTATTCATGTCACAACGTATTAATTTCAGCGCCATCTGTTAGTTAAGCAGTGTACTCGTTAGTCTTAGGACATATTACTACAGTACGCGAACAGTTTTGACCTTCGATAACTCAGAAGTGCGATTTTCTTTTATAGTTATATAAAATAATATGATTACTTACAGTAATAAAAAAAATCTAACAGGCTTTGACGTCGCGCTAGGTATTATATAGATATTTGTTTATAACAACAAAAAAAGATTATACAATATATATTTTCCTTTACCATACTATTGCATTCAACTATTTCAACATCATGTGTCATTTTATAACAATTTGGTCAATAGATTATCACAAACAATTTGTCAAAATATAAGTGACCTTGAATTCTAGACGAATTACGAATGGCTACGACGACATATGCTCTTGACAAAACCGTTATCAAATGTGAAGTTATATTGCAATAATTAAAAGTGATAGCCTGGTGGTGAAAAAACAAACTTACATAATCTTTTCTTTGTGTAGCAAACAAATACATGTATTATTCCTAGCGCAATGCTAACAATTGTTGGAAAATATTTTTCATTATTAGTACTTAACGTATTCTAACAGGTCAAAAAATAAAATCGGTTTTGTGATTTATGTAATTTTATAGGTTAAAAAGGCATTCCCGTACTCCACTCTATTGGGAAAAAAAGTTTGCACCTCCTTCCTAAGTAGCGCCATAAGATTCAGGTGCAAAATTAACTCAATCGAGTGTAGTGGCTACCCCCTTTTAGAGGTTGAATTTTTATAGCCTACCTATACCTGGCCGGGGATTTTCTTGTCAATTATAATTAGTAATCCTTAAGGGGTGACTTCTGGGATAACAATGCAAAAAAAAACCGGCCAAGAGCATGTCGGGCCATGTTCAATGTAGGGTTCTGTCATTGCCGCCCTGTTAAAAAAAACATCCGTTCAAAAGGTCGCTTATTAAGGGATATTTGGCGGCGCTTCCGTCATAAAGTAATAATTGCGTGGTGGGTTAATTGTTTGGCGTTGTAATTGTACTATCCGTTCTTTCACTATGCGTTTTTGACTGACAACTCAAATACAGCTTAACCGATTTTATTAAATATAGTTTTTATTGAAAGTTGAAAGGTACAAAGGCTTCACTTGCATTATTTTTTTTTCAAATTTTTTGGACCTACGGTTTTTTGAAGATGAAACTATCTTTTGTCCTTTCTAGACCCATACTATCTCTATACCAAATTTCATCTAAATCAGTTCAGCGGTAAAAAAATCCTCATACCAACTTCCAACCCCTTTTTCACCCCCACAAGGGTTTGAAAACTATCCTTTGACGTTTCTCGGGACTCAAATTATCCCCATACTAATTTCTATCTAAATCGTTTCAGTGGTTAAAAATTCTCCATACAAACTTTCAACCCCCTTTTCACCCCCACCAGGGTTGATTTTCGGGATTAAAACTATCTATTATCCTTTCCCGGGACTCTAACTATCTCTATACAAAATTTCATCCAAATCCGTTCAGCCGTTTTCACGTGATGCGCGGTCAAATAAACAGACAAACAGATAAACAGATAAACAGACAAAAATTCTAAAAATTGTTGGAACGTGTTCTGTTATCGATTCTAAGTATCCCCAGCAAACTTTTTTTCGATTATCTTCCATGTACAGACTTTCGACCCTCTTCAGCTTTATTATACACGGTGCCCGTGAGCATTGCGAGAGATTTTAACCACGCATTTCTGAGGTCAAAAGAATGAAAAAACATTATATGACTTTTGTTGTAAAACGCCAAAAAAAAATTTTTTTTTTTACTTTTTTTTCACTTTTTTTTGAATGCTGTTCTACATAAAAAGTAAATGTCATTAGAAAAAAGTAACGGAAAAAGTAAATTGCTACATTTTTTCTCGTAAAAACTAGTCCATGCAAAGTGTTTCTTAGGTCTTTGATATCAGTCAATAAGAGATGTCTAGACTATGCCCCATACCGGTGAGATCGCCATCAAAAAATCATTTTACACTGAGAATCAATTCAAAATGCAATTTTTTGTAAGTAGTATTTACTCTGAAACTATGGCGAATTTCGAAAAAGTTTAAAGGACATTTTGTTCTCTAAATATGATAATGAATACACTGTTAAAGTCTCTCGCAATGCTCACGGGCACCGTGTATGTATAGATATAATTACCGTGCTACGATATTTTATAAACTGTGTTAGATAAACCTACGGCACCTTATCTTAATCCTTAGATTGGTAATTGTTTCTAGTTAATCTTAAAACGATATCAATATCTTTAAATCCGAACGGACGCGCATGCATCTATACGAGTGTAAACTTATATAGATGTCATATACAAAGGAAAAAGTGACCTAGGCCTCCGGTGCCCAGAGCTGGGATCGAACCAGCGTCTTCTGTATTCGCGGCTGACGCCACCGGTCGAATTTTCCCGTGTATATGCAATCTTTGTAAATGTTAAGGCGCATTTTAGACAATCATCTAAGGTAGAACATTATGACTCCGTAACTTCAATTCGAACTCTTAGGAGTTCATTGAAAGCGAGAGAGATGGCGCTGCCGTCAGTACAACTGAACTGTAGTAGTGTGTCTGCTTAAAATAAACAAATCAATATATTTATTAAAATAATTTGCTTAATTTGCTTCAGTTATACTCGTACGAGTATAATCGAGAAAGGCAGTATAAGAAACCCCTGTATAGGGTATTATTCTTCGAGTGCCTAACTTTTGAATTTAGAGATGTATCCTAACTAAACAAATAACTCCTTCTTCCTCCTAGTGTTTGTCCTGGCTTGGGGTCCGCTTGACAACCTAATCCCATGAATTGGCGTAGGTACTCGTTATTTCGAAAGCGACTGCCATCTGATCTTCCAATCCAGAGGGGAAACTAGGCCTTATCGGGATTAGGTCCGGTTTCCTTACGACGTTTTCCTTTACTGAAAAGCGGCTGGTAAATAACGAAAAACTCAGGAGCCGGCGTTTTAAACCTGAGACGTTCGGATTGAAAGTCTACCAGCTCATACTAAACAAATTTGTGATATTGTCATTATTTAGAATTCATATTCAGATTTTATTTGCTTATCGAATACACATGCAAATATGTAGTGACCACTTAGTAGTTTCTAAAACCATTGTTAACGCTCAGTTTTTGGCATCGCCTGAGTTATGAGTATCCTAACTCTTTGAATAGCGAGCAGTAAGAAGATTAACCAATGGAATATGCATGTAGAAGCAAAATTTTAAGTGCGAAATGCGGCAATTTTTTTATGTCGTGGTATACAAGCAAACAAGCATACGGCCCGCCTAATGGTAAGCAGCTACCGTAGCCTATGGACGCTTGCAAGTCTAGAGGTGTCACATGCGCGTTGCCGACCCTTTACAAAAAGAAGGATTCACTGTGTCGACGGCTAAAGGAACAAGAGGGTCCCTTATAGTCAACACACTGGGTCCTCTTTGAGCTCTTTGGCAACCTTAGTCACCAGCAGGAACACAACACTATGAGTAGGGTCTAGTACTATTTGGCTGTGGTTTTCTGTAAGCTGGAGGTACTTCTCCCGTGTGGTTCTATGACGGGAAACCTCCTCGAGTGCCAGGGCCCTTCTCATTCTTTCTGATCCGGTTGATCCGGGGGAAAGGGAAGGGTTCCTGGACGGTGCATCCTGGGGGCAACGGTAAGCGATCTCTTGGTGGACCCCAAAGATTTCTTACCGGTGCTGCTAATATCCTATGTGAGGATCCAACTCCTGAGTGTTGGCTGGAGGGGGCCTTTGGGCGAGGGACAGGAATTTTTTTTTTTTTTTTATACCACGACGGTGGCAAACAAGCATACGGCCCGCCTGATGGTAAGCAGCTACCGTAACCTATGGACGCCTGCAACTCCAAAGGCGTCACATGCGCGTTGCCGACCCTTTACAAAAAGGAGGATTCACTGTGTTGACGACTAAAGGAACAAGAAGGTCCCTCATCGTCAACACACTGGGTCCTCTTTGAGCTCTTTGGCAACCTTACTCACCAGCAGGAACACAACACTATGAGTAGGGTCTAGTGCTATTTGGCTGTGGTTTTCTGTAAGGTGGAGGTACTTCCCCAGTCGGGCTCTGCTCCAGATTTGAGCGATGGAATGGAATGCCGCTGTCCTGTATAAAACTGCGGCCCCGTAACCTGTCTAGGCAGAGGGCCTATGATGATGGACCGGGGGTCAACACCAAGCCGGTGCTGGGTGTTGGCTGCGAGGATGACCACCTACATAAAAAATCGCGAAGGCAACCTGCTACTACAACAAGGGCGTGCATTTAGTCCCAAACGAAGCGATGGAGTCTATAATATAATCTAAAGTAGTCTCCTGAGCGTAGTGAGGGATTCAAGTGTTTAACGCCCAAGGTGAAAATAGTTTTTCTCCTATGTGACACATACTGCTTTTCATACCACTTTAGATGGAAATAATAGATGATATTGTTTAATCATATTTATATTAACTTTATACGTGTTTAATGTGTTTACTGATTATAATGAATCGATTAAATTAATAAGATTTGATTGTAATGACGGACTAGCTAAAAAAAACGAATGTCGTAAAACAGTAAAGTGCCATTTTGTTCCCTCCTAGCAGGGAAGAAAAAGCCCGTATACGAATAGGTGGTGTGAAAACTCCATTGTTCTAGTTTCCGTTACCCGGCCAGCGGTAAGACATAGCGGGTAAGGGCCACCTTGGCCCCGCGCCAGCATCATCCAGGTCTCGCTTTAAATATTTAATTCACGAGACAACAAGCGTGAAACAACTATTAGAGAGTACTAGAGTACAATTAGTTATTGTCTGTTTTAACTAACTTCAAAATTTCCCTAGTCACTCGCGTGCTGGCTTGTTTAGTGAACGCCAGCTATTTCAGTGTGTACCTACTTGATTTATACTTTATTTATTTATCGTATGGCTACATGTCACTGGATCTAGATAGGCATTTCTTATCTGGGGTAGTAGTAGTGGGAAAGCAGATGATGAAGAAAATCCAGTGAGTGCTGCGATGTCCAGAAGGGACAGTGTAGCTGCCAAGTTTGTTACTCTTTCAGCACCACCTAGGGCCCAGGGATCACGTGTAGGGTTGCCTAAGGTGTTTCCTACGGACGCAGAGTAACACTGATTTATACTTATTATCATAGTTTTCTATTTAAATATTATTGAACGAGCGGAGCGTAAGCGAAGTGAAGTTCTTACAGACAACTTCGGACACAACGGAACTATGAGCTGGCTACCTAGACGTTCCTGCATTTCGATGGCTTTTGATTTTGAATAGTTGTTCCGCGATAACTTTAGTAACGTTTTTCTGATCTTTATGGGTTAGTATAGCAGAGAAAAATATAATTTGGGAGTTCGTATATGAGCAGGATCGATTAAGGGGAGATATAAGATACGATCTTCCTAAGGGTCTTGTTATATTGGTAAACTCGTTTGCAAGTAAATCGCGAGCTCACAGTTCGAGGCGGATTACTAATTATAATTATTTGATTATAAAATACAATTACTCTGCATCAATATGCACGCTTAAGTTATTTGAATGATGGTAATTAAAATAAACTGTTTTCGTTTCGCGCACTGTCAGTAGAAGCGAAATGGGAGGGCGAAACCAGCTGGTAGCCGATGCGAAGGACTTCCGTTTGAATTCCAAGATGACGAAGTCGGCTTGAGGATAGTTTTTTGGTTTTTGTTCATTCAGGGAGTTCAGTAACGATTTGAAAACGAAAATGAAATAGTTTGAAGTCTTGTTGTTGCAAAAAAATACTTTTGGTACACATTTTTTATTATTTTAAACCCGAAAACTAAATTCTTGCAGAGCTTGTTTAGTGAGGACGTTTATTCGTGCAAACTTCTCGCTTGATTTTTTATTATTATTTGTCATGCCCTTCAATATGTTTTATATTATCTAATTTATTTCTAAATTTTCATATTTATTAAATACTTTAATACATTCCCAAAAATATCACCTAAACTTCGTCAATTTTTCTTAAAATTGTTTTAGGTAAACATACTCTTGCTTAATAATATGTATGAAAATTAAAAAAAACTGATCCACTTATACGTTAAACGACTAATTTTCCAACGTATTTATATATTTTACCTACTAGTTTAACATCATTTTAATCAATAAAAATCTTAGTCTTTTTACCTCTCCAAGCAATATCGTGAAACAACTTTTAGATTAAGGTAAAGTATTTATAAATGAAGCATAAAATAATGAAAGTGTTCCACTTATCCAGTTCTTTTTAAGAAACTACCTTTCAGTATATGTATACAAACTAATAGGAGTCTTATTAGTTATTGTAAAATAGTATTGAAAAGTTGAACGAAATCGAAAAAAAACTTTACCTGACTCTTAATATTTATTTATAAATTGTGTAATATTTTTTATATGGGTCATCATCAGCAATACAAAACTGAGAAAGAGCCAATAATAGATGACCACAAATAGCTTAGCTAATGAACAATTAGTTTCAAAACGCGTCTAAGCAATGGACAGAGGTCATTTTACTTAAAAAAATATTGATTGAACCGATGCCAAGTTAAAGCGGCATTATCTTCTCGATTTTGTTGGTGGGAACAAGTGAATATTGGATATATTTCAATAAGGTATTGGATCAATATATATGAGTTGTTTTGCAGTTACGCTGGAGAATTCACTAGTTATTCCCGCTAGGAATCCTAGCTATGTACCTACATACACAACACATTATTTACAAGATGTCTGCCCTAATTAGCTCCTGTTCTGTTATAACGAAGAATAGCAGAGAGAAATAGCTTCATAACCACAATAGACTTAGCCCTATGTTAGATTCCCGCCATCATCCGTCTAGACTGAAGATTAATAACTACAGCAACACGAGATGAGAAAATAGTAAGCAACAAAGAAAATATTCTGGGTAACACTTCTGAGAATTAGCTATGTAAAAGTATTAAAAAAAAGCAAAAATCTATATATCAGCCGCGATAGCTGAAGACGCCAGTTCAAATCTGGCCTCGGACACCGGAGGGTTTGGTCACTTTTCTGAAGTATATGACATCTATTTTCAGCAAAAATCTACTTAAATTACGTGAGTAACCCGTTATAAATATTTTTAATATGTTAGTGTCTCACGAAAGTTTTATAGTTAAAATTATGTAAAAGTGTCGTTAAACTTTAAAATTATCAACTTTCGGAACTTTATACTGACGTGGCTAGCTAAGAGCTATGCTAGCTAACTAGATATGGAATGACACAGTATATGACACAATAGTGAGAGCAATGAAACCTGACTAGTTAATTTGCTTTACATTCCTTATTGATAGATCCGGGCATCTGCCAGCTTTTAATGGGTGAAGGTCAGAGTCACAGACCAACAAAAATTTTCAGGTGGGAAAAAGTAATACCGAAATAGGTAAACACTGCCGAAGTTGTGTCATTTATAGAGGGCAGGGCCTATATTTTAACATTAGAACAAAAAGCAAGTAGTTAGAAACAGTAGGCGACTAACTATAAATTGCATTTTACATCGTTTGGCACTATAGTTTCCCCTAACAGAAACTTCTGGAAATAATATAACTAAGTAATTACATAATTTTTCATATAGGTAATATTTCATGAAACCCAGAACTCTAAAGTGGTTGGCATTCCTTGACCTCCACCACTTTACAGCTGCCAGATATCCAGATCTAGAAATGAGCATAGTATAGCAAACTAACGAGAGGCGTTTCGTCGCTCTCATTATTGTGTCATATCTGACGTGGCTAGCTCTCCATCTATAAAAGTGTCGTTAAACTTTAAAATTATCAACTTTCGGGACTTTATACCTCAACGGATTGTTTTATCGTATTCCGGCTTTGATATTGACGCATTTTACGGTTATATAATTTGAAGAAGCGGTAAATTTCTACGCCATATTTCAGATTCGCTAAGTTTTACAAATGTCGCTTTCTTGAGGAACGAGCCACTTGCGACGGGGAGTGGCGCTTTACATTCTGTGTAGTTCCACTTGAGCTGACACAGAAAATATAACTCAACCCGTTCACGTAGAATATATTTAAACTTTAAACCTTTTAACCCTTTTAGGGCCCGGATTTAGAAAAGAACTTTAGTAGTACTAGTGGTGCTCTACAAAAGGAAATGTCAGGAATAGCTAGAGTTGCCAGGCTAGGCTATATTCAGAGCAATGACGCGTAGTATCCAGATGGCTGGCTTAATAATTTGCATCAAAATAAACCAAAAATATTATGATTAAGCGGTCACTCTAGCATTAGGACAACTAGCCAACTAGTAGTTAAAGCAATGGCACGTAGTTACAGTGTCCAAGAGGCAACCGGATGGCTCGCGGTATTTAGGCTCCCTACGTGTTGTGGAACCATCCTGTACAATCCGAACTGACCCACGTCGGATTTAATTTTTCAACCTCCCCCCTCCCCCCTAAATTTAAAGAAC
The DNA here is from genome assembly GCA_947086415.1 of Pammene aurita. Classification (NCBI taxonomy): domain Eukaryota; kingdom Metazoa; phylum Arthropoda; class Insecta; order Lepidoptera; family Tortricidae; genus Pammene; species Pammene aurita. Next base: position 37,469,963 of record OX352295.1, read on the forward strand.
GAGCATGCAAATTGCCATTCACACCGGCTGGTCGGTTATCAATCCGACAGAGTTGGAAGCCGGAAAAAAATAAGGGGGGAAGGTGAAAAACAAAGTCGAATGCGGGTCAGTTCGGGTTGCACAGGCTGGTTCCACATCGCGCCATTGCATTAACTACTAGTTGGCTAGGTGACCGCTTAATCATATTTTATTGGTTTATTTTGATGAAAATTATTAATTCTCGAGTAGTCCATAACAAATACCTACAAATACAAAAGAAAATCATCGGTCCACCATTGTTTACATGCAAGTATTTTACCTATGCTCCTTCGAGTAAGGTAAGGAAAGGAGGAGCCAGTCAATTTTGAGCCTTATGTCTTCGAACTTCGAACGCCCGTAAAATTAGGGGTATTGAATGAAATCTAAAACCATATTTAGGTGGCACAGTGTAGGGTGTGTTGCACACTGCCGGGTTTTTAATTTATTGTTTATTTGCACATCGCGATTTGATTTTTACAATAGGAATAACGATTTTTTTTATGTATGGTATCAATCGATTCATTTCTTGTGAGGATCAAAAGTCTATATGGGGCCGGGCCAATTGCGCTAAAGTAAGAGTCAAAGTCGCAGTTGTTTCTCAAAACGTTCCTAATTCACGAAGTCATGGTTCCATACTCGCCCTCTTTAATGTGTGGAAGAAATGTTATCTTTGAACACGCTTTAAACCATTTCTATCTTTGAGAATTCAACCAACCGGAGTCGCCATTGACAGGCGTTCCCCTCTGCCGGAAACATATGACCAGTAGTCATACACATGTATGGACACGTTTATCTGACGTAGCTATTTGTACGTTACGTACGAGTAGCCACACTATTGGCGTTTCTCTTCCCCGTAAAAATCGGCAGACTTTTTTTGTATCGGAAATGACAGACATGGCTACTCCATCCGAGTTGAATTCTCTAAGATTTCTAGAGATTTTTTTATTTATAACTTTATTACGATATATTGCACATCTTGCATCCATTTAACTAAATTGCATGACAAAATTCAACACGTGTTATCCCTATTCCTATTTCTTTTGATATATGATAGACCTATTGTAACAAAGTTTCACTAACATATCCTTTATCGGCCAAGGGCAAAGTTGTCCTTTATAATAACCGCGAGGGCGTGCCTAAATGTCCATATATTAGTTTCGAAGCGAAAAGTTACTTTCTTCTTTCATGTATTGGGCCACAGACTACACAAGGATCGCTTTTTGAAACGTTTACAGTTGGGGCCATCGGATTTTAGGACCGTGCGCGTTGGAGGAGCTGCCATCTTATGGTCTTAAATTTATATGATTCGAAATTTGGATTTGTTAAGTAATTGATTTAGAAATGTACCTCTATAACGGGCCTCCGTAGGTGGCGTTAGCGGTTTACCATCAGATGGGTCTTATGCTTGTTTGCCACCGACATGATATATAAAAAAAGTTATATTTGATTGGATTTGGTTCTTTAATGTGATTTAATAATTTAATTTTAATCTGTACATTTTTGTTTTGTTATTTTAAATTGTAAGTACTGATATGACATGCTGTCTGAAATAAAAAAAATCATTTCATTTTAAATTTTCAAGACCATTTTGAGGTCAAGGTTTATCGATCAGTAATATTAGACTAATATTATATTTCGCCAAATTAATCAGTTGATTTCTTAGAGAATTCAACCCGGATGGAGTAGCCATGTCTGACATTTCCGATACAAAAAAAGTCTGCCGATTTTTGCGGGGGAGGGGAACGCCAAATGTATGGCTATTCATACGTAACGTACAAATAGCTACGTCAGATAAACTTCAGTCCATTGATGTGTATGACCACTGGTCATATGTTTTCGACATAGGGGAATACCTGTCAATGGCGACTCCGGTTGGTTGAATTCTCAAGGTTGATTCGGATATAAAATTTTAGCAATAGGTACCATAAATTACCACCTTTGACACAACTCATTGGTTGAATAGGTAAAACTTTAATGTCATACGCCACAGTGTTTTATGGAAGCCAAAAAAGTGACATCCCCATTTTATTACAAATTACTGTAGATTAGAGCATTACAAATGCGAGACTAAAACTCCCGCGTTTCTAATATGTGTAGTTTTTGAGAAATAAAATTTTGAAAATCTTGTTTCTAACGCTCGGAAATTACGAAAAATAGAAATAATTTAAAAGATATTGAATGGACTGTTTGTCTCGCCTAGGTGTTCGATAAAACATTCAAAGACATACATTTTAGAGCAATCACCACCTTCCTAGATACATTTGTTACAAAGATATTAATTGTTTTACTAATTTTGGTTTTTATTTTTTTCCTTCCATGTCCCGCCGTAGTAGGTCGCGATGTTGGTATGACAGCTTCATTATTATGTCTTCTATCTACCCTATTTTTTACGAGACCTAATTCCATGGAACATTCAAGTATTCACCTAAACACTTTATATCCGGGTTATCCGGCCTCTAGGGTTTTCGGTATTTTTAATTTTATACGGCGTTATTTCCGGGATATCTATAATTCTTGGTTTCGAGTACATATGGAAGAAAATGTGGTGCCACTGTTTCGAGGACTGGTTTAGTAAGTATCAGTCAAGTGCGCGACGGGTACGCATACGAAGGGTCAAAAAAATTTACAAAGCGTAACATACATTGTACGATGGCACGGGTCCTCAGTGTTCAAGCCTCGGGTTCTAAATATAAAATTACTTTACAAAAAATGTCAATAGATGGCGCTTTGCTTTAAAATGTTATTCCTACATCGCGCTATTAAAAGTTATGCAGTAAATATATATAAGGGTCGGAGAACAATTTGTAATTAATCAAAAATCAAGTGAGTGTTACATTATACAGTGTGTAGTAATAAAGTGATAGTGGTAAGGTCCTTCGAACCGGATAGACGGCTATCGAGTGTGTGCAGGGTCGACGGCAGAGGGCGCCGTCCGGCACAGTGCGGCCTGACGTCATCGCAGTCGACATCAATTGCGGCCTCACGTCTTCGACGTCACCAGCGACGACGACATCGAGTGACGTTATCAGCGACAACGACGTCGAGTGACGTCATCAGCAGCAAGTCTATACGTGTATCGTGGAGAAACGGGGGTGAGGCATCATGGAGCCGTTTCAGACTCATGATGCCACTTTGCCTCAGCAGGGGCTGACCCAACCTGCTGGGGGATGTCCATCCGGGCTCCGACCGGGGGAGTTAATGCTAGGGGGACATGAGGGCGCGAACCCTCATGTTGGTTAACGAGAGGAGTTGTGCTCGAAGCCGCAACCGGCACTCTTCACACTCCGGGAGTGTCCGCAAATACTTTAGGAGGATTGGATAATGCTACTGCTGGAGCATCTAACACAAAAATATTGACCAGATTAGATATTTTCAAGCTTTTATCCGGCAAAAATAAAACACTTTCACTCGCCGAGCGTGTAGAAACTGTGCTTGCCACTGCTACTATAGGGAATGCATGTGAAATATCTCAATCCAGGGAGGAGGTCACAAAGACCCTACCTATAATTTTGTCGAAATGTGAGAAAAAGTACAAAGACTGCAAGAGTAACATGAAACATTTTACAAAAAAACATGCGGAATGGCTGGGTACCACTTTCATTAGTGGTCACTTGGCAATCATCAATGGTCAATTGTCATCACCCAAAAGTTTACTGTTTTCGACTTTGAGTTCACGACAATAAATTCGGTCGCGCAAACGACTTCAAGCGGTACTAGAAAATGAACCACAGACTAAAAAATCAAAGCATTTGTAAATACACTACAAATTGAAGGGGACCCTCTTTCCATGAAAAATTCAAAAGCCATAGAGTCAATCATAAATTTATCTTTAGAATCACAAAATGCCCCAATACAGATAAATAACAAAATTTGTGCTGAAGCTCCCAAACCTTTTAGTGCTGATGAATCACTGGCAATGATAATTGACAAAAAAAATGTCTGTTGACGTTTACAATTTTCTGCACAACGATTTAAAAGAAAGAGGCTATTCTTGTTTCCCACCATATTACAAAGTTATTGAAGCTAAACAAAAATGCTATCCTGAGTCTGTTCAGATTAACGAAAAAGAGGCGTCAGTTCCGATACAATTTCTTCTTCAACACACCTTTGAACGCATTCTTCACAGTCAAGAAGAAGTTTTCAAGCAATATTGCGAAAAAAATAGTTTGAGTAATTTGGAATGTGTTTTTGTGGGGTCATGGGGGTTTGATGGCAGTTCTGGCCAAGCTCTTTACAAACAAAATTTTGACGGAATGAAAGATGAAAGCAGCCTTTTTGCTACAACATTTATACCATTGCAGATTTTAGTTAAGTCAGCTCCACAGTCATATCGAAGCTGTAGGCCAATTCGGACCGTGTATGCAAAAGAAAATAAGGAATTAATATTATTAGAGAAACAGAGGGTACAAGACGAGATACACAACCTCACTCCGCTTGAAGGCCAACTAGCAACAGGACAAATCATCACAGCTACCTGTAATTTGTATTTAGCGGCTATCGATGGTAAAGTTTTAAATATCCTACTAAACACACCGTCGCAGATGCGTTGTCCTTACTGTAGCCTCTTAGCAAAACAGTTTAATGACTTGAAAACAGTGTTTTTAAAGCCCGTAGATGTTCAGTTGTTCAAACACGGCATTAGCCCCCTACATGCTTGGATAAGAGTTTTAGAATTCCTGCTCAAACTGGGCTATAAAAAAGAGGTAAAACGCTGGGACATCTCAAAAAAGTCCTACGAAGGTCATCTTGTTCAAGAGCGCAAAAAACGAATTCAAATTGAAATCCGACAAAAAATTGGAGTTTTAGTCGATGTCGTACGCCCAAATAGTGGCACTACTAATGACGGCAATACCGCTAGAACAGTTTTGTCTGACACACATCGTGAAAATTTTGCAAACATCCTTGGCATAGAGAAGTGGCTTCTGGACGATCTCCACACAATTTTAGTTGTGTTATCGAGTGGTCTTCCAATAGACTCGGAGAAGTTTGGCAATTTTTTGCAAAGAACTAGCCAAAAAATATGTTAAAAGTTACGAATGGTGTCCTATGACAGTGACTATACATAAACTTTTGGTCCATGGAGCTGCGATAATACGAAACTCGTCTGTTCCAGTTGGAATGCTCTCCGAGCAAGCATCAGAATCTCGTAATAAATATTGGCGTCACGATAGAGAACACCATACCCGCAAATCAGATCGAACGAAAACCATGTCTGATTTGTTTCATAGAGCGTTAGTCTCATCAGACCCAATAATTTCGGAACAACGGATGTCGCAACGACAAAAAAATATTAAAAAACGTCCCCTACCATCTGCCGCAATAGCATTATTGAAAGCATCACAGGATGCTTTTATATCGCCATCGGATGAAAACATAACACCATCATGAGAGTTATGTCCAGACGACAGCTATTATGAGGTGCAAGATGGGGAAGAGAGCCTGGAAGTAGAAGAAGACATAATATGACTTGTCATACTTCTTTTGTTGACTTGTCTTGTCATACGCCCTTGAGCGTAAGAGCATATACACCGTGTTTTTTTTCCGTTAATCAGGGTGATTTTATTTAGTTACTATAAATGATTTTATTTTCAATATGGATTTTTAAATAACTATTTACAAATATATACGTTTTCAAAATTTTTTGTTGTTGATAATTTTGTAGTACTTCATGATTTAGAAAAAATATTTGGTAAATTTGCGCTGCATAATAGACATTTTTAGCCGTTTCTTCAAAAAAAATCACATAATTGTAGTATAACCGGTTTTAACCGGTTATTTTTCGACCATAACCGATCGAATACCCGGCTTTGAATATGTATCGGTTATTGCATTCTCTATATACTGTGTTTATTTTATGTCCAGATAAATCCGGATATAGGTAATGGCAGCCCTGACTGAAAATTTTAATCGATTGTAGATTCAATCTTCCATGGAATTAGATCTTGTAAAAAATAGGGTAGATAGAAGACATAATAATGAAGCTGTCTTACAAATATCGCGATCTACTACGGTGGAATATGGAAGAAAAAAAATAAAAACAAAATCATTAAAATAATTAATATCATTGTAACAAATGCACCTAGAAATGTTGTAATTACCTCTAAATGTACTTTTTTGATAGGTTTATCCAACACTTTAGTCATCAGAAAAGTTTGTTACTTAATTTGCAAAACATAATTATTTTTCGAAATATCCGGGTGTCAGAATCAAGATTTTCAAAAATTTATTTCTCAAAAACTACAACTATTAGAAACGCGGGAGTTTTAGTCTCGCATTTGTAATGCTCTAAACTACAGTAATTTGTAATAAAATGGGGATGTCACTCTTTTGGCTTCCATAAAACACTGTGATACGCTTGGTAAGTTGTCAAAAACGCAAACAGAAAAATTGACAAATAGAAAGAAAAATGCCGCTACGGATAAATAAGACTACTAATAATGTAAATAATAATTGCTAATGGAACTGACGCTATTTCTAACTAATAAGTAATAACTTGAACAAGAGGATTGGTGGCGCTAGTGTCACGGTAAACATTAGGCTCTACAATAAAATGTTATTAAAAATAGTAAAAGCAAACTTTTAAGTGCACAAATATTAAATTCAAGTGGATAATAGTATAAATATAAGTAACTAATGTTATCTTGCTATTTTATTAAAAACAATTCTAGACAACATCAACAGACAAAATACTCAAAATATTGTATTGACAGTGTTTAAAACTTAGTGAAACATAATTATAATACGTGTTACTGTGTATATTCTATGGTGACTCCAATATTCAAAAATTTCAAGAGCATTAAAGCATTATTCAGTAAATTAACTTTAAAATTTTCTGTTGGACAATTCATATTTAAACCAAAACGCAAAACGTAAACAAAGAATATCATCCAATCAATGCACAGCAGACACAGCCAATCAGCAAAAACTACCACAGATAAGATACTATTTGCTCGTTGAAGGAATACTCCGGGAAAGTCAGCAACGCCATCTATATTCGAATAGCTTAACTAGCACTCACTAAACGACCTAGAGAAACAACTAGATGGCGCTAGTTTTCTACTACTCGCCGGCAGAGGGCACTAGCGTCTAATAATATACGTGGACTTGCATAATACTAACATAGGAAAATGGGCTATCCAGCGAAATGTGGTGAATGTGACACACGTATTTCGAGCAGACATTCACTCGACTGCTCCATATGCGACATCAGGTACTGTATAGATTGCTTGGAGCGTGCAGGAGTAAGCGGTAAGAGGTACACTTTAATGACCGTGGAAAATAAGAAAAATTGGAAGTGTCGAAGGGGCTGTAGTAAACTTAAACCCAATAAACAACCTACCACTCCTTTGCCAAAACCTACCACATCGAAATTACCACGGTTCGTATATTCAACCTCAAATACCACTTCAACATGTAAGAAAAAACAGGAGCCTCATTTTGAAGACTCGATCCTAACTAATTCACGATCAACAGTACGACGCTCGGCGGTCATGGAGACACAATGTCCTCGCTATCTGACATAACCATTACACCAAATAAGCCTGCGTCGAGTACAATAATTGACATGGATAGTTCGCCTAAAGAACCAGCCACAACAAATAGATCTGCTTCTTTACCAAACAACCCGTGTTATAAAACTTTGACCACATCTTGCGCTTCAGAACTAAATACATCAAAGAGCCCTGTTACTATAGAAGCCCTTAGCAAATTACTTGATGAAAAATTAGAATTTAATAACCTGACTATTATTGCTCGGTTCAAATCTATTGTACAGTCACGGTCATTAATCGATGAGCCACTTGCCGCTGTACGTATTTTAGCCGTGTAATACATATTTCATCCTCACCATGGCGACGTTTTAACGTATCCATAGTAACTCTAGAGATTGATACCAACATATAGAACAAAATAATGACATCCGTCACATTGTCACATACATAACTGTTGCAAATATTTGAATATGCATGGTAATCCCGCCATTTTGAAACGAAGTTATTTTAAATATTTTTATGTTTTGCTATATATGTCAGCTATTGTCAGTGTAATTTTTATATACTACTTAAAAGTAAATAGGGGCCACTAAGTATTTTGATCTTTACGTAAAACATATTTTTTTACAGTATTATATTTCTTTCTAGTTATTAGACAGCATGAAAGAGATTGGATACTGACGGATATGAGGCATCATTAATCAGCCACTTATCACTTATCAATTAGTTGATGGCCCAGAATTATCAATTAAACAGAAATATATAGACTTTGTTTTGAGTAGTATACATCGTCTAATAAAAAGTCAACCTTTAGCAAAAACATATTTACTTTTACATTTAATATTTAGAATAAGCTCCATGGCTGTCCGATACAGCTTGTAGTCGTGTTCGCATAGAGGCGACTAATTTTGTTCCAATATCAGTTCCTCGCATACTTTCCCAGATGTCTTGGCAATGTTGAGCCAAAACATCAGCCCTGCGTTCGTTACGGTGATCCCATCGCTGCACCATTAAACCCCATAGATTTTCTATGGGATTCAGGTCCGGAGATTTAGATGGCCACGGAATTACCGTAATGGCTGGGTGTGCATCGAACCAGGCGTTAACGACTCTTGCACGGTGTATCGAGCAGTTATCATGCACGAAATTGATGTTGGGCATATCGTGCTGTGGATAGACCGTTCTTACGGATGGGAGCATGACTTCTTCCAAAATGCTAATATAGTCCAGGGCATTTGCACGCGGTGGCATTTGGACGAGTTCGCCAACACCTTCGGAGCTCATCCAACCCCACATATTAACAACTATTCTGCCCGATTCCCTATTTGGTATGACATGATCTATGTCATACCGTGTTGCGTTATACCGCCACATTTGTAGGCGACCGTGTTCGCTTGATTGAAATGTTTTCTCGTCAGTGAAAATTGTTGAAGTCCAATCAAAATCTACGAATCGGTTGGCGAAATTTTCGCGGGCGATTTTATGATTTTCCGTCAAATCAACCTTATAAGCCGGAACTCTGTGATGCAAATTCATTGAATGCAGATGCCTTCGGATAGTTCTGGGATCCACATCAAACCGTTCTGCATATAGTTTAGTGGGTGTGAATCCATTTAGTTCGTAACCTTGGAGCATTTCTGTTCGCTGCATTTGGCTTAAAGCAGCAGGACGATGATTGTTTTGGCGACGATCGGCAATAATCCCTTCCTCAGCATATCGTCCCACCCATAACGCAACGGTGTTTCGCTAAAAATACAAACTTGAAGTTAGTGATTTTTTTACTTTATTTTAATTCTGGAGACATATCAGACAGAGCAAACTTACCGACAAGAGCAGATCCCTCGAAATTGCACGAATACTAAGACCCTGCTGGTGCATTGTCACAATTCTATGACGAATCTCATCGTTAATAGTGGGTGGCATTTTCGCTTAAATTGAATTGACTACGGTTATTATTACCAATTTTTTAATTATTTCTTGACACCTGACTTTTCAGTTGTCAATATTTTCTAAAATAATATGCGTTATTGCAACTACGAGTTTTATATCAAAAAAGGTCTGATATAATTATCTTATGAATCATCATAGGTTGGATTTAGATTTGCCCCGGACATTTCGCTACCGCAATGTTTTAGCACAGATTCGCTGCATTCGTGCGAACGGCGTAATTTATGCAAAATTCAATCGATTCATTATTGATATGATAACTTCATTAGCTAACCTTTAACCTCTATGGTTAAGACATATTTCCTAGTAGTAGTAAGTTGTTAATCTTTTTGATTCTGACCTCTTTTGAATTAAAACGCAATGTCAGTTGAATGTTATGTCAAAGACGACAATTATAAATTATGCATTTAGTGAATCGTAGCTAAAATAATATTAAAGTGTTTACACGATAATGCCAATCACAATTTCCGATTAATTCTCCGAAGAATCGTGTCAATGTGTCATCAGGGTCTTGAGTATTCGGCCAGCCTCAAGAGAATCCTCGAGACGGAAAGCTTATTCCATAATGTTGTTAAAACATTTAAATTGTCTACTTATTGCATAGAACCATAAGCTTGAAAGATTTAAAAAACACGTTGCGTTTTGGGTAAGACGATACCTATGCCGAAAAAGTTAAACTATCATCGTCAGAACAACCAGCGCCCCGATGCATTTAGCGAAGAGGAATGCTCCGGACCACGAAGTTGACAGATTTAGACCTACGAAGTTCGCAGCTCTATGGAACGATTTGATAATTAATAATGAATACATTTAATAAATTCAAACTTTAAATATTGTTATTATTTATTAATATGATCTATTCGATAGTTAATAGCTACAACTTAGCTACTTTCATACCAAAACAGGCATTCAAATTCTTAGTTAATTTTTCTAATGATGGCCGCCGTCAAATTGTTAGTTATCAATTATGATAACCTGATTTCATCCGAATACTAATTCGGATAAAATCGGGCTTTTCGTTTCTCCTGTGTCGAAATGCCAATGCCAATCATAATGTCTCCGTTACTATCGCTAGGTACGCTGTAACAATTGTTACTAAGTTACGGTTGCTAAATCTGCAATTGGTTAACTTTTCGAAGTGACAAGTGACTGTCAATCTGGTAGCTCTGAAGTTAGCCAACCTTAACATTCGGACCTTAGTGACGGTTGATAAACACACAATGATAAAGATAAAAATATAATTGTGCTCTTTTATTATACGAAGACTTGTTAGGAATTAATACGAGTAAAAACCCGATTTGTATTACACGGCTAAAATACGTACAGCGGCAAGTGGCTCATCGATTAATGACCGTGACTGTACAAGATGAAATCCACGCCGCGATCTCTTCATTGAAGTCAGAAATGATCACGAAAACAGATGACCTCTCTACTAAACACTCACTCATTGACGACAGTATAAGTGTTCTTAGCAGAAAAATACAAAAGTTGGAAAATGAAAACACTGAGTTACAGAAAGACATAAGGCGCATAAAAGAAAACACGTTAAAAATGGACTCAAGTACACAAAATAAAATGTTGGTACTTCCCGGCTTAGACGAATCTTATGGAGAAACTGCGGAAGATGTTTACAGAAAACTGATAAATATTTTCCGAGATCTGATGAATATAAACATAGAAAGTTACATCGAAGAAACACGTCGTATAGAAAAGAAAAACCATAGGAGACCATTAGCAATCGAACTTATAAGTAAAAACATAACGAGACAAATACTACAGCATAAACACCTATTAAGAAATACTGGATTTTCTATCACAGAATATTTAGACGAACACTCGCTAAATACTAGAAGACAGTTAAGAAAAAAGTTACAGGACGCTCGAAGAAACGGACATCACGCAGTAATAATTAACAACCAATTAATTATAAACGGTATAGTTTCTAATCACGACACACAACATGTTACCCTTCAAGAACAAGGTCATTATTGGACAGCGAAACCGGCAGAAATGCCTAAAACTCCTATAACGCCGACACAGAAATTAGAGGTAATTGCTGAGGAACAAACCATCATTCCTAGAAATTATTCCTTTCGAAACTCCTTCAGGAATTGACTTTCAAATATTTATTCAGAATGTTCAAAGCCTTAAAAATAAAACGCATATACCAGAAAGTCTCTTAGGCGAAAACAGCATCATACCGTTTGTCTCACTGAAACATGGATCAAAAATGACCATATAGACCTAATTAACATAACCGGATACCACGTAGCCGCTAGTTTTGGCCGCATCGAACACAAAGGTGGTGGTACATCGATTCTACTTAGAGAAGGTATTCAGTACAAGGAGAGACCTGATATATCTGAATTATCAATTGAATGTGTCATCGAGTATTGTGGCGTAGAAATTAAGCCTGAAATATTATTAGTGTCAGTTTATAGACCAGACCGTTGCATAGAGACATTTTTTGAAGTACTAAACAAACTAGTATGCAAATTGAAAGTAAAAAGCCACAAGCATATTGTTATAACAGGCGATTTCAATCTAAATAAATTCCAAAATTCCACGCACTACCAAAGGCTTATTAGCACTATGCTTGAGCTTAATCTCCGCCAAGTTGTAGACGTACCAACCAGAGAGACTAATTTTTCAGCAACCTGTATTGATTTAATATTTACCAATTATAGGAACTATGAAGTAAATGTAGAAGAACAGGGCTTCTCCGATCATAAGTCTCTAATTTATAGCTTTAAACAAAATGTTACCCTGTTAAATAACATGTTTACCCTTAAAAGGAACTTTAATAATACCAATATGCATAGATTCAAAGTAGCCCTTACAGATATTAAGTGGAATAAGACTTTAGTTAAACATAACAACACCAACATAAATTATAACATATTCCATCATAATATAATTAGTTTACTGGATAAATTTATCCCGCAAAAAACCTTAAAGCTAAAGAATAATAATAGTAAGACTTGGGTAACAAAAGGCTTAAAAAAATCGTGCCTCCACAAAAGGATGTTAAGAACGCTGGTCAACCATAGTAATAACAAAATCTTGAAGAAGTACTATAAATCATATAATAAGATTCTACAAAAATGCGTAAAACAATCTAAGAGACATAGCTACATACACGACATGAATAAATCTAACAACAAATCTAAGACCACGTGGCGAATAATAAACAAAATAACCGGAAAAAATAAGCGTAAACAACACAAAAATTAAAACTAAAACTCAAAAATAGTACAGTTAAAAATCCCGAAACCATTGCAAACCAATTCAACGAATACTTTATCTCCGTGGGCCAAAACGAAGGTACAAATGTGCCCCGCGGTCTCCCATGTCCCCCCGCTCCCTCTGTCAACTCAATGTTCCTTCAGTCTGTCACTGAACAAGAGGTACATACAATTATACAGAATCTCCCTAACAAATACACCTGCGGTTTTGATTCCACCCTCCGATTCTAATTAAAATGTGTAATGATGAGTTGACCCCACCGATTGTTTTACTGATTAACCAGTCTTTTCAAGAATGTTGTTTTCCCGACAAACTAAAAATAGCGTCTATCAGACCAATTTTAAAAAAGGGCGGAAAACAACACAACCTTAGTGACTATAGACCAATTGCTCTCTTACCCACTTTCTCAAAAATATTTGAAAGATGTATGGCTGACCGAATATATAAATTTCTAGAAAAGTATAAACTGCTAGATGAAAATCAATTTGCCTTCCGCCAAAAACGTTCAACCACCCTAGCAGTCTACTCATTTATCCAAGGAATACTAGAACAACTCAGAATTAAAAACTATGCCATTGGTCTCTTTTTAGACATGTCCAAATCCTACGATAGAGTGTCCCATCCTATACTCCTATCCAAACTCTATGAAATCGGAATTCGTGGCAATGCATATAATTGGCTTAAATCATACCTTTACAATAGACAACAATACGTACAAATAGAGCACTACGATAAAGATCTTGAGAAACAACTAAAATTGCAATCTAAATGGCAAATCACCAACAGCTCGATCCCTCAAGGCAGTGTATTGGGATGTTTGCTGTTTCTGATTTACATAAATGATCTCCCCAAAATAACCAGCCATAAGTGCATTTTGTTTGCTGACGATATTTCCCTCTTGTTTAAACATAGAAACAACTCCGACAACTACTCTCACATTAAAGCAGAATTCGACAATATTTCTAACTGGTTACAGGAACATAACTTAGTAATAAATACAGCCAAAACTAAGATAATGCAATTTAGACCCTATCAAAAAAAACCTTTAGATTTAACACCTTTATTATTAGACCTGAATATAACAGAAGAGTCAGAAAGCACCCTATTAGGAATAACCATAGACACTCACCTCGACTGGAAGAAACACATATCTAACTTAAAATCCAAACTATCTTCTTTAATTTATGCGCTGGGCATCTTAAAACCGAATACCCATATTGAATGCGCCTTGTCTGCATACCACTCTTATGCCCAAGCTTGGTTACGATACGGTATTCTACTATGGGGCCATAGCAGTGATGCCCATGACCTCCTTTTATCACAAAAAAACTGTGTACGAATATTAGCTAATATACAGATACCAAACAGTAGCAAACCACATTTCAAAAACTATCAAATCTTGACACTCTTTGTCCGGAAAAAACATCCATCTATTCGAATTTTGTAAAAGCGCACGTCGAAATAATCAGCTGATTCTCCCTGAACCTCTCCTAGATATATATAAAAAAAGCCCCTACTATAGAGCAATCCAGGTTTACAATAAGCTGCCAAACAGTATCAGAAACATCGAAAAATTAAACGCATTTACATCAAAATTAAAATCACTTCTAATCGATAAAGTATATTACACAATAGAAGAATTTTTCGAGGACCACTTTATTTAGATAAAAATAGCAACAATTTAACAAATGTATGTAAATATTAAATACAGTTAATAAAACTCATATCTATATCTAAGTTAAGTATTCATCACATTTGGTATATAGATATCAAAACACCGTCGTTTTGTCGCCAAGTCGTTTCATTTCACACATGTTTTCGTCTATTTAATAACATTTTTAATTTGCACTTTAACTAGTACTTTATAAATAATATATTTGTTGTATAAAAATTATATTTACCATGTAGTTAAGTAATATGTACCATGTCTTGTTAGACAAACCTTAGTCTCATGTATAGACGTAGGTTCTGCAGTAGTGCAATACCCTATCAGGGTGCCATGTGAGTCTATGAAAAATTTGTAACAACTGTATGTGTACCATGGTTTTCGCAATAAATGATTCTATTCTATTCTATTCTATTCTATTCTATTCTAAAAACTAATATTTTAAAATATATAAAACCGTAGCTACAGGGCGTTACTTACATAAGATTAAGCGCCCAAATTATGGTTTAGACTTGATGCAATGGACAACAGTCTTGAGTCTTTACAAAATTAACCGATTTTGTCCGCTTTACAAATAGCGTAAACGCACCAGTGCTCAGCCATGCACTAGTGGTCAGCCTTTCTTACATATTTTTGACTGTAATTAGTAAAGTTTTTCTAATTTTCATGTCAAAAATATGCAATATTATAAATTAATGAACTGTTAATTGAAAAATAGCTTAACTCTTTAAAAAAATCTCTAGCATGAACTACAATAATACTATTTCAAAGAAGTGGTGTTTTCTGACATGACGGCTTATGTTAAATGCGCCATTTTTTATGGAGTGTCACATGGTATTTTGGTAAGACGATAGCAGCCGAATTGTGATTTCTTGTTGAAAGAATGTGGATGGCTGCACTTAATTATTACTTAAACTATCTGAAAAACGTAAAAAATATGTATAAATCCATATGAAAGTAACATTTTTAAGGCGGCTGACTATTGGGAACTACTTTATGTACAAAATCCAATAGCCAGCCTCCCCTGGCTGACTATTGTGTTTGAAGCAGTAATTTTAAAAAGGTCGTAAACCCAGAGGTCAACCGGGGGAGGCTGACTATAGGATTTAAGACTTTTTTTTATCATCAAATGAAGTGTAAGTCGTTAAATCAAGCCCCTTTAAATATTTACGTTATTACGACTTTATTTGATTGAAATACATTAAATACCCAGTAGTCAGCCTGCGGCTGACCACTGGACAATAAGATCGCTCAACTCGAACCTACTAATCAGCCGTTAAAATGGGATGGCTGGGCACTGGATTCTTAAAGGCTGTGTATTGGTACACAGAGGGCTAATTACTGGCAAAAATGCCCTTTAATTATATCTAATAAAATAATTTCAAAAGCAAGATTTAATTAAGTTTTATTCTTTACAAACATTAAACTAGATTAAATTATTGAACAATAGAAACATTGATAACTCTTATTGGTCAATAAGTGGGCAAATTATACGATCTTGAACGTAGACATTTCGTTAAAAGGCTGACTACTGGTGCTTTCACCATTTTGTAAAATTCTCACCGTCAAGGAAAGATGCGAAATGACGTGCCAATCTTTATATGGGACGTTGACGAAAAGCATTAGTTTTTTATTCAGTTTGTACTTTTAATTGTAACTATGCAGTTTTATGGTAAAATATTCGAATTGATATCTTATAATGGGCTATTGCTATTAAGTTGCGGGTGGCATTGCAGTAGGTGCTTATTACTTAATTTAGATAATTTCGTATTAAATATTCGTAGTTCAGGAAAATAATCTTTTTAATTTGATACCTTTTCCTTACTTCTTATAGTAGTTATAAGTCCAGTAAATTGGTATGTTAATATTTAATTATTTATCTTTAAAAATGTATTTTCAAACACAATCTTTGTATTGTTCTTGAATAATATGACTATCGTTCAGGATAAATGATTGAAACGGGTGTAAAAAATCTCTCCATTTTTGACACAGATAATAATTTGTGCTATCTTGACCTCGTCCCTGGCTCCATTGACGTCTTTGATTTTGAGTCATCTGTCACGTCTTCAATCATGTTCCTCAGTTTTATTCACCGCCTCCTCGTTTTTGATAGAACCCATTTTTTTCGGTTCCAGTGTATTGTCTATGATTGTATCTTCGTCCTAAAAAAATTCTACATTGTATTTTTTTATGGCCGGGCTTATCCCATGAAAGCAATTGAAATTACTTGGCTTACAGCTAAAGCCAGCAGCTCATACACTTAGCGAGCGAAAAAAGTGTTAACAACACCATGATCCTCGGTATTAAAATGGTTTTTTCTCTAGCGTGAATTGCCTCTAACCTGGCCTGAGAATTTTTCCAGCCAGAAAACCTTTCATAAACGTCGAACTCATGCATATCCCGGTCACTGTCAGACTGCAACTCTTCGTCCGAACTCGGAATGGCGATGCTCCGGGTGTATTTTCCTACTCACATCCTAATAATGCGCTGTCAATTGCTTATTATGAAAAAACTTCTCCGATATTTTCAGACAACTCTTCGGTTCATCGAATACTTCGGCATGATGCGTACCTGCCCGGAGGCGGACGGTGTTTCAAACTCCGACTTCTATGTTTCATGTTATTCAGACTCTTCAAAATACTCTGATTTGTAAAGCAATTTGTATTTTTGATGATTCTCTTCGGAAGTATTGATAATCATTACAATAAGTTTAATAAGTATTTATAGACGTGCCATTGTGTCTCTTTAGGAAGGAAATGACGTAACTAGTTTGGTTGAATGAAAATCCAGAAGTAAATGAATAATTTATAGGCGTAGATATGCCGTCTTTTATTTTATATAACAAAATATTATTAAAATTATAAATTATGTTGCAAAAGCTCAAAAACTTTAAACATACAAACTAAACCACTTAACTAGAAAATTACACACTTGCTTAAAACCGAGGTAAAGAGAACGTCGTCGCCTCAATGGTACCAGCCTGCTCGCTATCCGTCGTCGTGCAAGAACGAGCACATCTCCTCGCCA
Organism: Pammene aurita; assembly: GCA_947086415.1. NCBI lineage: Eukaryota > Metazoa > Arthropoda > Insecta > Lepidoptera > Tortricidae > Pammene > Pammene aurita. The sequence goes on from OX352295.1 coordinate 37,487,357, forward strand.
GCGCGCGTTTCTCCGCTGCGCTAACGCAAGCCTGCCTGCTGTCCATGGTATACCCTCGCCTTTTCTACCAGTGAACACAGTGGCGACGCCTTCAGACACGCGTTCATCTCATTTTATCCCTCTTAATGACGGTTTACTCCTCTCAATGACGGGCAGTGTCTGCCTGAAATCATTAGTAAGCAAAACTATAACACTGGCCATCAGATCTCGGTTACCAGTCTTACCACGGATAATAGATTGTTATTAAATCAAATACAAACATTTAAAACATTGAAAAAAAAAACAAATTTGAAAATTGAATTTGGCATTGAAAATTTCGTCAACTTAGTAACTTGACCCATAGCTTAATTGGTAAAGCGATCGAGCCCCGGCAAGGCGTATCGATGTAGGTTCAAGTCCTGCTCGGTTGATTATTTTTTCAATGTTTGTATTTGATTTAATAACAATCTATTGTATGAGTGGAATGCCCCACTTTAAAAACATGCAAAAATAATTATGTGTTGATAGCAGCGCCCTCTATATTTCCGTTGTGACACTTGCGATAGTGTCGGCGGAAAGGGTATCTAACTCTAGTAGTTAGTACCTAAATGTCGCTTACGGCGGCTGTAAAGCCGAAGTAGACCAAAATAAATGCAAAAAGATAATTGAAGGCATTGCAAATTTCGTCAACTTAGTAACTTGACCCATAGCTTAATTGGTAAAGCGATCGAGCCCCAGCAAGGCGTATCGATGCAGGTTCAAGTCCTGCTGGGTTGATTATTTTTTCAATGGAAGGCAGCATGCGTGTATCACCACAGTAAATCTGCCATTGCACATCGCACGTGTTTCATCATTGTCTCATATCCTTATCATAATAAAATTTAATAAGGTTTTAGACAAAAATGCATTTTCTAAGTTGTACTTAAGACTACAATTCTGAAAACGGGTTTTTTTGGAGTCGGTTTTATTTTTTGTTAAAAAGTTTTTGACAATATTTTCTGCAGTGATCTCTGCGCAAATAATGTCGTCTATATGGCTGCGACGTAATTCACCTGCACGCGTTTCTCACAGCCTGCCCGCCGTTCGTGGTGTACCGCCCTCGCCGCTGGTGTAAAATGTTTTGAGCTTGATGCATTTACAAGCAACTCGTACACTAAATGAGGCACCAGCGCAAACCGTGTTATAAATACCATGATCCTTGTTATTTAAAAGGCTGTTCCTCTAGCTTCAACTGCATATAACCTGGCTTGAGAATTTTTCTAACCTAATGGCCCTTTATAAAGGTTCAACTCAGACCTATCCCTGCCACTCTTCACCTGATTGAATGGAATTCGGATTCTGGTGGCGACGAAATGGCAATGGTCCTAGTGTGGTTTTTCGTTTTCATCCCGACGTTGCGCTATTTGTAACACCGACAAAAACGACATGAGATAAAAATAATTCTAAAAAAGATATTGCTCAATAGACTCACAACAAGAATGTTGAAAAGACACTGTCCCATTGTGTAATGGAGGGCATAGAGCAAATCTTACGGCAGGAGCGGGGAAAAATGGAGAATGATAATTTCACTGATAAATAATATAATTTAATAAAATTTTGAAGTCATTTTATTGAAACTGGTTTTACTACCATTAACAGGGATCAGGCCTTAGATGTTATATACGAATTTGCAGTTTAGCCAAAGTTCATTTCTTAAAGACAACTTCTCTAAATACCTTTAATTTATTAAAGTGTGATTGCAAACGCGGACGCAACTGGAATAAGAGGTCGCGGTTGCATCGATTTTTGGTTGTTTATATTTTTTATATATATTATACACTAGTCTCCAACCGTGACTTCGCCCGCCTCGGAGTCCATAAATCTTATCATTCTTATCAATCCCTTATTAACCGCCTTAGGGATTACAAAATTCTTGCCATAATAGAGCTTCATGACTTCTATAGTATTTCATACAATCGTGATGATACTTAATGAATAGCTTTTCAGTCGAGTACCGAGTTTACGCCAGAAAGTTTGTGGGTGGCGTTAGTAAGGTACGAGATTTAAAAGCTTAATTATGTCACGATTGTATTCAACACTTTTTTTACGACAGCGAAATTTTTTTTTTTTAATACTACGACGGTGGCAAACAAGCATACGGCCTGCCTGATGGTAAGCAGCTACCGTAACCTATGGACGCCTGTAACTCCACAGGAGTCACATGCGCGTTGCCGACCCTTTACAAAAAGGAGGATTCACTGTGTTGACGGCTAAAGGAACAAGAGGGTCCCTCATCGTCAACACACTGGGTCCTCTTTGAGCTCTTTGGCAACCTTACTCACCAGCAGGAACACAACACTATGAGTAGGGTCTGGTGCTATTTGGCTGTGGTTTTCTGTAAGGTGGAGGTACTTCCCCAGTCGGGCTCTGCTCCAGATTTGAGCGAGATGACATTCACTGAACGTGCCCTACCACACTAGGCGAGATGCCATTCGCAGTGCCCATACCTCTCTTTTTGGCATAGTTTAAGGACATACCCAGGTCCGGACGTAGTTTAAGGACATACCCCGGGTCTAAAAATAGCGAAATATCAAAATTATTAAATGGCGGCAGAATGCGAAGTTTTCCTATGCCACCTATAAAAAAAACAACAGTGTTATAATATTTATGGACATCAATGAATACCATAGACAACGTTTATAAAGTATAATGATGTTTTAAATATACCTGTCAATAATTTAACTTAAAGATTATAATGGATTAGAAAAATGTTTAAAATTTTAGGGTTCTACCTTTCACGGCTTAGGCTTTGCGTTGTCTGTCAGTGTCTAGGTAACGGACCGATTTTCATATTTACATGTAACCCTTTTGTGGTAACCACAAGTTGTGTTACATAATCCATTTAGTAGTTGTTGTAGTCTGTGGGGCTGAATAAGGCGATTGCGAGAAAAGTTGGCATTGAAACCGTCGGAGCGGAAACAGAAACTTCAGTTCAGTCTTCTATTTGTAGTTAGGATTGGGTATGTGTCGAATAATAAATAGATTGAGTACTTATATGTTATTATTAAGGGGCTGACAACAGCTAAATTCCCTCCCTATCTTTTTCAGCGCGAGTGAAAGAGAAACACTGTGCTACGATTAGTATGGGAGCTCATTGCAAATTTTGCTAAATGATGAATAAAAAAAAAAACTACGCATTAATTGTGAAATATAAAATAACGAAATTTTTAGTATTAGTGTGGTGCAATATTGTCCTTAGTTACAGACGTATAAGTAAGAAAATAAAGACATACAACTGTTTAAAGCAAGATGTAACTTTGGAATTATTTTCTATCGAGCTGATTTCGTCCAATCGTGTATCGGAATTAACGAAGTTCTTCCAAATATAACGAATGATAACATATTTTTTTACTTTCTCAAAACCAGTGGTTATAGCTAAAAAAACAGAGTAAAGTCAATTTGAAGGTCATCGGGCTCATCGGGTGTTGTCAGCCTCTTACATCGTATAGCCAGAACAACATTAGAGAACAGTAATCGTAGTATTTATTTGTCATATGGCTACATGTTACTGGCATTTCTTCCCTGGGGTAGTAGTAGTGGGAAAGCAGATGATGAATAAAATCCAGTGATTGCTGCGAGGTCCAGTGTAGCTGCCAAGTTTGTAACTCTTTTAGCACCACCCAGGGATCACGTGTAGGGTTGTATAAGGTGTTTCCTACGGACGCAGAGTAACATTGATTGAAAATTGAATAAACGTAGTAAATATTAAGTACTTACGGGTACGGAATGTTCTGATACTAAATTAAAAGTCCCGCCATAATAGGCATGATGAATTTTTTTCATTTATGGTATCAATCGATTGGTTTGTTGTGTGGATCAAATATCTATATGGAGCCAATTAGTAGCCTTTGTAGCAGTAAAATACGGCTTTTCGTGAACAAAAGATTTACTTCGGCATGATTATTCCTTAAATAAATAAATAAATATTATAGGACAATCTTACACAAATCAACCTAGTCCCACAGTAAGCTCAATAAGGCTTGTGTTGTGGGTACTAGGCGACGATATATATAATAGATAGATATAGATAAATACTTAAATACATAGAAAACATCCATAATTCAGGAACAAATATCCGTGATAAACACACAAATAAATGCCCTGACCGGGATTCGAACCCGGGACCTCCTCAACCTCCTGCTTCATAGGCAGGGTCACTACCGACTAGGCTAGGAGGCCGTTAAAAATAATTCCTTAGGACCAAAGGATGGATTTGAGAAGTGGGGCCACTAAGTTTTTTTTCTTACAACATAATTTAGAATACGATACTAATTATGCCATTAAGGCTGCGTTTCCACCAGAGATGAGCGAGGATGCGTTGCGAGGAATGTGTTTGTTAAGAACCAATCAGAGAGCTGCGCTGTGCGAGGATAAACAAATGAAGTGATTCTATACTCGCTCATCTCTGGTGGAAACGCAGCCTAAACGGATCACCACTATTTTTGCTACACCTTGTCTACAGTCAATATAAACTAGTAGTCCGCCTCGAACTCAGAACTCGCGATTTCCTTGCAAACGAGATGACCAATATAACAAGACCCATATAATGATTTTTTGGCGTCTTCTAGCTCCATGACCCCTTGGTCGATCCTGCTCATATACGAACTCTCAAATTATATGTATCTCTGCTACAACCCCAACAAATTTAATGAAGATCAGAAAAGCGTTACTAAAGTTATCGCGGTACAAACTCTCAGAATCAAAAAGCTATCGAAATGCTGAGAGGTCCCACCAGCCAGAAGTTGTTTGTAAGAACTCACTTCGCTCGTTCGATAAATAAACAAATCATTGTCATAACAACTGAAGAACAAATCAAATTATTTTAACTAGTAGTCCGCCTCGAACTCAGAATTCGCGATTTCCTTGCAAACGAGATGACCAATATAACAAGACCCATATGATGATTTTTTCGCGTCTTCTAGCTCCATGACCCCTCTAGGTCGATCCTGCTCATATACGAACCCTCAAATTATATGTATCTCTGCTATAAGCCCAAAAAAATTCACGAAGATCAGAAAAGCGTTACTAAAGTTATCGCGGAACAAACTCTCAAAATCAAAAAGCCATCGAAATGCTGAGACGTCCCACTAGCCAGAAGTTGTTTATAAGAACTCACTTCGCTCGTTCGATAAATATTTTGATTTTAAGTAGACATACTACTATATAAATCATAAACTTATATAGATGTCATATACAAAGGAGAAAGTGACCTAGGCCTCCGGTGCTCAGTGCTGGGATCGAACCAGCGTCTTCTGCATTCGCGGCAGACGCCTTAACCACTTGGCCACCCGGGTCACAGTAGCACCGGTCGAATTTTCCCGTGTATATGCAATCTTTGTTAATGCTAAGGCGCATTTTAGCCAATCATCTAAGGTAGGACATTATGAGTCCGTACCTCCAATCCGAACTCTTAGGAGTTCGTTGAAAGCGAGAGATCATTATCATAATTTGTTTACAAGTCATTTCGATGACAAAAGAGCATATTTTGATAACAAATCCGTACCAAATTACGATTTTCAAATTAGAATATCGGAAACAGTCTCTCGCGCCATTGCAATTGTTTTCGGCTATCTAACGTCTAACATAATTATATATATACAGCTTATTGGCTCAAACGAAATAATTTCACCCTAACAATAATTGTATTATTTTAAGAGCATAATTTAATGAACAATACGCATATTGACAAAGGCTCAGGCTGTTCACAGTTAACGGGAGCAAATTTAAACGATAAATCGGCGGGGCCGGCCCTTCCTCTATTAGATGCGAGGGTGCTAAAATGAAGCTGTTACCTGATACCTATTGGTATTGGTAATTCAATTTAAATTGTCGTGAGTCCTACTCGTATTAAATAATACTAGTCTAATACGCCTCGAATTGAGAACTCGCGATTTACTTGCAAACGAGTTGACCAATATAAGAAAACCCTTCTGAAGATCGTTTCGCGCCTTCTAGCTCCATAACCCCTTGATCAATCCTGCTCATAAACGAACTCTCAATTTGTTATTATCTCTGCTACAACCTCACCAAATTTCATAAAGATCAGAAAATAAATACTAAAGTTATTGCGGAACAACTATTCAAGATCAAAAAGCCATAGAAATGCCGCGACGTCCCAGTAGCCGAAATTGTTTGTAAGAACTTCACTTCCTATTCGATTTCAATATTTTTACGTTTTAAGGAGTGGTCCGGAAAAAAAGTAGCCGTGCCTTTTTTGATTTATCTTTTTATTTTGTGCCGATTTAGAAGCAGTGTTTATATTTAAATAATCTCTAGATACAATCATACAAAACATAAATACAATCATACTTAAATAAAACAGCGTTTGGAAGTTTTCGCCTTTTGTATTCCATCATACACATTTTTTGAACAGCGTCTTCTGACAGGATTTTTGAGGTGTTTCTCAAAAACATGTTTTTTCTTATAATTTGATTTGATGAGCTATTTTATACCTTAATAAATTGTCTTTCTTCAATAGTAAACTTTTTTATGTGGCTTCATTTTATGGTAGTTACAGTAATTTTTAATTAAATGTATTTGCCTTTTTTTATAGAAAATTGTCTCCCATAGAAAAATCTTTGTCAGAGGTTAGATTAGAGAGTCTTCCTGACTATCCTAGTTAAAATACAGTTAATTAATGTAGCTTCTTGGTAAGATGAAATTCTGAAAAGCATAAAACGGGTTGTGAAAATGGAAATACAATTGTGGCGTTGTAGCAGATGTCGATTGAAGATTGTCAAATTATGTTGTTCAAAAAGTTCCAAAGTATGTTGAAATAAAAACGCGAAAACTTATATATGCTCACATATTTTATTATGGTTGTATATTTATTTATTAGTATTGTATCTACGGATTAATAAAATAAATATACTGCTGCAAACTTAGCACTAAATTAAAAAATACACAAGATTGTACACGGCTACTTTATTTCAGGACCACTCCTTACTAAAGTTATTGCGGAACAACTATTCAAAATCAAAAAGCCATAGAAATGCCGCGACGTCCCAGTAGCCGAAATTGTTTGTAAGAACTTCACTTCCTATTCGATTACAATATTTTTACGTTTTAAATAATGCATTTTTGGTCGTTAAACGTGTTGTTGTTATTGTTTTGCGTAAAAAGCGTTGGTAGGACGTTTGATTTCACTCCAAGTACCAATTAGTTTTTCAGAGTTTATGTATGAAATCGATATATTTCAGAGAGGCATTCATAAACGTTTGTGAAATTCAATTAAAGATATACGTCGTAGAGGTCATTAAAGACTTTCAACCTCATTTTTACCCCCTTAGAGTTGAATTTCCAAAAATCCTTTTCAAGAGAGATTTTAAAATCAATCGAGACGAGAGAAAGAAATCGAGGTTGGTATTTTAACAGTTTAGGTTGGGCGTTCTCTGGCAGTCTGTAGATAATGCAATTGTTTTATAAATTTAATAGTATTTTATACAATCGTGACATTATGAAGAGCTTTTCGGTCGAGTACAGTGTTTAGGCCACAAAGCTTGGTGAGATTAAGGTACGAGATGCTTAATTATAATAAAATAATAATAAAAATGCTTTATTGTGCAAAAAAAACTATATAAAATGTAACAGGATTCAAGTTATTACACAACAACTGACGGGCTTAATCGCTAAAAAGCGATCTCTATCAGACAACCTTCAGATTGCGAAATAGCGAACAGATGTCACAAATGGATACAATACTTTTTCTACGAGTGCTCAAAATAGGCAAGCCGATAAGAAATGAGTTCGACGAATGCCTTACAACCTGCTCCCTCTATATAATTTAGTAACTTAAAGCTCCCGGTGGATTATGCTGCCGGTTGGGGAGGACGTTGTCCCTCTCCTCGATCGTGCTATAATATTATATGAACAGCCATTTCAGCATCGTCGACGATGCTAAAATATGCGACCATAAAAGCTCCATCGAAAAGTATGTGCTAGTAGTTCGGCCTACAAAGTCTCAGTTCAAGCATTATTGTCGCTGAGTAAAACAAATATATTTCAGGTCACCCCAGCGTCACTCTAAGAATAGCTAGAAGTTTCTCTTTACAACTGAAATCTGAATACACCAAATAAAAATAAAATACATCGACGGCGCAGCGCCATTTTAAATGCCATATTACCGGCCACCATTTTGTTTAGCGATTGTTTAAAAACGTCGTGGCCACAGGCCGGCCATCCTGATTTATCCGGACCGCCCAGCCGTGACTTATGACGTGTCATTTGTTTTGATCATGTGGGGTGTGATTCGGAAAGTTTAGTTCATTAACTCGTTTTTCGGTTAAATGTATCAGTAACATAATAGATGATTGCAAACTGGTGAAAAATTGCACGAAATTTTGTCACAATTTTAGCCAATCTAGTCCATCTACGTTTGAATGCAGCCAACGATTTGGGTTTTTCCGTTTGTTTTTTACATTCTCGTTTGCATAAAGACCAAAAAGTTTCAATATCACGAGCTTGCTGAACATTTGGGGTGATATTATGTTTTCGTATAAAATCTATCCCCGCGGCCTCTAAGTTGAGTGACTTCCATGGCGTAGTGGCATGTCGCCATATCCGGCCAGAAAATAATTTCTTCCCTATTTTAATATTTATGTATAAAGGGACTCAATCGTTTTATAATACATTCTCTCAGGTAAATACGTGACTTCATAGAGCCGGTACGAATATATGGATCAGACGTATTATCACTTTGGTCTATGGCTTGCCAAATAAAATGAGGTATTTATTGAAAAAATTGGCTTTGGTTTGATATTTTTTAATGATCTACAGCGTTCCAATCGGTTGAATAAGAATGGGAATAAAAACATGGATGCATAGTAGTATTGCTGCACAGCTTTCTAGGAACATCCATGGGGTCCATGGGCACATAGGTCTCGTCATCAATTATGAGAACTTTTTTCTGTGTTTTTTCATACACTTTTCGGCATCTCTTTTAGCTCGCACTTCCTGGCTTTAATATACTTTGGAGCAGATAATTTTACAAACGCTTTAAGCTGTAGGTCACGTGTTTTCATTCGAGATATACTTGACTTCGATATTTTCGATTTATCTGCAGCAACTTTAATAGACATCGAGGGATTCCGTTCGTAAACTTTTTTACTTTATTTGTATTCATAGTTGTCGAAACAGTAAGTTTTCTTCCCGGCATCTTTTTGAAAATATGTCCGTTCGTTTGTTCAAAACGTTTTACACTTCGATACGAAGTAGTATTCCTGACTCCCTCTGGCGAAAAATGCCGTATCGTGTCCATTTTTTCATGATATTGAAAATACTGAAGAACTCTTTCAGAACAAATATTTACTTCATGATCAGATCTCTTCATTATTAAAACTTCAGAAATACAATCGTAGTTCCCGCTTAATTTGACAGATCTGATGCCTACGGCGGCCATGACAGTTATTTTTCTTAATAATATAAGTCTTTTCAACCAGTTCGAAATTTGAAGTTTTGTCTCGTTACTTCTGGGACAGTCTTTACCGATAATTCTTAAACATAACATTTACCGGTTGCCTTCCTCAGCCAAAATCAAATTTCACATTTGATAAAACATTACAATAAGGGACATCGTTCCAAATTGAGAATAGTCGGCAACCCAACTCAAAAAGTATAAAACGTATCAGAATGAAAGATCCGAACGAAAAATCACGTGTTCAATTAGGTAGGTAGTACTTAAGTTTCGATTAACTTTGATTACAAACAATTTTTGATCAAAACGCAAGGATTTGGTGGATGATGGCAACGCAGGCCTGGCCGGTTTTTAAAATTGTGGGAGATCAGCAGTAAAATATATACCTAACAATTATAACGATAAGTATAATGATTCCAAAAGATGAGGACAATTCTGAAAATGAACGATTCCGAAGTTATATTTGAGCGATTTCCGGAACTATCCGAATTCCGAAATTACCCACACATTACGTCTAACTTCCGCAAAAACATATTGAAACTCACAAGCAAAGTGATTCAGAACCCTGCCTCTATTCATTATCATCACAAATGTTTACAATAGTTGGTACACAAAGTTCGGAAGAGCACTTCAGGGGGCTTTCGCAACAATAGGGCGTAATGCTACAAACAGGCCTTGATAAGTTGCGCTATAATTTCTACTCACGACTCACGAGCGAGTACTATTTGCTTTTTTACTCTTTCAACAAAAGTCTTCTACTTTATTGGAATGTGGAAATTGCTAGATTAAAAAAGAACACGGCTTTTAAAAGATGATTTAACTGTTTACAGCAATAAAGCTAAATACGTAGTAATATATACTGCCACTTATCCGAATATATGAGGGATATAATTAATTATTTGAATTAATTATTTTTCTCTTTATTTTACTCATTTCTTAGAGTAGGCTTTTATAATATTATTACAAAAGTAAAATATAAAAATACATCTCGTGGTATGAAGCAGGTAGCTGTAGGGGAGGAGGGGATAACACCGGATAGTTAAGGAAAAAAAAACGTAATTTATTATTACACATATATATATTTTAATAATATGCAACATTAAAATCAACTAATAATAGCCTATCATTAACTTAGAGAGATCAGGTTATTACTTTAGATATTAATAAACATTTTCTTAAATCTAACCAATCCGATTTTAGCCCTTGTATTAGGGTAAAACCGGATACTGTTTAATTTAATTTGTAAAAATAAAACTGTTTAAAGTAAAATTTAATTTTCATAGAGGGGTGAATACAGACACTAATTATTTGCAGTCATGGCACACAAAAAATAATAATTCTGGTTCAGTACACCCTGTGCAGCCTTCGTGGGCCCATTTCAGACAAGCTGTGCATTGGATCCACGCATCTGCAGACGTTGTAGTACTATATTTTTCATTGCAAATGAGACATTCAGCATCTTCCCCGTTTATGTTCTCTTCACGTTTTTGATTGTGTGCACTTTTTTTTGCCAGCTTTTGTTTTTTTCCTATTCCCTTACCCTTGAAAGAAGGTGTTTCTTGTGCTTTAGTTTTATTTTGCAACAATTCGTTTTTGTAAGGAGACACTGTCAATATAGCAGTCTTACCCGATTTCACCCCGTCTGCTTCTACCCAAAGGCATTGATTTTGCAAATGAAAAAATGACGCAATAATTTAACGGTCGAATTGAGAAATAAAATCGTAAATGATTACTCTAATAGTCACTGTATCGACGAAAATTATTTACAGACATGTTCTCAAACCAATAGAGATTTAATATTGATAAAAATAATGTAAAATTACATTACTTATCTTGTTTACTTTTTATTTCAACGACGACGTAACAGGACGCACTTCGCTGGTCGCCATTTGCACGCACACTAAGCGCCCTCTGCCCGTGCTGCCTAATGTGTCTGAGTGTGATGGCGATAGTAGAAATGTGAATAGTAGAAATGCTATCTGCTTTGACCCGCTATCTGATTTCACCCCCCCTGCCCTTGATATGCAGACTTGCATTTAGTTATGTAAATATTAGTTATACAAATTAACTCAGTCAGTACCTATCAAATAAGTTTGTGTAATAGGTAAGTAGGTATAACACAAAATTGTTATTTTTATTTTAGAGCGCACTATTCGCCAACAAACTGTCCTCAGTTTGGCGAAATAACTATGTATACCTACCATTTTATTAAAAAAAAACATCTAAAACACACAAAAACAATAAAAATGTTATTATTATTATATGGAGCCTAATTGTATGCCACTGCTGGGCAAAATTTTTCCACCAATCCCTGTCCTGTGCTGTGTCTGACCACCACTGAAATAATAAAAAAAATAGTTTTTGAAATGCAACCCCAACGGCGATAGAAATGAAATTGAACGTTTTTAATGACCTTTACGTGGACAAAATGGCACCGCGCTAGTTAAAAATAAAAGCAAATAAAACCACATTAAAAACGCAATCGATACGCGTAGTAACGACTCGAATCGTTTGGTCGCAGCGAAACCGCACGGTGACGCATTAAAATCGCATTACCATCGATACTTTATATCGATACTCGCAAATGCACCCGGCACTATGCGACGCGGTGTAGACCAAGAGCTAGACAGACACTGAAAAACTCATTTTGCTTAGTTCGATTTTTCCTTACTCAAATCTGGTAGTATTTCTTTAACTGATATCCCTTGAAACGTATGCTCAGTAGAAGAGCATTTTAGTGTAGTAAACCAAGTCTGGTGCGGAAGGTCTAACGCTGCAAGAGCCTAAGTCATAATGAAAAAAAAATATAACTTTGGCTTTATATGATGCGCAGAAACGCAACTGTATGGTGTATTTCAGCGATCGTTTTCTTACACATTTTTGTCTTTAAGTCTTTACTTTTGTGGTTACTTTTTAGGGTTCCGTAGCCATATGGCAAAAAAAGGAACCCTTATGGATTCGTCATGTCTGTCTGTCTGTCCGTCCGTATGTCACAGGCATTTTACTTTACTTTACTTAGTTTTTAATATTCAATATCCATTTGCCATCGAATATCCGTAAATATATAGTACAATTCGTTATTTATTTGATCAACATTATTAGCTTACAGCGAATTTATACTTATAAATCAATAAACATCAGATAATTCTTTGAATATTTGTCCAAGAACATAAATAAGACATTATTATTAAGATAAATAGTTACAAAAATCAAAGTTTGAAAAGTGTACAGTATATTTAATTTTTAGGTACTCCAAAATCGATTATATTTTTACTTTTTTGCTTTCTAACTCTAAAGTGTGAAGACGGGTACCTGACGAATTTGAAACATGACATACTAATAGTAACTAACGTTACGTAGGTACGTCCGTGAATTTGACCGTAATATTAGTTTTTACATTAAAAGTTTTCAACATCGTGCTAATGTGTGACTGTCTCTGGGACTACGAATAAATATGTCCATTTGGTCCAAATACACTGCTCAATTACAAACCGCTGCTGAATTTCGTTAATTCAGATTTAAAGTGAGTCAATAAAGCTTGGTTAAGTATGATTCGATTTATTATACCAATACAAATACAGGAACAGGCAAAATTTAAACGTAAATTAATAACTCTATTAATATACGGCATTGGCCACAATTTAATTATAATTTAATGAAGCCCACTTAAAATTACATTGTATACTATAATGTGGTAGTATAGTGAGATCATTTTAAATCTGCACGGATATTGAAGCGGCAAAAAGTTCGAGCCACAGTAAATGTCTATTTTCTCACTCAACAACGACGTGGACTTTTAATGCTATTTGTCACACAGATGAAACCTGGGAGGTAACATATGATACTTTTTCGAAACGAGAAGGGGTTTTGGCAATTTCACGACGCAGGTGAAGCCAAGGGTGGACCCAGTAGGTATTATATATACGATTATAACCCATGTTAGCTTTTAGATTTTAAGCTAACCCATGTTAATGACCATTCATTAACATTACAATATCGGACAGTCGGAAAAACAAATAGACATGGTAAATACCCCGTTTTAAACAGTTCCAATAGGTATTAAAATAAAATTTTCGTATCTCAGTAAATCTACCATTTATCTTGCCTACGGCAGGTAAGTGAAATTTTCAACAGTGTATTTCCTTATCAGTTAAGCTTTGGTTTAAGTTAAGCCCCTGTTTGAGCCCCTGCCATTTGTATTTTGCACTGATATACGTGAAAATTAGAAGCCCTGGTGGCCTGGCAGTAAAACATCAGATTTTCAACACGGAGGTCTCGGATTCAAACCCCGGCTCGTAGCACTAAGTTCTTTGAAACTTATGTACGAAATATCATTTGTTACCAGTCGCTTATCGGTGAAAGAAAACATTGTAAGGAAACCGGACCTAATCACAAGGTGTAGTTTCTCCTCTGGGAGGTCAGATGGCAGTCGCATTCGTAAAAACTAGTGCATACGCCAATTCCAGGGATTAGGTTTCCGGGCGGACCCCATCAGGCTCTAAAGCCGTGGCAAAAAGCCGGGACAAACGCTAGGAGATGATAATGCGTGAAAATTAGAACCGGGTAATGGAAATTTTCAAAAATATCGTCAGAGATAGATCTATTTATTAATCAGAGAGGTACACAATTGTTTATACTTCCCGCAAAACTGTTTGCATAGTTTTGACTGAATGAATGGGATAAAAGATTCCCGGTTAGTTACGTTCACGTGTTAGGCTCCTATCTTACCATTTGGTAACTAAGTTTCGTAACCGTCTACAGAAACAGGATTCCCGGTTTGTAACTAGTTACAGTAGTTACGTGTTGGGCCCATATCAAACGGTAACCATCAAATTTAACCAGATACAGAGTGGGAAACAAGATTCCCAGTAGAGTGACCAAAATGTACCTACCAAATTTTAAGACGATTGTCGCCGGAGTGTCCTTGAGCGTTTGGGCGCTCTCTACCCGCGCCACCCGCGTACCCTTCTCATTGAGATCGTGCGTAAATCCGCCGCGATGCATCGCAATAATGTTCAAAGAATATGACTTTACTCAGAGGCGCGCGGGCAGATTTATAATAATCATACCTAATCCTTTTGTGGATGTTTTGTGATTTGAATACTGTGATTAAGTACTACGGTGACATTTTTTAGTAATGCTACTAAATAAGATAAGTATTAAGGATCTCGATTAGTGGATTTTTATGTAAAAAAATGAAAACCTAGATTTTGAATTTGATGTACAGTGAGCGGCAAAATATTTATGAATTTACGAAATATGGTTAAAAATATTCCGCATATCAGAAAAAAATAAAAAAATACTGACTAGTACAGCAAAAAAAACTGAATGCACATCAAAGCGGTGTTTTCATGTGAATTTAGATTTTTTTTTGCTGTGTAAGTGAGCTTAATAGATGGTTATTTTTTTGTTGCGATTTTAAATATTAACCGTAAAAATTCACTTAATTACGATAAATTAACAAAACTAAGCCTGTTGCGAGTTGCGAATAGTAAAAATGCACATGTAAGGAGCGGTATTTGTGCACGAAATCGTCATACAAATGAGAGTTGTAAGCCAATTAAATTTAGATCTTTAAAATATAACACAGCACAAACACTTCTTAGGGATCCATAGCCAAAATGGTAAAAACGGAACCCTTAAAAATTTTTTGAAACGTGTCTGTCTGTCCGTCCGTATGTCACAGCCATTTTTATTATAAAACATATATACTGAAATTTTATCTAGAGGTGTGTTTCATGTGCCGCTACTTAGTTTTCTGGCTAAATTGCTAAAAAAACTTTTAGGTGAACCACTCCATACATACATGATGCCAAACTAAATGTCAAAAATATTTTTTTTGTAAATATGAACGTGTTGTACGATACGGCTTTAAAAATATCTTATATATTATTGACCGTATTTTTAAAACTTTTTTATTAAGTCAATATGTTCAGAAATAATTGCTTCGAAAGTCTAAATATAATAGCCCCCATCTAACTTTTAATCCGTAAGTCTAAAAAATATGAAAAAATACCAAGAAGGCTTAGTACTTAATTTTCTACGAAAATTATTTCACATATTATCGGTTCATCCGTTTTTGAGTTATCTCCAAGAAACTACTTTCTACGGAACCCTACATTATACATGGTCCGATACAAACTTGGCCGGTCTTTTAAAGATATTTGATAGGTAGTATTAACCCTTAGTAGTAATTTATTTATTCACTTGTGTTGATAATTAATATAAAATTTGTATTTATTTGCATTTCACCGACATAGAAAAGTTTTTTTTAGGGTAGTCAACGCGCATGTGAATCTTCTGGGGTTGCAGGCGTCCATAGGCTTTATAACTGCTTTCAATCAGGCGGGTCGTATGCTTGTTTGCCAGCGTCGTGGTATAAAAAAAGCTTTTTTTCCTTTATTCTTACATACATCGAACTCTTAAATAGCAGCAATTTTTTATTAGATTCTCAATCAGGCTTTGCTCAGTGATATTTAGTAGACTGAAATTTGGTATGAGTAATTATGTGTTTTAATTACGCCTACAAAGTGGTAAAACAATGAGTATCTGAAACCCATTGTTGGATAGGTCTTTCAAGAAGAAAATGCCTTAAACAACTTTTGGATAAAACGAATACTCTCGTAAATAATGGCTTCGAAAGTTAAAATGCTCTTTGCTCTTTGATTTTTGAACCGTGGGTCCAAAAAATTGGGAAAAATTCCTGGAAGTCAGGCCATTGAAATACTTATCACGTCTTTTCAATAAAAACTATATGGAATAAAATCGGTTGAGCCGTTTTTGAGTTATGCCTATAGTAAAATAACGTATGTGCCACAAAATTTTTCTTTATAGACTACCTTTTGAATGGATGTATTGTAACAGGCCGCAACTACGGATCCCTACACTGAGCATAGCCCGATATTCTCTTGGCCGGTTTATCTGCAATCCTTTACAGTTTACATCGCAATTTCTAGATTTGATAAATTAGTATAAAGTATAACATTAAAGATTGTGTTTAATCTTAAAATAAAACGCATATTACATTCGTTTAGAACACGGTATTCTTAAATAAATATGTTTAAATAAATTCGGTTCTTTGGAGCTTTTTATTAAATTAATTATTAGTCTAATGTATTGCAGTACTAGCAGATTTCCGCAACTCGACGACTAATGCCTATTTTGCGTGATGCATGCGTCTACTAAAACATAATAATTTTAGTTTAATTACATGACCAAATTTGTTTTCAGAGCAATGTGAGATTCATGATTTTTGTTTTTTCTCCATTTTTATTTCATTTGTTTTTTACTTGTATTATAATCTAAATAAAATACACTTTTTATACGAACTTACATAAACATGCATACGAGTACATTATCTTAAAAGATAAAACGTCTATTCTATACATGATTGATCCCGGAAGACACGTTATATCCGCACCGCATGAACCCTCTGCAGTTATTTAGTCTTTAGGCACAGTAAGTCCGATATTATTGCTCACGGGCCAAGCACAAGTATATGTAGTACAAGGGAAGCACGGAGCGACGAGCGACACAGCCTCCTCGTCTCAAAGCTAGCTCACGACTGCCAGCAACGCCGTTTTCGAGCTAATAACGCACGAAATGTGGAATTATGATCAAGTTGTTTAAGAAAATTTAATCAATTTAAATATCCTACGTTGAGTTTGTAGTGTTCTGTAGTATATATTTTTTAATTCAACAATATTTTAAATCGAATGAGCCGTTCAGTAGATATAAGCAAAATTAACCGTAAACGACATTTCGTTACATTTACATAACGGAGAAACTATACGTTACACGATTTATTCAAACGTTGACAATGTTGTACATAAAATGGTAAATAGCATATATTTTTTTCAAAATTTTAGAATGACCCGTTATTGAGATATATCCCTTAGAAAGTAACAGTTTTCGGCTACAATCAGCGCCTAGCGCCTTAACTACTAGGTTATACAATTGTTTAAGTATTTTTGATCTCATTATGTAAAAGTATACTAAAAGTCTTTAGTAAAAGTCGTTCTCTGTAAATATACGACTCGACTGTTCTATGAGTGCATAGCTGTATTTGCACCTATTATCGTCTGCGCGAGATTACGCGGGATCCCGGGATTTACAAGAATTCCGCGATAGCGCAATTTCCCGTGTTTATTGTCGAGGTGAAATATTACGGCGTTATTGTATTTTGAATTGGATATTAACGGGATTACGGTACGGATTCAACTTAGCTTGTCGGAAGCAGCTAGAAATCAACGATGTTGTTTTTTATCAAAGAGAGGATTGTGATTTTGTGAGGCTTTTTAAAAAACGTCGGCGGAAAACAAGGATATAAGCACAGCGAAAGTCATCTCGTCAATCTGGATTAAAGATTAACTATTTTTATTATTACACATAAGATTACAGCACAGGAACCAAATCGCTTAAGTGGTAATTATTGCCTAATGGTTTTTAACTAAATAACAAATATATAGCCTTAACAAAGGAGCTAGGTGAATCATGAAAGACATCTACGTTGGGATGACGTACATCCAATTCGTTCAAGGGTGAAAGTGCCCGATTGAAAGATAAATAGTAGTTTATGTAACTGTTACGTAATAAGGCCTAATTACGTACAGTTGCATACACTGCTATAAAAAGCTTATCATAGTAAAATCGGTTGTGGTAATGGTAGCCGTTGCCTACCGTTTTCGAACACGTTTTAGAGAACTTTCAATGTGAGTGTAGATAAAGATATTTATTTTTCAATTTAGGCACATTACAATGCACTTATGAACGTCAGAGAAAAAAAAAACGACCACCAGTTCTAACCCTACACCACTGACCCGAGAAGTATTATGACCGGCAAGAAACTCAGCGGGACTTATTTTTTCAAAACAGTAATACATTCGATCTTAAAGATACACAATAATGCGTAGTTCTACTCGTAAATATAAGAATGGCGGGAGCGTTGCTACCCTGGCGTGTACGCACCCCGTCTATGGCGAAGAGTTGGAGCAGAGCCCGACTGGGGAAATACCTCCACCTTGCAGAAAACCACAGCCAAATAGCACTAGACCCTACTTATGGTGTTGTGTACCTGCTGATGAGTAAGGTTGCCAAAGAGCTCAAAGCCAGTATGTTGACGACGAGGTACCCTCTTGTTCCTTTAGCCGTCAACACAGTGAATCCTCCTTTTTATAAAGGGTCGGCAACGCGCTTGTGCCTCCTTTGGAGTTGCAGGCGTCCATAGGCTACGGTAGCTGCTTACCATCAGGAGGGCCGTATGCTTGTTTGCAACCAACGTGGTATAAAAAATATATAGGTGTGTTATGCACTTTAATGACCATAAATAAAGTGTAGTACCATAGCCCACACTGTTATCTGCCCATCGGTGGACCGTATGCCTTTTGTAATAAGGTCCACCGATGTACAGTTAAGAGTGTTGCTGTTGTACCTACTGGTAAATATATCCCAACATCTATGTTCTCTTTTCGTTAAGTACAGCAATGTTCGGTGATTACTAAAATTGTGCGATGTTCGGAACCCTCAGGGCGCGATTCCGACTCGCACATGGCCGGTTTTTTTCTTAACAATAAAGTCGATCGAGATGTCATTTTGAACACCATATTCATGTTTTCTATTTTTACAGGCTAGGTGGAGTTTTAGTGGCCTACAAACATTTTATTATTATTATTATAACGTTGTTAGTAGAATTTAAAAAAAAAGAGGATTTTAATGCTCTCTACCTCCTGACTCTAATTCGTATATTCTCTCGCTCAAAACTCGATTGTCGTATACTTTCTGAAAATGTAATACATACACGATGTCAAACATTCCGAGTCGAATAGGGGAATGTGTAATAAATTAAATTAAGTTTAAATTGGTTCCTGCTTCGAGGCTGCAATAACTTCCATATACGATACGTGCATAAAATTAATTTAGGTCCGCCATATACTGAGAGATTGATTACTGATATAAAATTGTGAAAAATGAGATTCGTACTTAATAGTGATCTAAGACACCATCACAGAATAAATAATAGTATTTCATACAGAATGGCCTCGCTACGCCCCGCCCCGAACGAAATTACCTCGCCCCGCGGCGGCCGATTGATAGGGAACTAGTAGGCAAATCCGCCAGGTTGGCAGCGCATCGATAAAAAGCAAAATGTCGGTGTATTGTCAAACGGCATTTACAACAGCGGAAACAGCGCCCTAAGATGCACGCACACATAGAAGCGTGTACAGATGTGCTGTGCACACGAAGGCGCTCAAACGAGTTTTGTAGTATGACGTGTCCGCCCTGTGACACCATGATAGTTTGAATATGACACGTAGCTAGTAGAGTCGGACCGGACCACAATACTTCTCTTTCCAGACAAACTCTTAAAGAGTTATGAGTAGTGGCGTTGACTTACAGAGTCTTATGATATTACATTGGTATATTAACTAATTGTTACTCACAAAAACAATTAAATAATTGACCCTCATTTGAATTATGAAGGTGTTCAGAAAGAAAGAAAGTTCTTATGTTTTTTTTATAGACTAACATTAGACGAAGAGCATTACTTAAGTTTATGTCAATAGGTATTTCAATCCTTAATAACGTACACGTCCGTGTTTAATGTACTGAAATAAAAATAATAAACTTATCAAATCCGCTTTTACAAAACACCTTCATCTTTAAATATTTCCTTTCCCCAGTGTATAGCAAACTTTAATCTTGATTCACGGTGAAAATTGGGAAATATGAATTGAACTCTTATTTACTTGAGTAATATAAAGTGCCAGTTAAATTAATTCTACAATTTTATTAATTGTAATTTAAATCAGATAAAAGGAGAAATGTTATTGATGACGTTAAAACATAATAATAGTGTGGAGCGACGTGTAGCGTTTTTATAAGTTGAAAGGATGATGATTTTCATTAGGGGTCGCATAAGAGTTTTCCACTTGGTACGATCTTGAGCGACTACTTCCAGCTCTTCCCAGCCAAGACCAATTGAGACAGCTTCCTTCTCAGCTGATCGCCTCCATGTAGTTCGGGGGCGTCCCGACCTTCTACTACCAGTAGATTGCCAGCGGAGACACTGGACAACTGGTTGTCCGGTCTTCGGAGTGCGTGTCCAATCCATCGCCAGCATTTACTCTTCAGTTTTTATAAGTTAAATTAATATTATTTTATTGTCGGTTGCTGGTTTTTAAAATTTGAAAATATAACAGCATATGTTAATATGTTAAGTTAAATCCTACCTAAGAATTGTGTCTGGTGCATCACAAACCTTTTACAGAAAGCCGTGGGCTAAATCTGTTGATAGATTGTAGTGGAAGAAAATAGGGGTATTAATTTAAAAGCACAGCCAAATATCAATAGACCCTACTGCATAGTGTTGTGTTCCTGCCGACGAGTAAGGTGGCCAAAGAGTTCAAATTACATTATCATCATCAATTATTATATTAAGAGCTGGGCTCTTATCGGTGGAGCAGTTTCCATCTATCCTTTGTCTTCTGTCTGTCCTTTGCCTTCTCCTTGATAGCCTGATAAGACACGACGTTTACTTTTCCTTGACTTGATCCATGTATGCTCTTCTTGCCTTCCCTGACATCCTCTTTGCTTCAACTCTCCCTTCTAGGATGTTCTTAATAAATTCTTCATGTCGTAGCAGGTGTCCAAACATCCTTCCTCTTCTATTTGGTATGGTTCTCAATAAATTTCTCTTTTCTTTTATTCTACATTTAAAAAAATTAAGCAAACAAAAAGAAAGAGCTCAAAGAGAATGCAGTCTGTTGACTCCCTTGGACGGATTCCCTTGTCTTTTTAGCCGTCAATGCAGTGAATACTCCTTTATATCTGTGGGATTTCTGAACTTCCAGATAAAAGACCGCTGAACTGTAGCATTCTTTGTGCAGGTACACCATCTTTGCTGTGTTCACTGCCAGTGATTCTCGTAAGTTTCGTAATCTTCATTGCAAAACTTCGTGTATGGATCTGCTCATAACATCTTATTAACTTAAATTATTTTATTATTTTATTTATTGGAAAACCAACAGCACATACAACATGTTGACAACAGATATAGAAATTGGAGGCCAATTATAGGTTCTCACAGATAGAAACCTTATAGAAATTAACTTCACTAAATATTAATATAGTGTACAAATATGCGTAGACTTAGCAAGTACATACATCATTAATAGCAAGAAAAACAAACAATTACAAAAAAAAGTAATGAAGACAACAATCATGAAAAATCATGAAAACCTAATTAGCATGGGAAAGCTCACTCAAAGAATTTACGCGTTAGAGTACTCCGTATAGATTGTGTATTTATATTAAATACATCAATATCGTGCTCTCTTGACAGCCTGTTAATTGAACTACCCGCGCGAATCAGGAAGCTGTTACATCTATAATTTGAGGATGCAAAGGGAACAGAAATAGGGGGATAATACCTTTTAACCCTCATGGGAGTATTGAACTTAATACTACTAAGCAGTTCTGGACAGTCAATGCTGCCATTAGTAATTTTTAAAAAGTATACAATGTCAGCAATTTCCCGACGCTGTGACAAGGGCAACAGATGGTGTTTTTTGCATACGCTAATATAATTTAATGAATTGTATGGGACATGTAATTTAAAACAAAGAAACTTAATAAATTTTCTTTGTATCCGCTCAATCCTATCTATATAGACGTTGTAACAAGGGTTCCAGATCTGGGAGGCGTACTCAAGTTTGCTCCTTACAAATGAACAATATAGGATCTTAAAGGTTTTAGCCTGCGTAAAATCAGAAGAGCTGCGCATTATGAATCCAAGGGACTTTGAGGCACTCGCCACAATGCTATCAACATGAGAGTCAAATATTAATTTAGATTCATGTTTTACGCCAAGATCTCTTAGGAAAGATACTCTTACTAAATATTGATTATTTATAGCATAAATAGAAGTAATCGGTGAACGCTGACGTGTGAAAGTAACTACCTGGCATTTAGAAGGGTTAAGATCAAGCTTATTTTCTCTACAGTATAAGCCTAAACGATCTAGATCAGCTTGAACTAAAGCAACATCATGGTCAGATTTAATCTTTGCAAAAAATTTCATATCATCAGCGAAAGAGAGCAGTCTAGAAAACTTAAAGCATATATAGATATCATCAATGAAGATATTAAAAAGCAGAGGACCGAGAAAAGATCCCTGTGGAACACCGCTTGGAACTTTAACCCAACTGGAAACATAATTATTTGTAACAACAGCTTGTGATCGGTTATCAATATATGATGTGAACCACCTCAACAGGTCACCATTTATCCCTAAGCGTTGGATTTTATAATAAGCAACTTATGGTCAACGCGATCGAAGGCCTTACTGTAGTCCGTGTAAATGACATCTACCTGGTCACCGCTATCCATTGTCTGAGTAATAAAATCATTTAACAACACTAGTGGATTTCCGTTGCATAAAGCCATGTTGAGTATGGTTAAAAGAATGCTTAATAGCATCATATACTTGTACATATACAATTTTTTCGAAAACTTTAGATAAAATACATAGTTTAGACACAGGTCTGTAATTAGTTATTTCTACGCGAGACCCTTTTTTATGAACGGGAGTAATAAACGCACTTTTCCATATATTCGGAACGACACACTCATTAAGAGATCGCTTAAACAATAGTTCAATTGGCTGCAATAGGCCCTTAGCGCAATTCATTAAAAATTGAGCCGGAAGCTCATCGGGGCCCGCTGATTTAGAAGGGTCAAGGCTAAGAAGTAAGCGAAGGATGAAATCCGGATTAATTTCTATTTGGATATTTTGTTTGATGAATTACAGTTACCACTGCGAGAAAAAGCATATGTGCTATTGCTAGGAGCCGAGAACGTTGTAAAAAAGTAGTCAGAAAATGCATTACATATATCTACGCCGTTTGAAATCACTCTATCCCCATATTTTAAAGAACCTGGTATACCATGAGATTTACTACGCGATCTAATATGAGTCCAGAACTGTTTTGGATTCCGGGTAATATTGCCCTCAATACGGTTCATATATGTCAAATAACATTCACGTTCAATTATTTTCACACGGTCTCTTAAAATACAATAAGAAGTATAATCAGACAAATTGCCATAAGTTTTATATTTATTCAAGTACTTATTTTTTTCTTTAATAACCTTTTTGAGAATAGCAGAGAACAAATGTACCCCCAATTGCGAATTTTGAGAGCAAATGTACCCCCAATTGCGAATTTTCGGATGAGAGATTCACACAATTATCATTATCATGTTTCATACAGATACACCATCTTCAGCAGCCCATGGTCGGCAACGCGCATGTGACACCTCTGGAGTTACAGGCGTCCATACGGTACGGTAGCTGCTTACCATCGGGCGGGCCGTATGCATGTTTGCCACCGTCGTGGTATAAAAATTGATACTCGTTTGACCTTTTATTTTGAGCAACTATAGGTTAGTTAGTACATGGAGTCGGATCTCACAAAGTTTTCACGTAATATTAAGGTTAGGTAATTATAGCGCATCCATTTATTGTTCAAGCCAAATCGGATTAACTATACCTAATATAAACGCCTAAGAATCATAACTGTGCAAATCACGCCTAGGCAAAAAGACTGAGGCATTTAATGCGCCCCTGAGTTTTAAAGCAAAGGACTTTTTTCTTAAACCCACGGACTAGATAAATACTAATGGACGCGGTACTGGGCCGGGCGCGCGTTACATGGTTTATGATCAGATGCGCATAAACTTGTCGAAACCTCATGCCGCGCGGTTCAGTCGTCGTTCGACCACGTGTGACGAATTTAGTGCCAAAAAACATGTAAAAATGCCGTGTTGTACAATTTTGTCGTGTCGTATAGGAAGCAACGAATTAAAAGAGGTCCCTGGAGGGGTTACTTTCCACCGGTAAGTATAAAAACCGAGTATTTCACATTTTTTCCAAAAATTGTAGGCTTTTATTACGACATTCACCCATTATCTAATGGTACAACAGTATTCATATCAATTGCTCGCTGGCTATTGCTGGCGGTCGCAGGATTACGCGAGTGACGCGCAATGTATTTGGAAATACGAACGTCGCTCGTCAGTCTCGTCACACGATCGGCAGCCACGTTGCTGGGCAACATGGCTGCCGCCACGAGAGTGCGGCCCGTTATTTGTTATCGATAATTTCGAACACATTGTTTAAGGTGTAACTTTCTGTCCTATAGTAGAAACTAATTTTCTTTCTTTCGAAAACAAAATAACGTGATTGACTGGATTAATTAATCCAATGATCAACTTATTTTATAGGTACGATACCTTTATAATGGTACTTCTAACCATATTAATATTATTAATGCGAAAGTGTCTCTGTCTGTCTGTTACCTTTTCACACTTAAACTGCTGAACCGATTAAGATGAAATTTGGTATGAAGATAGTTTGAGTCACGATTATTTTTAGTATTTTAGCAGACACATAAATTAGATAGATAAGGGTACATCCACAAATTACGTCAAACAAATTTCAATTATTGTTTTAAATTTACTATTTCTTTATTTTCCCATTTTAAATAATATATTAAATGAAATCAAAGCAAGAAAAATTATAATAAGAAGACATAAAGAGTTCCTTTCCTTCAAAAAAAGTGTACACAGTACTGTACTATGTGTATATATGTACACGATATTTGTATTTGTGACGTCACAAGAAATAAAACTCCCCCTTCCCCTTATCAGAACTCGTCACACTTTGTTGATCCCTCCGTCCCCCTTAAAATCTGACGTAATTAATGGATGAACCCTAATTAGGGTAGATTTTTATCCAGCTATTAATAAAAATCGACATTGTTTTATTAATATGAGGTGTGGCGTGGTATTATGGAGTTAATTATCGATAATCGATATCGATAAAATATATATATCGAAGGGCCACATCCCTAATGTAGGCGGAGCCTACGAGCCAATGGTAGTGGTTACGTATTTTCGAGTGTACGCACACATCATCACAGCGAATGAGAGACTGACATTTCTTTGTGTGTATCACCTCGTGCGTACTTTAATGAGAATGTGTGCGTGTAAATGCCGGCTACGCTGGTTTTGGAACAAACTACGGCTGATACCGTCTCCATATACTCCGTGCTTAAACCGAATACAAAAAACAGGTGACGATGGAAAAAGCCCAACTGCCGCAAGCGACGCGTAAATAAAAAATAAACAA
Source organism: Pammene aurita (assembly GCA_947086415.1). Classification (NCBI taxonomy): domain Eukaryota; kingdom Metazoa; phylum Arthropoda; class Insecta; order Lepidoptera; family Tortricidae; genus Pammene; species Pammene aurita. Next base: position 37,512,976 of record OX352295.1, read on the forward strand.
AACACTGAGAGTAAATTGCAATATAAATTAGCTAAAAGAATCTGTAATACGCAAGTCGCAATCACAGAGGACAAGTATGCAGCAGGTCGATAAAGTTTTAAGTGAGTCGGGAACTTTAAATTGTGACAATGCATTAATTAATTAGAAAATCGGACTCAGGATTATGTTTATTTTATTTGTGAAAACGACACTAAAAAAAAAATGATTTATTCGTTAACTTAAAACCTTTACAAAATTCAGGTTGGTGTCTCTTTTTAAGTATGCAAGATACCTGTGTCAAGAGACACCGCTCTTCCTTATTGGTTTGCTTATGCTAATAACAACCATTGGTTAGAATAAACAACAACAAATTATAGTTAAAAACCTTAAAATTAACAACACTAGAACATTAATTTTGAAGTTCAACGATAATTTTAACTGTTTAAAATATCTACGAGTCACAATTTAAAGGCCGCTTACGGAGACACTTAGAACCCTAAAAACTAAGGTACAAAAAAGCGAGTAGAAAACCTACTCCTATCCTTTGGCTCATTCCTAACTAAAGTGTTGTGCAAGGCATTATATCAGGTAAAGATTTTTATTCTTCAATTTAGGCAAATTTCTATGAACGTCAAAAAACTACTACCGGTTCTAACTTTACACCTTTGACCCAAGAAGAATTTTTACTGGCAAGAAGTTGGGCGGAACAGCTTATAGAACAAGAGCCCACGACACTGAACCTAGTTCGATAAGTCTCCTATATGAGATATATATATAATTAGTCACGTCTTTAATGGGGGAACACGAAGTTTAATATACGGTTTCTATTATGATAAGTCTCCTAGATTTCCTTTGTTCCTTGAAGCAGAGGAGGAGTAGGGCTACACGATAATGCGGTGCTGCAAGCCCCCGTGCGTGTCCTTGTCAGTGGCAGCACCATCAAAAGATTGTAGATGTATGCCAAAACAAAGCGCCTAATTAGAAAAGGCGTGACTAATTATATATATCTATCTCATCTAGGAGACTTATCGAACTAGGTTCAGTGTCGTGGGCTCTTATACTATTATAAATCAAATTTCAAAATACATGACAATATGCAGTTACATTAAGAGAGATATCAAACAGATTAAGAAATAGACCATGTATAAAAAAAATACCTAAAATATTATAGAACAAATGATTAATCCAGATAAAGGATTCATTAGTGTATTCAGTAATTAAGAACTTTTTAAAAGTTACACTTAGTAAGACCCCGTAATTAATTAAAAAAAATATTATGGAGTAGCAATGTACTAAGTACAAAAGTGATTGAAGTAAAGTAAGCAACTGTCAATGTTAACGAGCGTTCAACTTGAGTGTGTTGCACTTACATTGCGGGACGAATTATTTTGTGTGGTTAAAATTTTCGTCATTATTGTAAGCAAAATTTGTCTAAATGTACGTCTTATGAACTATGCTAACCACAGATAAAAGGTTCGCCTGTATTGGATTTACACACTGCATACTTATCTAAAATATAATACCAATATCAAAAAAAGTGTAGTGTACCTATTGTATCCGTATTCACTGTGTCTCGGTTCTGGATGCCAAGCGAAAGTAGTCCATTTATCACAATTAGCGCCGCAGAGACTGCAGAAAAACCAAAACATGGGCTACTTTTTATTTTTTGTACTAACACTGTATTTAGCCTTTATTTTACTATTTCGGGTACGAAAAACTGTCATTAGGCAGGTTTCTATTGGTACATAACTTAGGAGATGTATTTTTGCCAATAATTCGTTTTGTTGTCAAATTCCTGGTAACTGTTGTCAGCCTTCGTCATCGATATCATATCAGCTCAAAGTGTATCACTAACGGACGTAGGATTATTGTAGACAATAGATCTGATAGCGTGGTGTATACCAGAGCGACGTGCGATTCGCATTCAAATGTACCGACCGACTGTTACGATTAAGCCTTGTAGCCGCAGAAGAGAAATTGTGACTCTCGTACGAAAAAATTGTGGTAATTTTTATTCAGATACGTCGTATAGTTTCCGAGTAAAATGCCTGTGACATACGGACGGACAGACAGACAGACATGACGAATCCATAAGGGTTCCGTTTATTGCCATTTGGCTACGGAACCCTAAAAAGTAACCACAAAAGTAAAGACTTAAAGACAAAAATGTGTAAGAAAACGATCGCTGAAATACACCATACAGTTGCGTTTCTGCGCATCATATAAAGCCAAAGTAATATTTTTTTTTCATTATGACTTAGGCTCTTGCAGCGTTAGACCTTCCGCACCAGACTTGGTTTACTACACTAAAATGCTCTTCTACTGAGCATACGTTTCAAGGGATATCAGTTAAAGAAATACTACCAGATTTGAGTAACGAAAAATCGAACTAAGCAAAATGAGTTTTTCAGTGTCTGTCTAGCTCTTGGTCTACACCGCGTCGCATAGTGCCGGGTGCATTTGCGAGTATCGATATAAAGTATCGATGGTAATGCGATTTTAATGCGTCACCGTGCGGTTTCGCTGCCACCAAACGATTCGAGTCGTTACTACGCGTATCGATTGCGTTTTAATGTGGTTTTATTTGCTTTTATTTTTAACTAGCGCGGTGCCATTTTGTCCACGTAAAGGTCATTAAAAACGTTCAATTTCATGTCTATCGCCGTTGGGGTTGAATTTCAAAAACTATTTTTATTATTATTTCAGTGGTAGTCAGACACAGCACAGGACAGGGATTGGTGGAAAAATTTTGCCCAGCAGTGGCATACAATTAGGCTCCACATAATAATAATAACATTTTTATTGTTTTTGTGTGTTTTAGATGTTTTTTTTTAATAAAATGGTAGGTATACATAGTTTTTTCGCCAAACTGGTTCTAATTTGTCGTTTCTTCGGCACCTCGGATGTTCTGATCCGGTTTTAATATGAAAATGAGAAAACGAAAAGAAAATATAATAATATATCCCTAAGCACTCAGCCGCACGCGCTTCCTTTTTGATAAAACGTTTTTATATAATTAATTATAATTTTCCGCACTGATCAGTTTTTAAATACACCGCCATTTTTCTTGCGCACCATTTTTCATTCTCTTTTGAAATTCGGTTTTGTTCTTCACGTCTTATTATATGCCTTTCGCATGCTCCAAACAATCCCCAATCGAGATAAAAATATGAAATATGGGGTAAATGACAGAGATGACAAATATGAGATTGACTGACAATTAAGAGTGCGTTCCGATTTCGCTGCGTTCACATATCTGGCATAAAAACTGAACACTGACATGTTTCATACAGATACACCATCTTCAGCAGCCCATGGTCGGCAACGCGCATGTGACACCTCTGGAGTTACAGGCGTCCATACGGTACGGTAGCTGCTTACCATCGGGCGGGCCGTATGCATGTTTGCCACCGTCGTGGTATAAAAACTTCGCGCTTCCTTTTTGATAACACGTTTTTATATAATTAATTATAATTTTCCGCACTAATCAGTTTTTAAATGCACCGCCATTTTTCTTGCGCACCATTTTTCATTCTCTTTTGAAATTCGGTTTTGTTCTTGACGTCTTATTATGCCTTTCGCATGCTCCAAACAATCCCCAATCGAGATAAAAATATGAAATATGGGGTGAAGGACAGAGATGACAAATATGAGATTGACTGACAATTAAGAGTGCGTTCCGATTTCGCTGCGTTCACATATCTGGCATAAAAACTGAACACTGACATGTTTCATACAGATACACCATCTTCAGCAGCCCATGGTCGGCAACGCGCATGTGACACCTCTGGAGTTACAGGCGTCCATACGGTACGGTAGCTGCTTACCATCGGGCGGGCCGTATGCATGTTTGCCACCGTCGTGGTATAAAAACTTCGCGCTTCCTTTTTGATAACACGTTTTTATATAATTAATTATAATTTTCCGCACTAATCAGTTTTTAAATACACCGCCATTTTTCTTGCGCACCATTTTTCATTCTCTTTTGAAATTCGGTTTTGTTCTTGACGTCTTATTATATGCCTTTCACATGCTCCAAACAATCCCCAATCGAGATAAAAATATGAAATATGGGGTGAAGGACAGAGATGACAAATATGAGATTGACTGACAATTAAGAGTGCGTTCCGATTTCGCTGCGTTCACATATCTGGCATAAAAACTGAACACTTGTCATGGTTGTCGCTGAGAGCGAACCATACATATCCTTCAGCCTGAGGGGCTCTGCGAAGGTTTCCAGGCTAACTCAGGGTATGGAGGATCAGGTGATTAAAAACACGATTATCTTTAACAAATCTGGGTCTTTTACGCCCTTTATTATCAATAAAGCAACCTTAACCTAATTGGCATTAATCTGCCCCTGAAGGGAGCGAGCTACAAAGACACGACGACACGAGACAGATTTTTACCTGCGGTAAAAATCACCGTGTTTATAATTTGCATAAATTGGGACTCTTGGTCCCACTATCCAGTTTTACCTACTTTTTTCCAACTTGTTTACTTCGCTTATAAGTAAGTATTTGATTTCGGAAATTTGTGATTTTCCGCTACTTTGGTGTATATTTATGTTTATATGATGTGGCTTATCCACCAGCTTTGCTATGCTATATCAATTTGTTTATTTACGGGATCTGTGATTGATAACTATCATTATCTATAATAACGGGGTTGTATGCAAAAGAAGAAACGGAATGTTGTAGAATTTACTACCTAACAACTACTAATACTAATCTTGACAAATAGAATTAAAAAGGATAATGCCGGTTTTTCTCAATAACCGAAACAAAACAAAAGAAACAACAGGTAAAAAAATAATAATCAAAACCATCTTCGGTTAATTGCCGCTATTTCTGCCTCTGGTTCTCTGCAGCCTGTGGCCACTTGACTCGAACCGCGATTCCTGTGCCGGTCCGTCCTCCGTCTCCTTCTGTTGGCTGACAGTGAGAGTATTCCTTCAGATCTTTAATATGAGCTGTGACCGTTCGTCCATGTCCGTCACATTGCCGCCGTATGTTAACGGCTGGTGACTTCTTACCTTGTATTTTGCATGGACCTAGGAACTTTAGTGCTAACTTGGCGCAAAAACTCTTACTTGCATCTGACAGGTCGTGGTTTCTTTTCCTTTTTTGTTCTCTGTGTTTGTCGTAGTAATTTTTCTGGGTGTCTGATGCTCTTCTCTGGCATCCGGTGCATTTCTTCACGTAGTTCTCTATTTGGCTTTGCATCCCTGGCCAATAGTGCCTTCGTGCTATCCTTTCTCTGGTTTTGGCCTTTCCTAGATGGCCTGCACTCGGTACATCGTGGTTCCTTTGTATTACTTTTATTCTTTCTTGCTCTGGAATGCATCTTTTCCATTTTGAATCCGGATCCGTTTGTCGATATGCCTGGTTGTGTATCTTTCTATACCACTTACCATCCTTCACGCAGTTTTCTTTTGATCGGGCTGCGTCGTCCGCTACTTACCTATCGCTACCTTCTTGTTATACAAGTTGTTTTCCTCTGCTATGCATATTGCATTCCTTGATATTTCATGGTTAGTACGGTTCTGCTTCCCGCTCAGATATTTTGTATCGGACTGATATTGTTGCAGTTTGGGGTTCCTTGGATAATACTTTTGTTTGATCGTTTCCGTATTGATTCTCTGTTCTACCCGCATTCTTCCTTTTGGTGCTTTCTCGCACCGTTCGATTTCGCATTGGAGTTCCATTTCAAATTCTTTTTCTTGTGATTCGGAGGGTTCAAATGTCATGTCATTTACCTGGGTCTGTGCTGGTGCTGTAGTGGTTTCTTCTTCACTGTCTATTATGTTGTGTCGTGGTTCCGAATCGTTTTCCCCGCTCGATTCTCCCTGTGCACTTCTTTGTTCGTCGTGGGCATCCTCTTCCTTTGTGCATTTATCGCCTGCCCATGTGACTGCCATGCCGACTCGCTTCAGGACGTCCATTCCTGCGATGGTACATGTGGCTGTTGGTAGTACACGTACCCAGTGCTTGATCTTTGCGTTTTTCATTTTAATATCTACCAACACGTTTTTGTTTACCTGTGCTCTTGCGCCGTTTGCAAGTGTCACTTCTCTTTGTACTTCATTTTCCAATGCACCATTCTCGATGCACTCCTTGTATGTTTGTTGGTCCACGTATGTATTTGTTGAGCCTTTATCAACTAAACAGTGATATTCTTTACCCATTATCTGCACCTGTTCATACATTCTATTGTCCTCTCGGTTGTGGTCCTCTGCGGCTCCTACGGCTTCATTTTTCCCCCATTGTTTCCTCTTACAGCAGTTCTTGCTCAAGACATCTTGTTTTCCACATTGACTACAAAATATCCGTCTCATTGACTGGCATTCTTTAGTTGTGTGTCCCGACTTGCCGCATGGCCAGCAGCACGTCCTTGCGTCGTACCTGGTTGCTTGTAAAGTCCCTTGCTCCTCCTGCGGGGCCATGTCTTTGTCTTGGTCACTGCTGTGTGAATCTCTGTACACATTGCACTGGTTGCCATTTGGTACACTCGTTATGTTCTCGTACTCGGAAGCGAGTTGTAGTAATCCGGACAGGTCCTTAAAGTCTCGTTTCCTGATGTATAATTTATAATTCTTCTGCATGTTCTCGTGAATGCGGTGCAACTTTTCCTTTTCTGACAGGTTACCATACCTTCGGATTAACGTTTGGAGATCTGTGAGGTAGTCCGTGAACTTCTCTTTGTATCTCTGTTTCCTTGCTATAATCTCTGCGACAAGGTTCTCTTCGTAATTAGCGGGGAAATAGTACAGTTTAAATACCGCAATGAACTCCTCCCACGTTTTCCACGTGTCGACGTTATTTCTGTACCACAATAAGGCTTTACCTTGTAGTATCCGGGGTAGGGCGGGCAGTACGTCTTCCTTCGTTATACTGCTTGCCAGTATTAGCTCTTCCAACCTTTTTACGAACTCAACTGCGTTGTCTACAGGTCGAAATGTGAGGTTCCAGTCCCTGATTATTTTCCCTAAGTTCTTGGATCCATCCTTCTTGTCAGGTTGGCCCATGTTCACGGTTTGCTTTTTGTCTGGTGTTTTAAATTCGTCTGGCTTACCTTCGTTGGTTTCTTTCACCGCTTCAACTAATAACTTTCTTACTTGCTCCATATTTAGCCCTTCGGTCTGTATTTGTCTCGCTTCGGCTTGCTGAACTAATTCTGCTTTATTTAAATGGTAGATCCAGGCCGTTGGCATTTTCGCGGTCTGGCTCGGTCGACGCGTCGGGATATACGGGTCTCACTCACCAGTGTGTTCTGCGGAAGGCGATCTGGGATAGCGGCTTCGACTTACCCCTGTGTTGGGTACGGACGGGTCTGGCTTCCTTGGTTGCCGACGTTAGGCTGGAGGACGGTGGCTAGGCAACGGGGCTACTCTGTGAATGTAACGGTTAATTATCACCTTACCTATACCCTTGAACGGGTGGGCGGGATGCGTCGAGTGTAATATGTATTTAAATTTATTTATTTATCTATGTGATCCTCCTGAGCTAACCAAAACTCCTTTAGTGAATCTTTTCGTTCGGTGCCAAATGTAATGGTTGTCGCTGAGAGCGAACCATACATATCCTTCAGCCTGGGGGGCTCTGCGAAGGTTTCCAGACTAACTCAGGGTATGGAGGATCAGGTGATTAAAAACACACGATTATCTTTAACAAATCTGGGTCTTTTACGCCCTTTATTATCAATAAAGCAACCTTAACCTAATTGGCATTAATCTGCCCCTGAAGGGAGCGAGCTACAAAGACACGGTAGTCTCAATTATAAACAAACCCGGTATCACGCGATTGGTTGGCATCGAGAGCCCTGGATTAGTGGGCTAGCGGAGTGTTCCCCGGGGAACAGGGATCAGGAAACCTCCGGCGTGTCGACGCGAGTACACGCGCGGCCTATTCAGGTTTAATGGGTCAGGGTATTGGGGATAACCTTCCGACTTGTCGACGCGAGTACACGCGCGGCCAGGATAGGCTATACTACGGGGGGAAAGGAAGGAAGAGTCCTCCGGCGTGTCGACGCGAGTACACGCGCGGCCTATAGGACTCGGCCCTAGGGAAGCCCGGGACGACGCGAGAGACGCGCGTCACATCGACTGCCTGGAACCTCGGTGCGCGCCGGGTTATATAGGTGCGCGGCGATGGCGGGCGCGCGGAGGGGACGCGGCCGGTGCTCTCTGCCCGCCGCGCGTCGCACCCCGCTGCTCCGGTCGCTGTTGCGTTGTGACGTAGCCGTGACGTCACACACTGACATAGTTTGAAAAAAGCTTCTTGTACTTTGAAGCTTGGAACTAAACGCGAAGCGAGTAAAGCAATGACTGCATTTCTGTAGATCGTTGAAATTTCTTTTTAAATTTAAACATGTTGCACAAAGTTAAAAAATAAATTTAATAGTTAAAAGTTATGCTGCTTCCGAAGGTCAAAGGACTTTAAAACGTTTTATATTTTCAACGTTACGGATTATCTGCATTCAGATCATTTACAATTTACGAGAAATAATACAACAAAGATTTCATGCATGAATTGTATAACACATGTCATTAAGTTCCAGGAACCCAATAAGCGGCCAGTTTGTTCGTAGTCGCTGTCTTTTAAACACGTCTACGTCTTTAACGTCTAAACGTTACATCACGCGTTAGCTTGTATTTTTAATATATTGCGATTACGTAGTAGTATGTAGTCTTCAAGATTACGAAGGAGGAGGTTCTCAATTGATCTTTTTTTTCCGTTTCTTTCTTATTTTCTTTAATAGAGTAATTCACAGTTGGTCCCATTGTCATCAGGTCAGGATCTGATGATGGGATCCTAGAGAAATCAAGGGAACTCTTCAACTATTATAGGCACACCTAAAGTGATTTGTTTATTTTTTACAGTAGCTCGGGCATTTGCTTTTGGAAAGGCATTTGCTATTTTGTTTAAAATTATAAATTTAGAATACGGCTCAGTGGTTCTATTACACATTGACGATTTTATACGTAATACTATTACTTATTCAGTGCTGTTAATTATGGTAGATATCAGTGCACCTTATTACAAAGCAGTAAGGTGCAAAATTGTAAACAACATATCCTTGTCGTCGTACAAGGCAATTCTGTGATAGTGTAGGGTATCAAAAAAAACTAGTTGGTATTTCCCGTGAAAACAAATGGACGTGATAGACACGATATGTCCAGGTAATTATTCCTTGCGGATCGTCTGCGATTCATCGCGTTGGAAATGTTGGAATCGATACCTCGCTGCCACAGACTACTGGGACAGAGTGCACAATATTTTGTAAAAGAAAAATCATCATCCTCCTAGCGTCCCCGGCTTTTGCCACGGCTTAATTGAGCCTGGGGTCCGCTTGGCAACTTAATCCCGTGAATGGGCGTAGGCACTAGTTTTTACGCAAGTGACTGCCATCTGACCTTCCAACCCAGAAGGGGAACTATGCCTTATAATTCTTATCACATTTTTTTTTACCTCTAAATTTATGCTAGTATGGATAATCTTCGAGATTTTAGGACCCACGTTGTTTACTTAGGTTATATTAAATACATTTCAATTACATTTTAACGTTTTAACCACTATATTCGCAAAATAAAATCCATGAAATCAGATCACTGTTTATAAAAGAAAAAAATAACCATTATAAAATTGATAGTACCTTTACCTACCCCATAAATAGCAAAACTATCCTATCAAAGAATGAAAGAAAGAAAGAAACATTTTATTCCAAAAGAACACACATTACAGAACAAAAAAACGAAAGATAACAAGACTAAAAATAAAACATAAAACAGAACATTAAAAACATTATCAGGTCTTGGTTATAAAAAAATAAAGATTTTTAGGATTTTTAGTTGTTTTTTGTACTTTGGCCTTAGAAAACATGTCTGCGGCATACTTTCTGTTATAAATACGAGTCGATTATATCAAATATAACGAATTTCCAATTGCAAATAGCAGCAGCAAATAGCGTTTATTTTCTCAGTACTTTTCTAAATACGTATAATAGGCTAACTAAATTACCCACATAACAAATAGTCAACGAGATACATACAATTCTTTTCATCAAATTTCAATTTTAAACTGACAAACCATTGTTTCAACAGTAACAAAAGATTAAACAACGTACTTTCTAAAATCCCTTATTCTATAAAATGGACTATTTAACAGACGAAAATCAAATAAACTGCCAATTAGTTCAACTTCAGTTGAACCTACAAATACACTACACTTGTATATAATAATTGTTAGTAATTGAATTTGATCTAGTCCCAAACTTTAAACTCGATGGTTTAATTGATTCCCTTACAAAACAATGAAATACTGTAACTTTGTACACAAATCTTACTAGACGATTTTCATTTGAATTTAATTGTTAACTTGACTTAATGGGTATTGGAAAAGCATAATGCTATTAGCAATAAATTGTTATTGAAAAAGGTCTTAAACAAATGACGAATTACGTTGCTAAAACTGTATATATATAAAGTTTCACGTTTTACAAAACCTAATAAGTGTTTTCACCCTCTTAGAGGTTTTTTAATTAAGCATTGCACTTTATTATAAACTACCTGACTTAGTAGAAATATGTACATCATAAAAACAATCTAAATTAAAATCGTCTAAAAAGGAGGCTGGCAGCATTACCTCTCTATATGGCAATAGTAGAATTGATATTCCCAAATTCGTCAACGTAGGTGCCGCAGGGGCATTTGGGGGGAGACACAGACCTTCACACCTCGCCTAAGGCCTGAAAAAGTGACCTAAGCCTCCGGTGCCTAGGGCTGGGATCGAACCAGCGTCTTCTGCATCTCTTTCGCTTTGAATGAAGTCCTAAGTAGTTCGGATTGGAGGTACTAATTCATAATGTTGTACCATAGACGATTGGCCAAATGCGCCTCAGCATTTACAAAGATTGCATATACACGGGAAAATTCTGACGGTGCCGCTGTGACCAAGGTAGCCTAGTGGTTAGGGCGTCTGCCGTGAATGCAGAAGACTCTGGTTCGATCCCAGCCCTCGGCACCGGAGGCTTAGGCCACTTTTTCCTTTGTATATGACATCTTTATAAGTTTACTAGCTGTGCCCGCGGCTCCGCCCGCGTGGAATTCGGTCTGTGTCAGTAAACGGCTAATTCACCCCTAATTTCTCTCCCGCTTCCCTGGAGGCGGAACTTGAAGTAAAGAGATGGATACGCTAGAGGACAGTAGTCCTAATAAAATATTTTACAATGACCACTAAATGAAACTACCCTCAAAAATTAATACTTTTTTTTATATATATTTTTTGGCATGATTTAAACGACATTTTTGACATGTCCACGGCAAATGTCATCCAAATCGATCCTCCCGTCAAATCAGTCTAAGCATGAAAGGTAAGAACAGGTGCGGTTGAAATTGGGGTAGGGCCCCCCCTACCCCAATTTCAACGGGGGGGGTCACAAATGCAGAAATGTTTTTTTGTCTATTTGTGGTGCACTTGGAGGGGGGGGGGGGGGGGGGGTCCATGACCCATGCAAATTAAACTCAATCGAGTGTAGTGGCTACCCCCCCCCCCCTTTTAGACGTTGAATTTTTATAGGCTACGTATAACCTGGCTGGGGATTATCTTGAATTGGAATTAGTAATCTTTAAGGGGTGATTTTCGGGATAACAATGCAAAAAAACCGGCCAAGAGCATGTCGGGCGATACTCAGTGTAGAGTTTCGTAGATGCCGCCCTGTTACAAAGCATCCGTTCAAAAGGTCGTTTATTAAGGGATATTCGGCGGCGCTTACGTCATTTTACTATTCGGCACTTCCTTTCAATATGCTTTTTTGACTGATAATTCAAAAACGGCTGAACCAATTTTATTCAATATAGTTTATATTGAACCTTCTTATCAGGCCTCACCAAATTTCAGCTTTCTAGTGCGAACGGTAACTGAGCTAGACCGCGGATAGACATGGCGAAACTATAAGGGTTCCTAGTTGACTACGGAACCCTAAAAAGAGATAAATAGTAGTTTATGTAACTGTTACGTAATAAGGCCTAATTATGTACAGAAGCACCGCTTTACCTACACTCATATCCATTGAAAACATTAGAATGACCGCCATTACACCGCCATGACCAACCTTATTGCGCCGGCGGTCGGGGGGCGGATATTCATTACGTTGCCGTAGGTAATGAATTTTCATACGTTTTTACCACACTGTCACAGATAATACACTGATGTTACGTTACTGGTTGCAATAATGCTGGTAATTACATACGGTTCCGATAGAGGATTTATGATATTGCTATAGATCAAGATATTTATTCTTCAATGTAAGCACATTACAATGCACTAATGAACGTCAGAGAAAAATAAAATACACGAGTGTCGTGAAAGTCGTGAAACACGCGATTGGAACGAAGTTATGTTATTTTATTTTATATCATTATTGACTTTTTCGTAAATTTTGTGGTTTTAATTACTTTGAAATTTTGGAAAGTTTTGAAATTGTGGAAATTTATTTATTTATGAAATTTTATGTTTTTTGAAATTTTTGAACTTTTTGAAATTTTGGGAATTTTGGAATTTTTGGAATTTTTGGATATTTTGTAAATTTTGTAAATTTTGTAAATTTTGTAAATTTTGTACATTTTTGAAGTTTTTGATATTTTTGTAATTTAGAAATTTTGCCATTTTTGACATTTTCGATATTTTTTACTTTTAGGTTCTCGACTTTTATCACTTCTCACTTGCACTTTTCACTACACTTTACTTCACTTCACTTTATTCTATTTTATATATTTTTTATTTCATTCCATTTTACATGTTTCTCAATCGTATGGGTGTCGCGTTTTCGTGACGTGACGCTTTTTCGTGACGGTCACGTGACTTTTTTTCGCCTAGCCCCCATCCGCGAACCGTCCGATAAGGAACTTCGTTCCAAAACTACCACCGGTTCTAACCCTACACCTGAGCCCAAGAAGTATTATGACATTATGAGTATTATGACCGAAAAGAAACTCGACGGGACTTATTTTTTTCAAAACAGTAATACATTATTAAAGATACAAAATAGTGCGTAGTTCTTCAAGAAGGCATATCAAAACATCTTGAGAGACAGATAATGTACCCATTGTTTAATTATAAATAAAAATAAATCCTAATCTGACTGCTTCACAAAACGTTAGATATGTTTTCCTACCTAAACGGTGTCCTATAAATGTTAGATGATTTTGTAGTAGTTTATTGGTTTGGGCCATGCAACTTTGTCCGTCATATACCGAATGTAAATCTACCAGAATCATTTATTTAAACCAGTTGATCTGCACGTCGAGTATAGTACTATACCATGCTTTTTGTAAGTATTAGTAGATTATTTTTAATGTAATTGTTATTTTGAAATTATAAAATCTTACCTTTTTCTAAGTCGGTAAATCCTATAAGTATCATCCTGTGATTATGTTTACGTTGTGAGTGACAGATAAATGCAACCCCATTGTTAACTAGAACATTCACAATTTCCATGCATTCATTTTGAAGACTTCTTATAACCGTTTTAGGGCTTTTTTCAAGTTGATAAATGAAAGTTGTAGCCAAATTATGTTAAATTTATCACGTAAACGTAAACAATACCATCCACTTCATTTTACTTTCCTCGGTGACACTTCATTGTCAAATTATTATTTTTCATAATTAGTAAGCGCCACAAAAGAGTTTAGCTAGGAATCAAATGACAAGTTAATTTTCAATGTCAACGTGTCTCATTCAAACAATACATAAAATTATCCATAATGCCATTGAATTTTAGTGCTGACGAGATAGTGGACATGATTCTCATCTACGGGGAATGCAGGAATAATAGTGCGGCAGCTCTTCGGCTGTATGCCGAGAGATTTCCGCAAAGAAGACAGCCGACTGACTCGCGTGTAATTATAAAGGCGATTACAAGACTGCGAGATAATGATAGACGTACCAGTAAGTACTGGTGGACGACGTCCTCGTATTGACGTCAGAACTGAAGAACGGATCTTAAACCATTTTGCAGAAAAGCCTGGCTCAAGCGTTAGGAAAACAGGGAGGTTGTAAGATATTAGTCATACAGCTGTCCATGCAATTTTAAAACGGAACCAATGGCACCGATTGTTTGTGGTTAAGGTACATGTTTTAAACCAAGATGATTTTTTACGGTGAATAGACTACGCGATTAGGGCATAAAGAAAAAACGAACGCTGTGCTACCTCGTATTTAAATGATAAGTATGTTCACAGCTTTATTTCAAGTGAAATGTCATGTGACTCATGTGTTGAAGTTGACCTTGACTTGACAAATATTTGACAAAAGATAAAACTGTAAACAAATAATACAGGGTGTTATAGAAGTATGATATAATGTTATTTTAGTTTTAAATTTTTTACCATGAGTTATAAAAAGTGTCTGTAGTTAAATAATTTACATGCCACGACCTTATTTGTCGCCTAAACAAACCTAGGTTTGAATAGATGTTACTGGTAAGTTTACATACTGTATAGTCCTCGAACCTGCAATAACCCTTTGACATTAATGACATTTACAAATATTTCTTAAGAGCGGGTAAAGGTAAATTTAAAGCATCGACGGGTAACATGTTATAAATATGCAGTAGCAACAACATTCTGAGAATTATTGCCGGTAGATTTGATTGCCCGATAGTCTACGGGTTGATCAAAATGATAAAGTCCAATTTAGAATATAAGTTTTAGATGTTTTATGTTTTATTTTAAGTATGTTAATATGATTACTTACTAACAACTTCTCCATTTTGTTAGTATACAATCGAATGTATACTAACAAAATGGACCATGTTGTCTGAAATAAATATTTTTGAATTTGAATTTGAAATATGAACACCTTGACCAAAAAATTACAAATTATTTCAATACCAAATTTCATCTTAATACGTACAGCGGTTATTTTTTGTTTCTTCCCCATGTAAACTTCCACCCCTTTTGCATCCGCTTAAGGGATAATTTCCGAGATAAAACTATTTTATTTCCTTTTCCAGAGCTCAAATTATCTCCATACCAAATTGTATCTAAATCGATTCTGCGGTTAATAATTCCCTATACAAATTTCCAACTCCCTTTTCACCCCTTTAGGGTTGATTTTCTGGTTGAAAACTATCCTTTGTCCTTTCTCGAGACCCATACTATCTCTATACCAATTTTCATCTAAATCAGTTCAGCGGTAAAAAAAAATCTCATACCAACTTCCAACCCCCTTTTCACCCCCACAAGGGTTTGAAAACTATCCTATGACGTTTCTCGAGACTCAAATTATCTCCATACTCATTTCTATCTAAATCGTTTCAGCGGTTAAAAATTCTCCATACAAACTTTCAACCCCATTTTCACCCCCACCAGGGTTGATTTTCGGGATTAAAACTATATATTATCCTTTCCCGGGACTCAAACTATCTCTATTCAAAATTTCATCAAAATCCGTTCAGCCGTTTTCACGTGATGCGCGGTCAAATAAACAGACAAACAGATAAACAGATAAACAGATAAACAGATAAACAGATAAACAGACAAACAGATAAACAGACAAAAATTCTAAAAATTGTTGGAACGTATTCTGTTATCATGGTCTCAGCCAAGACTACTATATCATCAGCAAACCGAAGGTGAGTGATGTACTCGCCGTTTATGTTGATGCCTAGCCTTCTCCAGTCCAGAGTCTTGAAAACATCCTCCAGTGCAGCGGTAAACAGTTTAGGAGAAATAACATCTCCTTGCCTGACTCCCCGCTGCAACGGAATAGGCTTCGAGTTCTGGTCCTGGAGTCGGACTGACATAGTGGCGTTCTCGTACAAACACTTCAGCACTTCGATATAGCGATAGTCCACTTGGCACCTCTGGAGAGATTGTAGTATTTGTAGTACAGCCCAGGTTTCGATCGAGTCGAAGGCTTTCTCGTAGTCCACGAACGCTAAGCAGAGGGGCAGGTTATACTCATCAGTCTTCTGTATAACCTGACGGAGCGTATGGATGTGGTCTACGGTACTAAAGCCTCTTCGGAAACTGGCTTGTTCGGGAGGCTGGAAGTCATCTAGCCTGCGTGCGAGACGGTTCGTAATGACTCTTGAAAACAGCTTATAGACATGGCTCAGAAGTGAAATGGGTCGGTAGTTCTTTAGTAACGCGTTATCACCCTTTTTGAAGAACAATACCACCACACCTCTGTTCCATGCCTTAGGCGTTCTCCCTTCTAGTAAAACGGAGTCGAACAACTTCTGAAGGGCCATAAGGACCGGTTTACCACCCGCCTTCAGAAGTTCGGCTGTAATTCCGTCTTCACCAGGTGCCTTATTGTTTTTGAGCTGTTTAAGAGCCATTCTAATCTCGTACAGGCTGATGTCCGGGATGTCTTCGGTATAATGTCGGGTCAGTCTAGCTCTAGGGTCTTCCGCCAGATCAACTTCAGGTCTGCTAGTTGATGTGTATAACTGTCCATAAAAGTCCTCTATCTCCCCCAGAAGCTCCGGTCTGGATTAAACGATTCTACCATCTTCAGTTTTAAATTTGGTGAGCTGGCTCTGCCCAATAGACAGATCTCTTACGAATACTTTAGAGCCCTTATTCTGTTCAAAGGCCTCTTCAATACGATTTGTATTGAATTGGCGCAAATCACGGGTAAGGGACTTAGAGATCCGTTTATTGAGCTGCCGGTATAATGACGCATCTGCTGAGGATTGCAGAACCATTTCTCTCCTTTCCTCGATGAGTTTCTGAGTGGAGTCAGAGAGCCTTTTGGTTCTGTTGCTCCGCTGGGCCTTAAAAAACTTAGACCCAGTCTTATGGACAGTTTCCACAAACCCGTCCTTGAATTCGTCCACATCGCCGCCTAGACAATCGAAACGGTTTTGGAGTTCCAGCTGGAAGCTCTCAGGGTTTTGGATTTGAAGTGCTGCTGGACGGAGCGTAGACTTCATCAGTCGAGAGCGGTCTAGCTTAACACATATTCAATATGCCTCTCACCAGACGGTGATCGCTTCCGGTTTTAACCGTATTGATCACAGAGACATCATTGAATATATGCTTCTTCGTCGACATGTCAGTGAAAGCACCTCTCGGCTCGTCCGATCACTGCCTCGTCCGGACGCTGGCACCTTGCGCGCGGCCTGATCCACCACGGCCAACTAGCTCGCGACGCGTGTGGCAGTATACGTCAGCAGATTGGGATGCATTGCGAGAATTTCACGCGTCGTACCCGTGGAGGCAGCTCTGTTTCACATCAGAAGATCCTGACTCCTGTACAGCCGCAGTCTCCGAGACTATACTGATGGGAATGGATTGCTTCATTCCCAACTCGGTAATAGCTGCAGAAGCAAAGAAACGACCTTGGTTTAATCGGCCCTGTAGAGAAGCTACGATTCGCAAGCAGGCTGCTTACAGGGCTTGGACCAAGGCCGTTTCTGATAAGGATCCCAACATATCTGATGTGAAACGCAAATTAAACGCTGCCTCGAGGTCCAGTAAAACAGCAATTGCCAGAGCCAAATTCGACTTCGTCGGCAGAATTGGTGAGAAGCTAGCGGGCTACCCCACCGGGAGTCGTGCCTTCTGGTCACTTGCCAAAGCTGCCGAGGGAAACTTTTGTCGGTCGTCTTTACCACCACTGCGAAATGCTGATGGTAATCTGGCCCATAGTGCAAAAGAGAAAGCCGATCTTCTTGGTACTCTCTTCGCCTGGAACTCGACCCTGAACGATGATGGCAGCACCGTACCGCCTGCCATCCCGCGGTGCGCATCTTCGATGCCGGAAATTAGCATCAAACAAAGTGATGTCCGGCGGGAGCTGCTATCATTAAACGTTCACAAGTCGAGCGGGCCAGACGGCATACCAGCAGTTGTGCTCAAACGGCGTGCTCCTGAGTTGTGTCCCGTGCTAACGCGCCTTTTCACACTCTACTACCACAAACGGCAAGTGCCGTCTTCATGGAAGACTGCCCTCGTGCACCCTGTGCCTAAAAAGGGCGATAGTTCAGACCCATCGAATTACAGGCCTATCGCTATAACCTCCCTTCTCTCCAAGGTTATGGAGCGCATAATCAATGCGAAGCTCCTGGGATACCTAGAAGAGCACGACCTGGTCAGTGATCGCCAGTATGGCTTTCGCCACGGTCGCTCGACTGGTGACCTTCTAGTGTATCTCACTCACCGCTGGGCTTCAGCCATTGAGAGTCAGGGAGAGGCATTGGCAGTCAGCCTTGATATAGCTAACGCGTTCGATCGGGTTTGGCATCGAGGTCTTCTGTCGAAGTTGCCAGCTTACGGCCTGCCCGAGGGATTGTGCAGATGGGTTACCAGCTTTTTGTCCGGCAGAAGCATACGAGCCGTAGTCGACGGAAGTTGCTCCAAAAGCATGGACATAAACGCTGGTGTCCCGCAGGGCTATCCCCAACGCTGTTTTTGCTGCATATCAATGATATGTTGTCTATCGGCGACATTCATTGTTATGCAGACGACAGTACTGGGGATGCCTGTTACACGGGCAGTGCCAATATCCCTCGATCCGTTGTGGTAGAGAGTCGTGAAAAACTTGTGTCTGATATCGAGAATACTCTTTCTGGAGTCTCGGTGTGGGGTCAGGACAACTTAGTCCAATTCAACCCCACAAAGACACAAGTTTGCGCGTTTACCGCTAAGAAAACCCCATTTACTGTGGCCCCTCAGTTCCAAGGCACAACCCTTACAATGTCAGGGAGTATTGGGATCCTCGGAGTCGACATTTCCAGTGACGTCCAATTCCGTAGTCACCTTAAAGGGAAGGCCAAGCTGGCATCCAAAAAGCTCGGTGTGCTCAACAGAGCGAGGAGATACTTCACTCCGGGGCAGAGACTGCTTCTATACAAGTCGCAAGTCAGATCCCACATGGAGTACTGTTGTCACCTTTGGGAGGGAGCACCTGGATACCAGCTTGGGCCCTTTGACTCGGTACAAAGGCGCCCTGTGCGGATCGTCGACGATCCCAAACTCACGAGTGATATTGAACCTTCGAGTCGAAGGAGAGACTTTGCTTCCTTATGTGTGTTCTATCGCTTGTACAATGGGTTGTGCTCCGAAGAACTGTTTGATATGATGCCCACGGCAGCTTTTTATCACCGCACCGCTCGCCGCCGGCAGGGTGTTCATCCTTACACCCTGGAGCCCAAAGGGTCGCGCACAGTACGGTTCAACAGGAATTTCCTCCCACGAACGCTGCGGCTGTGGAATGAACTCCCTGCCGAGGTTTTCCCAGCGGGCTACAGTATGAGGTTCTTCAAAAAAGGAGTGAATAGGTACCTAAAGGGTAGGCAACGCGCATGTGAATCCTCTGGGGTTGCAGGCGTCCATAGGCTACGGTAACTGCTTACCATCAGGTGGGCCGTAGGCCGTATGCTTGTTTGCCACCGTCGTAGTATAAAAAAAAAAAAAAAGACATGATGAAGTCAATCTCGTTTCTAGTTGCACCGTCGGGACTCATCCAGGTCCACTTCCTGTGCTCACGTTTCTTGAAGAAGGAGTTCATCATGTAGAGTCCCTCCTTCTCCAAGAAGCCAGCCAGTAGTTGGCCCCGGTGGTTCCGACTTCCAAATCCAAATTGCCCCACTCTCAGCTCTTCACCACCTCTCTTGCCCAGTTTCGCGTTGAAGTCCCCCATAACAACGGTGAAGTAGGTTTTGGAGCTATGCATGGCCTTCGATATATCCTCATACATAGCCTCCACCTCGTCATTGGAGTGGGCCGAAGTCGGCGCATACACCTGTATGACCTTCAACGATTACCTCTTGGATACTCTGAGTATAAGGTACGCCACCCTAGTCGACACACTCTCGATCTTCACCACGTTGTTCACGAGGGACTTATGGACGATGAACCCGACACCTCCCTGGGACTGTTGGTCGCCCTCCCGGAAATAAAGCAAGTTGCCGGACTTTAGGATCATCGTTTCCTCCCCCTCTCTTCGGACTTCAGATAACCCTATGACATCCCCACGCAACTTGCTCAATCCTTCCTCCAGTTCCACTATCTTTTCGTCGGTCCGCAGTGTACGCGTGTTATAAGTTGCCAGGGCCAGAAGTCGTCGGTGGTGGTAGCCGGATCTTTGCCGGAGATTCTTAGCACCCCTGACCCAGGGTACTAGCGACCCTGGCCGCTACCATAACCAGGGCACCGGGGGTCACCGGACACTCGGGGTGGTTTTTGTGATCTTTCCATGGGGGGTGAATGCCGTAATCGCCACGCTTGGCATGCGGGTTGGCAATCGCAGTATCTCCACCGCACTCCGACGATGCTGCTGCCCATCCCCCGGTGGTCTTGGCCGTAGTTTTAGGACATACTCCGGGTAGTTTATACTTAACCAAAAATAACTGACAACCGCGGTGTGTTAAATAAAAGCTTGTAAATAAATAGGTCAAACTGACAGCTTAAGTAAGCTCTGCGAGATGGGTTTTTTAATAACGTTAAACTTACGATAAGTGCGTTTACTAAATAGATATTAAAAAAATATAAAGACATATAAAACTTGATAAACATGAAAACTTTTTCCCGCTAAAAAACTAACTGCGGACAATAAAATTAATACAAAGCTACCGGCATATACTTTACAATGCCAGCAATATCTAGGTATAGCGTTTAGTAGTTTCAGTTTAGTGCTTATGATTCCAAGTTTATTATCAGTTAGCACGCCATGTTAGATGTATTAGTGCTATTTCAAAACACGTAACGCTATATTAGTTTTACTGCGAAATGTTATTACTATTTTATTACTTAAGAATATGTTTTACGCGTGTGGGTTGAATAATATTACAATAGCGTCTAGAAATAATGAATGATGATGTTGTAAAGAAAGAAAATTGTAGGTATAAAGAGAAAGGAAAAATAGGGTAAAGTACAGTCTGGAGGACATACTTTGTTATAACCATCACCTGTGTGACGATCTTACGTTTTTGTATTTATTGTGCGTTATCAAGAATTCAAAATAACTCGTTGGTAGAGGCCTAACGATCTCTTCTATATCGCGGTAAGGTGAAACGAAGCATTTTAGTGGGTGGCAGTTTCAATTAGGGTGCAAAAAAAAATTTGCTGTTCAGGCGACAATGTACTAAATTTAATTATGGAAACCGCATTTTCAGATAAATGGTAAAGACGAAGACGGACAAGGAATACGCAGAGTCGGCGCCACAGGTATTCAAGCCAAGGCTCCAGGTGAAGCGTCAGCAGTCAGCAAACAGCAGCGTTTTTCTAAGAAAACTTTTAGGTACTTTACATTCAAGTTACCTAAAAAGGTCATCCGGTTTAATAAGCCCTTGAGCTATCAAGGGAATAAGTAATTAGATAGGGATAAAGTCACCTGTGATTTATATTGCACGACTAAGGCAAAAATATCCGATACTGTTTTATTGGTGCTATCTGATATAAAGGCGCGACACTATTTGTGGGCTTCATTTCAGTTGTTCATTTTAGTTGGCAAGTTCTAACTATTTAGTCTTTAAAACAGGTCAATATTTACACAGACATTTTAAATTGGACATTTGCTTAAGGACATATGTTTCGTAGGTTAAGTTAAGGACTAATTCTCAAATTAACACACACCTTTGCCTCTATACGCTACCCGGTTTACGGTCCGTCAAAATTACTCTTGTATGTGCAATCTTTGTAAATGATACGGCACATTTGGCCACGTCTAAGGTAAAGTAACTATGGCTACACAAATGTGTTCGAACGCCACTCACACGCCGAGATCCCGGACCCAAGCGAGCCAATATAAACCTTACTTGAAAGTATGAAGGATACTTCTACAGCGTACGCCATAACGCTTATAGGTCCTTGGCACTGTGGGCACGACTACTTACGACACCATTTGGTGTTATTGCCATTCAAAAGGTTAACAAGTGTTCTTTCTGAAGGACATGGTACGCTATACTACCACTAGCCATCTGTCGCTATACGCTTCTATCTAGTGACCACGTACTGGGCATTCGCATTAGGGCAGGTTTTATTGCCATAATAGTACGACCCGCGTGCCTAACATGTTACATATTTATCCTAAATGGCTCTCATATTTGGGTAAATAAAGTGAATTACAGGAGTGGTTGTTGTTTTTATAGGCAGGCTGGATACATTAAGGTCACAGAATAAATTAAAGTAGTACGTAGAGACGGTTCACTGTATATAAGAGTGCTGTTGTGTGCCAAAACATGGCCGTCTCCTTCTATCGCAATCTACCATACGATGTCTGTTAGCAGACGTTCTGTTTAATACAAAATTAATCGTAGTGTGGAGTAGCGCATTGTTATCGGTGAATTCTGGATATAACTTGGGACTCCGATGGCCGGTTGAGAAGTGTAAGACTTCTTCGGCAGATGTCGCTAGGCGTCCCCCTAAGACGCAAAAAGGATATAGTGGAAAATTCGCAGCCATCAGGTAAGTCTCAGTAGCTCAGTTGGCCAGAGCGATGGGCATGTATCCCAGAGTTGCGAATTCGAGTCCCGCCTGAGGTATTGGATTTTTCTACTTTTCTTTTATTTCTTAACATTGTAGTATCATTAGTAGACGTTCTGCTTAGTTTAAAATTAATTCTACGTAGATATATTATTTTATTACAAGCTTTTATTTAACTCTTACACGTCAATTAGTCGGTTGTTTCGGTAGAATCTTCCATGGCAGATTTGAACCAGTTCTTGGTGTCTCATTGAGTTAAAATTTAGCACACCTGCGTAACTTGGATGACAATACAATATACTTTACTTGTTATCTATAAAATGTGGATTACGTTTTGTATAACTTTTTTAGCATTTGTAAAATAAAACGTAATACTATTTGTACCTAACATAAACTATATGTAACACAATTTTGTTAGCAATTATTTTATTTTTTTGGACCAAAATGTATAATATAATCTTACATAATTTTAAGTTTTTTTAATAATCATAAATTCATACAAGTAAACACAATAACTTAATGAACAAAAATAAAACAAAACTAAAATACATCTAAATAAGACCCCCGCGGCATCGTGCCAAAGATGCTGGCAGCATTCCCTCTCTGAATGGCAACGCTGATGCTTTGCGAGAGAAGGCTGCCAGCTCTCTGGTCCCCGGTGGTGTTGTAGCGGTCCACAGGGTCCTCTATGTACGAAAAGTAGCAAAATGACTTTAAAGGCTGATAGAGCTTCATTTGTAAGCTTTTACATGATATTTTCAGGAGTAAAGTTCATGAAAAAATGAAAAATAAATGATTCACATAGTATGTATGAGAGTGGAGGCTCACCTTATTACATATTGGTTTTATTTTAGTATGTAAGAAAAGATCAAGTTAATGATCTGACAAAGGAAATAAAATAAATGGAAGTATATAAGCATCATTGTGTTTTATTAGCAACCATACACACCTGAACTTTAATGATAAGCTATTATCATTGCTTTCAGCAACTGAGAATATTTGGAAAATATAAAACCTGAAATCTTTACTAGGATTTCTCACAGTTTTCGATAAATTATATTATGTTTAGATATAATTATATTTATATTATTACTTATTTTTGCATTATTGCATAAGCAATTGATACCATAGAGTTTTGCTAAATATTGTTCACCGTTGATTGGCAAGATTTTGAAACATTCATGTTCTTGGTCAATTAATTATGTATTTTGCATAGTTGTATTTTAGATAGAAATAATGGTTATTATTATTATTATTATTTGGGTATTTAAAATGGCATTTTGACCATAAGTGGCATTCATATGTAATTTATATATGCAGCTTGTGTAGATATTTAATGTATGTTTTAGTTTTCACAGGAACAGAGGCTATGAATAACAACTTAACAGGATAAGTATACAACATTTTGGGGAATTATTATCTGAAATATCCGTTTGTACCATTTGCAGTGGACAAACAGTAATTTGGTTACCGCACTAGATTTGTCATAAAGTTTTAGCAATCTTGTGATCGATTCCTTCAATGGGGGATATATTATTAGGTAAAATTAAACTCATAGGATGGCAGGAGGTTGTATATAAAGTATGTTCTAGAAATATTTACTTCATTCTTAAGATATGTGCTAAGTACAAAAATATATGATTTACTAAAGACATTTTATGACATAGTAAAAACTGTTAGTAACATAGACAGGATGTTTTACCCATTTAGAAATTAGTATTTTGATTACAAATTACTTTATCATCAGTTTCTTATGTTTTCATTGTGAGAATACCTAGGGATGGAAATGACCGACAACTGAGAAGATTGTTCGTTAAGTCATGATGAAAATTGATGCTTTTAATAGGATTTTCGAGATGAAATGTAGTTTATTGTATAGAATAAATGTATTATTGATAATTTATTCAATAACAAAAAGTAGTATCTAATAATATTTTAGATTTGTCTGAAAATTTGTCCAAATGGAGAGGTTATGTTTTTAATTTGTTAAGTATTGTTAGAAATCGATACTTAAATTAAAGGGAAAGTAATTAAAGCTATATTGCAGCAAGTATATTAACGAAATTGAACGAATTAAGCGTGAAAAAGCTAAGAACTTACCTTTTCATCCAAAATCGATTTTGGGAATATTATATAAAAACTCGTATTATGAAGTTAAATAACGGAAATAAATAAAGTTGGGAGCTTTGCTTTTATAAAACATAACGAGTTCGATTCGGTAAAACGCTAAAATAGACAAATTTTATGATCGAAAATTGTCGTAAAAAGATTGTAAGTATTTTAAATTTACTGATGTTTGATGGAATTCTAGGCTAGTTTTAGCTTATAAACGTATGGAAAACTCAATTTTGATCAAAACAAATAAAGGAAAGTGATGAAAATTAGGATAAAAAGCGAATTTTCTTATAAAATTTATATTGGTATTTTACAAAGTAAATACGCAGTAAATCCGATAGGATCTGGTCATAATATATGCAGAAAAATTATCTTCATCATAGATTATATAAATACACATTAGGAAATACTTACTTTTGTTTGAATTAAAGAAAATAGTTTTCTTAGAGGTTAGGTTTTCCAAAAAGGGTAGGGCGCTCATAGGAACTTGTTTCTTATAGAAGTATGTAGCGTAGGGATCTTAAGAATCAAATTGGTATACAAAGATATATTGGCATTCTACGGGGAAAATAGATATTAATACTTACAGGGACTTATTAAATCATACGCGGGGCTATTGTTTTAATCTATTTTCATATAAATTTTCATTGGAAATTGCATAATTGGATAGATATTCAAGAAAAACATTCCCTATGGGAGATAGGAGATTATCGAACTAGGTCACTTAAGTATAGGAATTTGGTCTTTAAAATAGTATGAACTAAAGGATCAATAAGGTTCAAATTAGATCAAATCCGAGAAATATTGTCGTCCCAGATGGTAGACGAAAGCATACCAAACTCGACTAATAAGGCGGCAAGCAATCTTACTGGACGAATCGATACGGAATTTTTATTACTATATAAGGGAAGGGCGTACTGTAGGGAATCACTTTGACTTTGACTTCTGCCGCCGACTAAGCTACAAGCATCGTGCTACTATCTTGGACTACGGGACTACGGGCCTACTTGACTTCTGCAGCCAACGTGAGCCAGAAGCACATCCTGAGCAACGAGACTCCAACTTCTGCCTTCAAACCGACCTGGGCTGCCATCGGCTAGAGCGACTAGAGGGAAGGGACCAGCCGTAAAGAAGTCTAATTTGGTGAGGCAAAATTTATTCACTTTAATGATAAAATTTATTTCTTTTCTGTGTATTCTCTTTAGGCCTTGGAGTTGAGTAAGTGCTTTTAATTGACTGTTATATTATGAACATTTTCCTTATTGTTGTGGTTCTTGTATTTAATTTATGTGAAATTTGGTTGAATTATTATATGCAATATATATATACGTACGGAATTTATCGGAGTATGTGGAAACATTTTACGAATTTAACGAAATAGGGATGGATGCGTTTACCCTATAGTGCGTATGCGTTATATTTTTATACGTTTGTGGATGCGGTTATCCTATAATATATATCGTATGCGTTATAATTTTATACGTTTTGCGAATTTTATTGCGGAATGCGTTATATTTTTATGTTTTGCGGCTGCGGTATATGAATTTAATTGAGTATATATTAAGTCGTTTACCCTATTTTGGGAACGATTTTTAGCGTGTTTTACGTACCTGATTTATGAATTTAAAGGAGTGCGTACTCTATTATATTTACGGTTCATATGCTTTGGTATATAAGCATTGACTTGAACTGAAGTAATTGTATGATTGTAACATTATTTATGACAGTGTAACCAACATTAACCATTGATCAATCATATGTTCATCCTTCATTAACCAATGCTATAATCCTTCTATGACAGTGAAAGAAACATTAACCATTGAACAATTATGTTCATTCTTCATGACCACTGCCTTGATCCTTCTATGAAGTGTTATTTATATAACTGAAGTTATTTATTACTTTTGAGCTGAAATAAGGCATCTGACTATGTACCAACCTTGTGTTGTAAAACAAAACATATTATGAAAATTTTAACATGTTCTCTGACATAGTGAGACTTGTATCTTATCACCATTCATGATAATTGATGAATAAATATTATTGTATTGTTGGAAATACAATTATTGGCAAAGAGAAAGCCACTATAATAAAGTATTGAAATTCAACTGAGAGATTGAATCGTGCTGGAGTGAGTAGTGGGAATCCATATCAACTACAACTGAACGAAAATAGTTCATAAGTTAATTCAGGCTTTCAATTCAATAGTTTACATCATCTGTAAAATTTGATAATTAGATGAAGAGTTTGGTAGTTAGAAACAATGCCTTACTCTATGTACTATACTATTTGCTTATCCTTGAAGTTTGAATTAGCATAACTGCCTCACACGACATATTTCTATGACTTATTTCGGCATGACCACAGTCCCTTTGGTTGAATTTTAGATTTAATTTTGATTTAATTAATTAGCTAGGCATCTCAGAGGTTTTCTTGGCGTTTCTTTCCTCTGGTGTGTAGGTTACGAAACGTTGGTAGCTTCACTTAATAAAGTCATTGATAGACAAAATAAAAATATTTTATGTTTAATAAAATATAAAAAAAAAAAAATAATAATAATTAGACAGGTTCTGAGACAGTTTTTCTCACCGCACGAACTACAGGCGTGTGTATTTGGGAAAAGAAACCCCAATCACACATTAGCTACCCTTCCTAACTATGTTTAAAATAAATAAATAATTTTTCTAAGAAAATAATTTAATTGTATAATTATTATCTGTATTCGTTAACACTGTCGCTTTTAGGGCGTAGGGGATAAAAAAAAAACATATTTGCTTGTAGTAAAATAAAATATTCAAATAAGACAAGAGTTAATTTCATCATCAATAACAAAATTTTACAAAATAATTTTCTAGCATTAATCTTCACCGCAAATATTGGGAAGACTTTGTCTATATGGAAACTACCGAATAGCCTTTTCTTTTACAGATTCCTGACACCATTCTACAACTTTACCACTAACCTTCCCGCATCAACAGCTTGAACTTATAACCGAATAATATTAATTTACTAATTAATTTTATATACCTATTTACTTAATATCTTTTCCTTGTAAAGTACCATTTATAGGAAATAAAGTTTAAAATAAATATCCTTGTTTTTGTTTCAACAACCTCTTTATCGGTCTCCTAAAAATTATCGGGTTACTACATAACTAGGGATCTACCACTAACTTTCACGAGCCATTGTTAGGAAAAACCGCTGAAATTGTCTGACAAATCATGTTTATATAGGAAATTAGATTATTGGGGTTATAGTATTTAACGCAGGGTTGTAGTGTTCCTTCCAGGAGGTGAGTATGTATAGTCATCAGAGCTTAGTACATTTTAGTATTACGGGGTTTCAGACGGGGTAGAGGGTTTCCTTCATAGAGAGCCACTTTGGCTTTCTAAGCGTTTGTACCTTCCTTTAGTAGCTTCCAATAGCTGCTCTAGCTTGTAGAGTAAAGAAGTAATATTTATTTAGGAAACGCGCCAGGCGCGTTTCTCTTCAGTTGGTGCCGTGACCAGGATTAGAATCATACATATTAGTATTTACATATGATTTGGTTAGATAAATTAAGCGGTTTCAGTTGCTGACCGTGTTAATGGATATGGAGACTGATATTGTTGTTGAAACAATAAAAAATATATACGCGGAGGGCAGAGGGAAGCACTCTTAAATTATATTGTTACCTTAGGCGCGAATTCCGGGTAAACCTTGTAGGCACATTAAATCACGGTATATCACGAAATACACTTGAAACATAATTGCATCACTTCAGTGTCTATTAACTTATTCGATATCTCTTTGAAAAGAGTACGCGCACTTGGACCCCACGGCCCCAGGGTCTCGACACCAAATGCCACGAAGTGGTACTGTGGGCCGAGACCCCGATATTTCAGAGCCTTTTTTGGTTTCTGCCGCCTCCGCTGACGCACCAGCCCTGGTCGAGGTTCTTGGTAGATGGGACGGAGCCAGCGTACGGTATCTGGTAAGAAAAGCCGTGGTGTCCAAGTTCGTCTAAATCTTGGCCCGGACAAGCCATCAGCCATGCATTTTTAGCATCCGTCAGGCACGCCGTCTCGTAGTTTAATATTTTCGGGACGAAAAGGCAGAATTATTAAAGCTAGAGCGGAATTAGGATTAAAGCAATTAGCAATTATTTAATCAAGGAAGACCGGTACCTCCTGACACAAGCTATATTAAAGCTTAAAAGGAGATACCAATCACTAAGCTTATGATGATTATTGTGAAGGTAAATAAACATTTCCATTTTATTTTATTTTATTAAATCTAAGAAAACAGAACGTACATAGCTTAAATACTTTGTAATATACCTTCTTTAAATATCAAACCCACTTTGTGATTGCTTTCTGGTTTTGCTGTACATATCTTACCTTTTCGCCCTTTCCCGATATTTGATAGGTCTAGTACGGTGTCGTACAAATAGCCGATAAAAGGTCACACTTTGAAGGTTGAACATCACTCCTAAATGATACCCTTTCACACTTGGTGGCTACTCCGCACCTTCAAATTTGTCTAGCCCCATCTTTGTCACTCTTGCATTATTGGAGTGATAAGGATGCAGACTTTTCAAATGTTGAAGTTCGCACTGTTCGCAATAGGCCCCCGGGATTGGCAATTGGGATCCTTTCATCAGGTATCCGATGCCGCAATTGAGCCATTACTAGTAGTCAATCTGTAAACAGTAATATTTAATTAGGAAATACCCAAGACGGTTAAATAGTTTTGCGATTTGAGGATAAAATTGGGGGAATTTGAACATAAAAATCAGGATTTTTTTAGGCATAGTATTAAATATGTTGTTGGTTTACACCGATACTTAGTATATTTTGGAGAATATATCTGTAACACATGAATATGTTCAAGTCAAAATAGCGTTCTGCATGCGTGGCAAGTTTCGTCGGACGGACGGAGACTGGACATTTACAGCTAAAATCCCTAACTTTTTACTATGCCATTTACACAAAGAAAAAATACTTTTACCGTGCATTCAAACGAGTTCACATACCTACGTTCGTTTGAAGTAAAAGGTCCGTTAGCTATATTTCGCCAACCTTCTAAGGATTTTCCGCAAAAATGTTTAGAAGCGTATATTTTCGTAACCAGTGAAGTGCTAAAGCCGTACTATTCGAACATTCTCTTGTTTATCTAGCTTTCGCGAGTCGACTGCTAGTGCTAATGCTAACCACTGTTAGCATTAGCACTAGCGGTCTTCAGGTAGGTGGTCTTCAGTGTGCGAGCGAGATAGCGCTAATTATGCTATTATAGCGATGTCCAGCTTGCACACCGGAGGGGCGTGCGGATTGTTGCCGTCAAATGGCAAAACGATGCAAGCCAAAGAACATAGTTTCGAGAAAAACGCATTTAAGCGTTTGCAAATTTCGTCCTTGGAAACGCCCATTATTTATAAACTTCCAGGGTTAAAAAATTATACAGAAGATAACTAATATCACAATAGATACAGCGGATTTTTTTTTAGTACATTTGTGTAATTAATAAAAGTAATAATCTAAAAGCGTTTTACCATGACGAGTCTGAAAAAAAAATTTGGCAAACCGTTTGGAAAACCGCTGTAACTTCCTAGTTACCTAGTTTTGCCACGAAAAATTACAGTTTTGGCTTTTAGCAACTACTTTTAAGACTGAAATAACAAAACACCATAAGTTTAATTTAAAAATAAAAGTGGCAATCGATGTTTCTCACCTTTTTACAATTAACAACATTAATATCCCTTCTTTCGTTTACTTGCCGCGTTTTGCAGTGTTGTACAATTTGCAGCTACAGTGATAGAATGAAAGCAAAACGCTGTAAATTCTATTAGCAGCGTTCTGCTCAACGTATTAGGGGCATCACGGCTATGATAAGTATGAAGTAATAATACGGTAAATGCGGTTACAGCGTTTTGTTGTGCTTAGACAGTAGTTACAGCGTTTCGACATTTTTCTACAGCATTGATCAAAAGAGATATAAAAAATATATAATATGATAGAAAAACTTAAAAGGAAACATTTGGTCCAAAAAACTCTGTTAACTGTAAGCTGTAGCTCGAGTTACCACGTTTTATTCGACGGCAGATCGGCATTGGAGTGATAAAACATTTGGTCAAAAAACTCTGTTAACTCGAGTTACCACGTTTTATTCGACGGCAGATTGGCATGGGAGTAATAAAACATTTGGTCCAAAAACTCTGTTAACTATAAGCTGTAACTCGAGTTACTACGTTTTATTCGACGGCAGATTGACATTGGAGTGATAAAACATTTTGTCCAAAAAACTCAGTTAACTGTAAGCTTTAACTCGAGTTACCACGTTATATTAGACGGCAGATTGGCATTGGAGTGATAAAACATTTGGTCCAAAACCTCTGTTAACTGTAAGCTGTAACTCGAGTTACTACGTTTTATTCGACGGCAGATTGACATTGGAGTGATAAAATATTTTGTCCAAAAAACTCAGTTAACTGTAAGCTTTAACTCGAGTTACCACGTTATATTAGACGGCAGATTGGCATTGGAGTGATAAAACATTTGGTCCAAAAAACTCTGTTAACTGTAAACTGTAACTCGAGTTACCACGTTTAATTCGACGGCAGATTGGCATTGGAGTAATAAAACATTTGGTCCAAAAACTCTGTTAACTGTAAGCTGTAACTCGAGTTACCACGTTTTATTCGACGGCAGATTGGCATTGGAGTGATAAAACATTTGGTCCAAAAAACTCTGTTAACTGTAAGCTGTAACTCGAGTTACTACGTTATATTCGACGGCGGATTGGCATTGGAGTGATAAAACATTTTGTCCAAAAAACTCAGTTAACTGTAAGCTTTAACTCGAGTTACCACGTTATATTAGACGGCAGATTGGCATTGGAGTGATAAAAGATTTGGTCCAAAAAACTCTGTTAACTGTAAGCTGTAACTCGAGTTACCACGTTTTATTCGACGGCAGATTGGCATGGGAGTAATAAAACATTTGGTCCAAAAACCTCCGTTAACTGTAAGCTGTAACTCGAGTTACCACGTTTTATTCGACGGCAGATTGGCATTGGAGTGATAAAACATTTGGTCCAAAAAACTCTGTTAACTGTAAGCTGTAACTCGAGTTACCACGTTTTATTCGACGGCAGATTGGCATTGGAGTAATAAAACATTTGGTCCAAAAAACTCTGTTAACTGTAAGCTGTAACTCGAGTTACCACGTTTTATTCGACGGAAGATTGGCATGGGAGTAATAAAACATTTGGTCCAAAAAGCTCCGTTAACTGTAAGCTGTAACTCGAGTTACCACGTTTTATTCGACGGCAGATTGGCATTGGAGTGATAAAACATTTGGTCCAAAAAACTCTGTTAACTGTAAGCTGTAACTCGAGTTACCACGTTTTATTCGACGGCAGATTGGCATGGGAGTAATAAAACATTTGGTCCAAAAAACTCTGTTAACTGTAAGCTGTAACTCGAGTTACTACGTTTTATTCGACGGCAGATTGGCATTGGAGTGATAAAACATTTGGTCCAAAAAACTCTGTTAACTGTAAGCTGTAACTCGAGTTGCCACGTTATATTCAACGGCGGATTTTTTTTTTTTTTTTTTTTATACCACGACGGTGGCAAACAAGCATACGGCCTGCCTGGTGGTAAGCAGTTACCGTAGCCTATGGACGCCTGCAACCCCAGAGGATTTACATGCGCGTTGCCTACCCTTTAGGAATCTATACACTCCTTTTTTGAAGAACCTCATACTGTAGCCCACTGGGAAAACCTCGGCAGGGAGTTCATTCCACAGCCGCAGCGTGATATTGGCATTGGAGTGATAACCGCGTAATCATTTAGGTATACATCAATCTTAATAGACCTTACTAGGAAAATAAATGAACAAACTTGAAGCTTGCTATCACTAATTATTGTAATTAGGTATGAACGCTCACGCCTATTGGAGTTTTAATACGAAGACTTGAGAAGTGTAGAATTTTATGTCCGATCCATATATTGGATCAACGTGCGTGGCATTTATTTCTTATTCCTGAGATGGACGCCTTTCTGCCATCTCAGGAATAAGATATAAATAGCTGTATGGTGAAGAAAACCATGTTTTACAAGCCAGGCAAAGTTGAGCATCGTCGGCAAAGTTGTGGCAGTTGACGGTACTAGGTTCAAGTGAGCACACAACTCGCCATCGCGATAGCAATCCCTCGGTCCAAGCGCCACGGGCACCGTTAAGAGCCTCTATCTACGATTCAATAAATTAAGCGATACACCGTTCGTATCGTCCGTTGTTTTTACGATTTTTATTTGTTTATCGCCGAGTGAATTACTGCGGAGATACGGGAAGAAATGTAAATTAGAGTTTTTACTGGCCACTTTTAGGGAGCTAAGTTTTTCAGGTTGCTGTTAAAATGCTTTGTAACGTGTTGTTTTGCATTTTGCTAAACGGCAAGCATTTCATTTCAACTAGCAAACTCACAGAGCTTGATTAGTTCCTTGATATGTTTGACTTTCAAACTAAAACCGGTATTAGACGTTGCAATTTGTAGGGCCCAATCTGTTGTGTGCTCTGCCTCTCCCTAGGCCTCCTTCAGCTCCCTAAGGGCCCTAACTCTTATTACACCTCCCAACCTAGGGCCCAAAAAATTGCAATGTCTAATACCGGTTTACAGTAATAGATACTTACCTAGTTGGTTGTAGTAGGGTCTTTACGAGATACTGCATAAATACGAGACAGACGCACTGCATTATAACGGCATTTTATAACGGGGTACCCGACAGCCAACTATGACTATGCAGGTCTTTATCTGTAGGTGTAGGTGCAGGGTGTTTAAGTAATAGGTGCTTATCTGTAGCATCTGTTCACTTTTACTCATAGAACTCAAGTACTGAAACAGTTTTATAAGATTATAATGTACAGTCAACCAATTTGATTCCTAGGCCACTCTAGAACCTTGTCACAATAGCTAGTTTGGTAGCGAATAGGTTACGTTTATACGTATCCACGGGCAACTGTTATTACGGCAAGGTTCTAAAGTGGCAGAGGAATAAAATTAGTTGACTCAAACTCAAACTCAAACTCAAACATTGGCCGTACATAATACCTATATATAATTCAGTTACTAGATTTTGCCCGGAAAGAGAAGTGTCGTGGAATGTATAAGTGGTCATATAAACCGCGGGACTTTTCTTTCCGAACAAACTCTATTCACCAAGGCACTTATCGACTTTTCTATTTTTATTGTAGAAACTACCTCTTGAGAAAATTCCCACATCTTTCCTTCATGCGTGAAAAATATGTAAAATAGTACTTCTTGTGGTAAGAAAAGGTATTCTGCTATTCTGTTGCACTAAGCTAAGCATTATGCTTTTGTGAAAAATCGCATTATCCTGCATCTTTGTACAGCGGTTGCCACATAGGTATCCATACTTAATATTATAAATAGGAAAGTGTATGTGTGTGTTTGTTTGTCCGTCTTTCACGGCAAAACGGGGCGACGAATTGACGTGATTTTTTAAGTGGAGATAGTTGAAGGGATGGAGAGTGACATAGGCTACTTTTTGTCTCTTTTTAACCCCCCACTTCCCTAAAATGGGGGGTGGAAGTTGGTATGGAGCATTACGGGGGGCAATCAGGAAAGGGGAACCGTGTTACCCCGAATTTAACGCGAGCGAAGCCGCGGGCAAAAGCTAGTACTTTATATTTTAGGCGGTTTTCATACTGCTGCGGTTTCTGCATACGGCGATGGTGTGCGATCGAGAGAGCGCTATACATGTCTATAGCGCTGTCACCCTTGGATTTGTGTTTTGATTCGAAATATTCGAATGTGGGTTATGGGACTAAAACTAGTAGGTATAAGTATTACATTTTTACTTGCCTAAGGTACTAATTAGCTACATATAGTCAAAACACAAAATATGACATGCGATTTGGTGAACTAAAATTTTAACCAAAATTACGACCAATCACAACTTTTTTTAGAGTGGGAAATTGCGTATTGGCTATAAAACCGGGCTATATATAAAACCGGGGAAGCGGCTGAAGGGTTAACTGACAGGACATTTTTGTAGTGACGGTGCGAAGTGAAATGCGGACGGAGTGAAGTGAGGACGGAGGGAAGTGAATCATTTTTAGGATTATGTACCCAAAGGGTAAAAATGGGACCCTATTACTAAGACTCCGCTGTCCGTCTGTCCGTCTGTCACCAGGCTGTGTCTCATGAACTGTGATAGAGTTAGACAGTTGAAATTTTCACAGATGATGTATATCTGTTGCCGCTAAAACAATTACTAAAAAACATTATAAATATTTAAGGGGGCTCCCATCCAAAAGACATGATTTTTTTTCTGTTTTTATTGATAATGGTACGCGAGTCCGACTCGAACTTGGCCGGTTTTTTTTACCCGCCTCAGGCCATTTTAAAGTAGGCCTACTACACGAATGCTCACGATCACCTTCAAAATGCCAGACGCCAGGTCGTCCACTAAATGACGACGAGTGACCATCCCACCGCAGTGGGACAGCTACACGACACAGAAGCCATATCAAGGCAGTTTTAATACGTGACGGGGCCCTAGGGCACTTTGAGAATCAGGGGCCCTCAGACGCTCAATTAGGGACAACGTTGACTGTAAAAATAACTTTCGGGGCCCCCCTGAGGATGGGGACGTGCCCCGTGTGCCCTTATGGAAAAGACGGCCCTGGGAGCCATAGAAGAAATGCGGGCGCTCCAACCCCTGCCATTTTAAGAAGAGGAGCAGCGGACGACTCTACTATTATTTACCTTCCAAATGAGCCTTAAAGTCCGAGTCTGCATTCACATGTAAAGAGTGTATTGACAATTATAAGGACAAGTGAAATGTGTAATAACTTTTTAAAAGTTTATTATTTTGCGTAAGTATGTTTTGGGCATTTGGTTGGAAGGCCTTTTTAAACGCTTAGTGTTGACTAAGACACCTGTAGCCTTTGCTTTCGGGCGACTTTTCGTCGTTTGCTTCGGACGTTTCTCATCAGATTCGGACAACGTTTACTGTGACCAGTTTCGACGCTTGAGCCAAGTTTTATTTTATTTTTTTACGGAATCCGCTTCCGTGAAGCTTTGCCGAAGTATTCTCTTCATGATTGCCCATCACGTCCTCGATGGGACGTACCTAAGGGTAATTTGGCGGATTCATATTCTTAGCAGCATGACGCACGTCGTGGGTTTCCATCCACTCTCTGATGCAGGGGGCACAGTGGCAACTAGCCAAATCGGGCCAAAATAAAGTAGAGCCCCAAGTAAAGTAGAGCATCTAATCAGTGACAAAATTCATTTTGTCCACACTTCTTTATGTAAAGATTGGCAGTCATCGTGGAAGTAGTGACGAACGCCGTAGATTTCATACTGCATACGCATATTACCTACCACACATTGTCTTAGATCCAAATTTTTAGGAAAAAATTGACGTTTTGTTCTTATTCAGGTGTTCTCCTTTGCGAATAGTAGAGTACTACAGGCCCGGTAGAACAAAAAATCCAGTTTGAAGGGGTTTTCGTCGCTTAGAATTATGCACTGTTCATTTTTAAGTAAAACTGTGTCATATAAATTTCGAAGATTGCAGCCTATTTTGGAGTTGGTTTGGCTTCCGTTGCTTCCGAGGGCTACCCAGTCGTTGCGATTCTTGGCCCTTTGAACCATTCCTACAGAAGTTCTCTACTTTTTTCCACATATCTTATTGAAGCACTGAGTGAGTTTTTGATTTTTCGATGTATCTTTGAGTCGATATTGCGATTATTCGAGCCAGTTTTTCGACGATTTTTCGACTTATCATTAAAAGAGAAGTCTTACCCAAACTTTTAATGCAATTTAAATCGCAGAAACACACACCCTCACGATTTTAGCGATCATTCTCATGGACATACCGTTTTCTCGTATGTATTTGTCCAAGAGTATTTTTCGTTGCTCCTGTGTATGGCCTCTCAGTTTATGAAATCAAAAGTGATCCGAAAAAATAATTCTAGTAATTGATTTAACATCATATCATCTACAACATAATAAATAATTTATGTTTTTAAAGCAAATAAAACAAGAATGACTGCTTGTTGCAGTTGTCCTTATATTTGTCAATACAGTCTTTACGCTATATTAATAAGCTGCTGCAGTGCACTCGGAGCGCAAATCTGCGTTATTTCCCGGCCGCCGCCCGGATATTCACACTGTGTGGTCACCACGCTTTAATTCACGTCGGGACAGTTTATGTAGGTAAATTAATTTTAGCTATTACCGATCATACATACCGATAAACTTGAAATGGCTTAAGTAATTATAAAATATCGCTCTCGAACATAGGTCGTTATTAAAGTTTATATGTTGCGCGGTTTACTACATTTTACTTACAATAGATTAGATTAGATTAGATTTATTTATTTCATAATAATAAATTATAATACAAAATGGTCTTAGCCTAACTATACAAATTTATATTATGATCGTCAAAGCAGTGAAAATAAACATATTTTATTGATTGATTACTTAATTACATTTAAATGTCACAAAACTATAAAAACTAAGAATAAATAATGAAATACAATTCAATTAGAGATATAACAATAATAAATACAATTTCAAAAGATATATTCAAAGTCAGTTTCTAATATTGGATGTCAAAGTCATATATTCATTTACAGAATATAATGGATTTTCCAATAAAAAGTCTCTCAATTGGCGTAATAAGTAAAATACATAAAACCTACGACTTATACAACGCAAATGTAGAAATAATGTCGTCGGAATAACGTAGAATTAGAAAGTTGGCTAGCGTATGACAGAGGGCGGTACACATTGCTTCATATATTTTATTTAATCTACCTACCTATATTTTAACGTTAGTTCAAGTTCGAGTTCTAAGAAAACACGACAGAAAACGTGCTTCCAGCCAAATTACGAGATAACCAAAGAATATACAAGAGTCCTTAGGACTTTTTAAAGTCTAATTATTATAACGATCGGTAATATTGTTATTTTTTCATAATAGAGAACATGCATGAAAAATATTTAATTGAATCTGTTGCATAAACACGTTCAACAACCCCAAACTAATATAAATAAGTGGAAATCCGTAATAATTTTTAACAGTTTTTTAAAGATATTGCGGTTTGAAAACGTAAAATTTTAGGCATTTTTTTTAATACATCAAATGTATTTTCGAAACTTCAGTATGATTACTTATGTCCTAACAAGAAAAAAAATGTATGACAACTATATAGTTAAACGCATTTTTTCGTGCCTAAAATTACAAAAATCTTACAAAAACTTGTTCCTTCCAAACAGTTTTCTGCAACTTTGTGAACGGTGACGTTACAATCCGCACACTTTTTGTATGGGGCGTTTTGACGCGCGGCGCAGACGCCTAACGTATTTTCACATTTTTGACGTTTCAGGGCTATCATAGATAGTAGGTTTATTAGAGACATTTGAATCTACAGGTAAATAGAATCGAATGACGTCTTCCAAAAAAATCATGCATATTCCTAATTCAGTTAAAATAACTATGTAACGATCATTATCATGGATATTATCTGTTTGAATAAAACAGATTTGCTAAGTAAATAATACTAATTAAGACGGAGAAAAAAAAAATGTATTGTTATATTGTATTAGGTATGATACCTCCGAGAAGATATATGTATGTTGAATCCCCAACTCGCTTCAGGTTTTTTTTAAATAAATAAATAATAAATAAATATTATAGGACAATCTTACACAAACCGACCTAGTCCCACAGTAAGCTCAATAAGGCTTGTGTTGTGGATACTAGACGACGATATATATCATAGATAGATATTGATAAATACTTAAATACATAGAAAACATCCATAACTCAGGTACATCTGTGATAAACACACAAATAAATGCCCTTACCAGGATTCGAACCCGGGACCTCCTGCTTCGTAGCAGGGGGGTTTCACTACGCAGTTTAGGTACATTTGGCCGGCGCGCCTCCCGGGGAGTCGTACAGCAGTGGGCTGCCGCTCGGCTCGCACGATAGTCGTGTCACGTGGCGCTCGCGCAAAATTTAAAATACACAATGGCTTCGAAACCTATTTCGATCTAATCCGTATAAAATATGTATTTACGGATGTCTCAATAAACGGAAGAACAAGGAAGCAGAAATAACATTTTTAAATTCGGGACGATATTGAAAGTTCCCAAAGTCCTTACTTAGTAATAATTAAAATAAACATCCTTAATTTATTGAATATCGGTTGCCCAGAAATAATATTAGGAACTGACCGACATATTTTCAAAGGAATACGGCTGTGGCATACCTACTTCCGAGAGAATCAGACATAATCTCTATAAAAAAATCTATCTCCGGATAAAAATTTCGTGTTTACATAATCAACGTTTGTAATTCCTACATATTTATCTAACAATAATAAATCAGTAGGTATAGGTACAAAAACTTGTCAAGTGCCAACCCCGTGCCGACGCTCACAGCTCGGTCATAAAACTGCGACGCGCAAAGAAGATTCACGGTTCGTGCGCGGTTATAAGTTTCAATTTTGCTTGCAAGCGGCGAGTATAGGTATAATTTTATACCTAAATCTGACTTTTGTTAAGGAGTGAATTTTCTGTACGGTAGTACTATTAGTTATTCTGTGTTCGTAGGCAGTGTCACTACCGACTGGGCTAGGAGGCCGTTATAATTAGGTTATCGTGGGGATTATAGCCTCAACCCTCTCATTCATGAGAGGAGGCCTGAGAGAGGAATATATGATTATTATTATTGGATATGCAGGTGTTAAGTGTCGCCTCGTAAATGTAGTGCTTCTGATTTTTCAACGAATCTTAAGTTATAATTTAATCCAATCGGGTACGCTACGAGTACATTTGTTCATAAATTGTCGAATAATCTTCTTCCCTTTTAGATATACTTCAGCATTTTCTCCATAATATTTCCCAGAAACATGGACAGCCTATTATATCGGAAGCATAGTTCGAGCTCCAAAATAAAACATTCAGAGGCAGACGAAACCGCGACGAGAAAGATGCAGTCCAAGTACGCCATCTTGGAATTGGAAGTTTTTGTCAAGTGCGGAGATTAAAATAAAAAAGAGACGGTATAGTATTTTGAATACAGATACTTCTGGCTGCACCCTCAAGGAACCTAGAATACTGCGAAATAGCAAAGCACTATATTCTTATTGTTTATAATAATATTTCCTAATAAGTAATAATATGCACTTTCGCAAAAGTAACGCATGATTCAAAAAATACTTGAATCTGAACCCTGGATTCAAGTATTTTGTCAAACAAAACAAAAAAAAGTCCTAGCGGTACGCCAATAAAAGCTGCAAATGGTGTTAAAAGCATGAAAATCGAAACGATTGATCTTTGGGCCACTTGAATAAATTCAACCCGTAGCCCAAAAAAAAGAAGAGGAGTTATTATGTCATCTTTTTTTTTATGGGAAAAAAATTGTTCTGTAACCTATCGTGTGTTGTACCAAATGAAAGGGCTTTCTGAGCAAATTCAAGAAACATATCACATCATTTTATTTTAGTAACATGTTTTCATTTCAACACTTCTTTTTTTTTATGAAATATATGGTAAGCAATTACCGCCGCACATGGACGCCCGCAACACCAGAGGGGTCACAAGCGCGTTGCCGGCCTTTAAGATGAGAATACGCTCTTTTCTTAAAGGTTTGAAGGTCCTATCGGTTCGGAAATACCGCAGACGACAGTTCATTCCACATTTCCACCTCCGTTCTACTACACACACTATTTCCGTTCGAAAATGTCTTTAAAGGCCTAGCAATGTTGTATGAATATTTATGGCTGGCGTGTTTCACTAAATTACCCGCAACATTGGTTTATCATGGCGCTAATTCATTTTATGTATTGGATTTGCGTTGCGTTACTTTCGTTTGCTGCAATAAGGACGAAATGCAACACAAATGATTGGGCAACCCTCGTATACAATACATGAAGTTACACCATTAAATAGATACCTAACGACAAAAATGATGGGCATTCGATTCTTGAAAAAGAGTACTTAACAGATGCTTAAGATTAAAACTCAGTCTTTTAAAGCCGCTATGAAATTAATCCTTACCAGACTTGGCTCTATATCAGTCCTTGTTATGTCCTTTGCTGTCTTATTCTTTGATATAATATCTTTGAGATCTTGTCAATGGTCTTTAGATGCATAAGGATATCGAGTATATCCTTAAGGTCTTACCTAGTGCATTTAGCCTTTAAAGTTCTGTGTGTATTTCTGCGATTCTTGGAAGAAAGTGTTGTATTGTAAATGTAACAAGACGTTTCTCTTTCTACACCTGCGCGAAATGCGCCGCAAAGTGTGGAAGAGCCAGTAATACTCGTAGTACATTATTGTCGAGATCAAGCGAAGTAGCACATTGATGGCTGAGTATTGTGTTTAAACGGACGACTTTAGGAGTCCTTTTAATTAAATACGAAGT
This sequence comes from Pammene aurita, assembly GCA_947086415.1. NCBI lineage: Eukaryota > Metazoa > Arthropoda > Insecta > Lepidoptera > Tortricidae > Pammene > Pammene aurita. Next base: position 37,553,958 of record OX352295.1, read on the forward strand.
CAGCAATTGCTCTTCGCGGCGAACAATATAGTGCTTTTTTCACGTGGACAACAAGCAATATTGACTCTCCAAATAATGTATCTCAGGATAACCTCTAGGTTAACAGGATGACCGTTACCGCGAACATCGAATTTCGATTCGAATCATATATCTCCATCTTCATCGTAATTTTGAGTATATTCGAAACAACAATTTTCTATATTCGTGGTACGAGTACGCGCTCAGATTTGCGACCTTTACATTTTTTTAATAAATAGTATTTTTTTGTGTTTCGGCTGTTTAGGACCTTTGCCTTGATTTTTGTATGGCTTGAACTTTTTAAAAAGTTTGTACCTCGACAAAAATGGAATTTGTATGCAACATTTTTGTCGTTTTGTTTGAACCATAAACTGGGCACTTTGCCGCCTTATATTATTTTTTTTAAACCGTAATTATTATTTTAAACTTTAAATTTTAAACTTGCGGGACATTTTTGAAAAATAGTAGTTTATGTAACTGTTACGTAATAAGGCCTAATTACGTACAGTTGCATACACTGCTTTATCTACACTCATATTATTTATCCTAAATGCCGTATTCGGAAACCATAGAATGGCCGCCATTGCACCGCCATGGCCAACTCTTGTGTGTCGGCGGCCGCGCGGGCGCGTGCAAGTGTACATTATGTTATCAAAACTTATAAGAGTTATAAGTTATGTTTGTTTGTTATAAGTTATAACACATCAATATTTGAGCATGTAAAGTTAAAATTACGTTACTGCCACAGATAAAAAGCTTATCATAGTAAAATCGGTTGTGGTAATGCTAGCCATTGCCTACCGTTTTCGAACGCGTTTTAGAGAACTTACAATGTGAGTGTAGATAAAGTTCTTATCTACATCCATATCATAAATTTATTATAATATGTTAAGAAACAATAAGCTAATGACCTATATTAAGAAACCTGTATCTGTGGTGCATCGTAAAGTTTAGTTTACAGTATCGATGTACATTTAAATTTAGAACATTACAAAAATGTATGAAAATTCATAACAGTTGGTCATGAATTGTTCATTATTTTACTTATACGAGGTTGCTACTTATATATCCGGAAACAAAAAAACAAACAAACGTACACGGCTGAAAATGGTTTTATTGTTTTTCAAAGTATTCCCCTTGATGATCTATGCACTTTTGCATTCGCGTGAACCAATTTTTAAAGCACTTCTGCCACTCCGCCTGAGGTACCTCCATAACGTGTTGTTTGAATGCGTCGACAGCATCTTCAGCGGTCGAAAATCGTTGACCGCGTAATTTATTCTTTATATTTGGAAATAAATAAAAATCGTTGGGTGCCAAGTCAGGGCTGTACGGCGGATGACCCATTAATTCCACATTTTGACCCTCCAAAAATAGAGTTGTTTCGCGTGACGTATGACAGCTGGCATTGTCATGATGAAGAATGATTCTTCGTCGCTGGTTAGTTTTACGAATTTGTTCAAATACTTCCGGTAAGCAAATGGTCGTGTACCACTCTGAATTAACCGTTCTACGGTTTTCTAGTGGCACTGTAGCTACATGGCCATTAATACCGAAGAAGCAGGCCACCATTTGTTTCAATGTACTTTTTGCACGAGTAACTTTCGTAGGGTTCGGCTCATTTTGAAACACCCATACCGTTGATTGTTGCTTCGTTTCGGGATCGTATGCATAGATCCAGGATTCGTCACCTGTGTAGATGTTATAAACGGCTTTTGAGTCACCACGGTTATATTTTTTTAACATTTTATTGCACCATTCGACGCGAGCATCTTTTTGCTCTTTTGTTAAGTTGTGGGGTATCCAACGCGAACAAATTTTTTTTACAGCCAAATAATTATGTAATATGCTATTAATACTGGTCATAGAAATACCCAGAGTCGCCTCTATCTCGCGGTACGTAACATGTCGGTCGTCCATTATAAGTTTTCGCACAGCCTCGATATTTTGTTGTACAACGACCGATTTCGGGCGACCTGCCTTAACTTCGTCCGTAAGCATACTACGTCCACGATTGAACTCACTAAACCAGTGATACACAGTAGTTTTAGATGGGGCTTCATCACCAAAAGTTGAAGTTAGTTGATCTATGCACTGTTGTTGCGTTAAACCACGCCGAAAATCATAATAAATCATAGCACGAATATTTTCACGAGTGAGTTCCATTCTTGCTGCGAGATGACATTTAAAACCCGTCAAAAACAAAACACGAGCGTTAATAAGAAAGAAAAAATATACCGGCCAGTACTTAAAAAAGTTCAAATTTTACCATGGAGGTCAAATATGCTATTTAAGAAGATTGTAATCCCGGTTTCCGGATATATAAATAGCAGCCCTCGTATGGTCGGCAAGGAGGATGTCCTGCTCCACAATACAGTTGGCCAGGCGGTGCACTGGCGGTCATTTTAATGGTTCCCAAAAACTTAATAATTGAGGATATATAATAAGTAACCCCCTTATTCATAAACGTATATCAGGCCTCAATTAGTTAATTTATGTTTTGTCTCTTTCTAACAAACGCAACTGTCAAAGTGACAGATAAGAACAAAACATAAATTAACTAATTGGGCCCTGAGAGACGTTTATGAATACGGGTTTGTCTGTAGATAAAGCAGTGTATGTAACTGTACTTAATTAGGCATTAAAACATTGGTGTGATATTATTACACCACACTCGTATTTTAATGCTCTTCATTATGTAGCAGTCACAAGTAAACCGGCATTTTCTCATCAGTCTATGTACCTCCCACTGTTACACTTTTATGTGGAGGGATTGGACTATACAACGTGTTACTTGAGCCGCTTAAAACCTCAGACACCCCAAACGATTTTTATTATTGCTAACTAATCTAGAGTATTTATTTTTCAATCAATTAATATTTACCAATTAATTATTTCAAACGATATTCGTATGTTTAGTTTTCCTGGCAATTCTATACAATTGTTAACTCTACACTCGTTGTCACATCTCTACATGTGTCATGTCATGTCAACCTGTCAACCTACTTTGTCAATGGGGAAGGCAACTGTCACAGTGACATCTCGAACATTGGTCCTTAGAAAAGCTAAATTTGTATGGCGCGAAGTAGTTTTTATTTATTTTCGCGAAAATGACTCAATGTTGTGTCTGGAATTGCTCCGAAATTGAAATCCACTTGTTTCTGAAATACACTAAAAGTAAAATGCTATAGATTAACGCCATAGTGAAAGGTTTTGCCTAAAAAAAGCTTTTTGACGGCATACTAGTTAAGGACCATTCAACTTCTCTCTCTCTTATTCTCTCTTATTGTATGTGTCTCTTTCTCTTATTGTATGGAATCTGGAACAGCGCCCTCTGCAAAAGTTTTCACCGGTCTTCCCCATTTGTATGACATGAGATAATATGACATATGTAGTTTGACAATGACAACCTAAATGACATTATTTACAGTGAAAAACAAATTTGTCAAAGCTGTCAGCCATTATTAAATATTCAACCTCTATCTTCTAACCTCTCGATACAATGGTAAACTGTAGTATTCGAACTTTTAGACTCGACACGTAAATAATTTTAAACAAAAAAGAACCGACTTCTCTTAGCATCCACCTTTCCAAAAGCAAAAGCTCGAGCTGCTGTAAAAAATACTCAAATCACTATACCTATAGTTGTGCCTATAATAGTTGAAGAAATAGTTGAAGAGTTCCCTCGATTTCTCCAGGATCCCATCATTATCCTGACCTGGTTACAATGGGACCAACTGTGATGTATACTCTTTCAAACAAAAAAAGATTTTTCCACATCGGTCCAGCCGTCTTCGAATAATCGGTAAATAAACATTAAAAAAAAATTGCAAAAAAAAACAAAGATCCCGACGAATTGATAACCTCCTCCTAGCCTTCGAAATCTTGAAGTCGGTTGATAATGGAAAATTAAAGACAAAGTATACCAATGTTGAGATATATAGCAATCGATTCCACTCTCGATTCTGAACAAAGACTTTTCAAGCTTTTAGTCTTGGGTGTAACGCGTTGTATATGTAATTGAACGTACGTTACAAAATGACATACTTTTAATGATTTCAGTCAACCGGCTGTTTGCTTTTCAACCGACTTCAAGTTTTCGAAGGAGGAGGTTATGAATTCGCCGGGATCTTTGTTTTTACTTTTTTTTTAAATGTATGTTCACCGATTATTCGAAGACGGCTGGACCGATTTGGAAAATTCTTTTTTTGTTTGAAATATTATACTTCACAGTTGGTCCCATTCTAACCAGGTCAGGATCTGATGATGGGATCCTGGAGAAATCGAGGGAACTCTTCAACTATTATAGGCTCACCTATAGTGATTTTAGTACCTTTTACAGCAGCTCGAGCATTTGCTTTTGGAAAGGTGGAGTATGAGTGAAGTCAGTCCTTTTTTTATTTTGGGATTTGAAATCTGTAAGTTATAATTTTATCATGTATTTATATTGAATACCTACGATAAGTTGTTAACTTGAAAGTATTTTATTTTGTACTTGTACATATTTCTTTTTTCTTTTTAATTTAAGGTTACAAGTCTTACATAAATCTTATATTAAATAGGTACATTAAAAATGTATGTCAAAAACTTTTATATTAGGATAATTCCTTGTAAGTTGTAACTGATTGCTAAAGTTGTATTTAATAATGGTTTGAGACAGCTTTTATGACATCGTATGTAGCGTTATTAAAATACTTATTTCATAATGTCATAAACTTTCAGCACTTTTAGAAGGTATATCATTTTTATAACAATATAAAGTTATAATTCAGTAATTTATTAGCTATATAAACTTAACAAACTGCTACTGAAAGCTTCGAAGTCATATAATATTTCATATGAGTTGAATTACTTAAAGATTATGAAGTTATATATACCTAGTCTCATCACTAGAGAATGCAAAACGGGTATTCTTAGTATGAAAATAACCGGTTTTTTCGGTTAAACCCGGAATGGAAAAACAGTTATTTTAGTGTTAAAATAACCGGTTTTTAGAATAAACCGGTTAGCTCTGCCAAAATAACCTTACTTTTTGCGGGTGTGCCATATGGCATCGGAGGCGAGATATACAAGCCATAGAAAGCTTTTCAACCGACTTCATGATTTCGACCGAGGTTCTCATTTCGTCGGGTTCTTGGTTATTATTGTATGTATATTCACATTACGAGTATATGTTTTTACAGTTGCTTGGGCATTTCCTTTTGGAAAAGTGGAGTAAGTGAAGTCGGTTCTTTTTTGTTTAAATTTATTATTTTAGTTAAACCGCGTGTGACGTTAAAAAAATATTTAATTCAATGAAAACTTTGATTGAACAATCATAACTTAGGACTTCCGTTCGAGACGCAGGGAAGCGTGGATGTCTTGCGAATTGTTTTTTTTTGGTTTTTTGCTCATTTTAGTAGTTCAGTGTGTAATATTGATAGCTTATATAAATATAGGGACGGAGAGCTGACCACAACAGATAGAGGTTAGAACCGGTGTAGTTTGATTTTTTTTTTCTCACTTTTACTTTGACGTGTAAAAGTGCCCTTGTGGCCTACTTACTGAATAAATGTTTGAGTTTGAGCTTGATATGACACAATAATGAGAGCAACGAAACCCCTCTAGTTAGTTTGCTATTCTATGCATTTTGTAGGTTAAAATAACCGTTTTTTTTTATTAAACCGGTTAGCTCTCCGAAAATACCTTTGCTTTTTGCGGATGTGCCATATGGCGTCGGGGGCGAGATATACAAGCCTTAACCTAGTTTTACTCTATGTGTCCGTCGCTCTCTTGATAGGCTTTCACTATTACCTTTACTAACCTTAAGCTTGTTAAAACAACGGCCTATAATAGTTGGTAGCCGTAAGTTTGGCGATAGACCGGACTGATGGATGTGAACGTCATTTACGACTATGGGGGGTTAACGATGTCTCACGCTGTGGCCTTCCGCGTCCTAAACTTCTGACACTTCATTTGGTATAGAGAACATCAGGTGATCTCCGAGGATCACGTGACGCGTTCTATACAAAATGAAGTATCGTTTAGGACGCGGTTAAATAAGTGTTGTTTAGGACGCGGAACGCTACAGCGTGAACCATATCCTTTATTCGAACGAGCTGAGCGTAAAAGCGAAGTGAAGTTCTTACAGACAACTTCGGACACAACGGAACTGTCAGCTGGCTACCTAGACGTCTGTGCATTTCGATGGCTTTTTGATTTTGAATAGTTGTTCCGCGATAACTTTAGTAACGTTTTTCTGATCTTTATGAAATTTGATGGGGATGTAGCAGAGACCAATATCATTTAAGAGTTCGTATATAAGCAGGATCGACCAAGGGGTTATGGGGCTAGAAGGCGCGGAAAAACCATCGTAAGGGTCTTGTTATATTGGTCAACCTGTTTGCAAGGAAATCGCGAGTTCTCAGTTCGAGGCGGACTACTAGTTAATAGTCTTGATTTTGGACATTCGACTAACCAAGTGTAGTCGACCAGTTTTAATGTTTGATTGATGGTTATTTTTTGATTGGGGCTTTTAGTAGCTATTGCAGAATCACTCATCTGTATAAAAAACTTTAATTGGCCTTTCACTCATCGAGTCCTTTCAAAGAAAATATTTCTTTCTTACACCACTGAAGTGCCTAAATAACATAGGGATAATTAATTAACACTTTCGCAACCGGGCAAAATTTTGAACAATACCCCAGAAACCGACAGAACCCGCCAGGCGGGCTACGACGTGCAACGCAGTGCCGCACGCCGCGTGCCTGGCATCTGAGCAAACATTACGAGTGCCTACCAGGCGGGTTCTCGGTAGTCAAAGTGTTAAATAACGTTACGCAAATAATATAATGACTTCCTTGCTTGCCTTGCCTTTACGAATATTGCAAAGTTAATGGAAATATACGTACATAATGGTCTTTGTATGCATAATTAGGTCATAAATATTATTAAATATTAATAAATATTCATCATCCTCCTAGCGTTTGTCCCGGCTTTTCCAATAGCGCCTATGCTAAATATGATTATACAGGATGGTTTTTCAATAACTAGCCATATTGTGAGAGGTGATATGTAAGCAATACTGGGCTCGATTCGACATGCCAAACTGTGAGACGTGGATGTCACACTTGTATCGCTAGTGAGTAGAGTGATATCCATCCTGTCCACACGTGTCCACACCTAACTGTCAAGCTGTCAGTAGGCCTCGCTAGAGCGTTTTGTGTATGGCTATGGCCACCATTTTAGATATCACTCTTGGGTGATTCCACCCCGATTTCAACTGTCACAAAAGTGTGATATCATAGTTGTCTTGAAAGCGACTGTCAGTTATGCCATGTCGAATCGCTGCCCTGAACAACTTTTTTTATGGGACCAACCCCGAAATCCCAAAAAGAAATTTGACCTCCCCATAGAAAACGTCGATGTTTGATCGGCCTAAATGTATGAAACAGCCAAAAATTTTTGTTATTTTGGAGTTGGTCCCATAGTATAAGTTGTTTAGTATGGCCTACCAAACCACCTCGCACAATATGGCTAGTTATTGAAAAAACATCCTGTATTAACGACGCCATAATATGACTTTAATAAAACTTATCAAACTCTCAGAATACGACCGCGCGCCATAATAAAATCTGTATTAATGATTGTTTGAGGGTCCGTAAACCCTTAATGTCGAGAATTCTCCAGAACATAGCAAGATGTCCTCACGTGATTTGTTTATGTTAGACGTTAACATTTCAGTATGTTTACCAGAGTCTAAACATAGGAACACAGAATAGATAATAGTATTTCATACAAAATGGCCACGCTACCCCCCGCCTCGAATGGAATTACCTCACCCCGCGGCGGCCGATTGGTCGGGAACTAGAAGTAATTTTATGTAGATATTAACATAGCTATAAGTAGTTTAAGTATACAGGATGATTCATGAGACGTGAGCAGGGACAACCCTACACACTTAGTTAACGATAATTAATCGACCGCCATCATGTTTAAGTGAAACACTAACGCCTTTCAATTTTTTTTTACCTTTTTGTTTCGTAGAAATTTTATTCTCTGTAATCATGGTCACCCTACATAAACAAATCAATAAAGATAAAACCTCTTTGACAATCATGACAGCACTTTGATTATGAAAAATTAGAAAAAATAATTAAGTGAGATACGAATGATACGATGTTTCAAAAGTAACCAGACATCAATTTGATACATATCACAGAAAAACAAGAGAATATCAGTACTCGACGGAGTATTCTAATTGTAGAGTGACCATGCGTGTCGTAAATAATTTCAAACGTTTTATTTTTATTTTAAAAAAAAATTTTGCGCTTATCACACTAATACTGATATCAAACAATAGCTTATTTTTAACTGAATCCGTAGTGTTAAGCCTGCTCACGTCTCATGAATCACCCTGTATACTAACCAAAACTATGGGTCTAAAAGTTATCCGAAATAAATAAATGATTTGATAATCCGTCAGGTTGGCAGCGCATCGATAAAAAGTAAATTGTCGGTGTATTGTCAAACGTCATTACGACAGCGGAATCAGCGCCCTAAGACGCACGCACACATTGAAGCGTGTACAGATGTGACGTGCACACAAAGGCGCTCAAACGAGTTTTGTAGTATGACGCGTCCGCCCTGTGCTATCACCTTAGATCACCAGTAGAATTTACAGTGATTCCTCCTTTATATTGTACGATTGGCAATGCGCATGTGACACCTCGGGAGTTCCAGGCGTCCATAGGTATATACCGTCAGACGGGCCGTAGGTATGCTTGATTAACTCGTTTTCAACCGTTGTTGTGGATGAAAATAATGAATTGATATCATTTAAATATACTTTAAAAAAAGTTAGGTTGTCTGGAAGATATCGCTCTCTAGCGATAAGACCGCCTGTTGACTGCCTCTACTTTTAGTCTGTGTACTGTTCTATTTTATTGAGGTGTGCAATAAATACTATTTGTATTGTATTGTATTGTATTGTTAAATGAGAATGAGAAGTTGTCGGTTGTAACATTGAGTAACAGGAGGTGAGAAGTTCTTTTCGCCATGAGTTTAAGTGACCGGCACTTAAAGTCCACACTATGGATGGTACAAGAAGGATATAAATCTCTATATTACAAAAGTGTCCGTCAAAAGGCGATAAACTGATGGCGCCACAATGATATGAAATTTGATTAAATTAATTTTGAAATTAAAAAAATTTAATCCAAAATAATTATTTGCGGAGATGAAAAACACTCCGAATATTAATTTTATTTAGAAAGTCATATAAGTATTAAATATCGGTAATTCATTTCAAATGCTGAACTATAGTTATACCTAGCGCCACCCGGAGATATTTGGAACTATTGTTTAGTGCTTACCGCTGGACACTTTTTCGACCGTTTTCCTAGAAGAGAGTTCCATCCTTCCTATACCATACATAGTCCACACATTCGCTCTTAAACCACTGACATGATGCCAAGCAACTGACAGCTGTCAACCGCCAAACATGTCGTACAAAATTTTAGTAGAATAAATCAATGGGTTGTAAAGAAGGGGTTACTGCCATAGAATTTGGACCCGGGGTATGTCCTTAAACTACGTCCGGACCTGGGTATGTCCTTAAACTACGCCAAAAAGAGAGGTATGGGCACTGCGAATGGCATCTCGCTAAGTGTGGTAGGGCACGTTCAGCAAATGTCATCGCTTAAATCTGGAGCAGAGCCCGACTGGGGAAGTACCTCCACCTTACAGAAAACCACAGCCAAATAGCACTAGACCCTACTCATAGTGTTGTGTTCCTGCTGGTGAGTAAGGTTGCCAAAGAGCTCAAAGAGGACCCAGTGTGTTGACGATGAGGGACCTTCTTGTTCCTTTAGTCGTCAACACAGTGAATCCTCCTTTTTGTAAAGGGTCGGCAACGCGCATGTTACTCCTTTGGAGTTGCAGGCGTCCATAGGTTACGGTAGCTGCTTACCATCAGGCGGGCCGTATGCTTGTTTGCCACCGTCGTAGTATAAAAAAAAAAAAAAAAAAGAAATTCATTTAGAAATAAACTACCAACAACCGACTATGATGTACGAGTACCCTCAGAGAAATAAACCAATGGAGTGGTAATTGTCAGGCGTCCCCCTCTGCCAAAAGTACAAGACCACTGGTCGTAGCGGTTATATAAAACTAGTTGTCGCGCGTCAAACGCCATTCAATGAATGTCAGTCAGCCCGGAACGATCTGAGGTAAAAATGCCGAATTGCTGCGTGTTTTCATGTAGGAAAAGATCTGAATTATCTAGTTTACATAAGGATAACGTTTCTTTTCATCTGTAAGTATAATTACGTCTAAATATCATCAAATAGTGCACGAAATTAGCAAAAAAACTAAAAAATATTGTCAATCAAAAAGTGTTGCCACTTAATGGTACTACATCTGCTTTAGGGTACTTTTTAAACTTGACCCTTTATAGTACATTGTACCATCGGGTTCATAATTGCATACCTAATTTATCAATGAATTCATTCATAAATTGGGTATGCAATTATGAACATGATTACATCGAGGGATGTAAGTGAAATATTGCAAACAAGAGTAATCGACTCCAGTGCGGCAGAAATACGTCCGCCATTATGTCATTCAATGTCATTGTTATGACAGGTTAGGCAATACACTTAAAAGATACTACGTGGGTTAGGCAGAGACCCATTCGGCATACAGCCATAATTGTAAAGCATTGCTCTGTTAAAAATGCAGTGTGTCTCTGTGTGTGTGTTGTTATTAAATTGTTTCTAAACATATTTTAATCGACTTTTAAATTATTCAAATTACATATTATTTTTAATCATTAACAAAAATGAAAAGATTAACGGCAGTACTTCAAAGGTAAAACTCATTCACACTCATAGCTTTTTAAATTATATATATCGTCGAGGACCGCCGAGGGCAGGGCTGTAAGGTGGTTTGGAACTCAAAAAACTGGCACTATCAATATAAACTAGCCTATAGCACATTACGCACGGTAATGAAATAAACACTGCACTGGTTTAACAACTGTATTGAAATCAAATCTTTTTAAAACCGTATTATGGGAAGGGCAATAAACTACTACTGGTTCGAAAAGGAGCCCCAACTGAGAAGAACCAGCGTAAGAAACTCAGCGTATGTGTGCTTGTAGTACGGCACAATAGCTGAAATTTGTCTATGGTCTCAAAAATACAGCTACCATAAACAAATTTCCATTTTAATAGACAAATTTCAGCTAGTGTGCTGAATTCCGCTCTAATGTGTGGCGCCCTTGAGTGAAATATACTAGTAGATGCTTGAAATAACGATATTCTTGTTTAGAAATTAATTCGTTCCTTTATTTTCACCATACATTTTATGTAGCATTTTAATTTTGTATGGATTATACTTTATTTATTATAAGGTACGGTATACACACTTATCCCCTTAAATAGGCACTTTTAATTTCTGACTCTGGTATCACTGTACCTAACAGGTAGGTTTTAGTGATGAGACAGCACAAAAATAAATGTCGATATTAACATTAGCAGTATGTTATACTTTTTATTTATAATAGAAAGTGAAGAAGAGATAATAGAAACACAAATTGGAAACAGATGCCCATTACAATCAAAATATCAACTGCGAAGGACTCTGGAACATCACGATGTCGCTAGTGACTGATTAATCATTGTTCATTACAGTGAAAAATTCACTGAGGTGGATAGAGGAACGTCTAGTGTAATTGGAAGCACATTGGAACGGTAATCTAAACACGTGGGTTCGAATCCCGTGATGTTCCAGAGTTCTTTGTAGTTCAATGTTTCATTGTAATAGTTATTTGTTTCCAATTTGTAGTATTTTCCACTAAATTTAAAAGCAAATACACATCAAAGTATTAAATCGATAATATAAATGTTATTTTAAATCAGCTTGCAAGATTTGTCCTGAACAAATAGACAAACTAACTTACGTAGAATACTAATATTGGAAGTAATATGCTGGTAGAAAAACTTGATATTTAATCACAACTTAACATTATAATTTTATCAATAGCTAAACCTTATACTTGGTAAAGAAACAAAAATATATAACTAACCTACGATCAATGTTTCTCTGCGTCCGTAGGAAACACCTTAGACAACCCTACACGTAATCCCTGGGTGGTGCTAAAAGAGTTACAAACTTGGCAGCTCTACTGTCCTACCTGGACCTCGCAGCACTCACTGGATTTTCTTCATCATCTGCTTTCCCACTACCCTAGGGAAAAAATGCCTATCTATATCCAGTGACATGTAGGCATACGATAAATAAATCTACGATAAGATGTGACATTTTCAAGTCAAAGGTACATCATTATCGGTTGTCAATAAGGCGTTACCATAAAAAAATCATTTAGAAATTAACTCTATTAACAACCGACAATGATGTACCTTTGACTTGAAAACGTCACAAATATCGATACTTAAGTATATTATTATCGACGCGTTCCTCGCACTGGGTACGTTTACTTAAAGATGACATTATCTCGTTCACGGACAGGTTGTCTGTGTCTGTGTTTATACTTGTATGAGTATATTTTATGCTAGGGTTTGATAATTTTATCGTGTGCGTGTGTAGCGACGTCAATAGAAAATGCATTAGTGTTAACAGTATTTGTGTGCGTTTCCTCGTCCCCCGCGCCGAAATTGGCAGACTTTTTCTGATAGAAATTAGTGCGCGTCTCGCATCCGGTTGGTTTAATAATCAAAGCTCGTACCTTTGACTTGAAAATGATGCAATTGGTTTTCAGAACTAAAATTTGTTTAAAGTTAACTTGGGTAACAGAAACATATAATAGTTTATTTTGAGTTTGGAAAGAGAAACAGACTCGAAATTCTTTACGATGTGTTTCATTTTCTCCAGTGTTTCTCTTACCACACCCAATTAGGATATAATTTTGATGATGAAATAAGATCATTTTGATATCAAAGTCGTAACAAATCGTTACTATTAAGTTAGAATACCGCTCTAGTTTAGATGTTTCGCGAAGGCTGATCGCTACCTACACGTAGTCTCTACGAGGCGTAGTTCGTAGCAACCTCTAAGTACGGGGCGTATTTTAGTACCGACTTTATGAACTCCAAAATCTGCTACAAATCCAACATAAATATATACACGATTAAGACCTTATTACCAAGGAATAAGAGAGAAAAATGTATACATATTAATGTTCCTTGAACACAATCAACGTAACAAGGTCGTGTCGTATGGAGGTTATTGGGATAACGGTTTTGTCCTATTTGTGACAAACATATTTTTATGCTTTATGGTGTCTGGATGAATGAAGTAGGAGTATGTTATTCTGATTCGTACACTAAGAAAATATTTTTGGAGATTTCACCCCTAAGGGGAGAAACGGGGTAGAAAGTTTATGGACTTTGCACTATTTTGTTAACGCACCCCCTCTGCGGCAAGATCACGTGATAATTGTGTTTTAAAGTTGGTCCGATGAATGTTTTTTATTGGCTAAAAACGCATATAAAAAAATAGAGCGGATTATTTGATCTACTTAATGAAATTTTTGAGTAATATTGTTGTTTTTTAGCTTTCCCGCTTTGAAAAAAAATTACACGTGATCTTTTCTGATCCCTCCTCCCCCATCGTGATCATTCGTGATATTTTCATCACCCCCACCCCCTAAACGATCACATGATTTCTGGACGACCCCTTATCACTGAAAAAGTCTACCTTAATTCTTCCTAAATTAGTTCTCATGCGATGTCTTAAATTGACAACTAAACTTTAAATAAGTCACTGTGTCTGAATTAAAATTTAAAACACTCTGTATTCCAACACTACAGGCTTGCAAGTCAGACTGTCTACTCGAATCAAAAAGACGTAACTACTATTATGTTTTGACAAACATACGTCTTTTTCAAGCAACTGTAGTTAAATCGTTGGAAAATTCCTCACCTACTCGACGCGACTTTTCATTACCATTGCAGACGGGGTGCTCTCAACTGCTCTTGTTTCATACGATAATAGTCCCTAAGATGTAAAGGATAAGGTGTATAATTGAGGGAATGCAAGTGCAATGCAAGTGTTGTTGCCCTTTGATTGCGTGGTGTAGGTGAGGCTAACACTCAGGTAAATATTGTTTTTAACACAGTTGCTCAAAAAAGTGTTTTTCTAGTAGTTTTTCGTGCGGGAAGTTCGATTTCTTGTACTAGCGCTTTTTACTTTTCCAGCCAATCACAGCTCAAGTCACCGCGCCACACCACGTTGGGATATATAGTACTAAAGTAACCTCAAAGTGACTAATTGCCCTTTGTGTAATTTTTTCGCAACTGTATTAAAAAACGTCTTTCGATACACAGACGGAATGTCATTCTTCACTCGTTCTGAGTTTTAGCACTCGCCTACGGCTTGTGGCAACATGTCTTTGAACTCGTGGAATAATAACATCTTTTCCGACCTAGTATCGAAGTGTACTAAAGTGCACTCTCTGACGAAACATACGAAGCGACACAAAAAGTTTGTAGAATAGAATGGGTTAGACATCATGCCATGAAAAGTTGCATTTAAATAAAATGGCCTCCACTTAGTTGGTATTAGTAATCCCGCTTACGAAGATGGTGGACGGGCTTATGGTGGTATGGTGGACATGGTTATCCAACGTGATAATTTGTCTAAAACATACAGTTCTTATTCAAGAAGTGCCAATATCGTTTTCTCCATTAGACGTTTGGCTGATGTTTCCAACTCTATGAAATACTAATAACATTAAAAATAACTCAATAATTCGCCGCAATTCATTGGCCGCTTTTATATTGACGGCAAATTATCGTCACGATATTCTGGTGCATTCACATCGTTCTATGAGACAGATTCGTCCAGCCCACCAAACGTGACCATACATCTGAACGCATCAGAATATCGTAACGATAATTTGCTGATGTCAACGGTAAAGTATTTTTTTTTTAATAGGATATTACCTGGGGTGTACTTATTAACTAGTAGTCCGCCTCGAACTGAGAACTCGCTATTTACTTGCAAACAAACTGACCAATATAGCAAGACCCATGTGATAATTTTTTCGCGCCTTCTAGCTCTAGACGGAGAGCTGGCCACGTCAGATATGACACAATAATGAGAGCAACGAAACCCATGTAGTTAGTTTGCTATATTATGCTTATTTCTAGATCCGGACATCTGGCAGCTGTAAAGTGGTGGAGGTCAAAGAATGCAAATAACTTGAAGAAAACAAATCCTAGAGTTCTGGGTTTAATGAAATATTATGGGAAATTATGTAATTAATTAGGTTACATCATATCCAGAAGGATCTGTTGGGGGAAAGTAGTGCCAAATGATGTAAAATGCAATTTTTAGTTAGTCGCCTACTGTTTTTGTTTCCGCAATAATAGACAATGGTTTTTAATCTAATGTTAAAATATAGGCCCTGTCCTCTATAAATTACAGAACTTTGGCATTTTTTACCTATTTTGGTATTACTTTTTTCCAACTTAAAAACTTTGTTGGTCTGTCCCTTTGACATCCACCCATTAAAAGCTGCCAGATGCCCGGATCTAGCAATAAGGATGGTAAAGCAGTCTAACTAGACAGGTTTCATTGCTCTCATTATTGTGTCACATCTGACGTGGCCAGCTCTTAGACCACTCCATAAACCGTTGATCGATCCTGCTCATATACAAACTCTCAAATTGTATTGATCTCTGCTACAACCCCAACAAATTTCATAAAGATCAGAAAAACGATATTAAAGTTATCGCGGAACAAACTCACAAAATCAAAAAGCCATCGAAATGCCGAGACGTCTCAGTAGCCAGAAGTTGTTTGTAAGAACTTCACTTTGCTTACGCTCCGCTCGTTCGATTAGGTGGGTGGGATCTACTTATTAATCATTATCTAAAAACATTGTCTCATTACCTTTTTCAACTTTTCTTGAAATTCAACAACTTTTAATGTCACCGTCGTAGTTGCTTGACATCACAAAATCATTGAGACACTGGTTCGTTTGCGCTTTCGACTGGTTTGCAATGGTAATCAGTTGAGCCATACAGCATCACGTTCACAACATTATAGTCTTTATTTCCTAAGCTGTACCGCCTAATATTCCTTGTACATCGGTATATACATTTATTATATTGCTCCTGTTATCTTGTAAAGGACGTCGACATTTTTTCATGTGATTTTATATAGTTTCATATTTGGAAACCGTTTTGATATGACTGGCGTTATATCAAGATGTCTGGGGATTGTGATTTATTGTCGGTCAGGTTAACGAGGGCAGTCAGAACAATTTTGATATTGCCACGGGCTAGGGAATTCAACCAACCGGAGCGGCCATTGACAGGCGTTTCCCTCTGCCGAAAACATATGACCAGTGGTATTTATTGTATGGGCTGACGTTTTTCTGACGTGGCTATTTGCGTTACGTACGAATAGTTTTTTGTAAGTATAGAAAATGACAGACGTGGCCGCTCCGGTTGGTTGAATTATTTAAGGCCATACGGGGGCCATAGCCCATATTTAACCAACTCGACTGCAAAATAGGAGGATGTTATATTTTCGGGTGTATGTATTTTTCAAATATTTATTTTAATTTTGTTTTTTTATTATTATTTCTAGATTCAATCCCCCCCCCGCCTCAAGATGCCCTGCAAGATGGTGTACCCAAATTACTGCACAAATGCCATTAAAACTGCACGAAGCCATGCGCTTAGCGAGGGATAGAAGCCTATCGAGGAACCTAATCTTCTACAGAAGGACATGATCTCACGATCCTCAGCTCTGAGGGAACGACTGATGATGATGAAATTCAATGATTATTTTTTAACTTATTTTTGAAATAAAAGTACAACAGTATTTTAAATTTACTAAGTTCCTAAAGCAATTATATATTTTTCAATAATATATGGTCTGATCACACAATATCGGCCAAGGATTTTAGACGGAGATCTGGCCCCATCTGATATGACACAATGATGAGAGCAATGAAACCCCTCTTTGTTAGTTAGTTTGCTATACTATCCTTATTTGTAGATCCGGATATGTCGCAGCTGTTCATCGGTGGAGGTCAGAGTGAAAGACTAGCAAAATAATCACTATATAAACGCGAGTAAAACCGTACAATTATTATAATGTTAGCATGACTTACAAGTTTAAAGTAAAATAATAATAGAGCATGTACAAGTAAGTTATGTAGTCTCCAAATTACTAAAATTACTCCCTTTACAATGGTTAGTAATAGGCTAAAATTGGCTGTTATTGCAATTGCTACCTGAGTAAAATAAAGAAAAGAATAGTAGTTTATGCAACTGATACATAATGAGGGGCCTTAAAACACGAGTGGGGTTTGATGAAACGAGCGCAGCGAGTTTCATTATAGGATCACACAAGTGTTTTAAGGCCTAATTATGTACAGTTGCATACATTACTTTATCTACACACATATTGCAAGTACTCAAAGATGGGTTCAGAAGCCGAAGGCAATTGACCTGCATTACTAGGTAGAAGATACAAGTGCTGAAACATACCCACAGGTGTAAGCTTAATAAAAATAAATAAATTAGAGCTGATAAGGAAAGTATATTTATTTATTATAATATAGTTAATAGTAAACATTTACATTTTCGCAATTAAAAATGTTTCGACAAACAATAACTGACAAGTTGATAACAGAAATGGCGGCCGTACAAACTTCTGTCGCGAGTTTTTTTTAATATTAGCCAACGAACGAAGTCCTTATTCTCATGTCATCCGAGATCAAAATGTCGTGCGGTTTATGTCAAAAAATATATCGTACTGACGTTTCATATCGACAACATTTTAAAATCTATGGATACTAGAATAGAAACCCATTGAAATTGTGTTGGTTTTGACAGCTGTTCCAAATTTGAAACTCATAACTGAACAATATTTGAGCATGTAAAGTTAAAATTACATTACTGCCACAGATAAGAAACTTATCATAGTGAAATCGTTTGTTGTAATGCTGGTCATTGCCTACGGTTTTTGAACGCATTTTAGTGGACTTAAAATATGAGTGTAGATAAACCAGTATTACGTGGGTGGCGTCGTTGATCGGGTCGCCACTTTCCCGAAGAAAGGTTGAGGGAGGCGATGGTTGAGATACGCGTCATACTCGTGAACAAGTAATTTCGAACAAGATTTTTGTTGTATTCTAGAATACTGTTTTTATGATTATTATTGAAATTTAAAATTTCTAACAGTTGATGATGGATTATTGTAATTTGGAAATTTAAGTAGAGCACACAGATCATGTAAGAAAGTATATCACACGTTTTGTGTACTTCGTTTTTAAATAATCAGATTTGGACACATAAACATTTTTTTTTCTTTCACATGGCATTTCTCTTAAACTGGTTTGGTATGTTTTCTTATAGAACAACGCATTCATATGTATTTGTAACATTATATGTACTAATGTTTTGGAAAAATAAGTCCCGCCGAGTTTCTTGCCGGTCATAATTCTTATCGGGTCAGAGGTATAGGGTTAGAACCGGTGTAGTTTTTTTTCTCTTTTACTTTGATAGCTGACGTGTAAAAGTGCCCTTGTGACAGTGTTACTGAATAAATGATTGAGTTTTAGTTTGCGAATTTCCACAAGACAAATAGCAAGACTACTACGCATAGAAGGTTAACTGTATAATAACACCCCGGTTTAAGGGCCAGTTTCACAATGTCCAAGTAAAGTATTGGATAGCTAATTAACAATTAAATTAACTGCCAGATAAAACTACCTGCAAAACTTAGCACTTTATCTACCAGTTAAGCTTATTTTTTATTTTTATTTTATTATATGGCTTTTACTCCTCGCCGATTTAGGCGAGGTGAATTCTGCCAATGTCGAGGTGTATACTTTTGATTTTATTAATCTTTAGTAATATTAATAAAAGCAACGTTGTTCGGTTCAGGCCTTGCTGATTGTAAGGTGATAGCCTCCCTACAAACACGTGGGCGGCCGAGACCCCGGATAACCGTTCGTTCAACTAAAGGGAGGTTACGCGCGTTTTGAGACTAATTTTTCATTAGCTGCACACTTGTTCGTTAGGTCACCGCACAATAAGCTATCAATATTACACACTGAACTACGTAAATGAGTAAAAAACAAAAAACTATTCTAAACAGGTTGTCGCCATCTTGAGCTCAAACGGGTATCTCTAAGCTTATTTGAAGATTGTGAAACGCCAACGATGACTTTATATGTCAGATAAGTGGTAAGTAGCTTATTCAGGTCTTTACTTGGACATTGTGAAACAGGCCCTAAGTATGTTAAAGATTTAACGTGGCAGTTAACATACATTTATAAATAACGCAAATTTATATTTTGTCTACACACATTTCACATTTTATGTAAAAGAAAAGTGAGAAGGTAGGTATGTACAGTCACGTCAGAAAATGTGGATACATTGAATGTGACAAAAATATGTAGCCACGACTGTATTACGAAGGCAAAAAGTCTTGGATACATGTTTTCGTCACATTCAATGTATTCATAGTTTCAGACGTAACCGAACGTAAGTTAAATAAAAAAAAATGTTTATTACCAATACCAAAAAAAGAAATTTACAAATAGAATTATACAATAAAGTTATTGTAAAATTATCTCATGTAACGTTGTATACGCAGACGAAATGCTGGTAACGTTTTAACAACGTTAATTTACATAATATTTATTAAAGAGGATTATCGTGTATGTCTAACACACACACAAACACACACACACACACACACCCAAACACACTCACGCACGCACGCACACATACACGCGCGCACTCACAAATATATACAAACTCATGAAATCACTAAACAAAATAGTTTTAAGTTTAAAGAATTGTACAACACTAAGTGTGAGTATATAAACTGTAAAACAAAAATTACAGAAATAAATTATAAACTGTAGATATGGAAGAGCGGTGTCTCCTAGCAAAGGTAATTTTGTAAATAACTTACAAGGGGACGCCGCTCAATATAGGATATGTACTGGTTGTTAAAGAAATAAAGAATTTTGAATTTGACTAGTTTGCTCTTCTACCCTGCACTGCACTCGGTAAGCGTTAAGAACAACTCGCCAGGCGAGGTGATATATCAGCCACGTAGCTGCGAAACGGATGTTATTACCGGCACCGGATCCTAGACGACACAGCTTAGAGCGACACAGTTAGTGCTAAAGTTTTTGCTCGCTTAGTAATAGTAAAAAAAAACTGTAGTAAACGATTTCAAGCTCACATGGTCATTACATTATAACTATATATTATTTGTAACGGGGTATTTACCATGTACGAGTATATTAGAGAGATTACTCCGTGGTGACGGCGCGTGCAACTGTGCCGAAATATCGGGTACTCGAAAACTCTAATATACATGGTAAATACCCCGTTACAAATAATAGTTATAAAACTGTAGTAGTTAAAAAATTGGTTGTTTGTAAAGTAGGTTTACGATCGAGATGTTTATGTGATAACGTCTAACCGCTCGTGAGGATTCCGCGTGACAAGTTTCACGGAATGACTGGCAGCGCTCGAGATGAGACGGGAGATCGGTCCGTCTCTCTCTCGTTATACCTGCGATCGCGCTCGTGAGGTTTTGGTGTGACACAAGTTTCTGAACATGTCACCCGACTAAAACGATTTTAAAGACGTTATCACGTCAAAAAACTGAAGTGCTGGGGTTATGTCAAAAGATTTGAGCCACAAAATATCTACATTATGTCTTACCATTATTCTACAGGCAAGGTTATTACATCTCAGCATCGAAATCCCATAATATAGAGAATGACTAGCACACAAAAAGTGTCACAGTATAAAAGGCGTCGCGCAGTGCGACTTTTACCGTACGCAGCCGATCGGTCTAAGGAAATTGCTAGTCACGAAAGACCTACTAAGCGGTTCGTTAAAATTTGACCAGCGTAAATAAGACTACCAAATAGGTGAGCGGGAATTCAAGGAATATGAAGGTCAAGTTATACGCGGTAGAAACCATAGGTTTGGTGAATATAGCCGGAATATACATGCCATATTTTCGTTTAAATTTGTTTCTTAGTAGGTATCTCGGATATGTATCGGAGAAACGGATGTAATTATCTGGAGCGGGATCATAACGGGCGTAGCTTAAAGTGAGGTGAATAGTTCTAAAGTGATCACATAAAAAATTAGACACAGTGTGACCGCAGCATTTCATACAGTACAATTGCGACGAGGAACTTAGTTGCTACAACTTGTTAAAATAAAATAAAATAAATAAAAATTTAATAAATAAATAAATAAAGTTTTATTTTCAGGCAGTACACCCATATCAGCATTGCAAATTTACAAAATAACAAAATACTAAAATCTGATTAGATTATGTCTAGTCTTAAAATTAATAAGTACCTACAATGATACTATTTTACTGTTAAAAATACGAGTTAGAAAAAGTTATTTTCTTATTATATGACAAGCACACACGGAATGTTTTTTTATAAATAACTTAATCGGACTTAGTATGGTAGTTGTTACGGCATCGGCTAGGAGTATATAGGAGAGGCATTGCAATTTCCTACTATATTTATCCGTTATTAAGCTTACAGCCACAAATGCTCGTACTCCGTGTATTATTTTGTTGACCAAGAATCAACTGTCCAAGTTATAAACTCTTGATATTCCAACTGTCAGGTATATCTTTACAATAGAACCTGATCTATTACGCCGAAAAGTTGCAATTATTTATCCAAAAATGATGGCCGAGTAAATAATGAGGTTTCCTTATATTATAAGTATCATTTTGTCATAAAAATATCTAATTATCAAGGTAAGTATAAAGATATCGACAAGCACGGTATTGAGAGTGATTACTACTTCTGGCTTAATATTTGTTCTGTGTGTAACACAGTTATAAATAGTGGCGTCTCTGACTTTTAAGCTATATTAGCATTGCAAGCTCACCTGCGTGGATTTGTTAGATATTTTTACTGTTATACTAAACAGGCGTAATAATATATTAGTTTTGCCAAAGATTATATTAGAAATAGAGATAGAATAGAATTATCTTCATTCGTGACATTAAAGAAAGAACAAATAAATTACAAATTATTGTAGAGTAACACAAGTGTTACGAAATGGTCTCTTCTCTGCATGTTGCTAGCGTTAGCCATCTTCCGAAAAGACCATCCGGTGAAACATTCACGGCAGGTAACAAGCATGTGTACGTAGCGAGTATAATTTATGATAACAAAACCCTAAAAAAGGCGATAAAAAACATCAGTTACAAACTTAAAGAGAACAATAGAAATATAAGGAAAACTTAATAAAGGATATAGAATAATAACTTATAACTACAACACAACAATCCGGTGATCACGTATCTGATCGGACATGCCTTGGCCTAACATTATAACCCTTAGCCACTAGCGCCAGCGGAAACGTCGTCAACGGCAGACACGTGAAACATAGCACAAAACAATACACTCTAAAATTCGTGGCGTACATACGACACAGAAGACTGTATAAGTGAAAGAATACAATACACAACGTAGCAACAGAAGAAAGCGGGTAAAAAAGACAATTGATAACAAGGAAAACACACACAGCAACGCAAACCACATAAGCACAGCCACATAAGTACGAACCTAAATTATTAGTACAATGGTGGAGGGTAAAATAAGTTTTATGTCCACAAACTGCTATGTAGGTAAAATTGATTAAATGTATTTCTTTTTGTCAAAAAAAGGAACATAACCTAGCGGTACGGTATTACAAACAACTAGTATCGACTCTACAGGTTTCCTAGTTTAATTGGAGATAAAGCATAAACTTTTTAACGTTAAATTTAAAGCAATTACAACTTTTTAGGTCGTCAATGGCGGTGGAATATTATTCCAGCATTTTGACGCTGCATATCAAAAGCTCCCTCAGACAGCGGCTACTATTTGCTATTACTATTTGCTACAAAGGGTACAAATAGAAGCGAAATGAGCAGTAAGAGATATACATATATATATTGCATTTCGTGCTAACAAGATGGTTGAATAAATGTAAATAAATACCCTATAGTATGGACATTAGCGTATTTATATTTGTTTTTTCGTTTAGTAGTAAGCTAGTTTAGCTATAATACTTATACGATAGAAATATACGTCATCATATAGCCATACAGCGTTTTATACGTGTGCATACGTGTACATTACCCAAAGTGTTTTGCGAGAGTTCAAGGAAAACAAACAAGTATTAAGATGTGAATATTAAGAAAAATGTGCTATAAGTTAATGTTATTGCTGGATGCATCCGCGGGCACATCCTTATCGCGTTCGAATAAAAACGCGAAATGTGCCGCTTTAATGTCCTTTTCCTTCGTCCCTTCGGCCGTAATGTTCGTATAGTGATGTTACACTGTTTATCGATAAATAGGACATATAAATAATGCCCATATTATTATCGATATATTTTACAAATTTTGGCTTTATTAACTTAGGTACTTACTTTTTTTGAAATAAATTGGCTTCGTTCGAATTATTTTTAATGAAATAAAGTAGGATATTTGAGAGCATAAAGTAAGACGTAAGGACAAGTACATAACTAAAAAAACAATTGTTGAATTCCAAATGATCCTTTGGTAAACAACCATTAAAAGTTATGTAGAAAAACGAAATTTACAAGGCCTATATTCTGTTTCTAAAGAATATTGCTCAGTATGATTAAATACCGCATAACTCGCACAAGAGAATTGGGCCTATCCTATTATACATATATAATGGATTTGTCTTCATCAAATTCACATATTCTCGCGTAGGTAACAAGATAAACTGCTGTTTAATTACCAAAAACGATATAATTGCAACCATCACGATAGCTACGAGTACAGCCATCACTCATTCTCTATTATAATTATCCTATCGACATTGTCGCAATATTCAAATTTATCGATAAACCGTTCCCATCACTACTGTCAGATGTACATGGAATTTATGTTAACGGAGATATGGCTAATAAAAGCAAGTCTATTGGCGGTACATATTTCAGGCTCTGTCTGAAATGAGTTTTGTTCGGCTTCGAAGCTTAATGCCGCTTTTAAGCTTAATTTTATTAGAACCGGCTTATTTGCTCGGGGTTTCAAATATTTGACATGAATTTAGGATTCCAGTTTGGAAAGTACACTTAGGAGCAGAAGAAGCTCAACGGACAAAGTGTTCAAAATAAGCTCTACGCGACGACTATTAAGATCTTCTTCTTCTGCGTGCCTCTTCCCATTATTTGGGGTCGGCTCTCCTCGTTCTAAGGTACCAGGATGGTCTGTCCTGGGTTGTTGTATTTGTTAGTTAGGCTTGCTCCAAGTCGCGGATTATAGTAGCCAGCCACGTGGCTTCGGGCCTTCCTTTGCCTCTTCTGGTGCAGGCATTGCCAGGGGCTTCCGGACCACGTCTTCGGGACGTCTCATTACGTGGCCATACCATCTAAGCCGGCTTTCCGTGATCTTATCTGTGATGGGCGCAACTTCCTCTGATATACTCGTTTCGTATTTTATCGAGTCTTAAATTATTACGTCTGCTGTCCATCTCAGCATTTTCTCTTCTACGCGACGACTATTAAGATAACTATTATAAATTAAAAATTTAGGAAAACTTCCGAAACGGGAAACCGATTTTGATAAAACGTGTCTAAGCAATCTTAGACACGTTTCATAAAAATCGGTTTCCTAGACAATCTTCGCTCTCTAGAAAATCTCCTTTCAATCGGTGTTTAAATCGGTTCAATCGTTTTAGCGCTACGGTGCCACAGACAGATACACAAACAGACAGCGGTCAAATATTACACTTCTCCCTTTTGCCATGTCTGGCTAAGAGCTGGCTACATGAGATATGACACAATAATGAGAGTAACAAACCTGTCTGGCTAGATTGATATACTATGCTTATTGCTAGATCCGGGCATCTGGCAGCTTTTAATGGGTGGAGGTCAGAGTGACAGACTAGCAATGTTTTTTGATTGGAAAATATATATAACATAATAGGTAAAAACTGCCGAAATGTCTCAGTTATAGAGGACAGGGCCTATATTTAAACAATAGAACAAACAACATTGCGTATTATTGCAGAAACAGAAACAACAGGCGAAAAACTATGAATTTATTTTTGAGTCGAGGGTTTAAAACTGAAGCTTGGCAAGATCATTTTGAATATCTTGCCTGCTTAGCCACGTTTGCTGCTACCTTATATAGATAATACACAGACTACCTTAATCACTAAACTCGCAGACAATAAAAACGGTTCAGTTTGTATACAAAAATCCATACGTGGTGACGTCTTGGTAATGTCTTGAAGGAGCGTCCTTTTTTTAAAGAAAGAAAAAGCTTTTAAAAGTGTAAAAAATAACGGTCGATTTCGTCACTTATTTTAATATATATATTTGTCATCACAAGGAAACATGAAGAAACATAAATGTTTTCATTATTAAGGGGCTCCCTGGCGCCAATGACCTTCGATCTGAATCCCTTAGTTTTCTAATGATTTGTGTAGCTTATCATATTATCAGTAACGGTCTTAAACAATATAGTATCCTACATTCACTTCAATATTTATTGTCTTCGAGATACTTGACATCAAAGTCGAACAATTTTAGGCCAAAAAAGTGGTTCTCTGATACTTTTGTGTTTATTAGTTTAAATTAAAATCTCGCGTCAGTTTTAAGAGATGTCAAAGAGGAACCCTTATATGTAGATTTCGTATATGTAAGGTTCATTACAGCATTCGAATATTGATAAAAGTGGTTTTTAGACCATTCGGGCATAAGGGCTCATTTATTTCAAAATCCAGTTCCACAGAATGGAGATAAAAGATTCAAGAACCGATATCCGTTTGCCTTATAATTCTTTCTGTACTGCAAATGTTGGAATATCGACTCAAAACTGGTCAAAAATCGATAAAAAACGTGTGGAGCCCCTTAAGGATCTTGACAGCAGTTAAAATGAAACGCTAGTACAGTCGCCATCAAATATATCGGAGCGGCCAGGGTACTCAAAGATATCTGAACATGCACTTTATCCCTTTGGCAATAGAGACGTTGTTGAGATATTTGTGACCACCTTGGCCGCTCCGATATATGTGATGGTTGACTGTACCTACACCTACGCTAGTACCTATACCTATACCCTGTTCAGTTATGATCCAGATTCCAACCTTACAACTTTCGGCTTGTAAATCGTACTCCTGTACCATTCGGTTCAGTCGCTGTTACTCTTAAGTACTTAAGCCTAAAGTATATCCTAAAATAATAATATGTTAATTCTTCTTTGAAAAATATAATAGCCATTTGGTCCAAAACTTTGCAACAAAGGATCACTTTACAAAAAACAAAAACCAGTTGCAAACTTCTAACTTCCCGAAACTTTTCCACAGATCAAAAGGTTTGATTAAAAATCATAAAACCGCAATTAATAATTCACGGTCCAAGGGAAGAAAGTCGAGACAAACTTTCCCTTAATTAAGTAACCGCATTTGAAGGCAGGGCGCGGAACCTTTGGCATTGTTGAAACTTAACTGGCAACGATACAAGGAAAGGCACTTTTACGATGAGTTTTGGGTACGCGTGTCAAATCAAGTTTGAGGTGATGCCGGTTCTGTCGTTAAATGAAACTATTAGTGTTTCTGAGAGCTTTATGTCAGATGCAGACCCGTTAACTTAAATATCTCCCAAGACGATATAGTAGATTGTTTGACAAGGGTCTAAAGTAGGCCATATTGCCACGAGGTGGTTATTTTCCCGAACGAAGTGAGGGAAAATTGTCACTCGAACAATTTTAATATGGCTTTTAGAATAAATAATCGTAATATGGCTTTTAGACCAGAGTTATGCATACTATTTTTCACTTCGATTGCGAAAAAATAAAAAATAAAATGAAAAGTAAAAATATATATATTCAAGAAAAGTTAAAAGTACAATTTGTACAATTTTTTATATTTATTGACAGGGTTTTTCCTGGTAAATTGATGGTTTGCTGCGTGAAGGTCGGAGACAACTGTCGTGGACTCGGGAGGTTTCCTGGATCCAAATTAGTTACCATACTCGTAGATTGCTGAGGCTCCGCACTTGATGTCGATGTCGACGTTTGCGGGTTGTTACTTTCTCGCAAGTTGATGGCGGCGACAATGCGCTGATTGATGTTACATTTATTTTCGATCGACTCTTCTATATACCCCTCAGCCACCTGATCGGACTTCCACCCCCCATGCCGTTTAAGTGTGGTTATATTTGCACCTGAATCTGCTAAAAGAGTCGCAGATGTCCTGCGAAAGCAGTGGCCTGTGTATTCACTGGGATTTGGCAAATCAAGGTATGTAGCTATATCTTTAGGCATATTTGCAAATTTATTTTTTCCTATGACTTGTTTAGTACATTTGCCACTCTGATAGTTTAAAAAAAATCTATTGGTAGTGACATTCGCGGGACGTAAATTCTGATACGATTTGACAATATTTAGGTACTCTCCACAAATCACAAACTTGCGTTCTTTGTTTGTTTTTGTATTCGGCAAATTGATAGCCTGCAATTTAGTCTCCGTTTCAACATCTTGTACTGTTATATTTGCGAGTTCTATTCCCCTGCATGCGCCGCTAATTCCAAAAATCAACGCAACCTATAAGCAATGAACATATTAATTAATAGATTATAATAAGTTAAGCTTTAGCAGACTGGCACGATTGCAGCCGCGGCCCATAGTTAACTATCATACATTATGAATTATGATATTTTACTATAGGCCGCGGCCGCAGGCATTGCGCAGCCACGCCAGTCTTCTGACTGCTGACTGCTGCTGGTATCAAGTATCAACCTTTTTAATAGTATATGGAAATAATAAATCAAAGTAACCTATTAACATATACTAATAATAATATAACATTACGAGAACTTTAAACATACCTTTGTTGCCAAATATTTTTCACTAGGAGCCTTATTTAGAAAATCCTCTATTTGCTGAGCAGTAAATACTTTAGATTTTTTGGACTTAAACCCAACTGAAAGTCTTTTCAACAAAGTGGTTAAATTTGTGTAACATTTTAAGTTAACTTGGTGCTTCAATTGCATCGTTGTTTTCAGCATAGACCATATACTCCACAGTGTCGAGGACTTGTATTTCTTGGAGAGCTCATCAAAATAATTAAGAAAAACACCTTCAGTGTTAGAATCAACTTGCTTTTCAATTTTCCAATCCATAAAATTTTGGTATGCCTTTAAATAAGTTGCACGAGATTTCGCCGGTAATATATTTTCCAGAAGGCATTTCGCTTTTTGTTCCATTCTTGCATTCGGCGTAAGTTGCAATTCATCATCACTCGATGACATGTTTATAATAAACAAATACTTTATTAACCCACAACACATAAATCTTAGGAGAAAATATGGTTTAATTTGGCGGTCTTTTTATTTTTTTAACTGTTTTGACACAGATACAAAATATAGCCACCGTGAATTAATGCTACAGACGACAGTATAATTAGCGGTTTAAAGCGCTTCCAAACGATTTTATCATTTTTTAATAATTGTGAAGTAGGAACTATAAAACACCTCATGTTTTGAGTAATGAATTGCGTTTCCTGATTGGTCGATTTTAATGTAGCTATATTCTCTGGTTGGTTGATACTAAATATAATGTTTTTTTTTAAAGGAATATAAGTTTTAAATAGTATACGCACCGAAAAAGAATCCAGCGTTTCGATTAACTTTGATATGTGTTGTGATTGGTGCATTTAATATGGTGAAGTGTTCTGATTGGTCAATTTAATTTTTTTTGTAAATCATAAATATGTATACATACTAGCCCTAGAGGCTAAATGTACTACTTTAGTCCGCCTTGGTAAGCATAATATGTCTTACTTTTTGAGCATGAGAAGTGAAAATTGTATATTACGTGTGTATTATACTATACACAGGCCTTAGCATTTGTCGTTCGCCGATGAATTAGTTATATTCGCTGCTAATATTGGTAACAGGTTTTCACTAATGAGTCTCATAAGTCTCAAAAGAAACACTACGAGTAGCAGATAAAACAACAACGCCGACGTCAGCATCCACAACATATTTAACTACCTGTATGACTGAGTGGGTAGTAAATAATAAGGTTAATATTGGAAATCAGCGTTATAGTCGCGTTTGCACACGACCTAAATCGGTCAAATACGGCTTTTCGTTAACCGAAGATTTTCTATGGCATCATTATTCCTTAGGATCCAAGGATGGATTCGAGAAGTGGAACCACCAAGATTTTTGAGGTAAAGGAAATAAATCTTTGTTCACGAAAAACCGTATTTTTGCTGCTACAACGGCCACTATTACTGCCATTGACACTTGCAAAGTCCGTGTTGAAATGTCACAATTGTTATCCATAGGTAGGGGAGACCGAGGTCAGTTGTGACAGAGGTGAGTTGTGACAACGTCGGTTTTTCGGAAGTTAAATCGGCTCGCGAGCTCACAACAGCGCGCGTTTGAGAGATCATGTCTCGAATTAAAAAAAAGGCGCGCTGTCGTGAGCTCGCTCGCCGATTTAACTTCCAACAAATCGACTATGTCACAACTCTCCTTTGTCACAACTCAACTCGGTCTCCCAAAATTTTGCTCTAATACTGAAGTTTGTGATGTTATGTATCCCGATGTTTTAGTGCCGCTTACACAGGATTTTCCACGAGCACTGAGACAATTTCAACACAGCAAGAATACATAATAACATAGCGACGTCACTTAGCAGGCACTTTATCTGGAGTCGGCACTCAGAGTCGGGACTTAAGATGGCTGGACAGAGTAGGGCTGCTGTGAAAGGGCGACTAAGTATTAGGAACATTTACGGGCTTTGAGCCGAGTGCAAAATGAATTATAAAATAATTGTAATTTTATATTTTTTTTAGGATACCGGAGATACGTCAGTTTTCCTGAAGAAAATGGCATAATATACTTCAGTAGGTATACAAAATCTTTCTTTATTATATTCGTATATTATAAATACAATAAATATTTCGTACATTTCGATGTTGGTTGTCAATTATTGAAAATTGTTTGATTGTGCCGCATTCAATTTATATTACCTGGGGAAAAATGGAAGTTAGCTTTGATGTTTTAAAGTAAAATGAAAAATTGCTTACAACTATATATTATCATCGTAAAAATCATGGATAGATAAATATTTTTTTACGTTATTGTTATTTGATTAAGTAAGCTATAGTCGAAACAAAGCAATCGGTCTTATTTAATTAAACAAAGTCACTGAATAAGAATTTTTCATATTCTATTCAATTTGTCACAAATCAATAATATATATAAAAAAACTTGGATTTTTTTAATACCACGACGGTGGCAAACAAGCATACGGCCCGCCTGATGGTAAGCAGCTACCGCAACCTATGGACGCCTGCAACTCCAAAGGAGTCATATGCGCGTTGCCGACCCTTTACAAAAAGGAGGTCTCACTGTGTTCACGGCTAAAGGAACAATAAGGTCCCTCATCGTCAACACACTGGGTCTTCTTTGAGCTCTTTGGCAACCTTACTCACCAGCAGAAACCTGCAGAAACACAACACTATGAGTAGGGTCTAGTGCTATTGGCCTGTGGTTTTCTGTAAGGTGGAGGTACTTCCCCAGTCGGGCTCTGCTCCAGATTTGAGCGAGATGACATTCGCTGAACGTGCCCTAACATACTTAGCGAGATGCCATTCGCAGTGCCCATACCTCTCTTTTTGGCGTAGTTTAAGGACATACCCACAACGGCCTTCTAGCCTAGTCGGTAGTGACTCCGCCTAAGATATTTGTTCCTGAGTTATGGATGTTTTCTATGTATTAAAGTATTTATCCATATTTATCTATTATATATATCGTCGTCTAGTACCCATGACACAAGCCTTATTGAGCTTACCGTGGGCCTAGGTCGATTTGTGTAAGATTGTCCTAGTATATTTATTTATTATTTATTTATTTATACCCAAGTCCGGACGTAGTTTAAGACATAAACCGGGTCCAAAAAACTGAATGTTTCCTAAAAACTTTATTATCCGCATTTACGTAAATTATATTTATAAAAAAATTAAGGATGTGAGTATTTTGCACTCCAGCATCCGTGTTGCCTTTCCCGCTTTCATTTATTTCATACTCGATTAAATATCAAAGCAAAAAACCTGCACAAAAGAAAAATCCGTAATAAAATCACTTCCGGACTATATTTAGAACGTATTTACCTATCAGCCTCACACGCCATTTGGTTAGGTATCTCACCAATCGGCTTGTGAAAGGCGGGCTTTATAAAAAGGCGTGAAAAGCAAGCTCTGTTCGATCGCTGATGTATATTTATTACTCGGGTATTGTGCGATGGTTGCGCGTCCCTGAAAGGCTCGATTGGAGAATTAATAATGGGTGAATTTTGAATTGAGTGTGCTGATGGACGTGTGTGGGAAAAGGTACAAAAAAACTTTACACACCGTATTTTTATCGCTTTGCTTTAATTGCATATGGTTAGGTATGATTAAGGAAACGAATTGGTATAATTTTTTTTTAATCTTAAAAAACTCTTTTATTTCATGCAAGATATCGGTCACTAATGTAACTAGGGTATTAGGATGTTATGATTATCTCAACCAAACAACTGAAAATTATGACATGTTAATGTAATTTCGAACATTATAATACTCCGAGATACAAATGAAGCATATTTTATAGACGTAACACAGTGGTAAATCATTTATTGCGCTGTCTCAGAGTACAAAAATAATTTAAAGTTAGCAATCAGAAAGATAAAAATTTACTTTTATCTCTAGATAATTAGGACACTGGTGTCTTTGAGAAATATACTTAATTTAAGCACAGGAATGTACCTTTTCAATTAAAGCAAATCATCAAAAACACGGTGTATTGATTTAAACTCACACGAATTAAATTAAGTTACTATTTAAATTAAATTACTATTAAAATTATGTTACTATTAAAATTAAGTTACTATTTAAATTAAATTACTATTAAAATTATGTTACTATTAAAATTAAGTTACTATTAAAATTAAATGATTATTTAAATTATGTTACTATTTAAATTAAGTTACTATTTAAATTAAATTACTATTTAAATTGAGTTACTTTTTAAATTATGTTACTATTTAAATGAAGTTACTATTTAAATTAAATTACTATTTAAATTAAAACGGGATGTCAACCACCACCTCTCCCTGCCTGCATAGCGACGCGTTCCAAACGTCAGGCGAAATAAAAAAGTTTGAATTCATTATGTTGGATGCAAATTCTCTATTTATTAATTCATGTCACTGGATATAGATAGGCATTTCTTCTCTCAGGTAATAGTAGTGAGAAAGCAGATGATGAAGAAAATCCAGTGAGTGCTGCGAGGCCCAGATGGGACAGTGCAGCTAGCATTGCGCAGAGTAACATGACAAATGTTACTCTGCGTCCGTAGGAAACACCTTAAACATCCCTACACGTGATCCCAGGGTGGTGCTAAATTCTCTATATCAATTTATGGCAGGAACAATCGAATGTAACTCTTGTTATACTCGTAGACGAGCAAACGAATGGTTCAAATACGATCTGTTTATTTATCGTATGGCTACATGTCAGTGGATATAGATAGGCATTCTTTCCTGGGATAGTAGTAGCGGGAAAACAGATGATAAATAAAATCCAGTGAGTGCTGCGAGGTCCAGATGGGACAATGCAGCTGCCAAGTTTGTTACTCTTTTAGCACCACCCAGGTGTAGGGTTGTCTAAGGTGTTTCCTACGGACGCAGAGGTTACTCTGCGTCAATGTTAATTGATCCCCTGATCTGTTGAGGGAATGCAACCCCGGTTTTTAGGGCTTCATAGTCAACTAGGCAACCTTATAGTTTCGTCATGTCCGTCTGTCAGTCCGGGGCCTTACTCAGTGATGGTTAGTACTAGAAAAATAAAATTTGGTATGAGTATGTGTTTTAATCACGCCACCTAAGCGGTTAAACAAAATCTGAAAAATATTAAGTTTTAGGGTACCTCTCGTACACATGAAGTGGAGGATGATATTTTTTTGCCCCAACCCTATAGTGTGGGGTGTCGTTGGATAGGTCTTTAAAAAAGAATACGGGTTTTCCAAACAATTTTTGGATAAAACTAATAGTTTCGTAAATAATAGCTGCGTCCCCCCCCCCCTTTTTAACCTTTCAACCGTGGGTCAAAAAATTTGGAAAATTCATGAAATTGAGGCCTAATAAGTACTTTCAATGAAAACGATATTGAATATAATCGGTTTAGCCGTTTTCGAGTTATAACTCAAAAACGTATAGTAAAAAGACGTAAGTGTCGCAAAATATCCCCTACGGAACCCTACACTGAGCATGACCCGACATGCTCTTGGCCGGTTTTTTCATAGTAAGAAACCCGGGTTGCATTCCCTAGATCTGTTACAAGAACTATTCATATGTTTTTACAGTCAAACTGGCAGTATGCATTTGAACAAAAAATAAATCAGTTTGGAACACCGACAGTTATTTTAAGATAATTGTTAAAAATACTACGCAAAAAGGAATAAAAATTAGATTACTTCATCGAATTTAAACGTCTGCTCCCACCACCAGACAAAGCGACCTTGGTCTGGACGGACCGTGTAGACAGTTGTTTCCAGAAAAATTGTATGAAGCACCAACCAAGGTCAGGGTGACCTTGGACCGTCGGCAGCCTTGTTGGCGATCGTCTAGCAGACGCTTAAATTCTGATATATGAGGCTGGACAAGTGGAAGGAGCCTCCGTCAAAAAAATTTGTTCCAATATTGGACATCGCTAATATCGAGATTGGGAAAATATATTCCCACTAATATGTTTTTTACAGGGGATAGCCATATTCACTCATAGTCACTATGACTCAGTCATATCATAGACATTGGGAAGAGTCATCATCATCATCCTTCTAGCGTTTGTCACGGCTCTACCGAGCCTTGCGTCCGCTCGTCAACCTAATCCCAGGAATTGGCATACTAGTTTTCACGAAAGCTACTGCTAGCTGACCTTTCCAGAGGGGAAACTAGGCCTTGTTGGCATTAGATCCGGTTTCCTCACGACGTTTTCCTTCACCGAAAAGCGACTGGTAAATATCAAATGATATTTCGTACATAAGTTCCGAAAAACTCAGTGGTACGAGCCGGGGTGTGAACCCGAGACCCCCGGATTTAAAGTCCGACGTCTTACCACCAGGCCACCAGCGCTTCACATTGGGAATAGTCATATTCCCACTAATACAAGGTGTCACAAAAATGCTGGTGATCTGTTTAAGAGGCTGACAATACCCGATGACCTTCAAATTGACTTTACTCAAACAGTGTTTCAGCTATAACTACTTGTTTTGAGAAAGTAAAAAAAATGAATGTTAATGTTCATTATATTTGGAAGAACTTCGTTGCGTCCGATACACGATTGGACGAAATCGGCTCGATAGAAAATAATTCCAAAGTTACACCTTAAAATTAGCTTTAAACAGTTGTATGTCTTTAGTTTCTTGACTTATACGTCTGTAACTAAGGACAAAATTCCACCACACTAATACTAAAAACTTCGTTGCCCTATATTTCTCAATTAATGCGTCGTTTTTTTTTAATTCATTATTTTGTAAAATTTGCAATGAGCTCCAATACTAATCGTAACACAGTGTTTCTCTTTCACTCGCGCTGAATAAGATAGGGAGGGAATTTAGCTGTTGTCAGCCCCTTACGGGCGTATTTGGTATCGTATTCTAATTATGGTCTAAGAGCTGGCCACGTCAGATATGACACAATAATGAGAGCAATGAAAGCTGTCTTGTCAGACTGCTTTACCATCCTTATTGCTAGATCCGGGCATCTGGCAGCTTTTAATGGGTGGAGGTCAGAGTGACAGACCAACAAAGTTTTTCAGTTGGGAAAAAGTAAAACCAAAATAGGTAAAAACTGGCAAAGTTGTGTCATTTATTGAGGACAGGGCGTATATTTTAACATTAGATTAAAAACCATTGTCTATTATTGCGGAAACAAAAACAGTAGGCGACTAACTAAAAATTGCATTATACATCATTTGGCAATAGTTGCCCCCAACAGAAACTTCTGGATATGATATAATCTAATTAATTACATAATTTCCCATAATATTGCATCAGACCCATAACTCTAGGATTTGTTTTCTTCGAGTTATTTGCATTCTTTGACATCCACCACTTTACACCTGCCAGATGTCCGGATCTAGAAATAAGCATATTATAGCAAACTAACTAGAGGGGTTTCGTTGCTCTCATTATTGTGTCATATCTGACGTGGCCAGCTCTCCGTCTATTATGAAAAACTAAGAATTTTTTTGACGCAAAAAAAAAAGGTTTTGTATGGAGAGTTGGCCAGCTGGGACGACATGCATCATACAAAAAAAATGTTTTCGTGTCCAAAAAATTTTTCTCCGTCTTTTTCGGGCCGCGATTCGAAAAATAAACACATACAAACCCAACTCAACTCAACGCTATAACGGCATTGACATTTGCTATTCGAACAGATTCTCTCTATTCGACAGAACAGGTCTCACATTGTACCAATGTTGTACTAATGTGAGACCAATGTGTGACCAATGTGAGACCAATGTTGAATGAAAATCTGTTCGGATAGCAAATGTCAATGTCGTTATAGCGTTGAGTTGGGTTGAGTTGGGTTGGAGCTGTGTCTCTCCAGTGTGTGTGTTTATTTTTCGAATCGCGGCCCATTTTTTTTGTTACGCCCTGTATGTTTTTTACAGGCCATACACGTGTTTTATGCCTTTAAAGTCTTGTTCACTCGAATTGAACAATCAGACCCGGGTAGGTTTGCCGAGGCATTAGGATGTAATTTTTATTTACATCAACAGCGAGCTTATGAATTCGAAATGCGGCCTAAGCTAACACTGCCTTGGAGGGAAGATAAATACTGAGTCTGCTGTAGAAGATTTATGATGAAAATCTACCTACAGGTATCTACGTCAGCTACGTATAAAGTATTTGTGCTGTTAGGGCTCATGTACAGCATGTAAAGTTATCAAATAAGTAAGTTTGTGTAATGGGTAAGTAGGTATAACACAAAATTGTTATTTTTATTATAGAGCGCACTATTTGCCAACAAACTGTTCTCAGTTTGGCGAAAAAAATATGTATACCTACCACTTAAGTTTTATCTTGAAAAAAAGCATAATAAAAATTCTCTCTAGACTCTTTCTTAGAAAGTAAAAGTTTGATATTTTAATTTTGTAATTGAAAGAAAAATGGAAAAATTCACCGAGCAAGATCTTGCACGAGGCGGTGAAATTTTCCATTTTTCTTTCAATTATAAAATTGAAATTTCGCTTGCAGACGTTTCTGTTTAGTACAAAATTAATTTGATATTTTGGTTTAGAAACGCACTTTTAACATTTTCAGAATATGTTCTTGTTCCTTTAGTCGTCAACACAGTGAATCCTCCTTTTTGTAAAGGGTCGGCAACGCGCATGTGACTCCTTTGGAGTTGCAGGCGTCCATAGGTTACGGTAGCTGCTTACCATCAGGCGGGCCGTATGCTTGTTTGCCACCGTCGTGGTATAAAAAAAAAAAAATGTTGGCGATCAGAACTGAATCAATACATCCGAACAAGCTACACTTTGCCACCATAAACGTCACTTTTCGTTATATAATGTTAAATTGACGTTTAAATACGCTGACTCTGTAATTTTTTTTAATAAAAAGTCAAATACTTAGTTAAACACAACTAATAACTAATATCATTGCTACCGTTCGTTATCGTTTCCGGTGTAAAAGTGCCCATAACGCTTGCGGCATTACCACGCTGGATAGTCATGGACAGTCTTTGCACCAGAAACGACTCGGAGAGGGGGGGGGGTTTCCTCTCCCGTTTGCCTAAAAACAAAAAAAAATTGTTTATTTCAGACCATGATTGCGATCCATATTTTGCTAGTAACATTTGATTAAATCTGTGATTAACACACAAATAAATGTTCTTACATGTCATCTTCTTCAAACAGGCATGTATCAAAAAAATTGTTCATACGAATGGTTTAATTGACACCTTTGTTCAGAAACGATAAGCTAACGGCGTCTAAGAAAGGTGTATGTGATCGTAAAATTTACATTACAATATCGATGCTTTAATTAAATTACATTCGAATTTCGAACGAAATCTGATATACAGATTCTTTTTGGAGTCTGCGATTCCAGGAGATGTTTGAAATCACGGAATATTTCGTCTTGATGTAAGTTTGTTTACATGGACGGCATTCGATGACTTCTAACGTCTTATCCGTAAGGATATTTGGATATTTACTGTCAGGTGCGGATACAGGGGTGGGGAACAGGGGCATTTGCCCCCCCCCTCTGAACGCAAACCTCGTATACTACGGGGGCCATAGGTGAGGACCGCGAGATTTTTTTTGAAGGAAAGTGCCCCCCCCCCCTCCTGAACAAAACCCTGGATCCGCGCCTGTTTACTGTAGCATAACATCTAACCTTTTCGACTGACTGCCATCGTAATTTTTGGCTGTATATTTAATGTTGCACGACTCGTTTATTGTTTTATTGTCAGAATTTAATTTGGGACATTACATTGTTATGGAAAATCGTCACGTTTGCGACGAGGCAGCCATTTTGTATTCAAGGAAGAACGTAAAAAGGTTTATCTGCTATGAAAAATCGTTGGATTTGTAAAATATGATTGTTTGACCAGCGAGTCTATTATGGCCGTATTTTTATCAAATATTCACAAAAAAAATCGGTGTAGGTAAACCTATTTATTTGTTTATACATTTTTCATTTTATAACGGACTCGGTAGCCTAGTGAGCAGTGACCCTGCCTACGAAGCTGGCGATCCTGGTTTCAAATACCGAAACAGGCGCGGTCCGAGGAGGAGTCGCAGGGGTACAACCCCCCCCCCCCCCTCCAAAATCGTACACGTCAAATTGAAAAGTTCAATACTTACCCCCTCAAAAATTCATTTCTGCATAGTGACCCCCAAAATTTAAGGCTGTGACCGCACCTGTACCGAAAAGGGAAATTAATGGAGAGAAAAAAATGAATTAGTGAATTACTTAATTGAGTATTTGTCTAGAAAATTTGTTTGTGACTTATTGATATTTTCTATGTATTTTAGTATTTATCTGTATCTATCTATTATATATATCGTCACCTAGTAGTACCTAAACACAAGTCCTTTTGCTTACTATGGGATTAGATACCATAATTCCCATAAAGTATAACATAACATAAATACTGTTTATCTACACTCATATTGTAAGGGCAAAACGGCGCTCTATCATTGCAAATCTGACCGAGGCAAGAGTAAAGTAACTACGGCACCCCCTGCTACGCTGGCCGTGGACTTTTGCAACATCAGGGGTTTACATTCAAACTTAAATGCTGTCCACCAACACCTCGAGACAGCAAAGCCGGCCTTGCTCTTTTTGACCGAGACGCAGATATCGTCTCCAGCGGACACATCTTACCTCTCTTACCCGGGATACGGACTAGAACACTCCTTTATACCCAGGGCCGGGGTATGCGTGTACGTTAGAGATGATATCAGTTCTCGCCGCCTCAGCAATCTTGAAGGTATGGACCTCTCCATTTTATGGCTGCGTGTAGACTGCGATGACCATCCTCGCGTTTACTCGTGTCTGTATAGGTCCCATAGCGGTAATGCCGAAACTGACCGACTCATTGAGCAGATCCAAATGGCTACAGACTCCGTGCAGCAGCAGATTCCCTCCGCCGAGATTGTGATACTTGGTGACTTTAACGCCCACCACGCCGAATGGCTTGGCTCCAGCAAAACCGATCATGCGGGGAGATCTGTTCACGACTTTGCTCTGGCAAATGGCTTGACACAACTGATTACAGCGCCTACGCGAATCCCAGATGTGGAGACCCAGGAACCATCCCTGTTGGACCTTCTGCTGACTTCTCATCCGGCCGAATACCAAATATCCGTCGTAGCTCCACTCGGCTCCTCGGATCACTGCCTGATCCGAAGTACGGTGCCACTCATGTGCCCGCCGCGTCGGCGAGTTGCCTGTAGCCGCCGTGTTTGGCACTACAAGTCAGCAGATTGGGACGGGATGCGGTCCTTCTTTGCTTCGTACCCTTGGCGGCAGGTTTGCTTCACGCCGGATGATCCTGATGTCGTCGCTGATTCTGTTGCTGACGTTGTGCTGCAGGGAATGGAGCTCTTCATTCCATCCTCTGCGGTCCCTATTGGTGGCAAATCTCAACCTTGGTTTGGTCGATCCTGCAAAAAGGCATTTCGCCGTAAGCAAGAATGTTACCAAGCCTGGGTAAATGCAGCGGCGACTAGGGATGAAAAAACCAGCGCATTAAAAAAGGAGTTCAACTTTGCCTCCCGGTCCCTCAAAAGAGTAATTGCTAAGGCAAAGTCGTTGCACATTGGTAGAATTGGCGAGAAACTAGAGCGCCTCCCCTCGGGAACTCGTGCGTTCTGGTCTCTTGCCAAAGCTATCCAAGGGAATTTCTGTAAGCAATCTTTTCCGCCTTTGAAAATGGGAAATGACTCGTTGGCTCACGACGCAAAAGACAAAGCCAATCTTCTAGGCAAACTCTTTGCGTCCAACTCGACTTTGGACGACGGGGGATACGCACCGCCGACCATACCGCAGTGTGAGAGCAGTATGCCGGATATACAGTTCCGCCAAAGCTCACTGCGTAAAGCACTTCTTTCCCTCGACATTCATAAGTCGAGTGGGCCCGATGGAATCCCTGCGATTGTGCTGAAGATGTGTGCTCCTGAGTTGGCCCCGGTTTTAACGCGCCTTTTTCGGCTCTCTTACTCTTCTGGCATAGTCCCGATCTCGTGGAAGTCAGCTTTGGTGCACCCGGTCCCAAAAAAAAAGGTAACCGCTCAAATCCATCCAACTACAGGCCAATAGCTATTACCTCCCTGTTCTCGAAGATAATGGAATCCACTATCAACTGCCAGCTCCTTCGGTACCTAGAGGACCACCAGTTGCTCAGCGACCGCCAATACGGTTTCCGTGGGGGCCGCTCGGCTGGTGATCTTCTAGTTTACCTGACACATCGTTGGGCGCAGGCGATCGAGACAAAGGGTGAAGCATTGGCAGTTAGTTTGGATATTGCGAAGGCCTTTGATCGGGTATGGCACAAAGCACTTCTATCGAAACTTCCTTCTTATGGGCTTCCCGAGAAATTGTGTGAATGGGTCAGTAGCTTTCTTGCAGACAGACGCATCAAGGTCGTAGTTGACGGTGAATGCTCTGACTCCATGTCTGTGAATGCTGGTGTCCCCCAAGGCTGCGTGCTATCACCCACGCTGTTCCTTCTGCATATCAATGACATGCTGCAGATTAGCGGCATACATTGTTATGCAGACGATAGTACGGGTGATGCCTACTACACCGGCCGAACCAACATTTCTCGGGAGAATGTCATTGAGAGCCGGTACAAACTTGTGTCTGAAGTTGAGACTTCCCTTAAAGAAGTTTCAGAATGGGGTCGACTAAATTTAGTCCATTTTAACCCTACCAAGACACAGGTTTGCGCGTTTACTGCCAAAAAGCTTGCGTTTGTCGCTTTACCTCGTTTTGAGAGCACTTCCTTAACTGCCACTGCCAGTGTCCAGATCCTTGGCGTCGACATTTCGAGTGAAGTCCAGTTCCGCGGCCATTTAGAGGGTAAGGCCAAGTTGGCCTCAAAAAAGCTCGGTGTGCTCAACAGATCGAGACAGTATTTCACTCCGGCCCACCGCCTCCAGCTTTACAAGGCACAGGTACGCCCACATATGGAATACTGTTCTCATCTGTGGGCGGGAGCGCCCCAGTACCAACTTCTCCCTCTGGACCGCATCCAACGGAGAGCGACTCGAATTGTCGGCTGCCAGGATTTTACGGATCGGCTTGACTCCTTGGCGCTGCGTAGAGATGTAGCCTCGCTCTGCATCTTCTACCGCCTCTATCATGGAGAGTGCTCCGAGGAATTGTTCGGATTAATCCCTGCCGCTTCTTTCCGCCATCGTCCTACGCGACAGCATTACCATCATCACCACTTAGATGGTTGGCAGTCCTCAACTGTGCGTTTCTCGAGAAACTTCCTGCCTCGCACAACAAAACTGTGGAATGAACTGTCGTCTGCGGTATTTCCGGACCGATACGACCTTCAAACCTTCAAGAAAAGAGCGTATTCCCATCTTAAAGGCCGGCAACGTGCTTGTGACCCCTCTGGTGTTGCGGGCGTCTATGGGCGGCGTTAATTGCTTACCATCAGGCGATTCGTCTGCTCGTTTGCCTCCTATTTCATAAAAAAAAAAAAAAAAAAAAAGTCCTCTAAAATGCGTTCAAAAGCCGTAGGCAATGACCAGCATTACAACAAACGATTTCACTATGATAAGTTTCTTATCTGTGGCAGTAATGTAATTTTAACTTTACTTGCTCAAATATTGTTAAGTTATGAGTTTCAAATTTGGAACAGCTGTCAAAACCAACACAATTTCAATGGGTTTCTATTCTAGTATCCATAGATTTTGAAATGTTGTCGATACGAAACGTCAGTACGATATATTTTTTGACATAAACCGCACGACATTTTGATCTCGGATGACATGAGAATAAGGACTTCGTTCGTTGGCTAATATTAAAAAAAAACTCGCGACAGAAGTTTGTACATAATATATATTTCTCTATGGTTTGTACGGCCGCTATTTCTGTTATCAACTTGTCAGTTATTGTTTGTCGAAACATTTTTAATTGCGAAAATGTAAATGTTTACTATTAACTATATTGTAATAAATAAATATACTTTCCTTATCAGTTCTAATTTATTTATTTTTATTAAGCTTACACCTGTGGGTATGTTTCAGCACTTGTATCTATCTACGTAGTAATGCAGGTCAATTGCCTTCGGCTTCTGAACCCATCTTTGAGTACTTGCAATATGTGTGTAGATAAAGTAATGTATGCAACTGTACATAATTAGGCCTTAAAACACTCGTGTGATCCTATAATCAAACTCGCTGCGCTCGTTTCATTAAACCCCACCCGTGTTTTAAGGCCCCTCATTATGTATCAGTTGCATAAACTACTATTATTGCACACCTCAAATAAATAAAAAACAAAGGTATACACAAGTTACAAACAGAAAAGTAGAGGTAAAACAATTGGTGATCTTATCGCTAACAAGCGATCTATTCCAGACAACCTTTGGGAGTCTTTGACAGTATTATGTTTTATCCATGACAAAAATCGACAAAAGTGAGAATGACCTCTGTACCCACCCTTAGCATTAGAAACGCAACACAACCTCTTCGTTTCCAAATCTATTAGCAGTAAGAGCTCTGTAACCTGTTACGTAATT
Organism: Pammene aurita; assembly: GCA_947086415.1. NCBI lineage: Eukaryota > Metazoa > Arthropoda > Insecta > Lepidoptera > Tortricidae > Pammene > Pammene aurita. The sequence continues at coordinate 37,596,300 of OX352295.1, forward strand.
TAAGGACATATTTATGTACTCCAGGATTTGTCTTTTTAAAATACATTCAGCTGTTTTATGCGTAAGCCCCAGCGTGAAAGGCAAACAGCCAAACATTTCAACATTCAAACTATCCCATTTATATTAGTATAGTTACAATGGCGCGTAGTTACAGTGTCCGAGAGGCAACCGGATGGCTCGCCGTATTTAAGCTCCGTACGTGTTGTTGTTCGTTCCAAAAGCAAATGCTCGAGCTTAGGTAAAAAATACTCAAATCACTATAGGTGTGCCTATAATAGTTGAAGAGTTCCCTCGATTTCTCCAGGATCCCATCATCAGATCCTGACCTGGTTACAATAGGACCAACTGTGAAGTATACTCCTTAAAAAAACCAAATGGGTTCAGTCGTCTTCGAATAATCGGTGAACATACATAAAAAAAAATTGCAATAAAAAAACAAAGATCCCGACGAATTGAAAACCTCTTCCTTCGAAATCGTGAAGTTGGTTGAAAAATACGTTTGTAATAATGTTATATATTATGTATTACCTGAGAAAAGCCTCACACGACAACCTAAAACCCGTCTTTAAAATTGAATTTATTGCAACGATTCCCGATGATTCCGTATTTATTTACAACACCTCAGCTCCCCAAAGGTGTATGAAATAATAAATTCTGCAGAATCCCGCAAAAGGGTTTATTGAGTGTTTTAACGACAGTTTTTGTTGCCAGCGACGAAAATTGCGGGTATTTTTTTATTAATGGGGAAGGTTATTGGGAGCTTGCCACAATGGTGGATTGGGGAGTATTATATTCGCTTTAATAATCTTATGCTTTTGGTAAAGGGTGGCATAATTGTTGTGTAAAATTTCAAGACTAGCTGATATGTCAAAGTCCAAAGTTTTTATTGTTTATGAGATTCAGATTATATCGCAGGTTTTATATACAATTTCACAGAGTTCAATTTCACAGTAGATACACTGATACTTTATTTTGCAGGTGTACAGTCGCCATCAAATATATCGGAGCGGCTAAGGTGGTCACAAATATCCGTACAACTCCTCTATTGATTGTCAAGGCAATACAGTGCATGCTCAAATATATCAGAGTACCTTGGCCGCTCTGATATATTTGATGGTGACTGTACATGCATTTACAAATTTGAAATAAGTTCTGCCAAACATTTCATACGGTAAAATATTAAGTGCAACCATTTTTTAAACTTCATAAATGATTATTTCTGAAACCGATCAAATAATCAAAAAAATGTTAGGAAATTAATTCTGTCGATTAATTTGCAACATGTTGATGTTTGTAAAATAATTTTTAGCAAATTTAGTTTATATGGACTGCTCTCCATAACAATATTTTTCCAGTAATTTAACTACAGAACTAACAATAAGTAGCGGCACACAAAACACAACTCTAGGTAATTTCATCAATACATGACTTATAGTTTACGAATAAAATGACGATGACATGGACGAACGGTCAGGTGGACACTTGGACATAGCTAAATTATAAGGTTTCTGATTTGCTTACGGTGTGGAACCCTAAAAAGGACATAATATGACAGATATTACTTTAAATTTCATGTTAAACTTTACGCATAACCAGTGGGTAATTAATTTAAATTACCAGCATTAATAGGGTAAAATAATATTACTCTGGCAGCCCCGCCGTTAATATTAAATGCTGTGCGAATGAGGAAATATCGCTGCGGTCGCGCTCTGTCGCGTTTTTTTCTTGAACGATGTTAATAATTTACCCGTAATATCGGGAGTTTGAGTGAGTTTATTTATGAAAAAAAAACAGTGTATGCAGATAATTTCAAAGATTTTAGACGTATAAATGGCGGTTAATTAATGAATTTTGTAGTAGGTATAGTGCTAATTTTTTAAGATGTCGGAATCTTACTAAGGAGTTCTACCGACAATTCCGACATCTTAAAAAAATCGTACTATACCTACGGAAAATAAATGAAAGTCAATATACCTATCAGGGGGCTTAGCCCAAATGACAATCCATCTGGGCTAAGCCCCCTGATAAGTAGATTGAGTTTCATGTGTTTTCCATAGGTATAGTACGATTTTTTTAAGATATCGGAATTGTCGGTACGTGTCTCTCTACCCCACTAATATGGAAGAGTGATAGAGAGACCGATAGCGTTTCATTTCGTTTTCTACAAACGATTGTCGTTTTGGCTAAGCTCCCTGGCTTTTCCAGCCATCCGCTACTGCAAACTATTTCCTTTTTACCGAACTGGCGAAGATGCGAAGAAGGCTTATGATATTTGAGGATATGCACGCTATACAGAATAAATAATGAGTTTGTATGTTGACATGTGTCATTTTTGATTCATCTCAATCATAAGAATGATACAGAATGTAACAAAATTATTAATAAATCAAAACGACGGATTTTGGCGCAATAATAAATAAATATTATGGGACAATCTTACACAAATCAACCTAGTCCCACAGTAAGCTCAATAAGGCTTGTGTTGTGGGTACTAGGCGACGATTTATATATAATAGATAGATGCTTAAATACGTAGAAAACGTCCATAACTCAGGAACAAATATCCGTGATAAACACACAAATAAATGCCCTGACCAGGATTTGAACCCGAGACCTCCTGCTTAGTAGGCAACTAGGCAGGGTCACTACCGACTAGGATGCCGTTAAATAATGAAATTTATTAAGTTCCCATAATACCAGGTGGTAACTTTTTATATTAAATATGGCAAAGGTCATTCTTTTACCCATGGGGCTTGCGTGGCAAAAGGGTCAGAAAGCGTGTGAAAACCCATGAAATGTTCATTTCAACACGCCCCTCGCGGGATATCCGTAAGCATATGAGCAAACACGGCTGCTATAAATATGCTTATTAATACTGTGGAATTATGAATGTAGGTATGTTTGCCGAGACCCTTGTCAGGGTTGTGATGAGCCCGTATACTTAGGTTAAGAGACTTACTCACATGTTTTATCGAAATCCTACACAAGTAAGGTTGAGGAGTAAAGCTCACGGTTATTTTGTTGTCCAGCAAGAGTAGGGTACCTAGACCCAATTTAATCGTAGGGTAAAATGTATCAAGCATTTTTATCATGCCATGGTGGCCGCCACCGCGGCGTTCAGTAAGGTCAAACCCAACGCAGGACGCAAATTTTACTCTCCATGGCTAATGGCTATAGTTGGCTACGCGCGATCTCATGAATTTGACAAAAGTAGCTCTAAAAGTGTTTCAAAATCAAACGCAAATTCAAAACCGGCCAAGAGCGTGTCGGGCCACGCTCAGTGTAGGGTTCCGTAGTTTTCCGTCCGTCACAGTAAGTGTCCCCACTTAAGAGTTAATAACACCGCCATGTAGGATATGATATGAGAGTGCCACGTACAGCGACATATATCGGCAAATTAAGTAAACTATTGCGCGCGAGCTTATAGTATGGAAGATGATTTTTATGGAATAATTCTTTATTGCGTGAACCGATTTTCACCGTTTTTACTTTATTTGAAAGCACGTCATTTCATTGTAATTTTGTACAAATTACAGGTACAATAAACACCTGCTATACGGTTAAATTACAAACTTAGTTCAGAAATTATTTTGTAATTTTTTTTTCAAAAACTATTCATCCTATCAAGTTCAAAATAATTTTCCTAGAAAGTTTTTATGAAGTTCTACTTTTGAGATTTTTTTCATATTTTTAAAACTTATGGTTCAAAAGTTAGAGGGGGGGGGGGGGGGACGCATATTTTTTTACTTCTGGAGCGATTATTTCCGAAAATATTTACATTATCGAAAAATGATTTTAGTAAACCCCTATTCATTTTTAAATACCTATCCAACAATATATCACACGTTAGGGTTGAAATGAAAAAAAAAATCACTCCCCACTTTACGTATAGGGGAGGTACCCTAATAAAAAAAAAATCCACTTTTTATTTTACCACTTTGTCGGCGTGACTGATATACATATTAGTACCAAATTTCAGCTTTCTAGTGCTAACGGTCACTGAGATTATCCGCGGACGGACGGACGGACGGACGGGCAGACATGGCGAAACTATAAGGGTTCCTAGTTGACTACGGAACCCTAAAAACGCAATGTATAGGCGTTTTCGTTGTCCAAGATGTTATTGAAGGTGACTGATGTACTATTGTTTGACATCAGTAGTATTGTCCGTATAAGGGCAAAATTTATACCAGCTTTTTGCTTGAAACAACTGGTCAAACAACAGTGTTGAAATTCATGAAATTATGTTTACGTTTAAAAAAATATCTGGTCTGGTCACGTTCTAGCAAAATAATTTTAAAAACATATTACTTTCTTTAAGTTAGTGTAAAAAGTATGCCTACAAATAGCTAGAATTAGTGGCAAGAGTGTTGTGCACAAGTATAGCTTTTGTAACCGCTTCTCAAGTTAATAAATTAATTTGTATAAATAACTACCTGAAATAAAAACAAAATAAAAATTATTTTATTAGATTATTATGTTATGCCAGTTTGCCTTTAGACAACACAATGCAGTAACCTAACTAATGCAACAAAATTTCCCCAACTACGGTCGAAACACATTTAAAATGCAGATGAACCCGAACTCAAACAGAATCACGACACTAAATGACTGTTTCAAACAAATTAGTGACCGAAAGTTTTAATGCAGTGTGCAGGGTCTCTTGGACCGTACAGCATTAATTTTGTTTACGTTGGATTTTACCAGAAATGCCCAAGTCCGGGCACTTTTTAACGCCGGTATTTTATGAGAGTGACAGTTCGCTTTTTATGTCTAAATTATGAAGTCGAGGGGTCGAAATTGTTGTTTTAAAGGATTTGGATGTTTGGGATTTGGAATAGCATTCTGCATTATGCGGTTTCAGATAAGGACAAATTGTGTAGGTAGGGGAAGACAGGGTGGATTCGTACACTGGGAGCCTTCGTAGAGTGGGCAAATCTCGGCTATCCAACATGCTGAAGCGTTCATATCTATATATATATATAACTCAAAGGTGACTGACTGACTGACTGACTGACATAGTGGTCTATCAACGCACAGTCCAAACCGCTGGTTCTAGAGATTCCAAATTTGGCACGTAGGTTCCTTATAAGGTCTAGGGGTGCGCTAAGAAAGGATTTTTCAAAATTCATCCCCTAAGGGGGTGAAATGGGGGTCCAAAGTTTGTATGGGGAAACAAGATTAGTTAGTCTATTTTATTCGAAACTTCACAGAAGTATTCCTAACAATAAATGAGTAAATACGTGTTGCAGGTTTTTTGATAATTCAACCCCTAAAAGGGGGAAATGTGGTCAAAAAGTCTGAAAATCAACATGGGTATTGTTTCTATGGTTTATCAACGATTTTAAAATCCGACGTGGCGGACGTGAAATACCATCTCCCCTGTTAGGGTACAATGGGGTTGAAATGTCTAAATATCCATATGGGTGTCGTTTTTGTGATTTTTTGGGACGTTAATTAAGAAAATGGCATCGATTTTGAAATTTAATATTGTGGACATGAAAATTCTTGAAAGTAATTTGTGCCAAATTGCAATCTTCTAAATATATAAAAGAAGAAACTGACTGACATATCAACGCACAGCCGAAACCGCTGGTTCTAGAGATTCCAAATGTGGTACGTAGGCTCCTTATAAGGCATAAGGATGCACTTAGAAATAATTTTTAAAAATTTACCTCCTAAGGGGGGAAATGGGGTTCAAAGTTTGTATGGGAAACGAGATTAGTTCAACTATTTTATTCGAAACTTTACAGGAGTATTCCTAACGATAAATGAGAAAACAAGTGTTTTAGCTTTTTTGAGAATTCAACCCATAAGGGGGAAATGTGGTGACAAAACTTAAATATCAACATGGGTATTGTTTCTATGGTTTATCAGGTCGCTGATTACGAAATCAACACTTAAGGGGGTGAAATGGGGGTTGATAGTTTGTATGGGGAATTTTTAAACGTTGAACCAATTTAGATGAAACTTGGTATAGAGATAGTTTGTGTACCGGGAAACGACATGGGACAGTTTATATCTCGAAAATCAATCTTTAAGGGGGTGAAATGGGGGTTGGAGGTTTGTATGAAGATTTTTTTACCGCGAACCGATTTAGATAATTTTGTTGTGGATATAGTTTGGGTCCCAGGAAACAATATAGAATATTTTTAAGCCGAAAATCAATCTTAGAGGGGTAGAAAACATGTTGGTAGTTTGTATGGCGAATTATTAACCGCTGAACAGACGATTGAAATGAAACTTGGTACATATTATATAGATTGAGTCTCGGTAAACAATATAGGATAGTTTTTATCTCGAAAATCAACCCTCTAGGGGGTGAAACGGGGGTTGAAAGTTTGTATGGGAAATTAATAACCGTTGAACCTATTTAGATGATTTGGTATGGAGATATTTTGCGTTCTGGAGAAGGATATATAATAGTTGTTATCCCAGAAGTCATTCCTTAAGCGGGTAAAAAGGAGGGTGGATTACTAATTCCACGCAAATGAAGTCGCGGGGAAAAGCTTCTATTCAAGAGTAGAAATCTGTATTAATAATAATAAATACTCTTTATTGCACACCTCATACAGTTACAAGCACAAATTTTACAATTAGATAAATTTAGGTAGAGGTAACAACAGGCGGTCTTATCGCTAATGAGCGATTTCTTCCAGACAACCTTTGGGTAGTGGAGACTAGAGAAAAACAATAAGCAGTAGGTGGTGCATAGAAACAAAAGAGACGAAATAGATAACACAGCACATTCATATGAATATACATACTTAAATAAATACAAAATAAACATACATATACGTACATATATACATATATAATACACACAATAAGAAACAACAGTGTCAACTTAAAAACCTAAGGAAGAGATAAATAGTATTCCTTAAGTTGCGATTTAAAGCTACCAATAGATTGCGCGCGTTTAATGTTGAGAGGGAGAGAATTCCACAAACGAACGGCCTGGAACGTAAATGAGCAATTATAAAATTTGGAAGATGAAGATGGCACTTTTAGGAGCAATTTTTGAGAGGATCTAATAGAATTAAGATAAGAGAAACGCTCTTTGAGGTAGCGGGGAGTTGCAGGGTTAAAAAGTATAGAAAAGAGTAAAGAAAGTATGTGAGAGTTACGGCGGTGACGGATAGGGAGCCATTTGAGTTGAGAACGAAAACTAGAAACATGGTCGAATTTGCGTAATCCGAAAATGAACCGAATGCAGGCATTTTGAATACGCTCAAGCTTATTAAGTTGCTCCTCGGTTAGGTCTAAATAGGAGATATCTGCATAATCAAGAATGGGGAGAAGTAACGACTGAGCAAGCGCAATTTTAGTAGCATTTGGCAGGAAATTCCGGAGCCGTCTGAGAGACCCTATGGCAGCAAACATCTTCCTGCTCACTTCACTCACCTGAGGCACCCATGATAGACAACGATCCATGATTACGCCAAGATTTTTCACTTGGTTGGAAAAAGGAATTTGGATACCATCGAAGACTATCGGAGGGAGCCTGAGAAAGTCAATTTTGGAGATTTGTTTAGCGCTACCCATCACAATTACCTGTGACTTTAGGGGGTTTACTTTTAAACCGTAATTTTGACTCCAATTTGATATGCGGAGCAGATCAAGATTCGTGGCTTCTATAACTAAATTGAGATCGCTATGCATACCCTGCGAATATATTTGAAGGTCGTCGGCATAGAGGTGATACGAAGAGGAGAGATCAAGAGTTATGGAATTAATGAAGATAGAAAATAAAAGAGGAGACAGCACACCACCCTGTGGAACACCAGCTGATGTGCTGCACCAGGAAGAACACGAAGAATCTAGTTTAATTCTTTGCCGACGACCAACCAAATAGCTGCGGAACCAGTCAATCGCTGCAGCCGATATGTTAAGAGACTGTAAGAACGCGAGCAAAATGTCAAAATCGACCGTGTTAAAGGCATTACTGAAATCTAGAAGTGCAAGAACTGTAAGCTTCTGGTCATTCATACCCAAACGGATGTCATCGGTAACCTTGACAAGAGCCGAGGTAGTACTATGGCCCGGACGAAAACCAGATTGAAATGGGTTTAGGAGGTCATTTCTATTCAGGAAGGAAGTTAGTTGCTGATGCACTAGCCGTTCGAGGACTTTGGATAGGAAAGGAAGAATGGAGATGGGGCGATAGTCAGAGAAGGAACTGGGGTTGGATTTTTTGGGTAACGGAACAATATTGGCATCCTTCCACAGACTGGGAAAAGTACTTGATGAAATGGAAAAATTCAGAATACCGGTGATAATAGGAACAAACAAATCAAGGAGAGGGAGTATCATATTTCGGCTAACACAGTCAACACCAACGGCGTTAGAAGTGATATTCAATATACCCTTCCTAACATCACTCTCACAGAAATGGCTAAAATAGAAAGAAGAGAAATCTAAGGCAGGAAGTGATGAAAGATGATGAAGTGAGTTAGATTTCTTAGGACCACTGAAACAGGTGGACGATGAAAAATGCTGGTTAAGCTGGTCAACGCTAATATTGTTTAAATTGGTTGCCTGTTGAGATTTGCCAACTCCGAGACCTTTCAAAAATTTCCACACTTTGGCTGGATTTCCATCTTCAACAGAACTGTGAATATGACGCCTCTGAGCATCTCGACATATAGTGCTACAGCGATTGCGCAGGGTATGATATTTAAGTTTATTTTTCTCAGAGTTGTTAGCCTTATACTTAGATTTAGATTGATTCTTCCTCTCTATAAGGGCTTTAATCATAATCTCTCGGTAGTAAGTCGTTGATGGCGTAACAATTAAACAATTATTGCAATAATTTCTTTAAAATAAAAAATGAGGGAACCGCCGTCTTCAAAACGTGGTATACCGAAACCTCCAGAATGTAACGAATACTTTTCCGAAAACCGCTTCTAAATCAGTTCAGCGAAACGCAAGATGATCGCGGACAAACATACATTCCTACATACAAACATACGAGTCTAACTGAGAACCTCCTTTTTAAGTACTTTTAGTACGCGGGCGAAGCCGCGGGAAAAAGCTAGTTTGTATACAAGACTGCTACTTAAATACCAAAAAACTTCGCCAGAAAAGTTGATGTGTTTTAGCTTCTCGAAATTAAGTTTTAGTTCTCCTTTGAATGCGTTTGTTTCTAATGAGTTTTAACGGAATTAGAAAAAATACTAGTATTGTTTGTAAATAGATGCTAAAGATTGTTATGTAAACAATACTTTTTGTAAAACAAATAAACAATATTAACGATAATTTTTATTTCGGTTTTTCTAGTCGGTTGGATTGGGGTACCTTCGTGCAATTGCAATGTACCCCATGTAAGTTAAAATTAAGAATATAATAATTGTAAACCCAGGTAATAATTGAAAACTACAAAAAATCGGCTTACATACATGGGGTATATTCTGACAACCCTGGGTTAGGAATCTAATTTATTTCTTTTACCACACGGTACCTATAGTCCAATTTTACGGATTGAAGGAATGTATAGCAATAATAGTTTTGAGGTACAAACCCCAGCAAGGCAATTATTAAAGATACATCTTTCGTCTGTGTATAGTTATTGAAATTGTCTCTGTTAACCTTTTGACCGTCATCGTCTGATATATAAGACCATAGACTAATTTACCCAAGACCCCGCATAGTCGGGCGACCCCCGCTGCCACGTTCCAAGGAATTTCACTCTATAATTTTATTTTTTTATTTTTTTTTAAATTTATTTAATTATTATTTATTAATTTAAACTTATATTATACATGTTACTGTAAACCTCGCCAAACTGTGACGTTTGATGGCGAGATGCGCTCATTGTTTTAAACAAAAAAAAAATACATAGCAACTTAATCTAACTTAACCTATTTATTTACTACTAACATTCTAAAATCCTCTAAGTTAGGTAATCTCTCCTCGAGTACCGCGGTGTGGAGTATGTTGTGGTAGAATTTGTGCATAATGTGCATTATGTCTCAACCTGCTTGTCCTCGAGAAGAGAGGACCTTAGCCTCAACTTCAACCTTGGTTTACTGAGCTGGGGACTTTGTCTTAATATTTTAATTTTATTAAATATTTTTGGTACTAAATATGTTGACATTCTTTCGCCATAGTAGTTGTTTGCTCTAGGTTCTACTAATCGTTTTTCTCTTACACTTCTTGTATTATACTTATTTTTAGCAAATAATTTGTACAGATCATTATAGTAGTATTCTAATCCTATTAAATATTTAACTTTTCTATCTATAGGTAAGATCTTACACAAGGGAAATAACAAATCGTAAGTCTTTATTGCACTTATCTTTAACTTTTTTGCTTACTAAAAATTTAAGCAGTCTAGTTTGTATGTTTTTAATATCACTAATATAGGTTTGAAATGTTCTGCCGTACACAATAAGTCCATAGCTAATTAACGAATCCGCGAGTGCGTAATAAACAACCCGTAAGGTTTTCTTACTTAACGCTCCGTTTAGTTGGTAAAATTTCCCTAACACTGACCTCAGCCTGTTACAAACATCGTTTACGTGAGATTTCCAGTTAAAGTTTGTATCGACAGTTAACCCTAAGTATTTAAATGTTTTTACGTACTCTAAAGTATCACACTTACAGTTGACCTTATTAAGGTGTAAACACTCATACGTGTGCCCTATAATAGTTAAATTTTGTTTATCAATGGTCTTAGCGCGTTGGTTGTATGGCGAGTGTATATGCATGCATTTAGTTTTAGAGAAGTTGAGAATAATTCCGTTATCGTGTGCCCATTTACTGATACCCTCAAAATCTTGTTGCACACACTGTTGTATCTCTGCGATATTCTTGGATGCATATAGGAGACACATGTCATCTGCGTACATATACACTCGACACTTCCCGACGACGTTTGAGACGCTGTTGACGTGCATCGCGTATCCCACCCCAAGTAACACAGGAAGCATTATAACATATGAATAGTTAACTTATTTCGAACTTAAGGACCGTATAAACTCTTATATACGTTCACCGAGCAACTTGTCGCATTATATGATGCTTTGAGCTGTATAACGGTTGTATAATGGCATATCTAAATGCTTTTGTAAAGCCTTTAGCTTTAGTGCAGCAAACCACAACGCAACTGTACAGCTTTCGACTGTTTAAAAGCACTTAAGTGCTTTAGGTTCTACAATAGCATTATATAATGCTTTAAGCTGTATAACGGTTGTATAATGGCATGTATAAATGCTTTTATAAAGCCTTTAGGTTTAGTACAGCGAACCAAAATGCAACTGTACAGCTGAATGCTGTACAGTTGCGTTTTGGTTTGCTACACTAATGCTTCGGTGTGGTTTAGTGCCTTAGGTTCTACAATAGCATAAATAAATGCTTAATGCTGTTTATGAGCATGAATATTAGCCATTATAATGCCACGTAAATCCGGTATACAGCTTTCAGCTGTTTTTAGTGCTTTAGGTTCTACAATAGCATTTTATGATGCTTTACGCCGTATAACGGTTGTATAATGGCATATGTAAATGCTTTTGTTTAGCCATTAGTTTTAGTGCAGCGAACAACATGCAACTGTACAGCTGAATGATGTACAGTTGCGTTTTGGTCTGCTACACTAATGCTTCGGTTTGGTTTAGTGCCTTAGGTTCTACAATAGCCTAAATAAATGCTTAATACTGTTTAAGAGCATGAATATTAGCCATTATAATGCCACGTAAATCCGGTATACAGCTTTCAGCTGTTTTTAGTGCTTTAGGTTCTACAATAGCATTTTATGATGCTTTACGCTGTATAACGGTTGTATAATGGCATATGTAAATGCTTTTGTTTAGCCATTAGTTTTAGTGCAGCGAACAACATGCAACTGTACAGCTGAATGATGTACAGTTGCGTTTTGGTTTGCTACACTAATGCTTCGGTGTGGTTTAGTGCCTTAGGTTCTACAATAGCATAAATAAATGCTTAATGCTGTTTATGAGCATGAATATTAGCCATTATAATGCCACGTAAATCCGGTATACAGCTTTCAGCTGTTTTTAGTGCTTTAGGTTCTACAATAGCATTTTATGATGCTTTACGCTGTATAACGGTTGTATAATGGCATATGTAAATGCTTTTGTTTAGCCATTAGTTTTAGTGCAGCGAACAACATGCAACTGTACAGCTGAATGATGTACAGTTGCGTTTTGGTCTGCTACACTAATGCTTCGGTTTGGTTTAGTGCCTTAGGTTCTACAATAGCCTAAATAAATGCTTAATACTGTTTAAGAGCATGAATATTAGCCATTATAATGCCACGTAAATTCGCTATACAGCTTTCAGCTATTTTTAATGCCTTAGGGTGTACAATAGCATTTATAAGTAGGCAATACGTTCCTAATGCAGTATAATAGCAATAATATAAACCATTATAAAGCCAAGTAATTCACTATAAGGGGCTGTTCATAAATTACGTCATTTCAAATGGGGGGGGGGGTCTGGACATCGGATTATGGTAGCATGACGTAGGAGGGGGGGGGGGGGTCATTCCGAAGATCACATCATCAATGTGTAAAAAAAGGAATGAAAGTCGTGTTTCTATAAACTTTTAACGCTATAAAATATTATCTACTAAGTAGTTTTTTATTTTACAATTAAGCTTAAAACGCATTTTTTTAATGACGTCACTTTATTTGGCAGCTATACTATCAAAAAATTGATGACGTAATTTATGAACAGCCCCTATACAGCTTTTAGCGGTTTTAGTGCCTTAGGTTCAACAATAGCATAAATAAATGCTTAATGTTGTTTAATAGCATAATTATTCACGTGTAATGCTGTAGGCATAAATAAGGCATTTTTTAAGGGTCACTGAGCTGCTATTGGACTGAGAGCTAGCCACGTCAGATATGACAAAATAATGAGAGCAACAAAACCCGTCTGGTTAGATTGCTATACTATTCTTATTACTAGATCCTGGCATCTGGCAGCTTTTAATGGGTGGAGGTTACAGAGACAGACTAGCAAAATGTTTTAATTGGAACATAGTAATACCAAACTAGGTAAAAATTGCCGAAGTTGTCTCAGTTATAAAGGACAGGGCCTATATTTTAAGGGGCTCCCTGGCGCCAACGACCTTGGATCTGATTCCCTTAGTTTTCTAATTATTTATATAGCTTATCATATTATCAGTAACGGCTTTAAACAATATAGTATCCTATATTTACTTCAATATTCATTGTCCACGAGATATTTGACATCAAAGTCGAACCGGTTTAGGCTAAAAAAGTGGTTTTATGGTCATAAATTTTGTTTTAATTAGTTAAAAATTAAAATCTCTCTACTGTTTTTAGAGACATCAAAGAAGAACCCTAATATGTAGATTACGTATATGTAAGATTCTTTACACCATTCGAATATCGATAAAAGTGTTTTTTAGACCATATTTTAAAAATATCATAAAAAAATAACGCCTCATTTATTTCAAGATCCGGCTCTACAGAATGGAGATAAAAGATGATTCAAAAACCGATAGTCGTTTGCCTTATAATTCTATCTATAGTTAATATGTTGGAATATCGACTCAAAACTGGTCAAAAATCGATAAAAAAAAACGTTAGACCAAAAAATTTTGTATATTATTACCATACATCGGGGTTTTCGGTGCGGGAATGTTTGACATTAGCCAAAGAGTAGGCATTAACTTAAAAAACAGAATGTACTCTAGCACGTTTCTACCTAAAGAATAATTGATCGAAAAAATCATAGGTATATACAATTTATATATAATAGCTGACTACTATGTATATATATTGTATATATACCTATGATTTTTTCAAGTATTTTTTTATTAATTCATGTAATGACTGATCATTGTCAACCTCTTCAGTTAATCAAATAGTTCATAAATATCGGACGTCAAGATTAATATTTGACACTTACTATACCGTGTCTTTGTCTTAGGTAGATCTAGTTAATAAATTTCGGATATGCAATTGCATTTTTAAAATACTAAGTATATCATTAGTAGTATAGTCAATACAAACATGCCTCTAAGAAAAAAAGCTCGTATCATAGTGTGTAAGCTATTCACAGAGAGGTAGTTATTCATTAAGCATAATATGATATTTTCTCAGACTAACTCTCAACCTATCTGTTTATCTCTACTCTTTCTCAAATCGTTCCCGCACCGAAAACCCCGATGTATGATTATTACGGAAATAAAAACAGTAGGCGAAAACTATGAACTATATTTTATTATACATCGTTTGGCACTACTTTCTCGCAACATAAACTTTTGTATAATTTCTCTTAATATTGTATAGTATTTGTATAGTTTCTCATAATATTGCATCAAACCCAGATCTCTAGGATTTATTTTCTTGAAATGGTTTGCATTCTTTGACCTCCACTACTTTAAAGCTGCCAGATATCCAGATCTAGAAATAAGCATAATATACCAAACTGACTAGAGGGGTTTGGTTGCTCTCATTATTGTCATATCCGACGTGGACGGGGCTAGCTCTCCGTCTATATAGACCAACGCCATTTTGTAAATAATTAATAACCTAAAAATAAAATCATGCGGACCTATTTATACAAGGAAAATACCTATATAATAAAGAAATTACTTAATTTAAGACTGCTCAACCAACACTATTATGTTAATAATGCAAAACTCGTTCTATACGAGGATTACACAATTGTTTTGCTTATTTGACGCATATCTTTTTATAATATTTTATAGCAAAACCACAATAAATCAAAGGCGCGTGAAAATTTTCAATGAAACTTATATACACATTTACAGTAAACTACATTGCGCAGTAATATTTGAAGGATATAATAACGTAAAAGTGTCAAAAACTTTTATAAATTTTGTTAGGATGCAAACAAATATGACGTGTCACTCATTCAGTTTTTTGTACCGTCTTCGTCCATTTTATATTGCGAGACAAAGTAGTTAAATCACAACGTTCATTGTATTATAACATTTGTTCCGTCGGTATTAGAGACGTTTTTGCATTGACGTAAGGTTTATTTTACTACACTCTTATGCTAGTATAATGCGTTTGTATTGCGATCGGCAAGTTAATCGAGAGTACTTATGCTTCTTTACTGCGATTAGCAAGTTTTTTGGCCGTATTAAGGCTTCTTTAATGCAGTCGGCAACTTAATAGAGCGTACTAATGCTTATTTGAGGCGATTGGTACTTTCCATGACAACGATAATGCTAATAGCGCAGACATAATGCGCCTGCAATGCTATTAAATGACCTGTATAGGATCTCAAGCTGGGTAATTTGTGCCCATTTAAGACCCATATCAGCACTATAAACGTTTATAATGCTACTATAAAACGAACTCAAAATGCTAAAAGCATACAGATATGCTGTAAGACGGCCGTTATACTGCTTTGATGTGTTACTTGGGACGGTTCCACGGCCGCTTCTTCCCCGGTCACACCCGCGATACTAGTGTGTATTTTTCTGCCCGTCAGAAAGTTTTGAAACCATTTATTTGTAGGACCCCGTATTCCGCATTCATCCATCGCCTGTAGTAAGATATCGTGATCCAAAGTATCAAAAGCTTTTTTATAATCAATAAAAAGCACTATCAACTGCTTGCCTGAGTCTAAACATTCGTTTACGTAGTTCGCGAAACCCATCAAGGCAGAGACAGTACTGCGCCCTTTTCGAAAACCGTGCTGAGTTTCTGAAAGTACGTTATAGCGTTCTAAAAACGTACTTACTTGACCAACGATTATTTTTTCAATTATTTTATCGACGACAGACAAAATAGCTATAGGTCTATAGTTGACATACTCTAAGTGACTGCCAGACATGTAAATGGGCCGTATAATCGCATGCTTCAGCTGTTCGGGATAAATACTCTTAGTAATACAAGCATTTATTAGATTAGCTATTATAGGACTCAACTGACTACGCAAATATTTTATATCTTTTACACGAATCCCGTCCAGCCCCGGCGCTTTTTCGCAAGACAATATATTTATAACTTTTTCTACGTCCTCTGGGCCTACCTTTTTATACCTAAAACTTACCTCACATGGCTTTACATACGAATTTCTGTCAAGGAATGTTAAATTACATTTGTGTTTTAATTCTTTTATCTCGCGGGTAAACGTTTCAGAAAAATTTGTAAGACACTAATTAATGGAAGTGACAGTAAACTTAGTACGTCTCCACGGCAACCATTAATGTCTGACTCCTTTTATGCCCCACGGAACAATCGCGCGTTCCCTGTCTAGCATTACGACTTCCCCTCCCGCACCCCTCCTTTTTGGCAGCTTCGGTTTCAAATAAATAACGCGCTAAGAGGAGTATGGAGATATCTTGTATATGTATCTATAAATAAGACAAAGTGGCGATGTAAATGACATCTTCGTAAATTATGACAAATTAAAATTGAAAGTAGTATGCCGCCATACGGTTAATAGGTATAAATTATATTTCAAATGCTCAAATATATACGAGTACAACAGTGACGTCATAATGTATGGAAGCAGACAAGCAACGCAGAGCCGAAAACATTCAAAAGAGAATTTCGAAATCTGGATCATTATATTTTTATGTTACATATTCATTTGACCCTACACTAAGAAAAGATTTTTAGAAATTCAACCTCTAAGTTTTATTGCATGGAACTTGGTGTTGTCTTATTCTTATTGTTATTAACTATATTCTTTCTTTGATTAAGGCTAGATCACGTTCTAGCTAGTATCTAGATTTGTATGCCATCAGGCGCTACGTTATTATTTTTAATATTTCTGTGTCATGTTATGGACAACCTGTATTGCACCTTTGTTGAACAAATCAATTCTTTGAATCTTTGAATTTTCTAATGGACTAAGAGCTAGCCACGTCATATATGGACACAATAATGAGAGCAACAAAACCCGTCTAATTAGATTGCTATACTATCCTTATTGCTAGACCCGGGCATCTGGCAGCTTTTAATGGGTGGAGGTTAGAGTGACAGACTATAAAAAAAAAAATTAATTGGAAAATTGTAATACCAAAATAGGTAAAAACTGCGGAAAGTTATCTCAGTTATGAAGGATAGGGCCTATAGTTTAACATTGGACCAAAAACATTGCGTATTATTACGGAAACAAATCAGTAGGCGACCAACTACGAACTACATTATAGGTATACGTTGTTTGGCACTATTTTCCCCCAACAGAAACTTTTGGTAATAATAAAATCTAATTATTTATATAATTCCTCATAATATTGCATGAAACCCAGAACTCTAGAATTTGTATTTTTAAAGTGGTTTGCATTCTTTGTCCTCCACCACTTTACAGCTACCAGATATCCAGATCTAGAAATAAGCATAGTATAGCAAACTAACTACAGGGGTTTCGTCGCCCTCATGATTGTGTCATATCTCGTCAGATCGTTGGCTCTCCGTCTATAAGGGTGAGCGAACGGAATTTTAAAGTTTTGAATAGAATGATTTCCTTACCGCCGAGATCAATTAGAGGTTCCTTTAATTAAGGCCTGCGGAGGTTTCGCGATTTCATTGAGCATATTTTTGTATCTAAGATTTGATCTTGGCTCAGCGCCGGGAATTCTATGAAGGTTATTTATGAAAATGTATTATAATTAAGGGAATTTTGTTATCTTATTGAAATATCAATTTAATAATTGTAATGTCTTCCTGTGTACGAGTGATGTCGGTCGTATGTAGAGTTATTTTAAGAAACAAAAATGTAAAAAAACGTAAGTATGCGGATTAAAAAAAATAGGGTTTTCACATTATAAAGTAAAAATAGGAGTTACAGTAAGGATTGTGCGAATAATGTTAGGCTCTTGGGTGCTAGCGTAACTGTCGTTTTTCATTGCACATAGCTTCAAAACATATAAAACCACAATTGTCGCTCGAGTTAAGCGATTTGAAGCTTTAACTCTAAGCAGCAAGACACACGCGTCTACAGCCCAGCTCAATTTTAAAAGGGCGTAACTCTTATAGTTTTTACAAAAACATGCGCTCTTTTGTATCGGTGTTCCCGGAGTTCCTGCTCGATGTAATCATGGTTTGCGCAACGAGGAGATAATTAATCATGACCCGATACTTGATAAATAGATTTTTGCTTTCAACCGAGTCGTTTGCGGGTCGAGGAATACGTGCCGCTGGAAATATAGCTTTCTTCCATTTTCACTCGAGTTTTCAGTGGATTTTGGACCAATGACATTATAATTTCAAACAAGAAAGAATCGACTTATACTTAGCCTACTCCACCTGTGCATGTGCCTGAGCTACAGTAAAAAATACTAAAATCACTATAGGTGTGCCTATAATATTTGAAGAATTCCCTCAATTTCTACAAGATCCCGTCATCAGATCCTGACCTGGTTACAATGAGACCAACTGTGAAAAAGAACTTTCAAACAAAAAAGAATTTTATAAATCGGTCCTGCCGTCTTCGAATGAACATGGTGAACATGCAAAAAAATAGCAAAAACAAAGATCCCGAAAAAATCTTCCTTCTTAGGGTTCCGTAGTCAACTAGGAACTAGGAACCCTTATAGTTTCGCCATGTCTGCCCGTCCGTCCGTCCGTCCGCGGATAATCTCAGTGACCGTTAGTACTAGAAAGCTTAAATTTGGTACTAATATGTATGTCAATCACGCCGACAAAGTGGTAAAATAAAAAGTGGAAAAAAATGTTTTATTAGGGTACCTCCCCTATACGTAAAGTGGGGAGTGATTTTTTTTTTCATTTCAACCCTAACGTGTGATATATTGTTGGATAGGTATTTAAAAATGAATAGGGGTTTACTAAAATCATTTTTTGATAATGTAAATATTTTCGGAAATAATCGCTCCAGAAGTAAAAAAAAATGTGTCCCCCCCCCTCTAACTTTTGAACCATAAGTTTTAAAAATATGAAAAAAATCTCAAAAGTAGAACTTTATAAAAACTTTCTAGGAAAATTATTTTGAACTTTATAGGTTGAATAGTTTTTGAAAAAAAAAACAAAATAATTTCTGAACTAAGTTTGTAATTTAACCCTATAAGCAGGTGTTTATTGTACCTGTAATTTCTACAAAATCACAATGAAATGACGTGCTTTCAACTAAAGTAAAAACGGTGAAAATCGGTTCACGCAATAAAGAATTATCCCATAAAAATCATCATCCATACTTTAAGCTCGCACGCAATAGTTTACTTAATTTGCCGATAGATGTCGCTGTACGTGGAACGCTCATATCATATCCTACATGGCGGTGTTATTTTAACTCTTAAGTGGGGACACTTACTGTGACGGACGGAAAACTACGGAACCCTACACTGAGCGTGGCCCGACACGCTCTTGGCCGGTTTTGATCTTAAAACTGATTTTTTTTTTAATAATTTTAATTGAATTTGTTGAATACACACGTTCAACAACTCCGAATTGATATAAAAAAGTAGATCAGTAATATTTTTGTTACATTTTTGTAAAGATATTGCAATTTCAAGTTTCGAAATGTAAAATTTGAGCTATGTTTTATGCCCCAAATGTATATTTTCAAAACCTTAATTCGGTTACTTGATTTCTAACCATATTTTTTTTTACGACGTATATACTTAATCGCATTTTTTCACGCCTAAAATGACAATAATTTTCCAAAAACTTATTCCTACCAAACAATTTTCTGCAACTTGGAGGCTGGTGACGTCACGCACCTCGCGCTTTTTGTATGGGGCGTTTTGACTCGCGCGTGCAGACGCCTGACGTATTTGCGCATTTTTGACGTTTCAGGGCTACAATAGATAGTAGGTTTCTGAGAGACATTTGAATCTTACGGGAAATAGAATCGAATGACGTCTTCCAGAAAATTCATGCATGTTGCTAATTGTCAAATATAGGGTTGATACGATAACGATAAAAGTGGGGAAAAAGTTACCCATCCAGTAGGTATACAAATCGACATCTTTGTATTTTTCCTCCGCTACTAAGTATTCTCAGTAGAAGTGCAAAGGGCAAGGGAAATATTACCCCAATATACTTGAAAAATAGCATTTTGGCCCGCGTCAAATGTCAGCCATCTATCAAATATATAACTTGCAAGATACAAATGCGAATGATCATAAATTATTGGTAAGATCTCTTTACTCGAGGAACTGACAGTCCTTGTTATGTTTTTTTGCTTGACGTTTATTTCAATATTTTGTGTTTTATGGCATATATTAGGGGTAAATAGAAAAGTAAAATAATGTAAACAAACGCATTTACCTTCGCTGCTGCGCAATCACGCACTTTTAAAGAACAATCATGGTTTCATTGTCAGTTTATACACATCAACTTGTTATTTATGTTCTTTTTTAGTAAAAATACCCGTTAATCAATATCCATACTAATATTATAAATGGGAAAGTGTATGTGTGTGTTTGTTTGTCCGTCTTTCACGGCAAAACGGGGCGACGAATTGACGTGATTTTTTAAGTGGAGATAGTTGAAGGGATGGAGAGTGTCATAGGCTTCTTTTTGTCTCTTTCTAACCCCCCACTTCCCTAAAATGGGGGGTGGAAGTTTGTATGGAGCATTCCGCAATTTTCAAGGTAGAAAGCTAATAATTTTTAAGAAAAAAAAACCGACTTCAATGGGGGTAGCCGGTGAAGGATTATTGTAGATAGATGGTGCACTTAGATTCCATACAATGAAATAACTTGCTTAAAAAACGCAGCGGAGAGGACCAATCGCCAAACGTGAACTATGCGTCGTTGAAGAGTTCCGTTCTGATTATCATCAATAGTTCCACTTCATCAAATGTCACTCTTTTGAATGAAAATGCTTGATTTGTTGATAAAAATACAAAAGTCACTTTATGTATGCCTTTAAGATTTGAGGAATTCCCTCGATTCCTCGTGGAACTCATCATCAGAACTTGAGCTTGACGAAAATTGGTCCTGACAATCTAACTTGCTTAACAAACATAGCGAAGAGGAAGAATCGCCAAACATGAACTATGCGTCGTTGAAGAGTTCCGTTCTGTTCATCATCAGCAGTTCCACTTCATCAAATGTCACTCTTTTGAATGAAAATGCTTGATTTGTTGATAAAAATACAAAAGTCACTATGTGTAAGCCCTTAAGATTTGAGGAGTTCCCTCGATTCTTCATGGATCCCATCATCAGAACTTGAGCTGGACGAACATTTGTTCTGACAATTAAACTTGCTAAACAAACACAGCGAAGAGGACGAATCGCCAAACGTGAACTATGCGTCGTTGAAGAGTTCCGTTCTGATCATCATCAGCAGTTCTACTTCATCCAATGTCACTGTTTTGAATGAAAATGATGGTTTTGTTGATAAAAATATAAAAATCACTATATGTATGCCTTTAAGATTTGAGGAGTTCCCTCGATTCCTCATGGATCCCATCATCAGAACTGCGTTTTGACAAAAACGGGACCAATCTGTATATATATACTTACAATCAAAAAAAGAATTTTCAAAATCGGTTCAGACATGACGGAGTTATGGAGTAACAAACATAAAAAACATACACGCCGAATTGAGAACCTCCTCTTTTCAAATCTTGAAGTCGGTTAAAAATTGGTATGCGGACTATTTGTGACTAATAAAAAAATCGTGCATAAGCTAAAAAGACAAATAATATCGTCTACAGTAGCGTATTAAAATAATATTCTGTTCCGAGTACTCTTCTGTGTTTTAAATCAGGAAAGGGGAACCGTGTTACCCCGAATTTAACGCGAGCGAAGCTGCGGACAAAAGCTAGTTACTTATATTTCAGTGAAAACGAATTTATTTAATAAATTTTATCATGTGTCAAAAACGCAGCCATATTTGTTTACCTTATTTTATTTTTCTATTGATGCCGAATACAACGAGAGTTCTAGCGAAGTGATAAGCTTTGAAACGAAAACGATAACTGAAACTTTGATAATGTATGGAAATCACGTGACTTTTCGTTCACAGCTGTTATTCACATTTTTGTACTGTTCGACTGGTTGCCGATAAACTATTGTCATCTAGGCCCCTGGGCTATTTTTTTTTTTTAAATTTATTTATTAAACAGTAATTACACAATATATTAATGGCCTGTTTCACAATCTCCAGTTAAAGCATATCTGTCAGATAAATGTTTGCTGTCCTTTTATTTTATATGACTGGAGAAAAGGATAGCAATAATTTTAACTGGCAGATAAGTTTATCTGGAGATTGTGAAACAGGCCCTTAGTAACATAAATTTTCGCCAAACTGCACAACAGTTTGTTGGCGAACAGCAGCACTCAGTACACTTCCTTATCTACTGTGTAACAAATACAAAAGTCTGTTATCAAACTTAATATTATAAGGCCCGGTTTCACAATCTCCAGATAAACTTATCTGCCAGTTAAAATTATTGCTATCCTTTTCTCCAGTCATATAAAAGAATAGGACAGCAAACATTTATCTGACAGATATGCTTTAACTGGAGATTGTGAAACAGGCCATAAGTATTATAATATAACCTAATTCTATAACTACAAGAATATACTACAAAAACTCGTATTTACGCTCATATGGACACATGTTTTGTTTAATATTGAATTTTCTAACAGAAACGTTTTTATCTTATTTTTAAAGGACAATAGGCTAATACAACCATCGGCTACCGGGATGTTATTGAAAATTCTAGGTATGAGGAACTGTCTCGTCCGTTTACCGTAGTAATTGCGATGTGTAAGCTCGCGGCAATCTTTAAACTAATAATTACACCATTATTTATACCCGGATCCGGGTATGTCCTTAAACTACGTCCAAAAGAGAGGTATGGGTACTGCGAATGTCATCTCGCTTTGTCCAACCACAGTAGGGCACAGTACAGCGAATGTCATCTCGCTCAAATCTGGAGCAGAGCCCGACTGGGGAAGTACCTCCACCTTACAGAAAACCACATCTAAATAACACTAGACCCTTCTCATACTGTTGTGTTCCTGCTGGTAAGTAAGGTTGCCAAAGAGCTCAAAGAGGACCCTTTTGTTCCTTTAGCCGTCAACACAGTGAATCCTCCTTTTTGTAAAGAGTCGGCAACGCGCATGTGACACCGCTGGAAGTGCAGGCGTCCATAGGCTACGGTAGCTGCTTAACATCAGGCGGGCCGTATGCTTGTTTGCCACCGTCGTGGTATAAAGAAAAATCATGATGACACATGTTGAATTTCGGCACAAAACTCTGTGAAGTGGATGCAAAATGAGCAATGTATTGTATCTTATAAAGTTAGACTTTAAAAAATCTATTGAAATGACCTAAAGATAACAGACCTAAAAAAACGGTTTAAAAAAAGTACCAAATCAAAAAAACAAAGATACTAATCGATTTCTCGCATTTAACATTAAAATAAATTGTATGACAGCTATATAAGTACATAAACGTAAAATTTCACGGTCAAAATCGTAATTTTATTATTTTCCCATACTTTAAAAAGGGCGACTAATGAACCGTGACGTCACAGTTTATTATCATTTTTTGTTAGGAGCGTTTTGAGCGGCGAGTGCGAATGTCTCATTTCTGACTATTGTGTTGCTTTAACGCAATTGGCCCCATAGAAAACGATTAAACCAACGTCATCATCATTATGCCTATTCAAAGCCAAAGAATAACCTCAATACTCGCCATCAAATATATCGGAGCGGCCAAGGTACTCAAAAATATCTGAGCATGCACTTTATCGCCTTGACAATAGAGGCGTTGTTTAGATATTTGTGACCACCTTGGCAGCTCCGATATATCTGTTGGCAACTGTACAAGCCAAAAGTGAGTCAGTAATTTGCATTGAAAGAGTACTTGCTTAAATAAAAGTAAGTACTTTCAATAAAAGAAGTTCCAAGCAACATAAACAATCTTTTTGTCAATATAAAAATACCTCGGTGTTTAAGGATATAAAATCCACCTTAACGATTTTCCTTATCCAGCTTGATTGCTTCGGACATAACTTTAATTAAAGCTTAACAATTAAGAAATGTTGAGCGTTGTAAACAGCGGTGTAAAATATAATGAAATACTTGGATAAGTCGGGTTATCCGAAGACTTACAGCTCACTTGAGCAAAGAACGCACTTGTAGAGTTTAGAAGTATTTTTATTAGTTTCTCACAAAGTGGCTTTTTATTGGTTGTTTAGCGTGCGGAAAGTTTGATTTCGCGCACTAGTACTTATTATTTTTCTAGTTTTTCATTTTCATTTACTTGAAGTAAATACTTTGTAATTTATTTAACTTTAAAATCAGTCTTTAAAATCGTTTTAAAATCAGTTCCATTTTGAATTTATTACGCGGGCCGTGATTTCTTTTATGATGCTGATATGGGTGTACTGCCTGAAAAAAAAAATTTCGGTTGTCAATAAGGCGATACTGCCATAAATAACCGTTTAGAAATAAACTCTATTAACAACCGACAATGATGTATCTTTGACTTGTAAAGGACACAATTAAATAAGTTTGACTGCTCTTATGCTTGTGTGTACAGTAGGTAATTGTATAAGTATACATATAAACTATATTCTATTTGGTACAAACGGCTGTTATGTACCTACCAAGTAAACATTTGCTTCATTGACTTTCAGCACAAATTCGCAACTATTTCCAAGTTTACACAATAGAGGCCGCCATCTTACCGGAAACGCGGTCGCCACTTCCGGCCGGCTTTGTCTGTTAATCTTAGACTATACGCTATAGACTCCACTTTATAAAGCATAGGGGCATCAGTTTACTTGAATTATTCTATACTGCGAGAAATACCGCTCAATCGCTTTTATACCATTTTTATGACAACCCATATTTACACCTATAACGAAATAAGTCAAGAATGTCCATTTAAACTTCCGCGGTTTTTACACATTTTTACAGAAAAAACGGGGCTCAATCGCATAAATAAATTTAAAAAAATACATGTCGTTTCGAGAACAACGTTGTCTCCTTGGTTCCGGAGAAAGACTGACTATTGACACCAACATCTAGCTGCGCAAGGTTTTTGAACTACCCGCAATTGGTCTTATTTACTTATTATTTATTTTTTATATGAAATGGCTTTCTCCCTTTGTACACAGCAATAGGAATTTTGCCAATGACATTGTACAATTTTTTATTGAATAAAATAAAATATAGGCAACGTTGTTCGGTTGAGGCCTTGCTGATTGTAAGGTGATAGCCTTCCTACAAGCAAACACGTGGTAGACGAGCCACAAATAACCGTTTGTTTAAATTAAAGGATGGTTACGCGCGTTTTGAGACTAATTTTCGTTTAAATACTGCACTACGTAAATGAACATAAAACGAAAAAACTATTCTTAAGACTTCGTCGCCATCTTGAGCTGTAACGATTATCTTCTCTTATTTATTAAATTTTGATCAATTTCAATAGTTTTGCACATGACACTTGTCATCATTTCCTCCTGTCCTGTTTTGGAACTAGCTGTATTCGTTGACGCTTTAATTTAACAATGAATGAGAATGGAAATGATAATGACTGGATCCCATGTGGATAAGATGAGATCCAAACCTTCTGGATGGAAACTGCAGTAAGTACTTATTTTTAGGGTTCATTACCCGAAGGGTCATAACGGGACCCTATTACTAAGACTCCGCTGTCCGTTTGTCACCAGGTTGTATCTCATGAACCGTGATAGTTAGACATTTGAAATTTTCACAGATGATGTATTTCTGTTGCTGCTATAACAACAAATACTAAAAAACAGAATAACATAAATATTTAAGGGGGCTCCCATAATACAACAGACATGATTTTTTTTGTCGTTTTTATAGATAACGGAACGGAACCCTTCGTGCGCGAGTCCGACTCGCACTTGGTCAGTTTTTTTATCTGCGCCATAGGCGACGTAAATTAATTAGGGAGGGATGGAGCTGGGCTATTTGGCATGAAATACTATTATGTACTTATTAATGTGGCAATGTAGCTTCTGATCTTTACTGTTCCACCTGGTAACTGATCTGTGATTCTAGGGCTAATAAGTAGGACCTCTGTTTATCTATAATTGCTACGAACGAAAGGGTCAAGATCTACTAGTTTTTTGTCCTGCTTTTGTGAATAAGGAAGACAGATCTTTAGTGAAGTCTTGGACTAAGACGATTAAGCAAGGATTTGCTCGAGTTAGCAGCATTTTGTTTTATTTGACTGTAAGAGAGTATGTACATAATCAGTGTTTTTATAGCAACTCACTTGATTGACTTTTTTATTGAGTTCTAGGTAAGTACTGTTCAATACAGTACTTACCTAGAACTCAATAACTCAAAACTCAACTCAACTCAAGTTCGGACCCGGGTATGTCCTTAAACTACGTCCAAAAGAGAGGTATGGGTACTGCGAATGTAATAACGCTATGTGTGGTGGTAGGGCACAGCACAGCGAATGTCATCTCGCTCAAATCTGGAGCAGAGCCCGACTGAGGAAGTGCCAAAGAGCTCAAAGAGGACCCAGTGTGTTGACGATGAGGGACCCCTCTTGTTCCTTCAGCCGTCAACACAGTGAATCCTCCTGTAAAGGGTCGGCAACGCGCATGTTACACCTCTGGAGTTACAGGCGTCCATAGGCTACGGTAGCTGCTTACCATCAGGCGGGCCGTATGCTTGTTTGCCACCGTCGTGGTATAATAAAAAAGTAGGGAAGGCAACATTTTCATTTCTATTTAATTGTCATGTATGACTTTATGTCCATTCTGTTATACAAGAATTTATGTCCTGCTATATAGATGACAATTAAATAGAAATGAAAATGTTGTCTTAATTTGCGTCGCTCTTATAATCTAAGCAATAGAGTTCAATAAAAAAATCAATCAAGTGAGTTGCTATAAAAGCATTCCATTTAGAGATAAAGAGCAAAAAAGGACATACCTACCATGTAAAGGTCTGTCATTTGTCTGTTATTTAAATTGTGTTATTACTTATTACGTTACAAATGAAGACTTGCGAAAGTTTGTACCTATGTTCAAAAAAGGCGTAACTAAAAGATAAAAAAAAATATTCTTCAATTTAGGCACATTACAACGCACTTATGAACGTCAGAGAAAATTCTACCACCGGTTCTAACCCTACACCTCTGACCCAAGAAGTATTATGACCGGCAAAAACTCGGCGGGACTTATTTTTTCAAAACAGTAATACATTACATCTTAAAGATACACAATAATGCGTAGTTCTATAAGAAGACATATCAAAACAGCTTGAGAGACAGACACTGTACTCATTGTTTAATTAAAGAAAAAAAAATACATAATTATTTATAATAATACCTATCCAAATCTGACTGCTTCACTAAATTCTAACTCTTTTGGTTTAAGTCAGAGTATTAAATAACTTAAGGGTATAATTGTGCCGTTCTCGAGAACTTTTACCGTTTTGTATGGAGAACATCCTCGCTCGAGAATATTCCCCATACAATTCGGAAAACGTTCTCGAGAACGTAGTTACAACTGGTACTCAAGGGTTATAGACTTAAGAGCGAACGCGCTGAGTCCTCTACACAACCTCCAAGCTAAAATTCCTTTTCAACCACGTTCACAACAAACCGGAGTCTGAAGCGGAAAATAACCGTTTCCAGGGTAAAAACGTCCGGCGGTGAAAAAGGGGAGGCGACGCCGCGGGCAGCAACATCCATGGTTAAAAGTTAATGGTGTGATAACAGGTATGACTTGACGGTGTGGAAATATACGGCAGTTTGTAGTGAATGTAAACGTTGTTAGTTTTGTATAATTTATGTTTTGTATTGTTTTGTGTTTGTATTTTCGTGTCAGTGGTACACGGAAAACCAGCGTCGTAACACTTTGTGCTGCGACACATGCTGAATTATCCTTTCAGAAACCATCCATAGCATTGTAACCTCTATTCCTCTAGTTTAAGCATATCCTCATTTTGTTGTGTCTGTGTTTCGAATAAATACCTCATTCGTTTATTCATTCAAAACGTTCGGTTTTTAGCTTTTAAAAGAAAAATACTTTTCCCCTTTATTCATCAACGTCTCTCAGGACTCAATTAGTTCATTTATGGTTTAGCACTCGCGCACCGAGGGTTCCGTACAAACCTGTAGGTATATAGGGGTAGTAACTTTAAAATTATTAAAAATATTTGAAATTTATGATGTAACTAAAAATGTACGGTTTTCGCAATTTTTCCTTTATCTGTGCTAAGACGTTGTTTCGTACCAAATTTCAAGATTCTGAGTACACGGGAAGTACCCTGTAGGTTTTGATTCCATTGCGAGTTTCTTAAATTTGCGGAAATTTGCGACATGAACGGCTGTATCTTTTGATTGCGTTGGCTTAGAAGTTTAATTTTTTTACAGCTCCAAGGGACGATAGACCTGAGTATTTGA
Organism: Pammene aurita; assembly: GCA_947086415.1. NCBI lineage: Eukaryota > Metazoa > Arthropoda > Insecta > Lepidoptera > Tortricidae > Pammene > Pammene aurita. Next base: position 37,624,598 of record OX352295.1, read on the forward strand.
TGGGAGGTAAGCCTAAAACGGGTAGCTCGCCTAAAACGGGTAAGCTTGTTAGTTTGCGTATTACGACTATTATTGAGAATGTACGAGTGCGGTGCGGTAGCGTGATTGTCACCCAATCACAGGCAGTCGGTTCCCCGCTGTGGCGCAAGCGCTGGCAAGGGAAGACAAAAAACATTTTTTTTGATGTTATTAATAAAAAAAATAGAAGTACTCAAACTCTGAATACTCAAATATTCTATGTAATATGTTTACTTTAGTTTTGTGATGTGAATTTGCAAGGAATGTGCTTCTTAATTTCGAAAACTCGTTGTTGGTCTTGCGTTCTGTTTTGGGGTTATGGCGGTAGAAAATAAAAACGTGCTTTTGGGCATAACGGGTAGGGGCAAAACGGGTATGCTCCTGTAGGTGGTTTGGGTAGTGGAGACGGAGTTAAAAAAAATTAATTATTTTATAATTCTAAATGGTTAAAATAATGTAAAAAAAAACTTCTAATGCATTATGGGACGAGGAAGTCATGAAACTTGCTATGTAAGAAGCTGGTAAAACCTCGGTGAATAGTACGGCTAAGAAGTACGGTACAAACTTATCCACGTAATTCAATAATCTTAAATAAGCAAATGTAAGTGATATAATGTTACAAAAAAGTTTTATAACTTTAAAATCATGTTATTTTGTTGATTGATCTTATTATTTACCCTTTACCCGTTTTGGCCAGACGCGGTACCCGATTTAGGTCCCCCATAAGGGCAAAACGGGTATTTGGAAGGGTTTTCTATATTGTGTTTTTCTCAGATTATTGAAGATAATGATTATGTTTGTTTTTATTTTTTAATACTTTATTAGATAAACGATTCTTGTAATCAAAATGTTTGGTACATTTACGTTTTTAAATATGTTTTAATTCACATCTCCCTTAGCTTACCCGTTTTAGGCTTACCTCCCCTAAATTCAGTTTGATACCTCCACGCGTCCGACGCGGACGACAAAGTGATCCTATAAGGGTTCCGTTTTTTCCTTTCGAGGTACGGAACCCTAAAACCATGAGTTATCTGGTGAGTGGGATAGAGAAGATACATATTCCTTTGGCAGTCCTTCTCACAAAAAGTTGCGCGGCAAAAATGAAAATAAGCGGATACTTCCTCCGAGTATTTAGCTTCGTAAAAACGCTCCGTGTGTTCCCATTTCGTGGGCGTAGCGTAATAAAAACTAACGCCAGTGATAACAGCTATCCCGGCTCCTTGCGTGAATATTTTGTGGTCGCCTAATAGAATGGACTTGCTTACAAGGGCGGTGAACTTTAGACAAGGGAAGATTATTTAACTAATAAAGCTATGATGCACTAAGGGGAATGAAGCCCAAAATTTCAACTATGATTTAAGAGTCCGGTAAAGCTTTTTTTCGATTTCGCTCAACTTTTCGATACTAGTTTACAGTAACTAATAATACATTACCGGACCGGACTTAATCTAACAGCTGTTTCGCGATTTTTGCTTGGAGAGGTGAAAAGAGTAAGGTTCTTATTGATTAAAATGATGTTAAACTAGTATGTAATAGTACATTACAGCAGAGACCAGTAAGTAAGCTTTCCTGGCTGAGTATTTAGTAGCCGTCCGAGTCGAAGACGAGGACGGCTACAATACGAAGCCAGGTAAGCTGATTACGGTCGAAGCATGTATAGTGCTTTTCTCAAACATGTAAGGAAATAAAATTACTTGTTTAGTGCTTCAGTTACTGGCTGAGTGATTTAATGTTGTATGAAAATCCTTTACGTACGTCGCGCTGAACCTGCCTTGGAATAGAGTCCCTACTGGTCTCTAATTACTAACGTAACAGGAACATTTCCGAGCATGTTTGAGAAAAATATATAAATAAGTTGGAAAATGAGTCGTTTAAGGAATAAGCGGAACAGTTTTTTTCTCTTCATATATATTTTTTAAGCAAGAGTATGTTTACCTAAAACAATTTTAGGAAAAATTGCCGAAGTTTAGGTGGTATTTATGGGAATGTATTAAAGTATTTCATAAAAATTAAAAATGTAGAAATAAACTTGGCTTTATGCTTTATTCAGATAATATAAAACATATTGGAGGGCATAACAAATAATAATAAAAAAACAAGCGACGAGATTGCACGAATCAACGTCCTCACTAAACGAGCTCTGCAAGAATTGAGCTTTCGGGTATTAAATAATAAAAAATGTGGACCAAAAGTATTTTTTTGCAATAACTTCAAATTATCTTATCAAATACAATTCATGTGCGTTATTTTATTATTAGCGATTTTCGTTTTCAAATCGTTACCGGACTCTTAAAGGTTGCCTGAAGAGGTCAGGAGCGCGCCTGGTAGCTTGGCGGTCGCATATCTTATTCGACTTTCAAAGTTTTTCTTTTTTTTTAACACTAAAGTTAGACATGCTAACTCATTGATTTATACAAAAAGGGAGATATGGTACCAGGCGCTCGATTGTGTGCCATCAAATATAGGTTCCGGGACCTATATAGGTATTGAATTAGTCGTGTTGCAGAGTCTCTCAGTCACACTTTGTGCAATGCGCAAAATATGGGATTATCTCTTTTGTCCGTGATGCACATACATAATAGCGGTCTGTAGCATTTTACAAGTGTGTCGGTGCTGGACCACATTTCAATTTTGCTTACTATGAACGTCACTCATCTTCCTTTTTATTTATGTCTATGTGCTAACTACAGATTCTTTTCATGCAGCATACTTAACTAATTCCGGTCTAAAAGTGGTGTAAAAGGAAAGGAACTAAATAGATACTATGCACATTATACGCTTTTCGACCAATTTGTGAAACATCCAGTGTTTTAATAATGAAAAAGGATTCATACTTTCGTTTTTAAAGGTGATTCCAAGTTATACAGCCTCCTAAAGGTAATGGCCTAATTTCACAAAGGAAATCGGCGTACGCGTACCTACGTAAAGGGACGTAGGATCGCTTCTAAACCGGCTCACGTACTTTTTTTATACTTCTTGTTATCGTTTGAAGCCGACAAATAGGTATACATATTTGTATTTATATGGACTTTTACAAATAAGGTGTTATTGCTAATGATCGAAATATCGCGTGAAGCAAAATAGGGCCAAGTTGGAGTTAAAATTACGCCCCGAGAATTTAGTAAATGTATAGGTAGAATAGAAATCATTGTTAAATAAACTAAAATATATTTATAACGGTTTCTTCACGTAGTTTAAGTCGAAATTCGCTAGACATGTTCGAAATTCGACAAATTATGTAAAGTAATTGGAGACCAAATTACGTCAGAGACCCGTAACTATAAATAATGAACAAATTTTTGAATGGGTCGTAGAGACCCGTAAATATAAATAATGCTTGACTATAATCTATTTTAATAATTACACGGCTCTAAGAGATACAGCGTATCGTGTTTGGGAACGTAACTATTTAGAAGATCTTTTGAACTCTTTTTAAAATGTCGAAAAGTAGATGAGGAGTGTACTCCATAAGATCTTTAGTCTTCCTTGACATGACTCAAAATATGTATTTGCAACAAATGCTAATGATTAAATAGGAATATCGAAAGCAACCTTTTTATTAATTATAATTTACTATTTCGAGTTCTTCATTTGAGCTCAAAAAGAGTATTGGTAGGACTCAAATTAGGTATAGAAATTCGTGAAATTGCGATATCCGTTTCATGTCAAAATAATAAAGGGGGAAAACGGTTAAGTATTTGGTAATCGTTTTTAGAAATCGTTGCGAGTTTTTGGATTCCAAGGAATTTTTGGTTATTCCTATTCATATTCCTGATTACTATTTTACTGCAAAAAAAAGAAATGACTCAATATTTTCGAATCCAAAATTCTACTTATAATGGGCATTTATATGGAAGTAGCGTAATGGAAAATCGAAAGTGCTAAGTAAAAATTGGGACACATTTTGTATCCTAGTAAAATCAATTATGCACAAAATTCTGAGTGGTAATAACAAATTTTGTATGGAATCCGAACCACACTTAAGATACGAATATACAATGCAGCCTGGAGGCGGAAAATCCATCTTGTCTATTAAGGAGGTACAAAAAATTTTTTTTTATTAAATATTTTTCTCACCACAGGGACTTTTTAGTTCAATAACAATAAAAAATATTTACACCGAATTTAAGAACAATCAAGCATCACTTAGAGCTCGCTCAAAATGAAGCAATTCTGCAATACAAAAATGTATGAAAAGAAATTACCAAATTAATAATTTTTATTTGGAGTAGTTTTTGACAGTTTTGATACATTGTATCAACTAATTATAACTGAATAAATAATACACCGTTACAATTTTTATTTTTGGGGCAGTTCGATTTTTAATTTTATTAATTTATAATATTTAGCGACCGTCTGAGCGACCAATAAATTGTTATTAAATGAGCTCAAATTTAGAATATAGATTACACTTTCATAGTAGAGCAAAAGGAGCCCTGTGGAGGTAAGATTATACTTTTTTTTCTCCATACCTTCGTGGACCACGCTATTGTCTATCCATACAAAAAATCTGTTACCATAGTCAAATTTCCGCCTTCCGGCTGATATGTGTATGATAGCTGAATTCGGCTAAGTGTGTTTTATGTGCGTTAGAGATACAAAATTCCAAATCCAAAACGCGCGGGTCAATCAACCGTCAAATCCGTGAAGGATTTAAGTAAGTTAAATTGTCCATGCCGTTCAATTCACACGAAATAATGGACCCATTGTTAACCCCGACCCTTTTCGGCCGATTCGATCGAACCTGACAACTTTTAGTCGAATTTTAAATCGAAAATTGTTTATAAAAGGGTTTTGACTTTTTTGTCGAAGGGTTAATGGTTAAAGGGTATGGTTCGAGATTAGGGAATTTGGAAGGGTTAAGTCAAGAAATCGGTGCGATTGGGAAAGGTGGAAGTTAACTGTGACAAAAGGTAGGTATCGTTTCAAAAGGCTTTTGAGAGGCGATCTTTTTAAATGTTTCCTTTTGTTGCCAGTGGCTTTTTTTTCCTTCAATTTGTTCTGTAATAAATACTTTATACCTAGTAAAGAACCAGAGGCCGTATTCTTACTTTTAAACACGTTTGGACACGATTCAATTTCAATACAACTCCAATGCATTAACTATACAATACAGCTTCAATACATCTTCAATATTGGTTGATTATTTGTTGTGTGTTGGAGTTATGTTTGAGATAGATTGTGTTTTCAACTGACTTCAAGATTTCGAAGGAGGAGGTTATCAATTCGTCGGGAACTTTGTTTTTGCTTTTTTTTTATGTATGTTCACCGATTATTTGAAGACTGCTGGACCGATTTGGAAAATATTTTTTTTTGTTTCAAAGAGTATATTTCACAGTTGGTCCCATTGTAACCAGGTCAAGACCCGATGATGGGATCCTGGAGAAATCGAGGGAACTCTTCAACTATTATAGGCACACCTATAGCGATTTGAGTATTTTTTACAGCAGTTCGAGCATTTGCTGTTGGAAAGGTGGATGCTAAGTGAAGTCGGTTCTAGGCACACCTATAGCGATTTGAGTATTTTTTACAGCAGTTCGAGCATTTGCTGTTGGAAAGGTGGATGCTAAGTGAAGTCGGTTCTTATTTGTTTAAAATTATTATTAATGTATTGTTTATGTATTTTCAAATTAGAATACGGCACCTGGTAAATGCATGGTAAATGGTAGCCAGGTAAATGCATATACATATCTATCTATTTACGGTTTGTGTTACCAATAAACATAGATACGTATTCAACGTTTGAAATCTTGACTTGATTTATCGTTTCATACGATCGCTGTGGTTTATATTTACGATCGAGATCATATCATAGCAATAACGGAACCTCCTCCTAGCGTTTGTCCCACCTTTTTGCTCTATTGAGCCTGGGATCCGCTCGACAACCTAATCCCAGGAATTGGCGTAGGCACTAGTTTTTATGGAAGCGACTGCCATCTGACCTTCCTTCGTTGGGATTAGATCCGGTTTCCTCAAGATGTTTTCCTTCGCCGAAAAACGACTGGTAAATATCAAATGATATTTTGTACATAAATTCCGAAAAACTCAGTGGTACCAGCCGGGGTTTGAACCCGAGACCTTCGGATTGAAAGTCTGACGTCTTACCGCCAGGCCACCAGCGCTTCAAGTTTTAAAATTCGAATCAATGGAACAAGTTTTAAAATTCGAATCAGCCTCCTGGTATGCAATTCAGCACTATCAATCATCAAGTCACGCTTAACAGCAGTAATATGATTAACATAGTAGCATCCTGGTCAAAGGTTACCGCGATTGTTCCTATACCACAATCATTCAATTGAATGATTTTACCAACCATCCATTCACTCTTCCATTTATAATTTTGTAGGTAAATGCGAAATTTCACATTAATTAAAGTTTTCTCTCTCTTTTTCGTAAAGTCGCCATCAGATATATCGGAGCGGCGAAAGTGGTAAGAAATATCTGAACAACGCCTCCAAGTGCATGTTTAGATATTTTTGAATACCTTGGCCGCTCCGATATATTAAATGGCGACTGTATGTTCACCCGATTGGGTGTTCTAATTAACTTTCTTCATTTAGTTTGTTCTCGCCACAATTAAATCAGTCAGCGGTAAAACCTTGTACATATTGAATAAAAATTTTGACATAAGCTCACATTAAAACGCAATAATAACATAATCATGTCGTATAGACATTCGTACAAATGATCCTTTTATAATTTCTGAAGTGGAAGGTATTCAAGGCTCGTCGCGGCCCCAGTACAGTATCTTATCTTTCATTCCTTCCTTAAGTCGGTCCCTCACTGCTGAGGATCATGGCTTCGACGGAAACATTGCAGTAGGCCCCCCATTTGTTGCGGTCTTCTGCTTGATCGTGACATCGGCATCTGCAGTTCGTTGGCCACCTGGTCGGACCAGCGTTTAGGACTGGGTCCCCTTGGTCGCCTGCCATCCACTTTGCCAGTTATAATTAATTTTTCAAAATTATCAGTACTTCGACGTGCTATGTGGCCAAAATACTGTAGTATCCTGTGGAGACATGTTGCAGTAAGGCGCTGTTGCGTGTCCAGCTTAAGCTCCTTCAGGATTACGGAGCATCTTATCTTTAACTTAAGTAATTAGCAATAGGACAAGTGCCGTATTCTAATTTATAAATACATAAACAATACATTAAAAACACGATTTTTCTCAAACATAACTCCAACATACAACAAATATTGAAGTTGTATTTGAGTTGCATCGGAATATTTTTTTTGCAAATTCTATTATTTCTGATTCAGACGTTTAGTTGTCAGCTGTATTGCGTGGTTAATGCATTGGAGTTGTATTGAAGTTGGATCGTGTCTAAACGTGTTTAAAAGTTAGAATACGGCCCCTGCAGAGTGTCAACTTAAACGGCTATTAGACATTGCAATTTGTAGGGCACAACCTGTCGGGTTGGTAGGTGTAATGGCACCTAGGGAGTAGGAGTCCCGATCTAGGGCGATCGGGGCGATCGGCAGTGCCCCGACACCCGCAGCTGTTTATGGAGGTCGTTAGAGTTATTTTACCTTTTTTATTTATAATGTTAGCCATTTGCTACACATTCCGTCTGGTTTTTTATTTAAAATGGCAGATGAAGTTAGATTCAGGCAGCTCGAGCGGTCATTTAAATATCTATCATAAAAAACAGTTTCTTTTTTTATTTCATGTATACTGTTATGAGTACTATCACCGTGCTTCACCAATACATTTTTTAGAAGTTTTGAAGGCATCTTTGTAAACGTTGGTAGGGACGATTTGTTGGTGAGGTAGGGTTTGTAGGGACCAGGCTCTGGACAGGCTCTGGGAGCGCTGGAAATCTGTGCTGGAGGATAGCCTCTATGGAACCCGCACCATAGGTGCTATTCTCCCACACTTTCAGGGCTGGTTGGGCCGGAAGCATGGAGCCCTCATAGGATGACGCAGGTGATGACCGGACACGGGTGTTTCGGGCATTACCTGCACCAGATCGGGAGGGAGTTGGGGCCCCAGTGCCTGGATTGTGGAGCGGTGGAAGATACGGCCCAGCACATGCTGGAAGGGTGTCCCCACTGGAACACAGAGAGGGCAACGATGACGGCAGCAATGAGGGTGCGGGATCTCTCGCTGCACAGCATTGTCGGAGCAATGGGCAGCGACAGATGCTGGAGAGCGGTGGCAACCTTCTGCGAGGAAGTAATTTCGCAGAAGGAGGCAGCGGAGCGGGAGCGTGAAAACAGCGCAGACGCGCCACCGCTCCGGCGCAGGCGGCTAGGGAGGAGACGTAGCCAATATGCCCTAGCCAACGGCTAGCTCCTCCCCAATGTAGGGCCCGTGGGCTGGGGACCCACATCCAATTGGACGGATGCGCAAGTTATCCCGTGGCGTTCCCCCCTAACGGTAGTGCGGATGATGCCGGTGTGTTTTTAGTGGGTAGGCCTCTCCCCTCCCTCTGTCTAGCAGAGGGAGTTAAGGGAGAGGAGAGTCCCACAAAATGAAGCCAGCCAAGAGTACAGTTTCAGTTAATAATATAAAGGGGGCTTGTGCAGTGATTGACCACCACATGTCTGGATTTATATATAGTATAGGGCAGAATAATACGGCTTTGAATTATACTAATTTGAATAACGATATTGAGCCAGCAAAGGAAGTTGAAGATTGGTTATTAATAAAAAATAAGGAGGGAAATGATAAAATAATGGCTGATATTTGTAAAGAATTTGAAGATAAAGTCGGTCCAGTGGTAATGTGTGGTGGTAAACACAATAGGTATTATTATTATGATCATTTTAATCAATCAATTCCAATTATAATGGAAATGGAAAATAATAAAAGACGAGAGTCGGCTTCACAATATCTGAAATATGCCCATTTAGGCAATATAGAGATGACAGATACAGTTTTAAATTTCTTTAAAAATTGTCCTCCACCACTAAAATCTTATGAATGCACTGGTGTCACTTTGTTAAGTTTATTGCCACATCCAACAGTGGATGTGAAAAGGATTAACAAATTAATAAAAAGAAGAAAATGCTATGAAAATAGAATGTTGTATATACCATCTGCAGAGTTTACTCAATCATTTGTACAATCTGAGGATTTAGTTAATCATAAACCAGAAACTGTCAAGATTAACTGCAAGTCGAGTCAACTCATTTCATCGAGGGATCACACTAGACTATTCGGTGATGACTATATGTCAGAAACTAATGTCTGCTTGGACAGTCCCTTTCAAAATCATTTAATACTGTACGCTGCTTTTGGGGACATTGGTGGTGGCACAGTTAAAGATGGAATAATAATTGATCAAAAATTTCATGAAAGTTCCCCTCAAAAAATTACTTCAGTATTATTGTCGGTGAAATTTGACTGTATGACAGATTCAAAGGCCAAGATTAGTGATTGTGAATTAAAATATCATGGAATTAATAAGCGGATGGGCCATTTTGTAATATATGGCATATTGTTTAGCCGCAAGAAATTAATCTCTGTTAAGAGCAAAAATGTAAAAGTAAAGCAATATGCGGTAGGCGACATATTTAGATATCAGGTATACATGCATGAGTATTCCAATGTTAATATGGTAGTTGATAGTAGGCTTACAATAATGGAATTGGGTCTACACTACCATTACAGCACGAGAATTGGTATAGGCACAAAAATATCGAATCAGCACGGCCAAAAGGGTATAGTAGCTGCAATATGTGATTTATCCAGGTACAGAGCATGGAAACGTGACGGAACATGTATTCAACCACAAGTATTGTTTAGTAAACAATCGGTTGTTGGTCGCACCCTGTCTTCCCAGTCGTACGAAATGTTAAATGGAGATTTTGCCATTACAGAATACGGTGAACTTGTAGCACCATTAAGTTTTAATGTAATTCATATAGAGGCTAATACCAAGGCTAAGATAATGACTCCCAAAAATGACGTGATGACGGCAGAAAATGGATTTTTGGGAAATTACATGGGTGTCTGTCCAAGATTAATGTCTTTGCAAGTACCCGAAAATAGGTATGGGAAGATGTTTCATGTTCAGCAGCAAATGTTGAGGGTTAATGGAATAAGTGCAATTTATACTGATTTTGTCGATGAAAAAATATTTAAGATGGAAAATATTTCTTTTCCCGATGACGATGGGATTGATGAGGAAGTAAACAAAGACAATGAGCAAGAGTTTATAAGTAACCTTAGTGCCGACGAAGCTACGGAAAATGAAGATAGTGATGATGACGATGGTGTTGATGTAGAGGAATATTGGGAATGAATCATGCAATGTTGATTTGGGTGTGTACATTGTTGTTTTTTATATATTGTGCGTGCAAAAGTCGCCATGTGTTTTTAACCTACTTTACAGGAGACACAAAAAACTAATTATTTCGATACTGCTTTCACATAAGTACATGAATATTTTTTTAGTAAAAATATGCACTCTTTTACATACTTTAAGTAATCTCATGAAAAGATAAACGTGTTTAAATAAATCAAAATAAATACATGTTAATAAATCTGTCACATAGCGATTTTTGTCATATAATAATCTCTATGTGTCTTTCCATCACTTAGCTATATTAAATTATATAGGAGCGTATTAAATTTGTATGTGTTATTGTCACATAGTTATTTTATGAAGTGATATTAGGCATAAAAAAAAACACAAGAAAGGTATGGTAAGTCAAATATAATGAAAAATCAATACGATCAATCTTCGGATTTTCTTGTTACTTTCCATTGAGTTAGAATATAGGTTTCAAACAAGAACGAAGATATGGCTCGTAAAAATTTGTAACCGGCCAGTCTTAGGTATACCGTATTAAGACTGTCAGAGAAACTGCTGTACGACTCTTTCTTACAGCACTATGGCGGGGCCATTTTTTTGGGCTGATTATTGTGTATGTGTAGCCCGTTCTTTATTACATATCTGTGTTACTTTCATTATCGTTTTGGATAGGATCATAATTGGAATGAATCCAAGCTATAAGATATTTTTTATATCTAATATTTCTAGAAACACCTCCTTCCAGACACGTATTTTTTGTCCGTCCTGGCCTGGCGAATAACAATAAAATCCGAAAGACTTTTAGTGTACACCCAGATTCAAAATTGCATGGGCCATTCATGAATGAATTCATTCACTGTGCACCTACGAAAGTATTTCTTGGCCGTAATATGGATCGTACCTACTGTAATTACTCCATTGAAGTATGATTACGTAGTACTCCATGTTGATAAGGGTGGTTACCATTAAGAACATTCTTCTTCGCAACAACATTATTCATCGTTTATACAAACGATCAACTTAAAGGAGAACTAACGTCACTTCCACTATGCCGACGACCTGGCCCGAACTATTCTATTCTATCTAACTCAGCTTAGGCACAGGCTTTTCACCTGAAATATATACAGGCAACTAGATAGCTAAACATTTTTTGGCAGGGTTGTCGGCTGGATCACACCTTCACCTCCCAAATATCTGAGCATAACGCTAGACAGATCCCTGACCTAGAAATCACACTGTTTTAAGACAAAACAGAAAGTGGCGGCAAGAAACAACATCATTTGTCGGTTCACTGACACCACATGGGGTGCAACTCCACATACAGTTAGCACTACTGCACTTGCGCTAAGTTTCTCGATTGCAGAGTATGCATGCCGCATGCCCAGTGAGAAATAATTCTGCACACGTGGATGATCAGATAGATACTGCTCTCAAAGAAATCCTATCGACTAATCACTCGATGCCTTTAACCTACCAAATGCGACCATCTTTACCAAATGAGCGGAATTGCTCCTCCTCACATACTTAGAAACTTGGCAACCGCTGTCGAATGCGAAAAGCAACTGCGGGATTCCCGACATACAACAGTCACCTGGAAGTCTCTAAACAGACTAAAGTCAGAAGTTGGTCGACCAAAACGCAATCTTCTCAAATGGGAAATCAGGCCGGGACAAAGAGATGCACAATGCGAATGTGGGGACTTACAAACAACGCAACACATGATACAGTGTTCCCTGTATACAACTATGTGTACTACAGAAGACTTCAAGAAAGCTACTTCCCAGAGATTAGAGGGGGCAAACTACAGGCAAAAAATAATTAAGCTTAAGTTTTTGATCCCGTCATACGAAAAGAAGATTTGCCCGCCAGTGACAACAATAATGGTTTAGTGAAAAACATGTTTATTTACTTTCAAGTAGTCTACCTTCAGGTAGACAAGGTAGACTAAGGTATACGACTGAATATAATACGGAAAAATCTCGCTATGTACCGTAAAACAGCGTCTGACGCCGCGTCTACGAACATAACGTCGATCCAAACTAGTACAAATATATAGCTATGTGCAAAATGCTACATAGCGGGTGAAAATATCACATTAATCGAAGTGAAAAATATCGCTATGTGTCAAGAATCACATATTAGGCGCATTCTAATAATGGTCCTTGTGGTAAACTAAAGTAGTTATGTGATTTATTGCACTTAGTGATTATAGAAGGCGCATTCAACCTATGGACATCACATAACTAGATTTGATAAATCCTGAAATATTGAAGTTAGCCTGATGTGATTTTTGGAGCATATGTATCTTGAATTAAGGATCAAAATGGCGTTAAAAACCAAAAATCGGCAAAATTCACATAACGACTTTTGCACGCACAGCGACGATACTCTTAGTTATTCAACCAATGGTGTACCCAACACTTTCCTTTATATCTGTTCCACACTATGATTACAAGTAAAAGCTTTGGCTCTTGTTTTAAATATATTGACCTCGGAAATGCAGTTGCTGCATTCGTTTGATTTTGTGTTAATATAATCTAAAAAGTACATATTACATTTTATATTACCAAAATCTATGACAAAAGTTACTCGTATTGTAATTTGGTTTGTATTACTTTTTACTATATAAAACATGTTGGGTTTTACATTAATATTGTTAAATTTAATACGTGTTTTTTCATTATTCATACCTGTTACAATTAAGTCTTCACAATTAAACAGATTCTGACACTTTGACATGCATACTAATAGCTTAATTATAGGAATATATCTGGTACATGTTGCATTCAACGCCAAAGCAATTTTTTTCCAATCTGGGAAAAAGTTTCTACACAATGTCCACGGGACCATAAATCATTTATGGCATTTTCAAGCCATTCACGTCGTAATATTAAACCACCATTTTTTAAACCACACAAGTATGCATCTGGTATATATAATTTGCATAAATCAATAACATTACCAAAGAAAGATTCAGGCAAGTTGGATAATATATATTGATTGATGGTATTGGAAAATTCACGTTTATTCAATGTAATAGACATTGCTTAGCAATAAGAAAATATAAGAAATAACAACAGTATAACGCATTCGCTTAAACTTTTGAACGCCACGCATCGGACAGAAAAATCGTGCCACCAGCGCCAGAGCGAAATTTGCACGAGCGCACTCAGATACCGTAGTGATTGCAAAACAACATATCGACGAAACATTTCTTTCCGCCTAATAGTGGATTTAGTTAGGCAAAATCACTTTAGATATTTAGAAATCATAATAGTAAAGAATATTAATTTCGTATTTTTCTTATACACCTAAAATCAACTACAAAAATATGAAAATTAATATACAATTTTATTTAATTTTGTCAATATAGCCACAGCACTACTTAAGTGATAACGTCACGCGCTGACGTGTTATGACGGCTTTGGCGCTGGTGGCACTGTAACTTATTATGAATGTTAGAGTTGGGGGTGAGAGATATTCATTCATTTCTGTATCGATATTTCGTGGTGTAACTGTATGAAGGAAAATACGTTAGGTTTTTTAAGTGTTTAGTTGAGTAAAAAAAATGTTGAACAATACCATCAAATAAAAAAACACCTCGCGCACATTTCATTCTTTTGTACCTAAAGAAACTTGGTATATCCCTAATAATGACATATTCTTTGTTCACTTAAACTCGGTCTCTCACCGATAACATTCATATTGGTTGACATTTTATCTAAAATACCATTTCATTATTTTTACTTATTTGGTATGAATGAAATGGACCGAAAACCCACGTGTCGTGGTATTTATCATTGTACGAGTATAAGGATTAACAAGAATGCGGCGCAGGAATAAGATTAAATGAAACGACATACACATTGTTAGGTTTTAAATACGGCCCTTATAACAAGCATTGTATTTATTCCATTGCGACTTAAATAAAACTTTCTTTTTAATAATGCATATATTAAAGTAAAAATGTTTTTTTTTTAAATATATACCTTTTTTAATATTACGATATGTAGTTTCTAAAACTAATCTTCTGCACGAATGACAGTTTAATAATTAGTTTTATTATACAAGGGGCCCGCATTATGTGACTTTAGATCAATTTCGCCAATGTTAATGTTTCTTGCACATGAAAAGTAAATGTTATTAATAAAATTATCGTCTAAAAGAAATTGGTACATTTTTTTTTGGAAAAATTTAGTTTCTGCATAGTTTTCCTTGTCACTTTGATATCTGTCAATAAAGACGTGTAAACTATGCCCAATAGTGGCAACAACGTTATCAGAAAGGCGTTTTGTGCATGAGTTATAATAAAAAGTGTATTTTTTATAAATTGGTATTAACTCTGAAACTAGGCGAATTTCAAAAAAGTTTATATGACATTTTTGTCTCTAAATAGGATCAAGAATATACTGTTAAAATCTTTCCCTTTCCTCTTGGGCACCGTGTATAATAAAGCTTAAAATGCGAAAAACATTCATCATTACAGTGTTTGGTTAATGTTCATACAATAATCAACATCGACCACTATGCCTTCAAACGAACAACACTATTTCGAAGTGACGTCACGCCGCTTGACGTGATTACCCGTCAGCGGCGAGGAGGGCAGTGCCTTTTTGTTCTTTTAAATAGCTCTGAGGTATTTTCTAATTTTTTCTTGAGTTACGGGTTATTTTGAATGAAATTTTAACTAAAAAGATAGGTGAATGGTAGAGCTAAAATAAATATACAAAAATACTTCTATAAAGGTTGTTTATTAAGGAGTATTTTGATCTCTCATTTTGGACGTTTTAACACGTCATGGCGCTGAGGGCACGACTTTTCGTTGACGTGTTAGAACGGCTTTGGCGGTCAAAGGGTTAATCGAACTACATATAAATCATACGTATAATCAATATTCCATATTCATGTTATAAAACTAGACCATTTATGTAGATATGACCCACGTAAATTCGATCCAATATCGAATCACAATTACCCACAGGATATGGCCTTACATTAAATGACACATCAATACCGGTCAATAATAGTTCATAAATAAACATAGATAGTAACGAATGTAGAGTATTATTATTTGCAATTTTTTTTCGTAAAAATGTAAAACTGATACTATCTTCATTAACAATTGGCATGACGGCAATCACTATTCTTATACTAGCATTTAAAAATCCACAATTGGTAAGTGAAAAAATGAAAGATCTCGAAAATTCTATTTGATCTGTGCATGCTCATATACATGACACATGATTTTGTTTATTACATTGAAAATGTCAAAGTTTGGATGGTCAGGATTATATCTAATGAATTGGCATTGTAATTTTTTAGTTATATATTTTTCCCGTTCAATTTCTTCATATTCATCTCGATTGGCATGCCCAAACTCGTCACATTCTATGGCCAATTTATTTTTTGGTAAAATAAATCTACACGATACATGTCCACTGTATACTGAAATTTAAAATCAAAATGTGATAATGCTGTTGTAATTTGATTTATTGTTGTCTGCTCCTTTGATTTTATAATTATATTGGTGTAAGTATTCTATTATTTCCTTATCCTTTGATCCAATTAAACGTGACTTTTGCAATAACATTACCAATGATAGTTCGTCTATGAATATTCGCTGCAATTGATTATATGTGTAACCATCAGTATCGTTTATTAATTTGTTTAATGGTATGCGACATTCTTTGGATATGTGCCGACGAATCGCACTTTTAGGACTCTTGTAACCTAAATAATGACATATATCATTGCCACAGTAATATGTTGTATTCTTGACTTTGATGGTTTCTATTTCGGATAGGAGCATGGCCTACATTATAAAAGTCAGTATTAATTACCATTATAATCTCCAATTATGTCAAATCCATCCATAGACATGGGGTTTTGATCCATTTGTATTAGGCTTTCAAAATCAGGAAATTCATGTTCATTATCAGACAATGTAACAATCGGTTCAACTGGTCTAATTCTTGTTAACTTGTCAATATCTAACCCTTTGTCCTTGTTTTCTGTAGTAAGTGTAATATTTAAAAATTGCAATACCGAACGATCTTTTGCATTGTTTTTGAGTCAATTGGGTATACAACATTCTAATTGTTTTATTTATAGAATCAGGTTTACATCGCAATAAAGCTGTACCATCATATACTTGTGACATTTCATAATATGTTTCTCTCATTTCAATAAAATGATCTATGCATTTTTTGAAATGATCAAACACGGTTATATTTTTTTCAAATTTAAATGTTTTTTTATTACTAGTCAGTGTTAGAGAAGATTCGCCAGAACTCATCAGCTGATTCAAATGTTCATGTTTTATGGAATAAAGATGATTATACGACTTTGCGTTTGTAGATGAAATTTTCAATAATGCAATCATCGTATCCAGCATGCGTCTGCTTGGTATAGTGATTTTAGTGATTATTGACATCTGTTTGATACACCACTGTATAATTAATACTACTCCTTTGACAATGTCAGGATCTAGATTACCGTAACGTGTTAATTGTTTTTGATGTAGGTTTAGGGTTTTTGGTGTAACATGGACATTGGTATTTAACTTCTTTATAGTATTGAGTATACTTATTAAATAATTATCTGTGAGTTTAGGATAACTGTTTCGTATTTTATTGAAAATTGACTTGACATTGTGGTCTGATATTGAATTATATTAATATTTATGTTGCTTAATTTTTTGACATGACTCAATTGTACGGACATTTCACTAAACTGGAATTTTACACTAATACGATATTTATATACATGTTTTATGAATAAAGTCTAGCAAGTGAATGTGTTATATGTTCGTGGCTTGATACGTGCTATCATTTAAGAATCACAATACTGTATTGTAACCAAATCTAGTTCCTTTCAATAGTTTGAGCCAATTAAAATGTCTGATTATAATGTGTCCACTTTCCCTGTCACTTCGCCTAGACCCTTTAACAAGGAATTAGTGCCTCAATATGTTTGTTTTCCATATTCTTCGTCTAGATATATTGTAGAAATCTGTAATAGAAACATTATTAATGTTTATGACCATAAATCTGTAAAAAAGATAATTACTCGTAAAGTATTTGATCAGATTTCTTTAGAGTGGTTATCAAATTTTACAAATGGCACATTTATTCTAGATATTGTATCATATAATCCTACAAATTTCTTAATTTTCGATGCATTTATGATTGATAGTCAGTTAACCTCTAAGTGGACATTAGATAGCAAAATTGTAAAACTACGCAAGTTTACCAATGACAATCAACCCAATGTCAATATTATTAGCAATATTCCATGGATATTGATGAGAATAACAAGGAGCCGTTGTTAGTCAAAGAATTGTTCACTGAAGAATTATACCATATTGAATATAAGGTTGAAAAATCAAACGAAATGTCTATTTATTATATTATTGGCGAAGCTACACACAAAATACCAAAAATGATAAATATTAAACGGACCGCATACAAAGATGAGGAAGTTATTATGAATGAAGATATACTAAAGGGTATTCTGATTGATTTGGGGCTATATTGTAGTGACAAGACCATGGCCATGAATTTAAATGATAATTAGGACGCGTTGTTTGAGGCTAGAAAGAATAAGGAATTGAGTGAAAAGTTCAAGTATATTCATAAAGAGTCGTTGTATCTGGTAAGTTGTAAGAAAAGTGTTATATTTGCGTACACAACATTGAATACTCGTGACAAGGTGAAACAAAAGTTACTTTTACCAAATAAGTTTGTAGATCAGTCTAACAACTTTACTTGGATTTCATATGATGCCATGGCAAAAGTTGACACCATTAAGTTTTATGATAATTGCTGCTTAGCAATGTTTAATAAGGTTGACTATAGACGTAATAATCTGTTGATGAAACTGAACATTCACCGTATTCTTGCTCAGTTGCAATGCGATACAAATTCAAAATTCATTATTAATGATGTACCACCATTAAAAATTAAAAATAAAAATGCGTCTATCGACCGTGCTGGTGTGCATGAATTGATTGAGGCTTTAAAATCTAAAATTAACAAGACAAATGAGAACTACAATAACTTAATTACTGAACTAACAATTCTTGAACCTAGAATCAATGAAGCCAAAACAACTAACAATAAGTGGAAACAAGAATCGGACGAAGAGTCGTATGAATCAATTAAAAAACGTCGAGAGGAGGAAGAGAGTATATATTCTGTTTCTGATTTAGATGAGTAATATTTATTTTTTTCATACATACCGATTTGATTTAGATGAGTAATTTTTTTTTTCATACATACCGATTTGTCACTGAGCCAATGGCTCTTGGCAAGTCGGCGGTTGATGGTTTATAAATTTTGTCAAGCACACTCACTGTGTCCAGTGCTTGATTATAGTAATGCAGTGTTGTGTTTACTGATTTATGACGATTGAATGCTTGAACTTGGTATGGCTTTAGTTGATTTAACAATAAACTAGTATTATAGGCTCTTAAACCTTGCACTCCAAAAATACCCTTTCCACCATATTTTATATATTTTGACCGCAACTTTGAAGTTATAAAACTTTTAGATTTTTGTATTTTGCAAGAACATTGTAAATGATTATGGTTTTTACAAATAAGTAAATATTTATATTTTTCCAATATACCTAATACTATCAAAATAGTAGAATTTCGATTCTTTATTTTAATTGTCAATTTTTGGCCAATAAAATTTTTATCAATGTCACGATAAGATAGATACATAGATTTATTTATTTCTTGTAGAAAACCACACGGTATTTTACATCATAAAATAAAATGGATTCACTAAAAGATCGTCACTTACAATACAATAAAAAAAAATCAATCAAAAAAATGTACAGAAAAAAAAATGTCAGTGGTAAAATATAAATTAAGAATGTCAACAGGGATGTTGTGTATGTATACATGTCTAGAGACCCTAGGTAGTGGTATATAAATATTAAAAAATAAAAGAAAAATGTCAAAACCTAAAACAACGTCAATCAATTAAAAATAACAATATAAACAAAAATTACGTAAAAATACTCTATAAAAATAATTATAATTTTGCAGTTCTTTTAAATTCTGCAGTGAATTCTTCGACAGAATATAAATTCCTAGACAATAAAAGTTCCTTTAGTCGGTGTTCAAATTTATTATCGGAAGTTTCATTTCTGAGAGTTGCGGGTAGACTTTCATAAAATTCCGGGCCTATTACACGCGGGCACTTGTCGAGTAATGCAAGTCGACGCTGGACGGGCTGTAGTCGCCCAGTCTGGCGGGTTATTCTGCCGGGCATATTTATACGCTTAAATGAATTTATATTTCGACGCGTGAACATTATAATATCATAGACATACAGTGAGTAATGTGTCAGTATTTTGTATTTTTTGAATAACTCTCGACATGGGTACCTTAGGTGTACACGCTAATGTTCGTACGGCTCGTTTTTGTAATAAAAACACTCTTTTCGAGTCTGTCGAGTTCCCATACAAAATAATACCGTATGACATCAGCGAAAAAAAAAATATGCGTAGTAAATTTGAAGCAGTGCGTCACTAGATAAAATCGGTTTTAATTTGATTAACGCAAAAATAACACTGCCCAGCCTGGCACAAAGATTTTTAACGTGCTCTTTCCAGTTCAGGTTTACGTCAATTGTAAATCCAAGGAACTGGCATGAATCACAGCTCGGCATCGGACTCTGAATTAGCGGGATGTCTTGTAACAGTGGAAATTGTTTCCTCTGGTACTCACCGGGTCACTCAGCGCTGGCATGAAACTCGTGCTATCAAAATTACCTCAGGGCGCCTTATACTGGGTTGTGATGAAAATAAATAGATTCACGATTGCTGGAGAAAGTCTTTATTAACTGTAACATACACTTCCTTCACTTCAGGTCCATCGACGTTAAATTAAAGTTCGCATTAATGAGGTAACTAACCTTATTTGTCACAAATCACTCCCGGTTACACATTCTTACGCATACTGGATCCTACACGCAGACGCAGATGCCTTCAGGAAGCTATCCCTGGTCAAGTAGTGGCATGGGCTGTCAGCGCAGCACGAACCCCAGATGCAGATCGGTGCTCATGGCACCGCCAGTGACTCGTTCTTCTTCAGACGTTAAAGTCAAACTAAGAACCCCTACAACAAGGCAAACCCAGCTGTAGAACCAAAGAAATCTTGCAAAGCTAACACGTGCTAGGTATTTGAGGTTATTGACAGTACTTACATTTCGGGATGTTAAGAGTTCATTTAAGCGACGACTTTCTCCATTGTTTTTACTTTTTCTTATCTATTATGTACGTGGCTTCATTTTAGTACGCCAGCTTGGCTGCGGATTCTGGCACAAATCCATTTTCCGAGATTTATCTTTGAGAGCGTCTTCCTCGTGGCAGTCCCATACCAAAAAGAAGGATCTTTCCTTGAAGCGCCCTAACTATGGTGGCGGTCAAGTCCGGAACTATTTTCCTACCTCGCTAACTGATAACGTGAGTGAATTGACTTATTGGATATGCCTCCTAGTTCCTCACCGCGCTCAGAGATGGCGTTATCATTAATCACTACTCTTTAATAAATTTACTTTTATAATTTAACTAACTTTAAGAGAATTAAAATAACCATGTTACAGTCTGTGTTCCCTCCGGCTGAGAACAACATTACGTTGGACTTCGTGACGTTGAGGATGAGCCCGTTCGCCGAGAACCACTCGTGAAGTTGGTTGCATGTCTGCGTTATTGTTTGTTCGAGCTGTGAGTACGTAGGTGCATTTACTATTACAGTGGTGTCATCGGCAAACAGTACTGCCACCCCTTCAGAAATGGTAGCAGGAAGGTCGTTTATGAACATCAAGAACAGGGTATTCCCGATCGACGAACCCTGTGGTATTCCTAGCTCAAGAGAACCTACCCCAGACTTCATACTTTTACCTTAAATTTTTACCTCCACCGTTTGCTGCGTATTCTTAAGGTGACGGGTATCGCGGTTGACGACTGCATTTTGCGTTTTTATAATCGCAGCTTCCGCTTCTGCCATCTAGTATACTTGAGATGAACTATGACAATTCAATGTTGACATGTTTAAATAGTCAAGCAATCGCGGTCTTTTACAGTAAGATGGCGCTTTGGTAATGATTCCATTTTATGTGTACTTACTTAATTAAAGTTACTATTGTATGTAGGTAATCAATGACGAAATAATTAAAGTTACCTATAATATAAAACTACTTGACCAAGGCACGCCATTACCTACAGTATCATAATCGCACAATTATAATGTTTTATTCTAAATATCCAAAATAAGCATTCATCATGGCGGTTATATTTCTGTGTCAAGTACGTGTCAAGTCTTTCAAAATAAAAGTTCAAATAAAATGTACTTAACTGAAGATAATATTATTTGTAACTAATTTGTTCTATGTCCTCTTCTGCTCTGAAAAATCCAGGTTTTTAGTATCTATAACGAAATTAGAGATGGTCAAAATCACTTTCAATGAGGACGGTAAAGTGCGTTGGGATAAGACCGCATCGGGAGAACATCGGATAATTCAATTACCTATCTGGAAAATTATCCTTTAGTTGCAAATACAAACCACACATCCTCCAACACTATTGTGTACCTGTACCTAGTTGCATTTTGATATAATGGCGATGCCGCTTTTTTCAGGTACATTAACATTTTACTTAAATGTTTCTTCCGGTAGGTATGCTTAATAAAAACGACTGTTGTTTAAGTGAAAAGTTTAAAAAACCGGCCAAGTGCGTGTCGGACCACGCATAGGAGGGTTCCGTACCTTCAATGGAATAAGAACCAAACTAATAGCAAAAGGTCGTATCTGATGCCTATGGAAGAAGTTTTTTGGAAATGGCTCAAAAATGGCTAAACCGATAATGTTCAAAACAATTTTCGTAGCAAGTATATAATAAGGCGCATCTTCTCAAATTTTTTCATATTTTTTGGACTTACGGTTCAAAAGTTACAGGGGGGGCTACAAAATTTTTCTGACTTTCGAAGCGATTATATCAAAAAATATTTACTTAATCACAAAATGATCAAAAAAACTTCAATATTATTTTTAAAGACCTATCGATTGATGTATCACATGTTGATATATGGTAAAAACAATTTTTTTGAAATTTAGATACATGTATGGAGCGCCCCCCCTTAAAAATTTTTTTTTAATTTAAATACATAACTAAGTAGCGGCATACAGAATACACCTTATGTGTAAATTTTATTCAGATACGTCGTATAGTTTCCGAGTAAAATGGCTGTGACATACGGACGGGCAGACATACAGACAGACGTGACGAATCCATAAGGGTTCCGTTTTTTGCCATTTGGCTACGGAACCCTAAAAATCACTTATTCTTTATTTGACGATCTCCTAGCCCTGTCGGTAGTGACCCTGCCTACGAAGCAGGAGGTCCCGGGTTCGAATCCTGGTCAGGGCATTTATTTGCGTGTTGATCGCAGATATTTGTTCCTGATTTATGGATGTTTTCTTTGTATTTAAGTATTGTTTTCTTTGTATTTATCCATATTTATCTATTATATATATCGTCGTCTAGTACCCATAACACAAGCCTTATTGAGCTTACTGTGGGCCTAGGTCGATTTGTGTAAGATTGTCGTATAATATTTATTTATTATTTATAGTAAATGTATGGAAAATATTTAATTTGTGGCTTTTTAGTACAATACCTAATAATAGGAAACTATTAGAAACGATAGGAATAGAATCGATTGGCATAAAAAAGCAGCATGTGAAAAATAAAAAAAAACAATTTTCATAAAGTATGGGAAAAAAAATTCTCAATTTGTGGCTTTTCTAGCCGCAAATTATTTTTGATCCCATACAAGAATGGGATCGATTGGCATCAAAAAGAAGTTTACCAAATGTGACCTCATCTCGCATCCTGTATGTTTTTTTCCAAAATCCGTAGAAGACCTTTCCTCAATTTCAAATTAATGAAGATTGATTAATTTGAAATTGAGGGAAGGTCTTCTAAGACCATTTTCGCGTTGCAGCGAGGGATCTGGTAGCTGCCCCCACTGACCCAAAAAGAAATTGAACTTGTATATTATTTCAAATTATCGAAGTTACAAGTAAAAGTAGTTAAGATAAAAGTAATTGCAATTACAAATTATATGTAATCGGGAATACTACTGACATGTAATCTCAATTACAAGCAATTTCAATTACTTAATATAATTGCTTTTCATGTTATTTAATTAGCAATTTAATTCATTACAAAAGTAGGTACCATCTAATAAATTACGCCCAACACTGAATAAACATCAGGTTCAAGAGGGTAGTATGGAGAATGTATGCTATCTGCTGCCGAAGTCGCGCATACATGTGATCTTTATAGACAAAAAAGTTTCGTTCTATAAATTCAATTGTTTGTCACAAAAAATGGTTTGATTTGTTTTTGCGTGGCATTTAAGACTGGATCCAATTAATTGTTGCTGTGAACATTTTTTAAATTGGTACCTAGTTGGTTACTAGGAACAGGTTTAGACACGGGTATGTTATGTCCAAAAGGGAGGTATGGGCACTCCGAATGTTATCTCGCTAACTGTGGTAAGGCACAGTTCAGCGAATGTTATCACGCTCAAATCTGGACCTGGCTCAGAGCTCGACTGGGGAAGTACCTTACAGAAAACCATAGCTAAAAAGCAAATAACTTAATTCAACCTAAAGTTTAAGATTAATTTTTTAACATGTTTTAACCATTTTCATTTATATACCATAAGTGTTTTTTACTAAAAATATTGACAAATATAAAAGCGTTTGTTGTCTCACATAAGAATTATAAATTGAAATTACACAAAAGATTTAAAAACACGAAAAGTCAGCACGAGTAAGTTAATAACATATAAAAGCTTTTGCCCGCGGCTTCGCTCGCGTTAAATTCGGGGTAACAAACCATACAAACTTTCACCCCCCATTTTAGGGAAGTGGGGGGTTAAAAAGAGACAAAAAGTAGCCTATGTCACTCTCCATCCCTAAATCACTTCAATTCGTCGCCCCGTTTTGCCGTGAAAGACGGACAAACAAAGAAACAAACACACACATACACTTTCCCATTTATAATATTAGTATGGATTAGTTGTATCGTGTCGTGTATAGGGTCGTCACGGTTTTTTGGGTACATTTTTGGGTTAGTTTTGGTTAATTTCCATCTATTTCAAAAGTTTTATCATATCAAAATCCATTACAATATTAAAATACTAGCTTTTACCCGCGACTTCGTCTGCGCGAAATTAACATGAGCCATATGGAATTACATAATAAAACGCAAAATAAAAGTTACTAGTTAGTAAAATCTAAGAGCAAATATAAAACTAGCACGTATGCTATTTCAAGTCAACAGGGAGCAAC
Organism: Pammene aurita; assembly: GCA_947086415.1. Taxonomy (NCBI): domain Eukaryota; kingdom Metazoa; phylum Arthropoda; class Insecta; order Lepidoptera; family Tortricidae; genus Pammene; species Pammene aurita. Next base: position 37,649,250 of record OX352295.1, read on the forward strand.
AATTCCGTATAAACTTCCATTCCGTTTTCATCCCCTTATACATACCAAATTTCATCTAAATCAGTTGAGCGGTTTAAGCGTGAAGAGTTAACAGACAGACACACTATAATATTAGTATGGATACGTATTATATCTCTTCAAGTAGGCTGGAAAAAAAAAAAGAATTATAGCCAAAAGCGTTTTTTAAAATTTTTAAATTTTGAAACATCTTGCTTCAAAGGTTTGAAACATCTTGTCTTTCCACTCTCAATATTTTTAACTCACTCGTTTTTGAATTATTATGAATTAACATAATAAAGGCGGTTTATAATTATATCTATTATTTGAAACCGTGCATAGGGTGGTTATGCTAGTTTCCCGTCCGGGTTGCCGTCCACCTGATTAAACTGCTACAAATTTATTGGACTAAGAGCTGGCCACGTCAGATATGACACAATAATGAGAGCAATAAAACCTGACTATTGTGTCATATCTGACGTGGCCAGCTCTCCGTCTACATGGAAAAAACTTTTTGAGGTCAAATTTGCCATTGATAATAATTATTTATTCTTTAATTGATATTTTAATTATAAGCTTTTATTTCAAAAACTTGAATATCAATAAGTATGGACGGAAAACTGACACATACTCCACTTTTACAAAAAATGTTTTATTATAAAAAAACCTTTCGAGTATGATTTATTCTCGTATAATATTAATCTAAACAAGACCATATAAGCTCTAGAACGATAAGTAAGGGCACTTCAAAATTTATTATTGCATTACAAAGCTGGCAAAATCGATAAGTGGAAGAAAACTAGCACCTAAAAACTTACTAAGAGTACATTTTATTGAATAGTCCAATCTTAAGTAGAAGGAGTAGATTTTGAAATTTTATACACGACAAACAGCTTAGGTACACTTCATACTGATTTGAAACAAGGATTAATATTTCGAGAAATTTTTACAAAGGTAAAGCATAAAAGTCAGCCCTGAAAGCTGACCAACTAGTTCAAAAATGGTCCGATCTTACCCCATCGTACCTTACGAGTACTTATTGGTTTTTTCATTTTAGGGATTGTGAGAAATTATATTGGTATATATACTTATACGATTAAATTAATTCCATATCTACTTACCTACCTAATAATAACATTAATAATTCACTATATCTTTTAAATCGTACGAAAACGAACATACAATAAGCCATATAAACCTAATGGCGCGACCAGACATCGCAGAGTACCGGGACAGCCGAGCCGATTGTTTCTTTCTTATTCCATAGTAAAGAGAGAGATATATAACCTATCACGATGATGTGGACAAATCATTGACAAATGCACGAATGTGTTCCAACTTCAAGCGCATTTGATTCTATTCAATGAATCCGTCATTCATATCATAATATGGATCTAGCTTGCAACAGCGCAAAGCAAGAAGCGAAATGAGCAAATGAAAGTAAGCTGGCAACGTCGCCTCGGATGGAAACTGCTCGAACAAACGCGCTCTTGTAATATAAATTAAAATTATGGTAAAAACATGGACGAAGCCGTCTATGGTAAAAAGTACCCATACCCACTGTAAAAATTGAATAATGAATTAGTATCTTTTATAAGTTGGTAGTTTAAATATATTGGGTAAAAAAGTCAAAATAAAAAGATTAAACTAACTAGTAACTTGACTATAGTATGATTTGACTTTTTTTTGTCCAAAAATACCTATAAATCGCTTAGGATCAGGATTGAAAATATAAATGAGAAATGAGATAAAAAAATAAACAAAAAAGTTAACATCAGCCTAGATTTGAACTCGGACATATCTACTTAGTAAGCAAGCGTACTATAACCTTAGCTATGTGGAACGAATTTCCGCACGCAAAATTACTAATCATATTACTTAAATTTGACACATGAAACATGTCTCTGGCTACAATAGAATAAACGCCTATAAGTTTTATTAGCAATTGCATAGTTCTGATTATTACAGGCTCTTACAAGGTTTTGCGTCTTAAACCTTTATTAAGCGCTTAATACGACTATAGTATCTGCCGAACATTAGTAATGTGCTAAGACGTAGTTATGTTTAATTTCGCAACATAGAATTATTTCTGACCGACATAAAACTTGCGACAAGTTTTCTCCAAAACAGTTTCTTAACGATGATATATATACCTAATTATGTTATACAAGACCAAGCACGTATCGGTACAGCGAACACAACTATATGCTCCTACAGAAAATGTAACATTCATGCTCCAACGTGGTTTGCTTTCTTCAAAAACCTTGCACAAAAACACCTCGATTTGACGTGTTTGCATATATCGTCGCCTTAAGAAACGATGCGAATAGTTTTTGAACGTTGTTTTTGATTCCATACCGCCCTATCTTTTTTATCAAGAGTTCATGCATGACTAATCACATCGAACGCTTCGGATAGTGTCGCGACGGTTACGATCTGGACCGTCAGGTAACGATCGGTCAGGGTGTCCGGATCAGATCGTGTCGCGAGCATTTAAACAACATTCCATGTAACATCACTTTCCATGTTTGTAAAGTGGTTTTAGACAGGTTTTAGAACATCACCGAGACGACAGCTCACCTGTCATCGGACCAAACTGTCAAGAGAAATTCCCACGCTTGAGCATTGTTGTGTATTTAACTTACTGTGTACTTTTACTGTTAATAGTAGAGTAGATAAAGAAATGGCAAATATTCGTATTACCGTTGACGCGGTCATTTTATCGTACGACTTAGTGAAGGTTGGTTGTCTCCCTACGAGAACAGACGCGATGTGTGAGAGTCCATGGTGCATGGATGGTAGCCACATTAGCTGGTTTACCGAAAGTTAAGTGTTTACAGTTATAGTATACGTAATGATTGTGATGTTTCTCTTTACCTTAAATGTCTCGGTCATCTAAGTATAATCCTAACAATAGTTACGATTGCTACGAAGGTGATATATGTTTCCTCCCTTGAATTATTCCCCGCGCGGGCCCGGACCACAGTCTCACGGTGGACAGTGCCCCTTAGTCTATGCGCTTAGTAACGTGCGTGAAGCACAGGCGATGCACGCCCATCGGCGGGTGAAGTGACCGCTCTCTTAGGGCCCCCTTGTTGGATAGGGGAAGTGCGCAGGGGCAAGGGCTGCCCATCTGCGGGTATGGTAGCCGCCCCCGTAGTCTATTGCGCACGGGCGATTTGTGTAGTTCCCCGGGGACAGGTAGCGTGGGGGTAGGTGTAAATCCTCCACAGGCTCAACAGTGGTGAGTCTAGTACTCTTAACGCCCTAGCGAAGGCAGGTGGGTCTTCGGGTTAGATGCGCGGGCGCGGCCTATCACCAGGGGGTAGGTACCCTATAGTCTATGCGCATAATGGAGGCTTACCCTCCAGTAGTAGAGAGTGCACGAGTAAGGATCGGTCGTATCTTAGGTAGGTACGACCTCGCTCTTAGTAGAGGTGCACAGGGTTCTTCCCCGGCATTAGCTGGTTTGGACGGACCCCTTCAATAAGCTTGTTAGGCGTAATCAACTGTATTGAGGGAAGGTGTGGCCTACCCTACGGACGAGGATAGGAAGGTCCATATGACGATCCGTAAGAGACGTTAGGAGCACACAACCAACTGACATACTATATATAGCTGACCATTATTAAATCCATAACCTGTACTAGACTGAAGGCACTTAACGACATATAAGTCAGGGTGTTTATTCACCCACAGATCGAGCATATGAGGCGAGCCGTGCGAAGCAGATAATTAGGCGAGACCGCGGATATGAGGTAAGGAGCCAATTTTACCTCACACACTATTGGTCTATTGTCGCGACGTCCTCGATATTTACCGCGGTCTATAATTTCCTGAAGTTACCTACATTTAGTTTGTTGGCAGATATGCTATATGTACAGAGGACGGCGCGACAAAATGGTGAAGCAGTGCTGGGATAATTGGATCCGTACCACATTTATGGTAGTTCGTATTAGAGACTCATTGGAAAATACTCGGTAGTGATACTATTAAGGTGAAATTAGATGCTTAAAAGTCACGAACATGATTAGTACAATAGTACCCATGTAGGCAAATAAAAGGAAAATTTATTTATGGGCGTTGAACATTGCTTGTATCTGTCCACTGTAGGCATCCTGCCGCTACAGGACGAATGTTACGCGGTCGTGGTAAAAATAAAGATAATTATTTAATATATATTCATTAGAACATAGTCATAATAATTTAAGGGACTTATACCACACGTTACCAATCCATATTATTACCAAAAGTAATGAAAATATGTATGAATTGAAATTAAATAAAATGTTTTAGCAAATATTACATTATATAAAATTGCTAATTACATTAGTTTACCTATTCAAGCGACCCGCGAATTGATTCCAATTTTCTACCAAAGCCATCGAGTGGTAGTTCGAGGAACGGCTTGAATCTTGATTCTTAAATAATTTACACTGGCCGTTTAGTCGTACATATCGGGTGCAAGTCGATAGTGGAGTGAGGATAAGGTTGTTTGAGCTTTGAAGAAAGAAATTAGAAATTAAATGCAAGACAAATCTCTTAGTTAAAACGTTAGACTCAATACCTACGTTTGTTAGCACTAACGAGACCAACGGGCTCAAACAAACTATCTAATCTGTGACTTAACAATTCAGGTTGTATTGACAAGACCTAGGTTTCGACCGCGAGTCCGTGAGTAGTATAACTTGACCTCCATGTTCTTAGTAGGCGCGCTTATTCGGTAGTCTTGTTAAGAGTCCGGTACAGTTTTTCAGTTTTCTGTTTCATTAATAAATCAAGCTACAATGTTGCACAAAAAAGCGTCCTCACTAAACAAGCTTTACAAGAATTGAGTTTTCGGGTATTAAATAATAACTTAATAACATATATGGATGAAAAATATTTTTGTGCAATTACAAGACTTCAAACTATCTTAACAAATGAGGAATGTTCTTATATGTTAAACTCAGTTTTGGTTTGAATAAAAACATATTTTTTTTATTCTAGTTTAACCATAATATAATACGTTTTCTTTTATTATTTTTGACTTTACTAATATGAAGTAGCAATTGATTTTAAGGAAAATGTAACGTGTAGAATATTAATTTTCTTTAGAATATGTTTCCGGTAAATACCTTGACTGTTGATAACGGTAATAATAATAATGAAAGAGCATGCCACGAATGACAGTTATACAGAGTTGTCCTAACGTTTACCGCTTGAACCTTTGACCAAAAACAACGTGCATACAAGTACAATAGAATTGGAACACATACAAATGCATAAGCAGTATGTAATTATTAGGAGGCTGGCACACCGCGCAACATAAAGTTTATTTATATACTATTTTCAACAGTTTGCTCGTAGTTAAGATACCCTCTGTATTATGTGAAATAATATTGTACATGACAACAAATTTCTATGAAATAATAGGAGTATATTTACTTCAAGCACAGATCTAGTATAGTAAGATGGATTGACAACGATCAAAAGTGCGACGAGAAGTGAAATGCACGATTCAAATGGGTACAAAAAGACAATAAGAACACAATTTAACATTATGACCGTAATGACATAATGTTGATACAACATTTATTTATTTATTATAATTCGTTCGAAACTATAACAGACCTAGACATGTATCGAACAGTTGTCGACACATGTCCCTACGATATTTTATCTAGTCCTAGCATAGAATAACAATTTCGATTTTTACACAAAATAATCTTTAATATTAACTAATATGATAAAATATGGGTTCAAAGACATCGATCGGAATATCATATTTACTTGTGAAACTAATGATTGCCTGGGGTTTTTCCTGTAAGTAGTTGTGCAATCCGGGACGCAACACGACACCAATCTTCTTTTTTATTCTAAGTGATTTAACACCGAAATATAGTATATCTTTTTTTACGATTAAATATTAGCTCTCACGACGCGGGTGTTCGAGTGTGAAGAGGGACCTTAAAGGTTGTCCTACTTGGAGAATGATCGTATATCTTTTTCGCACTTGCGGAATGTTCATATACGTGTTGGTTTCTCTTTTGCGCACTTCATTTGTCTTTAGCGTAAGCGCCATTTTAGGTCTGTGACTTTAAGGAACAAAAATATGTACCTGTTCGAGGTACAGGAATTTGTTGAAATTCTGTATCGACTATGACAGTTACCGTAATTAAATAAGTACATCCAACTAAATTTTACACGGATTTAACTAACATGCGATGAATAATAAAGTGATTGAACGGGCGTAGTGATGTACAAAGGGTCGTTACTGGAGGGTACTTACCTGACTTCTTGGAGTGCTCGGTTGCTGTATAATTTTGTAGAGTAATTATCATCTCTTAATATTTATGGTGTACGGGGGTGAATTATAGATAAAACTGTGATTAATTGAATGCGTGCATTGTTATAAGAAAGGAGTAATGGTTGTCATATTATGTGCTAGATACAGTTTCCGCCGAATATAGATAAATAACGTCTTTGTTCAGCTGTCAATAGAAAAGTGTTCATGTTTTGATCGAATGCCGTATAGGTAGCAGCAGTGAGTACCTATATAGTATATTTCCCTAATATTATGGCAAGGCTGTGGGACTCGAGCCATGATATAAATTAAAGTTTAAACTTCTAAAGGCTTAAAGTTTAACTCTATGGGATAGAGAATGCTTGTTTATCTCTTGGTCATGTCAAATTCTTTATTCAATCTTACTGAGAGGCCTGCATTGACGACGTTTAAATGCTCGCGACACGATCTGATCCGGACACCCTGACCGATCGTTACCTGACGGTCCAGATCGTAACCGTCGCGAGTCACAGAATACCCTTGCTACTTTATTTTTTATATCCAACGCTGTTGATATACAATCGTGAATCTGTAACGCAGCTGTAGTGGTGGACCTATTTTTTCTATATGCAAATTGTCTGTCTGTTAGTAAGTCATTTGTCTCGACATGTTGCATTAGGGATTGTGATAATATAGATTCGATTAATTTTGAAATATTTGGTACAATCGTGATCGGTCTATAATTGTCAACGGCACACTTTTCTCCCTGTCAACTGCAACAATTCACTTATTCTCAGATTTGTAGCCATTACCATGATTATGACTCTAGACATGTCGATATCATCAGTGTTGTTAGTAAAGTTTTATGACTGATTTGGTTGCATTGATATCTTCATCAGAATTGTAGCGATAAATTTGATTGCTGTCTTGTTTTATACATTTTGATAATGCGTTTGGTAAATGGCCATACTTTGGTTTATTGTATCTTTGCAGTGAATATGCTATCTGCATTTTGCTATTTGGTTTCATTGGTAAATGGACAAAAAATGATACTAGATCTGATTCTGGGTCATAATATTTGTCCAGGGTCTTTTTTGCATATTGAATACCCTTGTCATGATCTAAAGTATTATAAATGTATGGTTGGTCCATTATTCACTATTCTTACTTGAAAAAATTACATATCAATATCCACATTATCCATCACATTGGAATAATATTCGACGAAGCGAATATTATTCCTTATATTCGCTTCGTCGATTTCATATTATTCATTATTCCTTATATTTTCTTCTTCGCCAATTTCATCCTCTTCATTATTACTCATATTTCCTTGTTCGTCGATTTCATCCTCCAATATTTCTATATCATGATCATATTTGTTTACTGGTATAGGCAAATTGCCTGTTTCTTCAACATTGAATTCATTGTTTAAATGATTATTTACATATTTATCTTCAATGTGTTTATTTTCATTTGCATGTTTTTCAAACATTTCTTTTAATTGATCAAAACTAACATGAAACATTTCACACAGCATATTTCTTGCAACCAACATATATATATATTTTGATTGTTATTAGTTGCAGGCATAGATGAATGTTGATGCATTATTATCATAATTTCTTTATCGGTGACAGTATCTGATATTTTAGCAGGATCTAAAAACTGTAAAAATGGCATATTAGATTTTTACAAGTATTTGTGCACATGAACAAGACCATTTTTGATTATTGATTTGCCAACAGGTATCATCATAACTTTGGATTTAATTCGCCTAGACCCTGTATACAGCTTCGACAATTCTTCATGTGAGGCATCAGGGTTATGATCCAAATATGATGAAATGAACTGATCACCTTTAACAAAAGATCTGAGAGCAGCTTGTTGATATAACAAATGATTTTGCAATTTGATCTTGTCCATTTCTATTAGAAGATGTTAATAATCTATGACCTGGTCTATTATTGTTTTCTGAATTGTTACTATATTGTGTGCCTCTTAACACTAATTAAAAAATAAAATTTATAATTTTCGCATTTGTCTGTTCACATTAACAAAGGAACTCAACAATTTAGTTTCGTACTCTTTCTGACTAATGGTAACATAAATATTTTTCTTACGTATATTGGTATTTAATATGGCCATTGATATAATGTGATATATTGCCATGTGTATTTTCGATATATAAGCATATAAATTTAACATATGTAATGGGGTTTCGTTTAGCTTAAAGTCAATATCCAAAGTTGATGTTTTTGGTGAGTCTGTATATTTGTGAAAATAATTAATTTTCTTATCAAAAACGTAATTTGAATATTCCTTTCTGACTTGTTTCAGTAGTTAGTGTTCATTTAGTGTACATATTGGTGTATTTGTTTTATATTCACTTTTAATATTCATAGTACAAATAACAATGGTCTTATCCTGTTTCACCTTTTTGTAAAGATATATAAATATATCATCCAATATTTCATTTCTAAATCAATAGACTGATTCAAATACTGATCTGTCAAATTATAAATTATATCATTCCATATTTGTGGTCCATATTTGTTGATTCCTTTTGAAAAGTCTTCGTCATTATATTTAGCGACAAACATGAATTCATAAATTTTGACATTTAATTCTAGTTTACTGTTTATATTATTCATAATAGCCGGAACCGGGTTCTTGATTTTGTCATATGTATGCATAAAAACTGAATCAGTGTCAATCAACTGTGTCGTGTACCCATTGTCTCTAGCAACTTTAGACGTTTCTATAATATATTTACGACCTATTGACATAACCGTGGCCGCGACTCGTCGGCTGGGTAATACGCCATATTCTGCACCCAACAGTCCATAATAACTACTATTGACAATTTTTAAATTTCGGTACAATTAATTTATCCTTGATAATTCAATATTTAGTTTCAACTTGTAATGTTCTAATTCTTCGGTGCTGAGTTTGTTAAAACTGGATAATATTTTAATTTTAGGTTTGATCAAATAATTATCTGAGAAATCTTCATAAATGTCTTCTAGTATATCATCGACTTCCATATCATCAAAATCATATTCATCTTCTATATCTTCATTATCATCAGCATATTTTTTAGTTTCAATAAGTTCGTTTACCGCTTCAATGTTAGACTCTATAGATTTTTTTATAGACTATGCCTCGTCTCTTATGTTATTTTGATGCTTAAGAATCGTAGACAAGACGCCTGGTTTATTAGTATTTATGACAATAATCTTACAAAAATCATTAAACTTGTCCAAGTGGTCCCAAGTAATTTCTTCTGCGTTATCCATGGTCCCATCCATAATACAACCACATTCATTCGCATTTAAATTTGGGTCATTTGATGTTTTATGGTTTGAAAATACAAACATTTTGATATTTGGATACTTAATATCAATGTTTTTTAAAACTTGGACTGTAACAATATTTACAGTTTCCGAAGACAGATTAAAGCCTTCGATAAGTTTTGGATAATACGCAGAATAGTCACACATGCTTACATTGGTTATTACGTGTTTTGAAGTACGCATATTAAAACCACCGCCATAGCTAGTTTCTTTAGTTGATGATGCACCAAGTTTTGTATCATTATAGTCTATAATTGTATTATTATTATTTATTATTGTATTACTTGTGGTTTCTACATTTTTACTGTGGGCCAATGTAAATATACTATTTGTTAAATGTAGAGCTGAGTGAATAGTTTTATTGGATAAATATTAGCTTTCTTTACATTGGCCTATTCTACATAGTGAAATCATATGACTTTTACACAAGTCCATAATGAATTGATCATATTTCAATTCTAGCCACAACTCTAAAACCAATATGCTGTCGATATCATTGTAATATGCAATTTTTGATAATGAAGTTTTCCAATTGGGGAATTGACCGTCTTGAGGTAATCCATTCAAATACATTTCATTATAAATAAATCGAATGTCTCTGGCATGTACATCTATTTTGCCTTTTGCCTGATTAAGACAATGTCCAATATCCAATTTATATGACCTCAATGTATCATCATTTTTATACAAAAGTTCAATTAGTCTTAACATGTCAATATGTATCATGTTGTATCCATATACAATAGTTCCATTGTATATATAAAAATTTGAAGATTCAGGCATACCAAGATATACACATCTTTTCAGTAAATATATCATGTCATATCGCTTGCTGTAATATCCTAATAGAATATTTACATGCCTCTTTGTGGATAACAAATCTAAAAGTGCAGTAATAAGAGCTATTTCATCCTTGTATATCTGTACTACCCTTTTTAAATTGTATGGGTATGTTTGTTCTTGCTTGATCAAATTCAATACATCGGTCTCATTAAATGGTAAATTTATAAGTGTATACTGGACATTATCAGTTTCATCAGTTTCAGTATATACGGTAACAGAGGCTGAAGTTATGACATCTGTGTAGTTATCACCCAATGGTATCCGGTTACTGTCATGTGATGTAGTTTCAACCCAACTATGGGTCCTCCCCAGGCCCCCGGGGGATGCGTAAAGCATTTTCACACCGACAAAAAAAAAGGGTTTGTAGGGACGATTTGTAGGGAAAGTGTAATAACGGGCCCAACGCCGACAGGAGTTGGACACAACAGGTTGGGCCCTACAAATTGCCATGTGTAATAGCCGTTTTAGAATTAGCATGTCGAGGACTAGGACCTTTACCTTATAAAAATAAAGCTCTCGTCCAAGCAAATGCGGTCATAGCTTATTTACAATGCTTTTGCACAGATCCAGTGCAAACCTAGCTGAATTCCACTTGAAAGTGTAAGCTGCCGGCGCCGAGCTACTTCGTTGAAGCTAAGTGATAGGCTTGTCGGACGATCGACGATCAAAGAGATTGTAAGCACGGCGACAGCGAAGTGCCTCACAAAGGCTGCCTAGATTACGGTTCATAGATTCCGCAAAAGGTCTACGATGCGATTACCATTATTCAGCGTCGCTCTACATTCAACCATAGACATAAACAAAAAGGAAGATGAGTGACGTTCATAGTAAACAAAACTGAAATGTGGTCCAGCACCTACGAGTACACACTTGTAAAATGCTACACACCGCTATAATGTACGTGCATCCTGGGCAAAAGAGATAAACTTATGTATATAGTTAACACGGGTATGCAAGGGAGACCCGTTGCGCATAGCACAAAGTGTGACTGAGAGACTCTACCACACGACTAATTCAATATAGGTCCCGGAACCCATATTTGATGCCACACAATCGAACGCCTGGTACCATATCTCCCTTTTTGTATAAATCAATGCATTCAACACCTTTTTTGTTCACTAGTAGTCTGCCTCGAACTGAGAACTCGCGATTTACTTGCAAACGAGATGACCAATATAACAAGACCCTTCTAAAGATTTTTTTTTCACCTTCTAGCTCCACAACCCCTTGATCGATCCTGCTCATATACGAACTCTCAAATTATATGTATCTCTGCTATAACCCCAACTAATTTCATAAAGATCAGAAAAAAATTACGAAAGTTATCGGCGGAACAAACCCTCAAAATCAAAAAGCCATCGAAATGCCGAGACGTCCCAGTAGCCGAAGTTGTTTGTAAGAACTTCACTTCGCGTACGCTCCGCTCGTTCGAAAAGAGGTCACTGTATTCTCATTCAATTTGCAGTAGTTTACTACTATAAAAGTCAGTTTTGTGATGGCGCTTACAAAATGTGTGTGATAAGCATAACAATTTGCATAATACAGGGACGTTCTACATAAAATACCTACATTATACAAAACAAATAGTTTGTTTTTCCTAAATTTCGTAGTAGCTAACTTTGTATAAAAATTCTGTGTCGGTGCTTACAAAATAGCAGTAAAATTAAACAACTCCTTCAAATCAATAATCGCGATTTTGAGTAGTAATTCAACCCGTATTAACATGCTTTATCGAATGGGAACATATCTGTGCCTGCCATATGTTAGACCTAAAACTGGTGTTTTCATACTAGTGATAGATATTGTGCCACGCCGATACCATGTGCATCACTGCACATGGTATCGACGATCTTTAAAATGCTGAGGCCGGCTGCAGACCCAGTTTTGAAGCTAGCAATTGCATTAGTGATATGCTTTTGTTCTATATGCAGGCAGTTTATTTAGTTATTTAAATTCCTACTGAACACTTACCGGCTTTATACGTGTTTAAGGGCATTTTTACTTAACTGTGTACCATTAACGGCCGCTAGCAATCGTCACAAAGCTGACTGTCAATGGCAAATCCCAAACATTTTGTCAGAAATGTGACGGTTAGACGTTACTGAAACGCGACTAAAGTTGTGCTAAAGCACAACAAGTTGTAAAAAGTACAAGTTAAAATAAAAATGCCCTTCAAATAACATTTAGTGAAATAATGTTTTGACTGTTTCTAACGAACACAACTGTGGGAGAGACAGATACAAACGATTATTCAGATAGACGAGGATTGATTTGAAACACGTCTATAGATGAATAAGCGGGTTAGTATCAATGCCGTAGTCTTTCAGACTTACGAGTAGAACTATGATTTGTGCAAAAGGTCAAGGTGAAGGTCGCCCAATAAAACAGAGATGTCCTATTTCTTCTCTTCTACTGTCTCGGCTGCAAAAAAAAAAACTTTTTTTTGACCTAAAACAATAAAGGTCAATACACAAGGTCAAGGTCGCTAATAAAAGATGTGAAATGATGAGACCGACCTGTTACACGACTCGTTTATCATCGGCTGTCAAAAATATCATCACGCGCCTCGAGGGGGCAGCTAAGTGATTTATGTGGTGTATCTTAGATGCGCAGATTACGAAAACAGAGGGCGCAGTATCTGAATAAAATTCTAAGTATGTTGTATTAAGTTGCGGCCAGACGGCATACAACCACAGCCCTCTGCCACGAGACCTTGGCAGAAAACAGAGATTTTAAACCATGTAGCCAGTGGTTGGTGCCAAATTCTACATGACCTTTAAACGCCCTTGGTGGCTAGGTGTGCTCTGCCAACCATTGGAAAAAGCGGTTGTTGTCGGCCATGTAGCGGCTCGCTTCATCAACTCACTCCAACCAAGGTCACGTGACAGAATCTGCGGCTATGTGCCGTCTGGCCCCAACTTTATGTATGTTTCATTTGTCTCAATTGAGCCTTTATACAATTGAAACTGTACTGTATGGGGATGTAGGTGTCTTTTCATTACACTTGGTTATAATCACTATATAATAACTCACGCCACGAGTTAAAAGTAAAGAAATGGATTTTGACCTTACCTTTTTATTTAATTTGTTGTCTCAAAACATTATTTTTTCTTCATAAATGTGGTCAAAACAATTTGTGTTAAGAAAATTTTAAACTAAGGTCACAAAAGAGTTCCACTAAGATCTAATTTGTATCATTACAATATGTAACGCGAGGGTCGCTACACATACATTTCAGAGTTCTCAGAAACATCCGGGCTCTACCATCAAAGTCTCGAACTCAGAACAGAACTCGCGATTTCCTTGCAAACGACTTGATCAATATAACAAGACCCGCATGACGATTTTTCGCGCCTTCTAGCTCCATGACGACCCCTTGGTCGATCCTGCTCATATACGAACTCCCAAATAATATGTATCTCTGCTACAACCCCAACAAATTTCACGAAGATCAGAAAAGCTTTACTAAAGTTATCGCGGAACAAACTCTCGAAGTAGAAAAGCTTCGCTTACGCTCGGCTCGTTCGATTATTTGTCGACTTTCTTTATCTTACTATCCGCATTCGTAAAGAACTTTCTGTGATTGTCTGTGCCAAAGGGCCCGGTGCAAAGACATCCCCGGGTTTGACATATTTATCGCGGCTTCTCCCGCGTTTTTTCAATTACATCAACAGGTTTTAAGGCTTCGCGGTCAATTTAGCGGTCTAAATTTATACGTGCCTTTGTTATTTGGGTACGTGAGGGCATTATGAGGCTTCAGGCCTAAATCCCCTTCTTTTAGGGGATAATAGAGAAGTTTTACTGTTTTACTGCTGCTATAGAATAGGTGATACGTGCGGAATTATTACTGTGCAAAGTGTCTAAAAAAGCGGCAAAATGCCAGGAAAACCAAAAGACCGCTGGGTCGACGACATTAAAAAAACTGCCGGGACAGAGTGGGTACAGACTGCAAAAAATAGGAAAGTTGGATGATGCCTGTAACCGAGAAGGGGCCATGTCTTAAATGTTAAAATAATTGTCATAGTGTAGATTTTTTTATTGTGTACTTATTATTTTTTAAGTCATGGAAATTAGCCTTAATATTATAGCCTTATAATATTATTATTAAAGTGTCAAAAACGATGTCTGATAGCTAAAGGTCGTTTAGCAAGCATGATGTCTGTTCAGAACGCATGCCGTTGTTGACAAACCCAGAGGAGCCTTACTTACCATCAGGGATACAATGTTGTCCGTCTGTCTGTCTGTCTGTCTGTCTGTCTGTCTGTCTGTCTGTCAAGACCATTTTTCTCAGGAACGCGTGGAGGTATCAAGCTGAAATTTATATAAAATACTCAAGTCTATTGTCCCTTGGAGCTGTAAAAATATTAAACTTAAAAGCCAACGCAATCAAAAGATACCGTCGTTTATGCTGCAATTTTTAGAGTTTTTCGGCACTCGCAAAACCTACGGGGTACTTTCCTTAAACTCAGAAACTTGAAATTTGGCACGAAGCAACGTCATATAGCATAGATAATGGAAAAATTACAAAAAGTAGAAATTTTTAGTAAAATCATACAATTTTTTTTTTTTTTTTTAAACTTACTACCTTTTTCCTAGTAAACGCGTGGAGGTATTGAATTGAAATTCATGTCAAATACCCAGGCCTATAGGAACTTTCAGATGTAGCAAAACCAAACTTTTATGTCAACGCAATCAAAAGAAATAGCAATTTAAGTCGCATATTTTGAAACTGAGTACTCGCAAGGAACTCAAAACCTAAAGGGTACTTCCCGTAAACACAGAAACTTGAAACTGGCACGAAGAAACTTCGTATAGCACAGACAAAGGAAAAATTACGATAAGTAGACATTTTTTGTAAAATCATACAAAAAATATTTTTTTAAATTTTAGACTTACTACCTTTTTCCTCGTAAACGCGTAGAGGTATTAAATTGAAATTAGTAATCAACATACTACAACTTTTGCTTGTTGTAGGTTTGTACGGAACCCTCAGTGCGCGAGTCCGACTCGCACTTTTTTTGTTGTATGACGTCCATAGGTAGTCCATCTCTCGCTGTTTAAGACTTCCTTAGTGATTCGGATAGGAGGTAGGAGCACATTATTTTCAACCTCAGAAGGTGGTTTAATGTGCCTTAACATTTACAAAGATACACGAGACAATTCGACGTGTGCCGCTGTGACCCGGGTAGCTTAGATGTTAAAACGTTTCACACTTATGCAGAAGAGGCCTCCTAAACCACAAGCAGTTTGTATTAAATTACGTAGCTTTGCACGGTTGGACACTGTCGCACTTATGCGAGATGCGCGCGAGATTGACTGGATACCCACACTTACGGCGCCAACTGTCGACGAGGCGGTAGTTGCGTTTAATGCAGCGGTTTTAAAACTGTTTGACACCCATGCGCCCATTCGTAACGTCAAACTGAAGCGTCCGCCAGCCAGGGACCGGAAAACCCCTTCATTTGATTAATCGTTTCGATAGGGTAACCCTATTAAGGTCTTACCCTAATGATAGGGTTACCCTATCATTGGGCTACCCTATCGATATGGAAATCATTTTGAATAGGCTTAACCCTTTTCAATGTGGTTTCCGAGTCGAATGGGGTAAAGATAGCCTTAATATTTACCGCTTACCCTATCATAGGGCTACCCTTTTCCTGTCTCTTTTCCACGCAGGCAGGCGGTTCTATCTTTCTCATTTGAAATGGAACAGGAGAGGTGGCGGCGGAACAAATTGAGTGAATATAAGATTTGCTGTCGTTTATTCATTCTGGAAAAGTCACACACAGTCCAGTCCTCTGCTCGCGTACATAATTTTAAATTAAATAATTTCTGTTAAAGAAATGTGTCTTACCTTCAGTTTATTTTTGCATAGTTCGCACGTACTGATGAGTTGGGCAATAATTATTTTGAATAAGAATAAAAACACAATTTTTATTCATATTCAAATCCATTTGACACAAACCAATACATTCATCCTCCTATAAGCGTTTGTCCCGGCTTTTGCCACGGCTCAGTTGAGCCTGTGGTCCGCTTGGCAACCTGATCCCATGAATTGGCGTAGGGATTGGTAGTCGTTTTCAGCTAATTATACGATTTTAAGCTCACATGGACATTCACATTATAAATATTATTTGAAACGGGGTATTTACCATGTATATTAGCTTTATTGGGCATCCGATATTTTGGGTGCGAGGTAAATACCCTGTTTCTTTATATTTATAATTAGGGGATGTAGATTTCGAAAATAATTTCTGTTTTATAATCCAAGATGGCGGTTATATATTTTTTACTGAAAAATCGTCATGGTAGCTATTTTCGGTTAATTATTCGGGGTGTATAAATTATATCTGTTTTAAAATTCAAGATGGACTGGTTTCTTTATTATTATTATTATACACGGTGAATCTAAGTAACCCGACAGATTTCAACCATAAATTCCTGAGGTCATAAGGAGTAATAAATATTATATGAATTTAGGTCGATTTCGCCAAAAAATTTTTTTTTTCTTTTTTTGGATTTTTTAAAATGTTTTTGAACATAAAAACATAAATGTTATTGGTAAAACTGTCGATTAAAATAAATTAGTACATTTTGGCCACGACCACTCTGTAAAATAGTGTAACGGCAAAGAAGAATAATACTGAAACTAGGCTAATTCCAGAAAAGTTTATACGACATTTTAGTCTCAGTCAGTTGTTTATCAGTCAATTATCAGGAATGTATGGTTAAAATCTGTCGGGTTACTCAAATTCACCGTGTATATATATATATATATGTATATTATTAAAATGAAAAAAAAAAAATTAAAATAAAATTAAAATAAAGTGAAAAAAAAAATGAACATAAAATGAAAATAAAAGGAAAAAAAATGAAAAAATATTATAAACGGAAAAAAAATGAAAAAAGAAAATTTTTTTTTTTTCAATATATATAGGGCAGATGCCCCGGTTTTGGCCACTGTGTCGGTTTTGGCCACTTTCAACTTTAAATTGAGTTTACTAAGGTATAAACAAAACTACAAGTCTATGGTTTACAGAAGATACAAGAGTAAGTTATGGCAACACAGATGACACTATTACCTGTCATGGATCAGTTGTCAGAAGACATGTTGTGTCGGGTTACGTGAAACTTGCCATTTGTTAACTAAAACAATAAGGTTGGAAGCTAAATAATCCGTCATTATTTTGGAAATTCGTCTATATTTATTTGAGTTTATTGTTTAACGTACATGTCAAAAGTATTGTCTAAGGACATGTTAGGTTATTTTCTTGGTGCGTATTTTAGAAATTGCGTTTTGCCTAGTGCCCAAAACTGGCGCCTTGATTTCGTGATTTCACCAGTTACGGCCATGTACATGGCTATAACTGGCACACGTACTAACATAGTTTTGGCCACTTAGGAATCTGTCCTAATTTTAATAGTACTTAAATATTTTTAAACTTAGTTTAATGATGGGTGCCCTATTCGCACCCGGTGCCCGCCCCTCGCTCAGCCCTCTTAGTCATCATGTCAAAATTTCTGGCTAATGACCAGTTGTATCGGCTGAGCACTCTAAGCTTACTTATTTCTCGATGGTCTGACTGTAGAAAAAATAGTACGTGGAGTTCTTCATTTTACCAATGTAAATAATAAAAAAATCGTTTAGCTACTTGTATATAAATTGTTCCCCTCACTCGGGAAGTTGTACTAAAACCCGCCATTGTATTGATTTATATCTTTTAAACATTTCATTTGTCTAAGAAATATCATTGCAAACATACAAACACAAATACTAAAGCCGCATCTATACCGTCTGAACGCCAGTATCGAAATGAAAAACCGTATGATCGATATAATCATATACAACACATTTTTTTTAATTTAGGCGCATCACACGCTTCATCGCGCATTGACCGAGTTGATAAAAATTTGCCGGAAGTTATTTAAGGGGTACTCACGTAAGCTACTATTAGTCAACCGATCAGAGTGAGAGAGAACGATAGTTAGAATGAGACAAAAGTTGTCAAATCGGGCGTCGTGTTATGAACTTTGCGCAATCAACCTACGATTTGATATGGGCTTTTCATTTTACGAAATTTTTGCAACGTGATTACTTTACATATTCAAGAAATATATAACTTTATTTATATTCTAAAAATGCTTAAGAATATAATTTGCATACAGAAACCTGGTATTGTTAGACTATTGGGTTGTGTGTCAACCCCCAATGGTACAGGACAGGCCAGTCCCGCTAAAGAGCCTAACAAAGATAAAACGATAAGTAACCTTGTCAGGGAGTGCGTATTATGGCCTGAGAAAATAATACCTAAGAGCACAAAAAAGCTAAATATATTCCTTCGGTACTTACTTCCGACAAATGGATAGAGATTATGCATTCAGCTGAAAAGGAAAAAAAAAATAAGCAGCTAAAGCCAAAAATTTGTAACAAACGAGCAAATTCGTTAAAGAAAGGGACTTGTGTTGAGCCTAAGAAATTGAAAATAGTACCTAAAAAAGACAGTAAAAACAGTAGCTAAAAAAACAGTAGTAAAGAATAGTGTAAAAAGAAAAAAGGCACAGAGCTTTAATTCAGAGGACTCTAGCGAACAAAGTGACAATTTTTCTGTTCATGATACAGATGACTCCATAAATGAAGACGAAAACAGTGATTGTGACGTTCAATAAAATAAAGATTATTACAAAATTGGGGTCTAGGGACTAACACCTATTAGCTAAATTATAGTCCATCAGTAGTTTAGTTGGTTTTGATAATTGGTTTAATATTTAAAATGTTAAAACTTGCAAATAAATATGTCAATTGTTTGATTATAATTAATGTTTTTTATTCAACTTAAAGTGGCCAAAACTGGCTCCTGGGGCCCTTTCTGACATATCATTGAATAAAAAAAAAAAATCTAATGTCAGAATCTTAACAGCGGAGATTCATATAAATATAGAAATACATTTTCAATGAATCAGAACATAAAAAGTGTCATAATTCCTTATTGATACAAAATTACGGACGTCTGAACAGTCAAACTCTCCTTAAAGTGGCCAGAACCGGGGCATCTGCCCTATATATATATATATCCATTTCATTTTCATTTCATTTTCATTTCATTTTCATTTCATTTTCATTTCATTTTCATTTCATTTTCATTTCATTTTCATTTCATTTTCATTTCATTTTCATTTCATTTTCATTTCATTTTCATTTCATTTTCATTTCATTTTCATTTCATTTTCATTTCATTTTCATTTCATTTTCATTTCATTTTCATTTCATTTTCATTTCATTTTCATTTCATTTTCATTTCATTTTCATTTCATTTTCATTTCATTTTCATTTCATTTTCATTTCATTTTCATTTCATTTTCATTTCATTTTCATTTCATTTTCATTTCATTTTCATTTCATTTTCATTTCATTTTCATTTCATTTTCATTTCATTTTCATTTCATTTTCATTTCATTTTCATTTCATTTTCATTTCATTTTCATTTCATTTTCATTTCATTTTCATTTCATTTTCATTTCATTTTCATTTCATTTTCATTTCATTTTCATTTCATTTTCATTTCATTTTCATTTCATTTTCATTTCATTTTCATTTCATTTTCATTTCATTTTCATTTCATTTTCATTTCATTTTCATTTCATTTTCATTTCATTTTCATTTCATTTTCATTTCATTTTCATTTCATTTTCATTTCATTTTCATTTCATTTTCATTTCATTTTCATTTCATTTTCATTTCATTTTCATTTCATTTTCATTTCATTTTCATTTCATTTTCATTTCATTTTCATTTCATTTTCATTTCATTTTCATTTCATTTTCATTTCATTTTCATTTCATTTTCATTTCATTTTCATTTCATTTTCATTTCATTTTCATTTCATTTTCATTTCATTTTCATTTCATTTTCATTTCATTTTCATTTCATTTTCATTTCATTTTCATTTCATTTTCATTTCATTTTCATTTCATTTTCATTTCATTTTCATTTCATTTTCATTTCATTTTCATTTCATTTTCATTTCATTTTCATTTCATTTTCATTTCATTTTCATTTCATTTTCATTTCATTTTCATTTCATTTTCATTTCATTTTCATTTCATTTTCATTTCATTTTCATTTCATTTTCATTTCATTTTCATTTCATTTTCATTTCATTTTCATTTCATTTTCATTTCATTTTCATTTCATTTTCATTTCATTTTCATTTCATTTTCATTTCATTTTCATTTCATTTTCATTTCATTTTCATTTCATTTTCATTTCATTTTCATTTCATTTTCATTTCATTTTCATTTCATTTTCATTTCATTTTCATTTCATTTTCATTTCATTTTCATTTCATTTTCATTTCATTTTCATTTCATTTTCATTTCATTTTCATTTCATTTTCATTTCATTTTCATTTCATTTTCATTTCATTTTCATTTCATTTTCATTTCATTTTCATTTCATTTTCATTTCATTTTCATTTCATTTTCATTTCATTTTCATTTCATTTTCATTTCATTTTCATTTCATTTTCATTTCATTTTCATTTCATTTTCATTTCATTTTCATTTCATTTTCATTTCATTTTCATTTCATTTTCATTTCATTTTCATTTCATTTTCATTTCATTTTCATTTCATTTTCATTTCATTTTCATTTCATTTTCATTTCATTTTCATTTCATTTTCATTTCATTTTCATTTCATTTTCATTTCATTTTCATTTCATTTTCATTTCATTTTCATTTCATTTTCATTTCATTTTCATTTCATTTTCATTTCATTTTCATTTCATTTTCATTTCATTTTCATTTCATTTTCATTTCATTTTCATTTCATTTTCATTTCATTTTCATTTCATTTTCATTTCATTTTCATTTCATTTTCATTTCATTTTCATTTCATTTTCATTTCATTTTCATTTCATTTTCATTTCATTTTCATTTCATTTTCATTTCATTTTCATTTCATTTTCATTTCATTTTCATTTCATTTTCATTTCATTTTCATTTCATTTTCATTTCATTTTCATTTCATTTTCATTTCATTTTCATTTCATTTTCATTTCATTTTCATTTCATTTTCATTTCATTTTCATTTCATTTTCATTTCATTTTCATTTCATTTTCATTTCATTTTCATTTCATTTTCATTTCATTTTCATTTCATTTTCATTTCATTTTCATTTCATTTTCATTTCATTTTCATTTCATTTTCATTTCATTTTCATTTCATTTTCATTTCATTTTCATTTCATTTTCATTTCATTTTCATTTCATTTTCATTTCATTTTCATTTCATTTTCATTTCATTTTCATTTCATTTTCATTTCATTTTCATTTCATTTTCATTTCATTTTCATTTCATTTTCATTTCATTTTCATTTCATTTTCATTTCATTTTCATTTCATTTTCATTTCATTTTCATTTCATTTTCATTTCATTTTCATTTCATTTTCATTTCATTTTCATTTCATTTTCATTTCATTTTCATTTCATTTTCATTTCATTTTCATTTCATTTTCATTTCATTTTCATTTCATTTTCATTTCATTTTCATTTCATTTTCATTTCATTTTCATTTCATTTTCATTTCATTTTCATTTCATTTTCATTTCATTTTCATTTCATTTTCATTTCATTTTCATTTCATTTTCATTTCATTTTCATTTCATTTTCATTTCATTTTCATTTCATTTTCATTTCATTTTCATTTCATTTTCATTTCATTTTCATTTCATTTTCATTTCATTTTCATTTCATTTTCATTTCATTTTCATTTCATTTTCATTTCATTTTCATTTCATTTTCATTTCATTTTCATTTCATTTTCATTTCATTTTCATTTCATTTTCATTTCATTTTCATTTCATTTTCATTTCATTTTCATTTCATTTTCATTTCATTTTCATTTCATTTTCATTTCATTTTCATTTCATTTTCATTTCATTTTCATTTCATTTTCATTTCATTTTCATTTCATTTTCATTTCATTTTCATTTCATTTTCATTTCATTTTCATTTCATTTTCATTTCATTTTCATTTCATTTTCATTTCATTTTCATTTCATTTTCATTTCATTTTCATTTCATTTTCATTTCATTTTCATTTCATTTTCATTTCATTTTCATTTCATTTTCATTTCATTTTCATTTCATTTTCATTTCATTTTCATTTCATTTTCATTTCATTTTCATTTCATTTTCATTTCATTTTCATTTCATTTTCATTTCATTTTCATTTCATTTTCATTTCATTTTCATTTCATTTTCATTTCATTTTCATTTCATTTTCATTTCATTTTCATTTCATTTTCATTTCATTTTCATTTCATTTTCATTTCATTTTCATTTCATTTTCATTTCATTTTCATTTCATTTTCATTTCATTTTCATTTCATTTTCATTTCATTTTCATTTCATTTTCATTTCATTTTCATTTCATTTTCATTTCATTTTCATTTCATTTTCATTTCATTTTCATTTCATTTTCATTTCATTTTCATTTCATTTTCATTTCATTTTCATTTCATTTTCATTTCATTTTCATTTCATTTTCATTTCATTTTCATTTCATTTTCATTTCATTTTCATTTCATTTTCATTTCATTTTCATTTCATTTTCATTTCATTTTCATTTCATTTTCATTTCATTTTCATTTCATTTTCATTTCATTTTCATTTCATTTTCATTTCATTTTCATTTCATTTTCATTTCATTTTCATTTCATTTTCATTTCATTTTCATTTCATTTTCATTTCATTTTCATTTCATTTTCATTTCATTTTCATTTCATTTTCATTTCATTTTCATTTCATTTTCATTTCATTTTCATTTCATTTTCATTTCATTTTCATTTCATTTTCATTTCATTTTCATTTCATTTTCATTTCATTTTCATTTCATTTTCATTTCATTTTCATTTCATTTTCATTTCATTTTCATTTCATTTTCATTTCATTTTCATTTCATTTTCATTTCATTTTCATTTCATTTTCATTTCATTTTCATTTCATTTTCATTTCATTTTCATTTCATTTTCATTTCATTTTCATTTCATTTTCATTTCATTTTCATTTCATTTTCATTTCATTTTCATTTCATTTTCATTTCATTTTCATTTCATTTTCATTTCATTTTCATTTCATTTTCATTTCATTTTCATTTCATTTTCATTTCATTTTCATTTCATTTTCATTTCATTTTCATTTCATTTTCATTTCATTTTCATTTCATTTTCATTTCATTTTCATTTCATTTTCATTTCATTTTCATTTCATTTTCATTTCATTTTCATTTCATTTTCATTTCATTTTCATTTCATTTTCATTTCATTTTCATTTCATTTTCATTTCATTTTCATTTCATTTTCATTTCATTTTCATTTCATTTTCATTTCATTTTCATTTCATTTTCATTTCATTTTCATTTCATTTTCATTTCATTTTCATTTCATTTTCATTTCATTTTCATTTCATTTTCATTTCATTTTCATTTCATTTTCATTTCATTTTCATTTCATTTTCATTTCATTTTCATTTCATTTTCATTTCATTTTCATTTCATTTTCATTTCATTTTCATTTCATTTTCATTTCATTTTCATTTCATTTTCATTTCATTTTCATTTCATTTTCATTTCATTTTCATTTCATTTTCATTTCATTTTCATTTCATTTTCATTTCATTTTCATTTCATTTTCATTTCATTTTCATTTCATTTTCATTTCATTTTCATTTCATTTTCATTTCATTTTCATTTCATTTTCATTTCATTTTCATTTCATTTTCATTTCATTTTCATTTCATTTTCATTTCATTTTCATTTCATTTTCATTTCATTTTCATTTCATTTTCATTTCATTTTCATTTCATTTTCATTTCATTTTCATTTCATTTTCATTTCATTTTCATTTCATTTTCATTTCATTTTCATTTCATTTTCATTTCATTTTCATTTCATTTTCATTTCATTTTCATTTCGTTTTCATTTCGTTTTCATTTCGTTTTCATTTCGTTTTCATTTCGTTTTCATTTCGTTTTCATTTCGTTTTCATTTCGTTTTCATTTCGTTTTCATTTCGTTTTCATTTCGTTTTCATTTCGTTTTCATTTCGTTTTCATTTCGTTTTCATTTCGTTTTCATTTCGTTTTCATTTCGTTTTCGTTTCGTTTTCGTTTCGTTTTCGTTTCGTTTTCGTTTCGTTTTCGTTTCGTTTTCGTTTCGTTTTCGTTTCGTTTTCGTTTCGTTTTCGTTTCGTTTTCGTTTCGTTTTCGTTTCGTTTTCGTTTCGTTTTCGTTTCGTTTTCGTTTCGTTTTCGTTTCGTTTTCGTTTCGTTTTCGTTTCGTTTTCGTTTCGTTTTCGTTTCGTTTTCGTTTCGTTTTCGTTTCGTTTTCGTTTCGTTTTCGTTTCGTTTTCGTTTCGTTTTCGTTTCGTTTTCGTTTCGTTTTCGTTTCGTTTTCGTTTCGTTTTCGTTTCGTTTTCGTTTCGTTTTCGTTTCGTTTTCGTTTCGTTTTCGTTTCGTTTTCGTTTCGTTTTCGTTTCGTTTTCGTTTCGTTTTCGTTTCGTTTTCGTTTCGTTTTCGTTTCGTTTTCGTTTCGTTTTCGTTTCGTTTTCGTTTCGTTTTCGTTTCGTTTTCGTTTCGTTTTCGTTTCGTTTTCGTTTCGTTTTCGTTTCGTTTTCGTTTCGTTTTCGTTTCGTTTTCGTTTCGTTTTCGTTTCGTTTTCGTTTCGTTTTCGTTTCGTTTTCGTTTCGTTTTCGTTTCGTCGTTTCATTTTCGTTTCATTTTCGTTTCATTTTCGTTTCATTTTCGTTTCATTTTCGTTTCATTTTCGTTTCATTTTCGTTTCATTTTCGTTTCATTTCCGTTTCATTTCCGTTTCATTTCCGTTTCATTTCCGTTTCATTTCCGTTTCATTTCCGTTTCATTTCCGTTTCATTTCCGTTTCATTTCCGTTTCATTTCCGTTTCATTTCCGTTTCATTTCCGTTTCATTTCCGTTTCATTTCCGTTTCATTTCCGTTTCATTTCCGTTTCATTTCCGTTTCATTTCCGTCTCACTTTCGTCTCACTTTCGTCTCACTTTCGTCTCACTTTCGTCTCACTTTCGTCTCACTTCCGTCTCACTTCCGTCTCACTTCCGTCTCACTTCCGTCTCACTTCCGTCTCACTTCCGTCTCACTTCCGTCTCACTTCCGTCTCACTTCCGTCTCACTTCCGTCTCACTTCCGTCTCACTTCCGTCTCACTTCCGTCTCACTTCCGTCTCACTTCCGTCTCACTTCCGTCTCACTTCCGTCTCACTTCCGTCTCACTTCCGTCTCACTTCCGTCTCACTTCCGTCTCACTTCCGTCTCACTTCCGTCTCACTTCCGTCTCACTTCCGTCTCACTTCCGTCTCACTTCCGTCTCACTTCCGTCTCACTTCCGTCTCACTTCCGTTTCACTTTCGTTTCACTTTCGTTTCATTTTCGTTTCATTTTCTTTTCATTTTCGTTTCATTTTCGTTTCATTTTAATTTCATTTTCAAAAAACTACCACCGGTTCTAACCCTACACCTCTGACCCGAGAAGTATTATTTTTAAGACCGGCTAGAAACTCGGCGGGACTTATTTTTTCAAAACAGTAGTACAGTAATATTATATCTTAAAGATCTATAAGAAGTTCTATAAGAAGGCATATTAAAACAGCTTGAGAGACATACAATGTACGTATTGTTTAAATAAAATAAAATAATAATAATAAAATCCAAATCTGATTGCTTCACAAAACGTTTCATATGCTTTCCTACCTGAACTGTGTCCTCTAAATGTTAGATGATTTTGTAGTAGTTTCTGGTTTGGGCCATGCATCTGTGTCCGTCATATAGTCCTCGACCCTGTAATAACCCTTTGACATTAAACTTTTTTCAAATATTTCTTAAGTGCGGGAAATGATAAATTTAAAGCATCGACGGGTAACTTGTTGTGTTGTTGGGTTGTTGTTGTTGTTGTATTTCATTATTATTTAATTTTTTTATTTTATTTTTATTATATTATAATAGATTGTTACAACAAGTGCATAAAACGTACGATTCTACGCGAGGCGTTTATCCATCCGAGCGAGCTTGCGAGCGAGGATTGATATAAAGTCGAGTGTAAAATGGGTTTTATGGACGAGGGTTACACTCTAATTTTCACTTCAATTGCGAGGAAATTATTTATCGGTAATCGTAAAACAATTTCAAGTTGTAACAAAAATATTACAATGAAAACAAATATGGCTCCCACTAATTAATTTTTTAATATATTTTTTTGAATTTTCAACATGTGAATTTAGAAATTTTCTGCCAAGTCATCAAAACATTCCGGGGCATTTCTAAACTATTATCAACTCCTATTTTATTTGATTTCATTTATTTAATTATAGAAAACACGCAATTCAAATAATTATAGCAAGAATATAATAAAAGAACAAGTTTCAGTATTCTACGAAATTTTACTGCTCAATTAAATTGTGCAATATATTTTGACTGTATTTGGCTGTTGAGACACATTCTTGGTCTTAATTTTACTTTATGCCCTAGAGCTTAAAATGCGATTTTATATCGTCCACGCACGATTTAAAGTCGAACTTTACGAGCATGAGAAGTGAAAAGAGTATATCTGCCTACCTTGGATTTTAAAACAGATATAACTTTTACTGGGCATAAGGGAAACTACGCCTTATTGGGATTAGGTCCAGTTTCCACACGATGTTTTCTTACACCGAAAAACCAGATTACATTCTTATACGCGGAACATTATTCAAAATAAAAAGCATGATTAAATAATTCTGTTAAGAATCAATTATTTTTATTACATTTTCTCGCATATGAATTAGTCCCGACGAAATTATTTTGAATAATTTTAACGGGAATATAATCAACATAAGTTTATTCTTACGATATTTTTTTCAAATAATGATTTTATTCTTGAGTGTCCAACACTGACTGATATTGATCGCTTCATTATACTAGAAGTATCGGTGAACGGCGTCACATTTTGCTGGAGCCATTGAAACAAAGTACTACCTATAACTAGAATAACACAAAATTATATATTTTAACACTTCACAATACATATGCATTTGATTTTGGTTCCTATAAGCCTGGGTCTAAGATTCAATCGACACGAGCGATCACGTTCGAATGGCAAAAACAAAAACACCGGCACCACACAACTACCTTTTAGCGCACTAACGGCCTCCTAGCCCAGTCGGTAGTGACCCTGCCTACGAAGCAGGAGGTCCCGGGTTCGAATCCTGGTCAGGGCATTTATTTGTGTGTTTATCACAGATATCTGTTCCTGAGTTATGGATGTTTTCTATGTATTTAAGTATTTATCTATATAATATTGTCTTCGGTTGCCGCGATAGTTATTCATGAAATAAAACAATTAAAAACGGCCCGACCCGTTGTGTAAACGTGGTCGACCCGTTGACCACGAACGCTGTAAAGTGTTTGAAACGGCGGGATGTAATTTAAACTCAATACACGCGATAAAATCCGTTTTTAATTGTTTTATTTTATTTATCTATATCTATATATTATATATATATCGTCGTCTAGTACCCATGACACAAGCCTTATTGAGCTTACTGTGGGCCTAGGTCGATTTGTGTAAGATTGTCCTTATAATATTTATTTATTTTATTTTATTATTTACTAACAAGCAATAATAGCGTCTAGATTAAAGGGGTAAGTACGAAAACATACGCAAAAAGATTCTTGTTTGTCTGTAGGCTCGCTCGTGCCACCATACCGGCAGCGCTTAGCTCGTAGGGTGCTCGAATAATAAATAAGCCAAATGTATTGGACACAGAGTTTAAAATAGCTTAATCGCATTTGAAGAACCCTATCTGATAGGGAAACCATATGCTGGGTTGTAATCACTTACCCGAATTAACTGTATTGATATGGTTAGCCTTTCGTTCGGGTAATTCAACCGATACGCTTACCAAATTGATAGGGTTTTTAAAAACAACTCTATCAAATACCCAATCCATAATACCCCTTTATTGGTTACCGGTTCCGGTCCCTGCCGCCAGCACCTTGGATAACTCGAGCGGTTGCAATGACGAGGCGAGATCGGGCGTTTCGCAAATATAAACGCGACCGCTGTGAGGAGAACTGGCATGCTTTTAAAATTGCCAGGAATCAATGAAACAAATATATTAGAGATGCCAAGCGTAAATATATTCATCAAAATATTGTTTCTGGTTCACCAGCAGACACTTGGAAATTCCTTAAAACTATTGGCGTGGGTCAGTCTTCTAGTAATATAAGTAACCTCTCATCCTTGTCTTTAAACGACTTAAATGCCCATTTTTCCAAAGCTTCTTCTTTAGACCCTGCCACTATTTACATCTAAGACTATCTCGTACCTTCGTGCCTTACCTTCTTCGTCTAAATCTATATTTGCTTTCACACCAGCCACTGATGAGGAAATTCGTAAAATAATATTATCTGTTAAATCAAATGCTATCGGACATGACGAGCTTAGCAGGGTCATGATATTACATATTCTGGAATGCACTGTGCCTATAATAACTCATATTGTGAACTTTTCCATGCATTCTGGTGTTTTTCCTTCCTTGTGGTGTAGTGCATTCGTGATCCCTCTCCCTAAAGTTGCTAACCCTTCATTACCAAAAGAATTTCGCCCTATCTCAATCCTCCTGTTTTTGTCTAAGGTCCTCGAAGCAACAGTGCACAGACAACTGTCTATTCACATCTTCAACAACCGAATTCTCTCGCCATTGCAATCAGGTTTCGCTCGGGGCATAGTACAACTACCGCTCTGCTCAAGGTTATTGAAGATGTGCGACTGGGCATAGAGGCATCTCATGTCATAATCCAGGTTCTAATAGATTTCTCAAACGCCTTTAATGCTGCAAATCATGAGCTACTTCTTGCCGCCCTAGACCATCTTCTTATTTCATCAACGGTGGCTAAGTGGTTTGCATCCTACCTCTCTGGTCGTCGGCAGGCTGTTCGTGCCAACCGGACACTTTCCAATTGGTGCGATCTTTCCTCTGGTGTTCCTCAGGGTGGTATCCTTTCTCCCCTTTTGTTCTCCATTTTTATAAATCTAATTACCCCGTTTATAAACTGCACGTATCATCTGTACGCCGACGACTTACAATTATGCACTCAGGCGAGGATTGACGATATAGACGAGGCTATACTACGCATAAATAAAGATCTTTCCAGCATTTCTTCTTGGTCGAACGATTTTGGGATCGCTGTTAACCCGTCTAAGTGCCAGGCTATTATTCTTGGAAGTCCACGCTCCGACTCACTCTATGACTGTGCATCACTTAAACCGATTCTCTTTGAAGGTGCTGTTATACCACTTTCATCGAAGGTAAAGAATTTAAGGCTGATTGTTGACCGGTGCTTAACGTGGGAACCCCAGGTATCTGACCTGTGTCGTAAAGTCACTAATACCTTGAGGTCACTGTACAGATTTAAACATTTTCTACCGACAAGTACAAAGACTCTCCTCATTCAGGCACTGGTGCTGCCAGTGATTGCTTATGGCGATGTATGCTTTACCAACGTCTCACAAGGACTCTTAGATAGGCTGGATAGGCTTCTAAACAACTGCATCCGATTTATCTATGGCCTCCGCAAGTATGATCATGTCTCTTCCTTTCGGCGAAAACTCAATTGGCTTCGTATTCGTGAACGTAGGTCCCACAGGGTTTTGTGTACGCTCTTTAGCATATTAAATGATCCAGCTGCACCGGAGTACCTGCGGTCTAAATTTCTATTTGTTACGGCACAGCCAGGCCGCGAGCTCCGTTCCTCCCGTACACTAATACTTTCTATTCCTTATCACCGCTCCGGTTCTATGTCAAACTCTTTCATCTTACACGCTATTCGTCTTTGGAATGCCCTCCCCCTTAAGATACGCCAAGCTCAGACCAAATCTTCTTTTAAGAGCAAGTTGCGCAAACATCTTCTAGAAAAATCTCATAGCTAGAACTCATGACAGTCCAGTAGCAGGTATATATATATATGGAGTATATTATGATATGTGTATATATGTATATATATATATACATATATATATATATATATATATATATATATATATATATATAATTATTTATTTATGTATGTATTAATTTATGTATATTATTTATATATATAATACGGTTATGTATTTAGAATTAGTAATATTCAGTTTAAAATTTCCCATGGTTGTAATAATTTCCCGCACCTACCTTACCTTTTATTAATCTCTGTTTGGCCCAACGGTTAACTGGTAGAGAATGCCTTTTGGCATTAAGTTCGCCTTTTGTACGCTTTTTTCAAGTTTAAATAAATAAATAAGAGGCTACTATCAGCTCTGCGGGCCTACCGCGAACTTCGACTCCGTAACAAAAAAATAATCGGCCAAGTGCGAGTCGGTACGCGCACCGAGGGTTCCGTACAAACCTGTAGGTATATAAGTAAAAGTTCACCCATTGCACTGACATAGAAAATTGATTTTGTTACAGCTTAAAGGTATTATAGACCTGAGTATTTGATATGAATTTCAATTTAATACCTCTACGCGTTTACGAGGAAAAAGGTAATAAGTTTAAAATTTAAAAAAATATTTTTTGTATGATTTTACTAAAAATGTCTACTTTTCGTAATTTTTCCTTTGTGTGTGCTATATGAAGTTTCTTCGTGCCAAGTTTCAAGTTTCTGAGTTTACGAGAAGTACCCTTTAGGTTTTGAGTTTCTTGCGAGTACTCAATTTCAAAATATGCGACTTAAATTGCTATTTCTTTTGATTGCGTTGACATAAAACTTTGGTTTTGCTACATCTGAAAGGTCCTATAGCCCTGAGTATTTGACATGAATTTCAATTTAATACCTCCTCGCGTCTACGAGGAAAAAGGTAGTAAGTTTAAAATTTAAAAAAAAAATTTTTTGTATGATTTTACTAAAAATTTCTACTTTTTGTAATTTTTCCATTGTCTATGCTATATGACGTTGCTTCGTGCCAAATTTCAAGTTTCTGAGTTCACGTGAAGTACCCCGTAGGTTTTGCGAGTGCCGAAAAACTCTAAAATTTGCAGCATAAACGAATGTATCTTTTGATTGCGTAGGCTTTTAAGTTTGATTTTTTCACAGCTCCAAGGGACAATAGACCTGAGTATTTGATATAAATTTCAGCTTGATACCTCCACGCGTTCCTGAGAAAAATGGTCTTGACAGACAGACAGACAGACGGACAACAAAGTGATCTTATAAGGGTTCCGTTTTTTCCTTTCGAGGTACGGAACCCTAACAAGGCTAAATAAAAACGAGCTTGCTATCAAAGTAAGTAGTCGTATCCGCAAAGCATATAAGTAATTTTTGCTCAAGGTTTTCACATTTATAACAAGTTACCCGTCGATGCTTTAAATTTATCATTTCCCGCTCTTAAGAAATATTTGAAAAATTATTTAATGTCAAAGCGTTATTACAGGGCCGAGGACTATGACGGACAAAGATGCATGGCCCAAACCAGAAACTACTACAAAATCATCTAACATTTAGAGGACACAGTTCAGGTAAGAAAGCATATCAAACGTTTTGTGAGCCGTCAGATTTGGATTTTTTTAAATTAAACAATAGGACAACAAAATTGTCTTTTTTGATATGTCTTCGAACTACGCATTATTGTCTATCTTTAAGATCGAAATTATTACTGTTTTTAAAAAAGAGTCCCGCTGTGTTTCTTGCCGGTCATAATACTTCTCGGGTCAGAGGGGTAAGGGATTAAGAAAAAACTACTTCGCGCCATACATATTTAGCGTTTTGAAGGACCGATGTTGGAGATGTCACTGTGACAGCTGCCTTCCCTATTAATGTTGTCGGGCTTTACCTACGGTTGAATTTCTAATTATAAAAAGTGACTTGACAGATGACTGACAGTTAAAATGTTGCCTGGAATAGTAAAAATAAAATAGTCATGGGTATATGTCGATAAAAAGTATGTTGTACTAAACACTACCAATACGATTCCATTTAAAGGATCCATAAGCGTTAGAAAATTAAATTATCATGTAACAGCCTGAAATGCTACAATATTCAAATCAGACAAAAGTTTTGACATACGTTGCCACTGATAAATCGTATAGTTATGTTATACAACATATCATATACTTATTTTTCTATCTCGTCGAACGAGCGGAGCCTAAGCGAAGTGAAGTTATAGACAGATTCGGATGAAACGGAAACGGAACTGTCAGCTGGCTACCTGGACATCGCTGCATTTCGATGGCTTTTTGATTTTGAATAGTTGTTGCGGTAACTGTAGTAACATTTTTTCTAATCTTTATGAAATTTATTGGGGTTATAGCAGAAATCAATATAATTTTAGAGTTCGTACGAGTATATGAGCAGGATCGATCAATGGGTTATGGAGCTAGAAGGCGCAAAACAATCATCATTAGAGTCTTGTTATATTGGTCAATCCATTTACAAGGAAATCGCGAGTTCTCAGTTCGAGGCGGACTACTATTATATAGTTTCTATAACTCTGAGCTCTTTATTATGGAGGCGACATTTTGGATGAACATTGTTCTGGCTCTAATTCTTGCACGTCCACAGGAATCCGTAATCCGAGGCAACATCACTTAATAATTAAATTCAACACTTCTACGAGTAATAACAACAAAACGATATTTACGAACAGTCAGAAGACGATATTTCTCAAAAATGCCTACTTAACTACTTCTAAAATAGACGAAAAGATACTTGGATAATTATTCGTCCGCATAGAATTCGGCTATCGTGTGGCCCTCTGAAAAAGTTTTTTTTTCGGGATAAAAAGTAATTAAGTATGTCCTATTCCTCACTCTAAGCTACCTCTGGCGCCATTTTAGAGACGTGCGTTCAGCAAGATATTCACTCACAAACTGAACGGCAGGCATGTGTGTAGAGTAGAGAAATCCCAATATTGGCCCGACCGCCGTGCGCTTGGAGAATTTAACTAACGGGAGCAGTCATTGACAGGCTTTCCCCTCTGCCGAAAACAATGGTCAATAAATAAGACCTGTGGTCATATTTATTGTACGGACTGACGTTTATCTGACGTGGCTATTTGTACGTTACGTACGAATAGCCATACATTTGACGTTCGCCTCCCCCGCAAAAATCGGCAGACTTTTTTTGTATAGAAAATGAGAGACATGGCCGCTCCGGTTGGTTGAATTCACTAAAACAGCTATTAGACATGGCAATTTGTAGGGCCCAATCTGTTGTGTACCCTGCCTCTCACTCACCCTCCTTCATCTCCCTACGGGCCCAACCTCCTATTACACCTCCCAACACAACAGGTTGGGCCCTACAAATTGCCATGTCTTTTGCAATTTGTACATTATTACCTGTATTTGTATATGTACCTACATTGCTGTTTTAGCCATGCGCCCGGTATTAACCCTACGGCAGGTGTATGAGTAACCGCCTTTAGAAATTATTATTCTCTCCAATAGAATGTACAGAAGTTATAAATTGAATTTGATTTGTCGCGTACCGCATAGTTTTATCAACAAGTGACAGTCATTTCGTAAAAGTAACGTATTTTCCACATCATGTTGCAGCATTCTTCAGTCTTAAAGCCTTAATTAAGTTGCAGCGACAATATCGCAACCAATAAGTCGCGGCGTTTGTAGAACCCTTAATATTTAAATAAAAATATCGATAAGAACAGCACTGGCCGAATTGCGGCAACATTTGTGTTTGTTGACTTGTCAAGTCACTCCGTACAATTATAAATTCTAGTGTAGGTTGTTGTTACCATTGTTATTCTAAAATATATTTTGCCAACCAGCAATTTTCGCTTAGCTTGTTATTTACCTTCAAACTGACAGGGCGTGCTTGCCTCTAATTTCTAAACTTGAGTAATTAGAAGCCTGGGATAATTAACAGCCAGCTAGTACAGTAACCCCGAAAAGGTTCCACTATTTTAAGGAGACGGCGTAGTAAAATCGTAGTGAGTAGTTTAAAATGTGAAAGGAATTACATAATAGGAAGCTCTTAGAGAGACAACATGTCTATTTTCAATTAATTAACGATGAAATATTTTTTTAGGCAAAATAACTAAACATGACTTAAATCCACAGCGCAGGCTTCGTCAAAAAGGATACAAAACGGCATCCGCAAAAAACTTCGTCCAATCTACACCAGTAATAATCTGCCACAGGCTTCGTCAAAAGTGTACAAGATAAAATCCGCAATAAGCTTTGTCAAACAAACTTTGTCTTTTCAATTAAAGTTATCTTTAAACATTTGACGCCATGTCTCGACCACTTGTTTGTATTCTATTGATAGGAATTTGGCAAACACGTACTCTGTATTGACATAGACAGCTTTTTTTTAATACGGTGTACTTTGGTTGCTGGTTGAGCTGCGGACTGCGTTACGTTTTAAAATATCTGCCATCTCGTACAATCTGGTGCCCTACGTTTAAAGTGCAAGCCTGTTACTTCGACCGAATAAACTATGGTAGACATCCCTAGAAAAAAACATAAATACAACAGTTATTATATACAAAACAGTTAAGTATGTACTTACATGTAAGATACGGTCGAAGACATTCCACCAAGCTCGCAAAATCTGTAGCCACAGAAACACCAGAGACTGAATGAAATGCCGAGGTTTCCCCAGAGGGCTACAGTATGAGGTTCTTCAAAAAAGGTGTGTATAGGTCCCTAAAGGGTAGGCAAAGCGCATGTGAGTCCTCTGGAGTTACAGTCGTCCATAGGCTACGGTAACTGCTTACCATTCAGGCGGGCCATATGCTTGTTTGCCAACGTCGTGGTATAAAAAACACTTTCTTCCATAGATAAAATATTAGTTGCGGTAGCTATGATTAAGTGCGTGAGGGACTTCACATTTGCGCACGCTATTTAATACCTATATACGTTACATTGAATAGATGTGGATTCTGGGGGCTCGTCTTACATTGCGCAGAGGCGGTAAATCAAGAAAATGCTACTATCTATAAAGGGCCTGCCAGGAAGTACCCGCGTTGAGAGGCGAGCGGCAGCGTTTTGATGATAAAGTGGCTCAATTTGAGCGTTACGAACCACTTTTGTGTAGAAATAAAGGTAAATCTTTATGGCGTTTTTGGTTCGGTCAGAGTGGGGAGGTGCGCTGAGTGATTCTGTCGCGCCGCTGAAATTGCATACCCAATTTATGAATGAATTAATTCGTAATATGGGTACTTATGAACTTATGCATTTTTGAAGCTTCATGGCCTCTTTAGTTTACACACGTGTGCGCCACAACATATTTACGCAACCTGAGTAATCTGAAAACACATTTCAAAATGGTTGACAGCATACCGTAGTTTATTCGGTTGATGTCTTGGAGGGGAATTGAATTGGATTAAGTAATAATCACAATGTGAGAGACAAAGACCAACGATAATAACGCCTTCTTTGTTATACCCATTGAAAGCTCCATTACTTATTAGGTCACAACTTATTAGGTCTTACTTGCGCCAGCCCCTCGGGTCCGGAACATCTAAATCTTCCTCACAATGTCCGGGATAAAAACGCCGCAGATAAGAAGTGTTACACTGGTCCTCGAACGCGGACAAATCGCTGCGTTTTATGGGACATTTGCATGCTTGCCGGACAATGGACCCCATTGATCGAGATATTTTGAACGATGGTTTATTGGGACTGAAAAAACTCGACTTTTTACCCTCGCTATTGACATTTTCCCTAATACGCTTTACCACGAAACCACGTGTATGATTAGAAATTTAATACACTAACCACATACTGAAATATTTTGTGTGTGATTCCATCTTGAAACGCAACCGACGCCATTACACGGCAAGCGATCTGTCGGTTGCAACGCTGTCACGCGCTAGGAATGGACCCAGCGGGCCTACCGCGAAGTTCTAAAATCGACATTTCGTTATCTCCGTTTCTATCGCTCTTGCATATTCGAAAGAGAGTGATGCAAATAGACGATTCGACGAACGAAGTGGTACGCGGCCAGGGGGCCAATTCTCGGGCCGTTCGAGATGATCTCTGTTAGACATATCTCGAAAAAAAATGGCGGATGTCGAACGAAAACTAATTTGCGTATTCTCGAAATCTCACACTCGAGATATGTCTACTCCCAGCGTTCGAGATGCATCGAGTGGTCGTAGCGATCGAGGTGGTGTTATCACTGATTTTTTTGACATTTGATCTGCGATGGCGGGAAATTTCGAGAGGTTACTAGTCGGCCGAAAGTGAAATTAAGCTACACAAAATAAATATTTCATTAAATTATGTCGCTCTACGCAATGGAATTAGTTGAAAACGTTATAAACGTCGCCCAAGTTTTGGCGGACGATGCGGGGGGCGCAAGGCGAGTCACACTGTCGCGCGAAAATGCGTTTGAAATGCGGGACTTTTAAATTGCGAAAAATTTTAGGCTCTCGAAGGAGCTTACAAGAGCTTTAATAGCCGAGCTGGAACCGGTAATAGTCCCGCATAGTAATTATGATCTCCAGACCAAGGTAAGCACAATGATCTTTCCTACGTATCTAATCAATAATATTATATTACTCTTACTCGTACACTGATCAAACATGATTATGTTATGAAACACAATATTTTAATTTTAGGTTTTATGTTCTTCATATCTTGTCATGTCTAAAATAAAATATTACTTAATAATATAATATGAACGCATTTTGTTGAAACAGACTTAATACGTCAGATCAGATCGATACGATCAGAAATAATACGTCAAATAAATTTACTTCCACTTCCTCTTGGAGCCGGGTATGCTATTTAGCTCCTCGGCGATAACACCCCACCGTCTTTCACCTTCTTTTTTAGAAAAGGAAGCAGAAAACTTGACCCGCCGCAGTTCCTCATCGGCTTCCACTAGCACGATAAGAGGCACTTTTTGAGCTGCGGAGGGATATGTCCTTTTTTTTGCCACTTCCATATTATTTTCACAAACTAATAATAAGTAATAACTCAGTAATAAATACTACCTACGTTTTCGTTTGGCAAGCCAAGCTGTCAACTCGAAAAAGGGCGATTTTGCGCTCCATTTCTCGTATTTAGGTGTATTAGCGAGCAAACACTTAAATAAATTTGATGTCATTGATGCACTTGAATGTTGATTTGTGGTTTTGATGTTTAACACACCATAACAATGCATTATATTATTGTAAATTAATAACACTTTTGGTTTTGGTATAAGAAATATTTAATTTAATAGAATGTTTTACACTAGATTGAAAACAAACACAATCGAGAAAAACGGAACGCGTATTGTAATAGACATTGACATCGCCATTCGAAATTAATGTCTATTGTGCCCCAGAATACGAAATTTTGCATCTTTCGAGATTTTGGTGAGATTTTTCAATAGACATTACGTCCTTCGAGATCATCTCGAAGAATGATAGTCTCGAACGGCCCGAGAATTGGCCTCGGTGCTAGTCCATTAATATTAAATTTGTTCAAAGATCTTATCCGGCTTCAAAATTTCAAAATTTTACAATTTTTTAGAGGATACATTTCAAAAAGAAGAAAAGAAGAGAGATTTCATTTAGAGAACGGTTTCAAGAAGAGAGAAGAAGAAGTACCTTCGTATTTCTCCCATTTAACTGTAAAATAAATTGTATAGCAACCTACTTCACTGTCAAAATAGCAATTTCATCTTTTTTCCACACTTTAAGAGAGCGACTGTGCAACCGTGACGTCACGTTTGCATATCATCTTGTTAGGAGTGTTTTGAGAAACTAGTGCGAATGTCAGACTTGACTCTTATTTCTGACTTTTGTGTTACTTTAACGCTATTGGCCCTCTACATACATTTGATCCTCAACACAAAACAAATCGATTGATACCATACCTACCTATCTAGTTACATGACAAAATGCTTCATGCCATTTCTGGTTAACAGTTAGCAATTGGACGGCCATGTGTAGGCACGTTTGACATAGCCAAACAGGGGTTTTATCATACAGTGAACGTTCCGTGAACCGAGAAAGCGCTCTCGCTCGTGCTCAAACTGTATGTACCGAACAAATTACCAGCTAAGTGCTGCTTAACATCATAGGACTCGATTACAGAATATTCAATTAATATTTACGTACAACGTTATGCGCACTTACGTCAAAGGATAATTACTGCTAATGGCGTTACCGTAACGCCATTGTAGCCTAAAAGGCAGCAATGGGGTCCCTCATCTACAACGTGTATGTCATGTCATAAGTATACATCATACATCAATGACAATGAAAATAAGTCATCGTATAGAAATTTCAATACATTCAAGCGTATAATCATAGTCCTTATTATGATAAGTAGTGAAATGAAATATCTTTATTATCGGACAACTAATAATTGTCCATAGATAAATGAAATACCTTACAAATAGCATAAGATAAGTTGGGGTAAGACAAACGTAGTTTAATTGAGCCGGGGAAATACAAACAGTACTGGTATTCCATGCAATTATTTGACTTATACCGGTGTTTGTCTTAACCCTCCTTACCTTACATATTACATAAAATAAACCAAAACTATTATTTTTGCGACGCCACCGTTTTCTGTGGTGCCATCTGCTCCGATATAGAATTCGAGACAAGAGAACCGATTCATTAGAAATTATTAGGAATATTATGAATTATTAATAAATATTGTTTATTTTTTACCACTGACTCTTCACGGCATTCTAAATTATACCTCTTTTTTCGAAGCAAAACATAGTAAGAAATGTATCATGTCTGAAATTAAATTAAAAGTTTTTACGCACATTGGACGCGATAATACGTCATGCGCAGCGAAAGGGTTAGACAAATACTGACGCACCTGTTCGACGGCAGGTCTAATTAATGTGCTCACCCAACACGGCACGGCGGGGGAAATCTGCCCCCGCTATAGATTAAATAATAACATACGAGATATGCCACAAGCAGATTTAACACTTCAAAGGAGCTTGCTGGAAAAACAAAGGACACTTCGAATTGGATTTTGACATTGGAAATGTCTTTTCGTTCGTTCCGTATAGGCCCCGATTTCAAGAAAAAGTGCGATCCCCTTATAACTCAGAAAGTTGTAAAGATATGATATTCAAAAATCAAAAGACTCATATTTACGAGAGCTGTAAGATGCAAAAAGAATTTTTCGACAAAATCAAAAAAGAACAAAGTTATGGCCTGAATAGTGAAAAAAAACACAATTTTTTCCAATTTTTGGATTTTGGCGTTCGATATTTTGGAAACGAAGAATGATATCAAAAATTTGAGAAGAACTCCTCTGGACAATTTAGTCAGCTACAATTTAAGCCTAAAAAAAAAGACGATTTGGTTAAGGGTCTGCCCTGTAGCCTAACCTTTTTGAAAAAAGTCAGAACGACATTTTTCACATTATTTTTTTTTTGACCGACTTCAAGATTTCAAAAGAGGAGGTTCTCAATTCGGCGTGCATGTTTTTTTATTTTGTTTTTTTTTTTGTTTTTTTCTTTATGTTTGTTACTCCATAACTCCGTCATGGGGAATCGAGGGAACTCCTCAAATGTTAATGGCATGTACATGTAGTGATTTTTATCAACAAATCAATCATTTTCATTCAAAACAGTGACATTTGATTAAGCGGAACTGCTGATGATGATCAGAAGGGAACTCTTCAACGACGCATAGTTCACGTTTGGCGATTCCTCCTCTTATCGAACATACATCGGTGTTTGTTAAGCAAGTAAGATTGTCAGGACAAATTTTCGTCAAGCTCAAGTTCTGATGATGGGATCCATGAGGAATCGAGGGAACTCCTCAAATCTTAAAGGCAAACACAAGTGATTTTTGTATTTTTATCAACAAATCAATCATTTTCATTCAAAACAGTGACATTTGATGAAGTGGAACTGCTGATGATGATCAGAGCGGAACTCTTCAATGACGCATAGTTCACGTTTGGCGATTTGTCCTCTTCGCTATGTTTGTTAAGCAAGTTAGATTCTCAGGACAAATTTTCGTCAAGCTAAGTACTGACGATGGGATCCAGGAGGACTCGAGGAAACTTCTCAAATCTTAAAGGCATACATAAAGTGATTTTTGTATTTAAATCAACAAATCAAGCATTTTCATTGAAAACAGTGACATATTGATGAAGTGGAACTGCGGCTGATGCCATAAACATGTGAAATGTAAAATGAGAAAGGAATTCTTCAACGACGACGATTCACGTTTGACGATTTGTCCTCTTCGATGTGTTTGTTAAGCAAGTTATTTCATTGTATAGAGTGCACCATCTACAATAATCCTTCACCGGCTTCCCCATTGAAGAAGTCGGTTTTTTTTTGCTTAAAAATTATTTAGATATGTGGCTACCATTTCTCGAGTTGACTAGTTTCTTGTACTTTGAACATTATTATATCCTGCTTATTAATCTAAAAATGAAATATGTATATG
This sequence comes from Pammene aurita, assembly GCA_947086415.1. Taxonomy (NCBI): domain Eukaryota; kingdom Metazoa; phylum Arthropoda; class Insecta; order Lepidoptera; family Tortricidae; genus Pammene; species Pammene aurita. The sequence continues at coordinate 37,690,144 of OX352295.1, forward strand.
GAATAACTACGATATGCGTGTGGAAATTTTTCGATTTGTTTGTTCACAGCAGAGTTGGGCACATTTGATTAAAATCGGTGATCAATTACTAATCATCGCTGATTGAATAATCGCTGATTAAATCATTACACAAAACAATCAAGTAATTTCGCCATGAGTAAATCATTAACGACGGGCGCTGATTGTAACTAAATTTCACATATTGAACCAGATACATATGTAGAAATTTTCATTATCCTAAATGAAAATGAAAATGAGAATGAGAATGAGAATGAGAATGAGCATGAGAATGAGAATGAGAATGAGAATGAGAATGAGAATGAAAATGAAAAGCGCATGTGGAAACCGCAGCTGTGTGATAGCTGCCTTAACTGTAGCCGAAAACCGCAATAAAACCGAACAGGCCGTTTCAAAGTTAAATGGGAGCATTCATTTGTACACTCATACCAAAAACTAACAAAAAATTGTCGATATTTTGGTAAAGGTAACATTTGCCACTGGCATTTACGCTTTTATTGCTCAATATTGAATCTGCACTATACAACTTAAGACGTACCTAAGCTAATGTCTAGAGGTAAATCTCCCGGGTTCGACGGTCTGTCTATCGAACACCTCCAGCATGCAGGTCCGCATATATCTCGAGTGTTGGCAATGTTTTATACACTGTGTGTTAGGCATTCTTATCTGCCAGATAACCTAATGCGGACGATTGTTGTACCTATTGCTAAAAACAGAACTGGGGACCTGGCAGATAGAAACAACTACAGACCAATTTCGTTGGCAACAATCATGGCAAAAGTACTTGATAGTGTGCTTAATTCACAGCTAAAAAGTCATATAAAACTGCACGATAACCAAATGGGTTTTCGACCACAGTTATCTACAGAATCTGCAATCCTGTGTCTTAAGAGCACTGTCAGGTATTATGCCAATAGTAAAACCCCGGTGGTAGCCTGTTTCCTCGATCTATCTAGGGCTTTTGACCTGGTTTCCTATGATCTCCTGTGGGAGAAGCTGCAAAACACCAGTTTACCGCAGGAAACCATACGAATGTTTAAGTACTGGTATGGAAACCAGGTCAACAGCGTTAGATGGGCGGATGCCCAGTCTGACGACTACAGGTTGGAGTGCGGGGTGAGGCAGGGGGGTTGACCTCATCTTCGCTCTTTAACCTGTATGTTAATGGACTAATCGAGGAGGTTAGCAGAACCCATGTCGGCTGCCATATTGATGGAGTTTGTGTCAATAACATAAGTTATGCGGACGACATGGTTCTGCTTAGTGCGTCGGTATGTGGGCTGCGCAGGCTGCTAAGAATCTGTGAACGGTATGTGACAGATCATTGCCTCAAATACAATGTTACCAAGAGTAAGTTCATGGTGTTTGAGTGCGGTCCCAAGACAGATGAGGTTCCTCCCATCTGCCTCAATGGTACCCCTATTGACATAGTGAGCCATTTCAAGTACCTAGGCCATGTCATCACAACCGACCTCAAAGACGACATGGACATGGAACGGGAACGAAGGGCCCTGTCTGTACGAGCAAATATGATCGCCCGAAGATTTGCAAGGTGCTCCAAAGAGGTTAAGGTGACATTGTTTAGGGCGTTTTGCACATCCCTATACATCTGCAATCTGTGGGCGCAGTATACGCAGCGGGCCTATGGGGCCCTTAGGGTCCAGTATAACAATGCGTTCCGGGTGTTGATGGGACTGCCTCGTTTCTGTAGCGCATCAGGGATGTTCGCGGCGGCGCGCGTGGACTGCTTCTACGCGACCTTGCGCAAGCGCGCAGCATCCCTGGTGCGCCGGGTGCGCCGCAGTCCCAACAGCATCCTGAGCATGATTGCGGATAGGTTTGACTGACTGTACATGTCACACTGCGAGGGATTGCATACCCCTGTCAGTGTTGTTTTATTTTAAGCCTACTAACCCCTTAGTCTATAAGATCCACTAATAATATTGTATCTTGGTTACATGGAATAAATAATTCATTCATTCATTCATTCATAAGCGCCAACCGCCAAATTATACCTTTAGAAATATTGTCACAAATAGCCATTTATCCTAAATGTATATTATACTCACCTAGGTACCGCCTCTGTTTCGTCAGGGAAAAAGTGAAGGAGCTAGTAGCTACGCAAAATCTAATCAAAATCTAATAACAGTAATCACCTAATCAACTAAATCGTTAGTTTAACTAAGCATACTGTCTTACTAATGTAATCACTTCAGCTAATCATGAGTGAAACTAAAAATCGACATGATATACTCATGTCGGTGGTCAATCAGATTAGAAAGCTCGTGATTGAATTCGTAATCATGTTCATATGATTATGAGTAACGTTCTCATTTTTAACTTTAGTTTCAATCACGTTAATTTTTGCCCAACTCTGGTTCACAGGCGTTATGTCGAGGATACTTATGTTAATCTAAGAATAAAATAATTATCATTCAACGTCGTAGTTTTATTTTATAACATTTTCCTTATCTCAACTTTCTCGTCGCTCAGCGACAATATTTTTTCGAATTCCGTATATTCATTTCCAATGTGCTCGATAGTCGTGTGAGGCACGAAATCTGTGAATTTTTTTTTCTACTTATAGGTATCATTTGTACTAATAACTTGATTAATTGATAGATCTTTTAAGATATGAGATAAAATGTTTCTCGCCAGAGATTACAAATGATGCTACTATGCAAACAACATGGATTATGTATCGATGTTAAAGCCAAGACAAGAGTGACTATTAATTGTTACACGTGCCATATTAGTCACATCTGAGACTGTAATGTCAATACATTATCTGTCAGAATAAGTTTATATTACACAGTTAAATGACATGTCTCAAAACCGACTTCTAAGTGGTGGGCAAACAAAAAAGATAATGGCAATTAGGAACATGCATGATTTTTTTGGAAGACGTCATTCGATTATATTTCCCTGTAGATTAAAATGTCTCTAATAAATAAACCTACTATATATACTAGCCCTGAAACGTCAAAAATGTGAAAATACGTTAGGCGTCTGCGCCGCGCGTCAAAACGCCCCATACAAAAAGTGTGAGGATTGTGACGTCACCGACCACAAAGTTGCAGAAAACTGTTTGGAAGGAACAAGTTTTTGGGAGATTTTTGTAATTTTAGGCACGAAAAAATGCGTTTAGCTATATAGTTGTCGTACATTTTTTTTTCTTGTTAGAACATAAGTAATCGAACTGAAGTTTCGAAAATATATTTGAGGTATAAAAAAAAAGCCTAAAATTTTAAGTTTTTAAACCGCAATATCTTTAAAAAACTGTTAAAAATTATTTCGGATTTCCACTTATTTATATTAATTTGGAGTTGTTGAACGTGTTTATGGAACAAATTCAATTAAATATTTTTCATGCATGTTCTCTATTGACACTCTTGACAAAGTTTTAAAATAAAATCTGAAAAAATATAATTTTTTCGGGTACCTCCCGTACACATGAAGTGGGGGGTAATTTTTTTTTACTCCAACCCTAATGTGTGGGATATCGTTGGAGAGATGTAAGTACGTTGGAGGATTGTAAAACAGGTTTTGGATTTAACTATTACTTTCGTAAATAATATCTCCGAAAGTTTAAAAAAGGGTTTATCGTATTTCCTCGATATCTCATTGAACATTGATCTCAGCAAAAAAGTGCAAAGAATCTTTTTTATAGAAAATTATATTTTGATGAATTAAGTACCAGAACATTTTTTCGTATGAGCCACCGTTACTGAGTTATTTACGAAAAACCAAAAAAAGGGACCTTTACACCCCCCTCCCCCCGTTAGCGGCGCCCCCATCCACCGGTACTTTTAGTATGTTGTGTAAGATACTTTTGTCTACAACTACAATACACGAATTATTTCCCCTATCAGGCAGTTAAGCGTCTTGGTTTGGTGAGCTAATTAGTATTTGCAGGCGTACAAAGTTTTTTTTCGATATCCGTATGATAATGTGAATTCGATAGCAACTGCGCTACAAAAGCAGTTCAGGAAATTTTCTTTTCAATAGTGGCATATATTGACAAAAACGGGACTCAATCGCTTACACTAACTTTTATTATTTTCCTGACGTTTCGAGCGTGTCTGCCTGCGACCACGAGCGATACGACACGCTCGAAAAAGTAAGTGAGGTAAGTGTACGCGATTAAGTCCCGTTTTTGTCAAAATAATGAGTGAAAATCGTGTGAGTTTAAATCAATATAGTGGCATATCTGTCCATCGTTTTATTTAATCTGTGCAGCCTCGGCGGACATTATTTAGCATCCGCGTATTAGATTATACCGTCGCGTGTTTGTGATGGAAATTATGCATACAATATGTGCTGAACTTGTGAGTCCGCTCTACACCCGAAGCCCAACAACAAATTAGAGCGTCAAGTTAAAGTTAAACCTATAGCCCACCTAATGAAGGAAAACTAAGAGGAAATAATTCGTGTATAGCCAAATTTTGGTGTAGTTGTAGGCAAAGGTATCTTACACAACATACTAAAAGTACCGGTGGATGGGGGTGCCGCTAGCGGAAAGGGGGGGGTGTAAAGGTCCCTAATTTTGGTTTTTCGTAAATAACTCGGTAACGGTGGCTCATACGAAAAAATGTTCTATTGCTTAATTCATCCACATCAAATTTTCTATAAAAAAGATTATTTGCAATTTTTTGCTAGGATCAATGTTTAATGAGATATCGAGGAAATACGATAAACACTTTTTTAAACTTTCGGAGCCAATATTTACGAAAGTATTAGTTTTATCCAAAAGTGGTTTCAGAATACCCTTATTGTTTTAAAAAGACCTATCTAATGATACCCCACACATTAGGGTTGGAGTAAAAAAATATTTACCCCCCTTTCCATGTGTACGGGAGGTACCCGAAAGAATAATATTTTTTCACATTTTGTTTTAAAACTTTGTCTGCGTAATTAAAACACATACTTATACGAAATTTCATTTCTCTAGTACTAGCCATCACTGAGCAGGGTGAGGAGGGGTCCTACCCTTGGAGTTTCGGCATGTCCGTCTGTCCCCGTCTGTCCGTCCACGGCTTTGCTCAGTGATGTTTAGTACTAGACATCTAGACGGACAGATGGGGTCAGACGGACATGGCGAAACTATAAGGGTAGGAAGTGAGGTAGCAGGGTGAGCAGCCTGCTCAGTGATGGTTAGTATTAGAAAATAAAAAAATCGTGTGAGTATGTACTTTATTCACGCCGGCAAAGTTTTAAAACAAAATGTGAAAAAATATTATTTTTTCGGGTACCTCCCGTACACATGGAGTGGGGGGGGTAAATATTATTTTTACTCCAACCCTAATGTGTGGGGTATCGTTGGATAGGTCTTTTTAAAACAATAAGGGTATTCTGAAACAATTTTTGGACAAAACTAATACTTTCGTAAATATTAGCTCCGAAAGTTTAAAAAAGTGTTTATCGTATTTCCTCGATATCTCATTAAACATTGATCCTAGCAAAAAATTGCAAAGAATCTTTTTTATAGAAATTTAGATGTGGATGAATTAAGCAATAAAACATTTTTTCGTATGAGCTACCGTTACCGAGTTATTTACGAAAAACCAAAATAAGGGACCTTTACACCCCCCTCTCCCCGCTAGCGGCGCCCCCATCCACCGGTACTTTTAGTATGTTGTGTAAGATACCTTTGCCTACAACTACACCAAAATTCAGCTATACACGAATTACTTCCCCTATCAGGCAGTTAAGCGTCTTCGTTTGGTGAGCTACTATACAACCAAGTATGTAGGTGTAGAAGGGCCAACAAAGTTTTAGGAAACTGCCAAGACAACTTTAAACCGGTCAAGAGCATGTCGGGCCATGCTCATTGTGGGGTTCCGTAGTTACCGGTCCGTCACAATACATCCGCTCAAAAGGTAATTTTTAATAGGATATTCTGCGGCACTTACGTCCTTTTATTTATATTACTTCTTAAGCCCCACTTTCTTGAATTTTTACAATTTTTTCGGACCCACGTTTCAATAGTTAAAGCTATTATTTATGAAATCATTAGTTTTAGTCAAAAATTGTTTTAAAAACCCCTATTATTTTAGACAGACCTATTCAATGACACCCCATACGATGGGGTTGGAGGAAAAAAAAACACCCCAGAGGTACCCTAAACGAAATCTATTTTTAATATTTTGTTTTACCAGTTTATCGGCGTCATTAATATACATACTCATACCAAATTTTAGTTTTACAGTAACAACGATGACTGAGCTAACACGCGGACAGACGAACATGGCGAAACTAATAAAGGTTCCTAGTTGACTACGGGACCCTAACAAGCCATATGAAGAGAGACTGAGGGAACTAAAGCTACTTTAAAACACCGCAGAGAACAAGGAGACTTAATGAAGATGTACAAAATACTGTCTGGACACTCACTATGACCTCATAGATTTTCACGAGATGTTCAAACGCACCAACAATACTCGTATCAGAGAGGTCTTCACTTAAAGCTAGAAAGGCATAGGTTCCACATAACCATTACAAACACTTTCTGAGCAACCGAGTAGTGAGGGCGTGGAACAAACTCCCAGAAGAGGTTTTTGTACAAAATGTGAATCAGTCTAAAAATAAATTAGATGGCTGAGATATGTGTCATACTCGTGAACGGGTGCTGTTTGTGGAGACCGGTCTGTATAGGCTCACTGGGGCTAAACTTGTATGTAACTTTTTATAATTATATTTAATTTTAGTTGAATTGGCGTAAGACACATCAATCTGTGCTAGATCAAGATACTTGGAGACCTTATACATCTCTAAGGTTACTTTGGAATAAGTAAGAATGTTAGTTTTTCTATACCAGAACCACTTACTTACTGTTTTTATGATTATTATTTAAATTTAAAATATGTTTCTAACTGTTGATGATGGATTATTGTAATTTGGAAAGTTACGTAGAGGACACAGTTTAGATAAGAAATTATATCAAACGTTTTGTGTACTTCATTTTTAAATAGTCAGATTTGGACTCATACTTATGATTTTTTATTACTATTTCTCTTAAGCTGGTTTGATATGTTTTCTTATAGAACAACGCATTTATATGTATTTTTAAGATTTTGATGTACTGTTGTTTTTGAAAAAATAAGTTCCGCAGAGTTTCTTGCCGGTGAACGAATAGGGAAGCTTTCTTAAATTATTGCTTACGAAAAATCTGGGGACTAGGTTACCGAGCGGACCCCAGGTTTCATTAAAACGTGGCAAAAATCCAGGACTAACGGTAGGAAGATGATGATGACTAGAATAATAACAGAATATGAACACATCGGTACAATAATCTTAATATTGTCTACACGGTGTCAATCCATCAAAGCAGTAAGACTTGATTTCCCTGCGGTGTTGCGAGATGTGTTGTGCAACATAATTGAACTTGTTGCATGCTGATTTGACATTTGACAGATGTAGCATAATTGATACATGTCCGTTAGTTACATTAGATATTGGTGATGAAGATAGATGCTAAATAAGTTAGTTAGTTAGCTATAATTCTTTATAGGTCAACCGTAGGTTCAATTCAGGGAAGGGACCCTTACCTTCGAAGGGCTTGCAATCCGAATATTTCGAATAGTTATTTTGTATGGAAATTGAGACACTTTTGGAGTTACAGGCGTCCATGGGTCACGTTAGCTGCTTACCGTCGGGCGGGTCGTATCCTAGTTTGCCTACGTCGTGGTAGATAAAAAAATGTTTTCTTCTTAATTTTTCTCTTGCTATTCCCAACTTGTTATTCACTCCCTTCCTTTTTATGTCATCTCTCACACAGTCCATCTTTTCTGTGGTTTGCCTCTCATCTTACCGTTTTATCCACATTCATTCAAACTACAGAGTATTCACTCCATAGAACTGTTTATTAGCCTGAAAGATTGACATTATTAGACGACTAAGGGACTGAGGTCTGAGCGAGGAGCGGGCAGGGGGCGTGTATACCAAGTTTTACAACGGCAGACCTATTTACGCTCCTCGCTCAGACTTCAGTCCCTTAGTCGTCTAGCCTTCAAATTATCAAGGGTGTCCAACTCCACCAAGTGACAGCTACGGCCTTGGAACGTATCGGATACGCAATCAGGGTTGTCAAAATCCCTTTCGTTTATTTGCCGCATGACCACAAATAAGATAAAATATTTAAGTAGTAGTAGTAGTTTTACCTCTGCTTTTACTGTTTCTAACTTGTATTTTGAGGTGTGCAATAAAGAGTATTTATGTTTGTGTTATGTTATGTCGTTAATAGTAGTAGTTTTGTACTAAAATAATAATTAGATTGGGCAAATAAGGTTATAAATCTGACTTAAAGGTAATAAATGTGAGGTTGATTGAGCCAGGTTGGGGCAGGTCCAGTAATAATACTAATTGCGTACTTGTCAACCCTAGAACGTACGAAAATTGTATAGAGACGTCATGTTTCACCGTTCATCTGTCAAAGTTCTGTCAAACACTGATTTTGGGGGGGAGATAACCTTCTGTATGCAATACTATTATAATCTGTGATAATATCAAGTTTTCGGGCTAATAAACAGTTGTATGAATTGAGTACTCTAATACTAGTGAAGAGCACAATCGATAATAAACCGATTTGTGGACGGAACCCTTGACCCTTCGTTATTTACGACCGGAGCATGCAAGGGTCTTCGGTGTTCCGGAAAGGTCTGCGTTTAGCACCTTGTAATAATGGATTGGATGGAAATTTATCGATAATGGGCTTTTTAGAGTTCCATAGTCAACGAGAAACCTAGAGTTTCGCCATGAATTTGTATACATTTTCGAACGAGCGAAGCGAAGTGAAGTTCTTTCAGACTTTGAACATAACACATGCCACTGTCACCCTCTGTTTTGAAAATCCAAATACATTTATTTCAAATAATTCACATCTCTGCAATATACAACACAAAAACAATCTTAAAATACACCAGAATATCTAAATATATAGTAAAAGTGTTTACTCCATTCGAAATTACCGTAAAACAAAAATATCATCATTCATACCTAATGACAACATGTTGAAAGCCCCCAACAAAATTGTGTTTTGAAGAAATAAATACGACCGCAGTCAATACAAGCAAGAAACCTGTCCGACCTGTTCCAAAACCTTTAAAAGAAACGGCCTGCAACGTCACATACGTGCCGCCCATGCTGAGCAGTCCTCTTCGCATCAACAAGCCTCCACTCAACACTCGCCTTTTGCATCACCACTAGAAGAAGCATATGGGTCGCCCTACCTTAACAACACAGGATCGAAGACAGGTATATGGCAAAAAAGATGGAACGACATATGCTCACTTCATGGAAAACTTTACGATCTCCCTTTTGGCACAGCAAGCAGAAAATTCGTTCATACACTTGCCGATGAAATAGAACACCTAACCAAGCTAAATTATCCCTCAGAACGATTACTAATTTACACTGCCGTATTGCTACAAAGGGACAAAAACATTAAACAGGCCAAAGATATCAGCAGATTACTTGACCGCCGCCTCAAACTGTGGGCCGATGAGCAGTTTGATATTTTAATCTCAGAATCGATAAAATCTGACAAAACTCTTCAAAATACATATAGTCGAAAATACCACAATAACGACGAAACAACACAAACATTCACAAGACTAATTCAACGTGGCAAAGTCCGCGAGGCCCTAAGCTGGCTATTAACCAAAGATACAAGCAAAGTCCTGAATAGTAATGACGAAATCGATTATACCGGTAAAACCGTCAGCGACGTACTAAGACAAAAACATCCACCTCCCGCAAACCCCAACCCTGACTTATTTGGCCTGCCCGAGGATTTCCCCGAAATGCCACCATTATTAGATGTCGACATAACTAGTAACCACGTCGAGCAAGTTGCAAGAAAACTACGTGGTGGTGGGGGTCCAACTGGCTCAACGTCCGAAAATTGGAAGGACTTTCTCTTCCGTTTCGGCGATGCGAGCCTGCACCTAAGAAATGCCATAGCCCAACTTACTATGAAATTGAATAACGAACACGTACCTTGGACACAAATACAATCCCTTATGTCGAGCCATCTGGTACCCAAGTAACACATCAAAGCAGTATAACGGCCGTCTTACAGCATATCTATACAGATACAAGCATACGCTTTTAGCATTTTGAGTTCGTTTTATAGTAGCATTATAAACGTTTATAGTGCTGATATAGGTCTTAAATGGGCACAAGTTACCCAGCTTGAGATCCTATACAGGTCATTTAATAGCATTGCAGGCGCATTATGTCTGCGCTATTAGCATTATCGTTGTCATGGAAAGTGCCAATCGCCTCAAAGAAGCATTAGTACGCTCTATTAAGTTGCCGACTGCATTAAAGAAGCCTTAATACGGCCAAAAAACTTGCTAATCGCAGTAAAGAAGCATAAGTACTCTCGATTAACTTGCCAATCGCAATACAAACGCATTATACTAGCATAAGAGTGTAGTAAAATAAACCTTACGTCAATGCAAAAACGTCTCTAATACCGACGGAACAAATGTTATAATACAATGAACGTTGTGATTTAACTACTTTGTCTCGCAATATAAAATGGACGAAGACGGTACAAAAAACTGAATGAGTGACACGTCATATTTGTTTGCATCCTAACAAAATTTATAAAAGTTTTTGACACTTTTACGTTATTATATCCTTCAAATATGACTGCGCAATGTAGTTTACTGTAAATGTGTATATAAGTTTCATTGAAAATTTTCACGCGCCTTTGATTTATTGTGGTTTTGCTATAAAATATTATAAAAAGATATGCGTCAAATAAACAAAACAATTGTGTAATCCTCGTATAGAACGAGTTTTGCATTATTAACACAATAGTGTTGGTTGAGCAGTCTTAAATTAAGTAATTTTTTTATTATATAGGTATTTTCCTTGTATAAATAGGTCCGCATGATTTTATTTTTAGGTTATTAATCATTTACAAAATGGCGTTGGTCTATATAGACGGAGAGCTAGCCACGTCCACGTCGGATATGACAATAATGAGAGCAACCAAACCCCTCTAGTCAGTTTGGTATATTATGCTTATTTCTAGATCTGGACATCTGGCAGCTTTAAAGTAGTGGAGGTCAAAGAATGCAAACCATTTCAAGAAAATAAATCCTAGAGATCTGGGTTTGATGCAATATTATGAGAAACTATACAAATACTATACAATATTAAGAGAAATTATACAAAAATTTATGTTGGGAGAAAGTAGTGCCAAACGATGTATAATAAAATATAGTTCATAGTTTTCGCCTACTGTTTTTGTTTCCGTAATAATCATATATCGGGGTTTTCGGTGCGGGAACGATTTGAGAAAGAGTAGAAATAAACAGATAGGTTGAGAGTTAGTCTGAGAAAATATCATATTATGCTTAATGAATAACTACCTCTCTGTGAATAGCTTACACACTATGATACGAGCTTTTTTTCTTAGAGGCATGTTTGTATTGACTTATACTTAGTATTTTAAAATGCAATTGCATATCCGAAATTTATTAACTAGATCTACCTAAGACAAAGACACGGTATAGTAAGTGTCAAATATTAATCTTGACGTCCGATATTTATGAACTATTTGATTAACTGAAGAGGTTGACAATGATCAGTCACTACATGAATTAATAAAAAAATACTTGAAAAAATCATAGGTATATGTACCTACAATATATATACATAATAGTCAGCTATTTCATATAAATTGTATATACCTATGATCAATTATTCATTAGGTAGAAACGTGCTAGAGTACATTCTGTTTTTTAAGTTAATGCCTACTCTTTGGCCAATGTCAAACATTCCCGCACCGAAAACCCCGATGTATGGTAAGAATACACAATATTTTTTGGTCTAACGTTTTTTTTTATCGATTTTTGACCAGTTTTGAGTCGATATTCCAACATATTCACTATAGATAGAATTATAAGGCAAACGACTATCGGTTTTTGAATCTTTTATCTCCATTCTGTAGAGCCGGATCTTGAAATAAATGAGCCGTTATTTTTTTATGATATTTTTAAAATATGGTCTAAAAAAACACTTTTATCGATATTCGAATGGTGTAAAGAATCTTACATATACGTAATCTACATATTAGGGTTCCTCTTTGATGTCTCTAAAAACTGTAGAGAGATTTTAATTTTTAACTAATTAAAACAAAATTTATGACCATAAAACCACTTTTTTAGCCTAAACCGGTTCGACTTTGATGTCAAATATCTCGAAGACAATGAATATTGAAGTAAATATAGGATACTATATTGTTTAAAGCCGTTACTGATAATATGATAAGCTATATAAATAATTAGAAAACTAAGGGAATCAGATCTAAGGTCGTTGGCGCCAGGGAGCCCCTTAAAATATAGGCCCTGTCCTTTATAACTGAGACAACTTCGGCAATTTTTACCTAGTTTGGTATTACTATTTTCCAATTAAAACATTTTGCTAGTCTGTCACTGTGACCTCCACCCATTAAAAGCTGCCAGATGCCAGGATCTAGCAATAAGAATAGTATAGCAATCTAACCAGACGGGTTTTGTTGCTCTCATTATTGTGTCATATCTGACGTGGCTAGCTCTTAGTCCAATAGCAGCTCAGTGAACCTTAAAAATGCCTTATTTATGCCTACAGCATTACACGTGAATAATTATGCTATTAAACAACATTAAGCATTTATTTATGCTATTGTAGAACCTAAGGCACTAAAACCGCTAGAAGCTGTATAGGGGCTGTTCATAAATTACGTCATCAATTTTTGACAGTAAAGCTGCCAAATAAAGTGACGTCATTAAAAAAAATGCGTTTTAAGATTAATTGTAAAATAAAAAACTATTTAGTAGATAATATTTTATAGCATTAAAAGTTTATAGAAACACGACTTTCATTCCTTTTTTACACATTGATGATGTGATCTTCGGAATGACCGCCCCCCCCCCCTCCTACGTCATACTATGTCACCGATGTCCAGACCCCCCCTCCATTTGAAATGACGTAATTTATGAACAGCCCCTTAGAGTGAATTACTTGGCTTTATAATGGTTTATATTATTGCTATTATACTGCATTAGGAACGTATTACCAACTTATAAATGCTATTGTACACCCTAAGGCATTAAAAATAGCTGAAAGCTGTATAGCGAATTTACGTGGCATTATAATGGCTAATATTCATGCTCATAACCAGCATTAAGCATTTGTTTATGCTATTGTAGAACCTAAGGCACTAAACCACACCGAAGCATTAGTGTAGCAAACCAAAACGCAACTGTACAGCATTCAGCTGTACAGTTGCATTTTGGTTCGCTGCACTAAAACTAAAGGCTTTAAAAAAGCATTTCTACATGCCATTATACAACCGTTATACAGCTTAAAGCATTATATAATGATATTGTAGAACCTAAAGCACTTAAGTGCTTTTAAACAGTCGAAAGCTGTACAGTTGCGTTGTGGTTTGCTGCACTAAAGCTAAAGGCTTTACAAAAGCATTTAGATATGCCATTATACAGCTCAAAGCATCATATAATGCGACAAGTTGCTCGGTGAACGTATATAAGAGTTTATACGGTCCTTAAGTTCGAAATAAGTTAACTATTCATATGTTATAATGCTTCCTGTGTTACTTGGGTAGCTCTGGATAAATGCCCAGGCGTGAGACCCATTGGAATCGGGGAATGCCTTAGAAGAATCCTCTCTAAATGTATGATCTTGGCAACAGGATCTGAAGTCACCGAAGCATGTGGACAATGGCAACTTTGCAGTGGCCTCAACTCTGGTATCGAAGGAGCCATACATGCAATGAATGACACTTTTGAAGAGAAATGTCACCCAAGCTCAGAATGGGGAATGCTCCTCGTTGATGCTAACAACGCATTCAACAGTGTAAATAGGCAGCTTGCTTTGTGGCAGGCCCGAATATATTGGCCACATTGTGACCGTTTCCTGTACAACACATATAACGGCCATGCCGAGCTTGTTATTCGAAACCTCCTGCTGACCACACGTCCGGACGGATATTCCGTCTCAGTGAATGCACCTCTCGGCTCGTCCGATCACTGCCTCGTCCGGACGCTGGCACCTAGCGCGCGGCCTGATCCACCACGGCCAACTGGCTCGCGACGCGTGTGGCAGTATACGTCAGCAGATTGGGATGGATTGCGTGAATTCTACGCATCGTACCCGTGGAGGCAGCTCTGTTTCACATCAGAAGATCCTGACTCCTGTACAGCTAAAGTCGCCGAGACTATACTGGAGGGAATGGCCTGCTTCATTCCCAACTCGGTAATAGCTGCAGGAGCAAAGAAACGACCTTGGTTTAATCGGCCCTGTAGAGAAGCTACAATTCGTAAGCAGGCTGCTTACAGGGCTTGGACCAAGGCCGTTACTGATAAGGATCCCAACATATCTGATGTGAAACGTAAATTAAACACTGCCTCGAGGTCCAGTAAAATAGCAATTGCCAGAGCCAAATTCGACTTCGTCGGCAGAATTGGTAGGAAGCTAGTGGGCTACCCCACCGGGAGTCGTGCCTTCTGGTCACTTGCCAAAGCTGCCGAGGGAAACTTTTGTCGGTCGTCCTTACCACCACTGCGTAATGCTGATGGTAATCTGGTCCATAGTGCAAAAGAAAAAGCCGATCTTCTGGGTACTCTCTTTGCCTCGAACTCGACCTTGAACGATGATGGCAGCACCGTACCGCCTGACATCCCGCGGTGCGCAGCCTCGATGCCGGAAATTATCATTAAACAAAGTGATGTCCGGCGGGAGCTGCTATCATTAAACGTTCACAAGTCGAGCGGACCAGACGGCATACCAGCAGTTGTGCTCAAACGGTGTGCTCCTGAGTTGTGTCCCGTGCTAACGCGCCTTTTCACACTCTCTTACCACAAACGGCAAGTGCCGTCTTCATGGAAGACTGCCCTCGTGCACCCTGTGCCTAAAAAGGGCGATAGTTCGGACCCGTCGAATTACAGGCCTATCGCTATAACCTCTCTTCTCTCCAAGGTTATGGAGCGCATATTCAATGCAAAGCTCCTGGGATACCTAGAAGAGCACGACCTGATCAGTGATCGCCAGTATGGCTTTCGTCACGGTCGATCAACTGGTGATCTTCTAGTGTATCTCACTCACCGCTGGGCTTCAGCCATTGAGAGTCAGGGAGAGGCATTGGCAGTCAGCCTTGATATAGCTAAGGCGTTCGATCGGGTCTGGCATCGAGGTCTTCTATCGAAGTTACCAGCTTACGGCCTGCCCGAGGGATTGTGCAGATGGGTCGCCAGCTTTTTGTCCGGCAGAAGCATACGAGCTGTAGTCGACGGCAGTTGCTCCGAAAGCATGGACATAAACGCTGGTGTCCCGCAAGGCTCCGTGCTATCCCCAACGCTGTTTTTGCTGCATATCAATGATATGTTGTCTATCGGCAACATTCATTGTTATGCGGACGACAGTACTGGGGATGCCTTTTACACGGGCCGTGCCAATATCCCTCGATCCGTTGTGGTAGAGAGTCGTGAAAAACTTGTGTCCGATATCGAGAACACTCTTTCTGGAGTCTCGCTGTGGGGTCAGGACAACTTAGTCCGATTCAACCCCACAAAAACACAAGTTTGCGCGTTTACCGCTAAGAAAACCCTATTTACTGTGGCCCCTCAGTTCCAAGGCACAACCCTTACAATGTCAGAGAGTATTGGGATCCTCGGTGTCGACATTTCCAGCGACGTCCAATTCCGTAGTCACCTTGAAGGGAAGGCCAAGCTGGCATCCAAAAAGCTCGGTGTGCTCAATAGAGCAAGGAGATACTTCACTCCGGGGCAGAGACTGCTTCTATACAAGTCGCAAGTCAGACCCCACATGGAATACTGCTGTCACCTTTGGGCGGGAGCACCTGGATACCAGCTTGGGCCCTTTGACTCGGTGCAAAGGCGCGCTGTGCGGATCGTCGACGATCCCAAACTCACGAGCGATATTGAACCATTGAGTCTAAGGAGAGACTTTGCCTCCTTATGTGTGTTCTATCGCTTGTACAATGGGTTGTGCTCTGAAGAACTGTTTGATATGATGCCCACGGCAGCTTTTTATCACCGCACCGCTCGCCGCCGGCAGGGTGTTCATCCTCACACCCTGGAGCCTAATGGGTCGCGCACTGTACGGTTTAAGAGGAATTTCCTCCCACGAACGCTGCGACTGTGGAATGAACTCCCTGCCGAGGTTTTCCCAGCGGGCTACAGTATGAGGTTCTTCAAAAAAGGAGTGTATAGGTTCTTAAAGGGTAGGCAACGCGCATGTGAATCCTCTGGGGTTGCAGGCGTCCATAGGCTACGGTAACTGCTTACCATCAGGCGGGCCGTATGCTTGTTTGCCACCGTCGTGGTATAAAAAAAAAAAAAAAAAAAACTCAGACACAAGAATGTATAGCAAAGAAGGCGTTACCCAAGGCGATCCACTCGCTATGCCACTAAATGCTCTTACAACATTACCCATAATCAATAAACTAAAAAAAGAACAGAATACACTCCAGACATGGTACGCTGATGACTTCAAAAGGGAAACTTCAAAAGCCTTCGTAAATGGTGGGAACAGATCTGCAACATAGGACCGGCATATGGATACCTCCCTCAACCTAAAAAGACAATCCTTATTGTATCTGAAACAGACAAAAATAAAGCACAGCAGATTTTTAAAGGAACTAACATTACCATCGCCACAGGTTCACCATTCCTTGGTAGTTACATAGGCAAGGGAAAAGAAGACTTTATAAGAAACAAAGTGAAGCAATTTATTTCAATAATCGAGAAACTAACACATGTCTGTAAGGTCTCCCCCCAAGCAGCTTACACAGCACTTACCAAAGCTGCCCAATTCAAATGGTCATTCCTACAACGTGTAATCGCTGATTCTAACGAACTTTTTGAACCACTCACACTTGCACTACGGGCTAATTTCATGCCAACTATGATGGGTAGCGACATCACTGCCGACAAAGCCGCTCTGTTTTCCCTACCCGTACATAAAGGTGGCTTGGCAATATCCAATCCATTCACCGAGAATAATTTGAGCTACAAAACCTCTAAAAAAGGCTGTTCAATCCTCTCATCAGCTTTGATCGGGACACAACATGTAGACCTAGCCCAACACAATAAATCCCTGATTGACGCACGCAAAGAAAGTCGAACAATGAAAGAAGCTCGCGATAACGAACTTTTAGACACTATATTGGCCAAATTACCCCCTAACAAAAGAAGAGCTATAGAAAGATCAATCGCATTGAAAATGAAAACAAAGTCTTCCACCTGGCTATTTACTATACCAACGAAGAAAGATAACCTCGACTTGTCCCCTCAAGAATTCAGAGACGCCCTGGCAATACGCTATCACAGAACCCCAAACTCAATGCCACCCTCATGTGATGGATGTGGCAACAGCCAATTTAATGTCGACCATGCTCTCTGCTGCAAGACTGGGGGGCTAATTTCAAGAGGACACAACGAAGTTCGTAATCTATTTGCTGAACTATGTCACCAAGCATGGAGCAAACTCACAATAGAACCCATAATCACAGAAGGTGACCTTGGATTACGCGGCGACTTATCTTGCCGTGGCGTATGGAATGCTCAGAGGCTCTTTTTGATATCCGTGTCGTAGACACTGACGCTCCCTCTTACATTACACGCCATGTCACTTCTGTCCTAAAATCTGCTGAGACTGAAAAACAAAGAAAATACTCCGCTGCCTGCGAAGCGAAACACGCTACCTTCACCCCTCTCGTGACTTCCGTCGATGGCGTATTCGCACCACAGATGACCTCCTTTGTCAAACACATAGGCGAAGCCCTCGCAGACCGCTGGAATAAATCGCTGAGTACGATACTGGGTTGGCTTAGAACAAGGATATGCACTACTATAATTCGAGCCAACAGTATGTGCATACGAGGCACACGTCACAAATTCAAACCTGCAGCGAAACTATTAGGGTTCGACGACGGAGCAGGCATTCCCTGCTCTAACTAAACTGTCACCTGCCTGACCGTGCATTACAGAGATGTGAATTATTACTATTATTTTATATACATTATTATTAGCTATTTCTTTAATAAATGACTACTTACCTTTTTAGTTCTTTCAGACAACTTTGGACATATTTAATATCAGCTGGCTGAAACATCCGTGCATTTCGATGGCTTTTTGATTTTGAACGTTTGTTCCGCGATAACTTCACCTAAAGTAACGTTTTTCTGATCTTCGTGATTTTTTTGGGGTTGTAGCATAGTTACGTATAATTTGAAGTTCATATATAAGCTGTGATCAAGGGGTTATGGAGCTAGAAGGAGAAAAACGATCTTCATAAGGGTCTTGTTTATTGGTCAACTCGTTAGCAAGTAAATCGCGAGTTCTCAATTTAGGCGGAGGCGGTTCATAAAAATTGAATTTTAATGTAGTATCTTCCTACACGAAGGCTGAAAATACATGTGACACGCTCTTATGGCCCTACAAAAAAGAGCATGTCACATATATTTGCGGCCTTCATGTAGGAAGATACTATTGCCGGTGACTGTACCTCAGCAACATTTAAAGTCAAGATGTTTTTATTTAATTCAACTCCATAGTATGGCAATTGTTTCAAGCTATTAGCAGCTCTATATGTTGTCACGTTACGTGCTCTTCCAACTAGATAGGTGGAAGAACACGCAACGGATAAGGTGAAGAAAGTAAATAATAAAAAGGAAATTCAGGTAATGGGTTCTTTATTCCACAATATTTTTCAGTTGTATGAGGTAAGTCAATATGGCCTTGATAAGATAAAAAGGTAAAGCCGGAGGTTCTTCACGGGTTCGCCCTCAAAGGCGAACGTAGTAGAGGCACGGAGGCTCGCCCCAAGAGGCGAATGGAGTAGAGGACCGCCCTCGGCGGCGGATGGAGTAGAGGCTCATCCTCAGAGGCGAACGTAGTAGGTGGCTCGCCCACACTAGGCGAACGTAGTAGGTGGCTCGCCCACACTAGGCGAACGTAGTAGGTGGCTCGCCCACACTAGGCGAACGTAGTAGGTGGAGGATCGCCCTCAGAGGCGAACGTAGTAGCTGGGAGGCTCGCCCAGACTAGGCGAACGCAGTAGATAGTTCGCCCTCAGAGGCGAAAGTTGCTGGAGGCTCGCCCTCAGAGGCGAACGTAGTGGCTGAAGACTCGCCCTCAGATGCGAACGTAGAAGCTGGAGACTCAGGAATTAGTAACCCGGAGAGTTTATGCCAGGAGAGAGAGAGGTTGCTTCAAGTGCGGGGCCACTTCGGCCCCGCACAGACCTTTTGTTTGGAAAATAACTTCTTCGAAGCTAACCAGAAAGTCTTTGACGCTTGTCAGTGACAGGCTTATATAGGGGCAGCCAGCGAATACAGAGTTCGTACAATAAATTTTGAAATTTTATAAAAGGCCAGGACAACATGAGTACAAATATTTAACAAACTTAGCCAAAGGTATACAACCTAACTACATGGTTATACAAATCAACAGAATTGACAAACTAGACAGAGTACGTCACCATGGAGAAACCTAAATAAACATTTCAAAATAGTATGAAAAACGTACAATTACATGAATAAAACGTAGAGATTAATAGCCAAATAAGTAAAACTAAGAAAAAGGTGAGAAATCTAGGTTTCGAAAGGCGCTTGAGGCTGTAGGTCAAAGATCCGCGACAAGGGAGTGTATAAAAGTAGTCGCGAGTTAAAATTTTCCTTCTGCGTATTTCAGAGCATGAAAATTGAGTTTCTAAGATGAAGACAAGGTTAGAAGAATAGCGCACGATGTTTGAGAGCGCCACGGGATTTTCGTATGCGTGCGTGTGTTGAACAATGATTGCAGAATAACTAGGAAAGTGCAACACAAATAAGATAAATGCTCAGCCCAGCATTGCAGCGAATCAATCCTGAGGTACGTAAGGGATATGCTACAATGTGTATGTTTATTCGATAAAATTTTAAAGGAATATGACACTATAGACCTAAACAAAATAGATTCGACTCAATTTTCAATAGTAACACTAAAAGTCACTAAGGCTGTATTGCAAAATAAACAACCCCCCCCCCATTAACGCCTAGTAAGCTGGCTTTTCCACTCGACTGTTCTAAGCCCGCGAGAAGTCGCGCAGAAAATTGTAAGGTTTAAAAACGTACGTAATCTTGAAATGAATCTGTTGTGCGATGGGAGTACTATTAGCGCCTGGACAGGGGTTCACTCAAGTTCACTCAAGTTCACTCAAGCAATAAATAATTTCCGCTATGTTTAGAAATAGAACATTACTCAATATTAGGGCTCAATACCGGGATTCCGGTATTAATACCGGTATTGGAGATGACCTTTAAAAAACGTTATTTAAAGGCTAAAATCAGTTAAAAACTCAATCAACCTTAACAGTTAATCATATTTTGTTGTATTTATTAGCTGCAACTCGTTAATATTCATTTCATATAAGTACAGTCATCTTGATAGATGATTTTAGGTCTTTTAAAGGAGATCGTCAATTCTGGGCCACCTGATATAAACCGTATACAGTTTGTACTGCAATGTAAAATAAATACTCATTTTATTACTAAAGTAGACAAAATATTGCAAAAAAATGAAACGGGAATTAGAAATACTAAATAAATAAACGTTATGTTGATTTATCCGCGATTAAAATACAGCAAGACAAGTCGTTAACGTCCTTGTGGCATTGACATAAAGTTTAACTTCACCCTGACCTGAAACGGGATTGTTTTTTGGTTTGACACTGTCAATGTATACCGTTACATAATCTGCGTTTTGATACTGTTCGGTAAGTTAGAACATTGCAATATTAAAATAGTATCTAAGCCTACGAATATGAGAGTTTAAATTAGAAATCGACTGTATTAAAACGCTTAAAGATTGAAAATGCGTATTTTTGCATTTTTGATCGGAGTTTGAATATTAAAAGTGGCTTTCATAATGGCATAATGTCATGCTCCTTCCATAACGAAACGCATCTTTTTTTCAATTTTGAAATGTCAGATACTAGTGCTATCGCACTTAACGGTGGTAAACCTTATCCCGTCGCAATAGGTGTTAGGAATGTTCAGTTAATAGTATCAACGATGGTTTGACAGCCGTCTTTGTTTACCGAAATACAGGAACTATAAATTCGATCAAAATATGCCTTTTTATTATTTCATCATGATTTCCGTTTTGTTTTCAAGTCCGCTTTTGTACATTATCTTTAAAAAATCATAGGCAAGCACGCTTTCAAATATTGTCCTTGTCAGATTCAAGTTTTAAATGCATGATTTTTCAATTTTCCCATTAGATTTCGCAATATTTTTACCACTATACTGATCTAGAAATTATGACGATTCTTCAAAGGTAAGAACCATTCCTAAACGGTCCTAAATAATCTGGGCCAGATCACCTAACAAAAATTGACGATCTCCTTTGTGGTCCAGCAACTGGGTATAACGTTTTATATAATTTCATATCATAGCCATATTCTAGTATTACATATCGTTGTTTCGTACAGGGTAATAAATAGCATAAGGTTTTATGTTTTTTTTTATGAATACCACGATGGTGGCAAACAAGCATACGGCTCGCCTGATGGTAAGCAGTTGCCGTAGCCTAATGGACGCCTGCAACCCCAGAGGATTCACACGCGGGTTGCCTACCCTTTAAGAACCTATATAATCATTTTTTGAAGAACCTCATACTGTAGCCCGCTGGGAAAACCTTGGCAGGGAGTTTATTCCACAGCCGCAGCGTTCGTGGGAGGAAATTCTTCTTAAACCGTACGGAGCGCGACCCACTAGGCTCCAGGGTGTGAGGATGAACACCCTGGTGGAAAGGTGCGGTGATAAAGCCGATGTTTAGGTATTCATTTAAATTTTTTATGTAATTCTAGATATAATTCATCTAAATTTTTAAAATTTACATTGAGTCTAACTATAGTACAGTGGCCATATTAATCATTGTGTCTAAATGATGTCATAAATGTAATATTTGAATTGAATACGTATTAAATCTATACAATTACATACGAATGTAGATGCCTTTATAATTGGTTTAGTTATAGTTATTCGATAGCGGACATTCAACAGAATACGTGGAGAAGTATAAAACACGCGGAGACTTAGGCCGCGTACTCCGATACCCTAACAGTTACGACAACTCACGTTATGTGCCCAACTGTATACACCAAGTTGCCGGACACCTTCACCTCAGCTCCCTCGCTTATATGTTTTAAGAAAAGGCTAAAGAGTTGGCTTCTCGAGCACACATTTTATAGCTTCGATGAATTTTTAAAAAGTTAAAATATAAAACTGTATATTACTATACTTAATTAGTTAATTAATATAAAATAAGATATACCAATAATAATCAATCTCCCCCTCTAACCTCTTTTTCAATGAATCCCTTATCCTTTCCCAAGTTGGTGCGCAGCAGGGGGATCCGCTTGGACCTCTAGCGTTCAGTCTGGCCATACATAAGACTATTTCAGGGCTTCTCTCCCCACTTAATGTATGGTACCTAGATGACGGTACCCTTGGAGGAAAGCCTGAGGTCGTGGAGCAAGACTTACGTACTCTCCTTCCACGCTTTAAGGATCTAGGACTAGAGGTCAATACCAGTAAGTGCGAATTTTTCCCCTGCAGCGCCCAATCCCGTGCTTCCTTTCCCTCTTTCTGTAATCTGCTCCCTGATCTCAAAGAGCTGTCTCCCCATTCCTTTAATCTCTTGGGGTCTCCTATTTTTCCAGCCGCTATTCCGGAGGCTTTTGAAATGAGAAGGCAGCTTCTCCTGACTGCTAGGGACAGGCTTAAAAATCTTCCAGCTCAAGTTGCTCTGGTTTTATTGCGGATATGTTTTGCGGTCCCCAAAATTAATTATTTTTTGCGCACCGTTCCGACGTGGCTGTACCCCGATCACGTCGACTCGTTTGATCTCGAGCTGAGGGAGTCCGTTCAGTGTTTGTTGAATGTCTCGCTTAGCTCGGATCAATGGAGTCTGGCTTCTTTGCCGATTCGGAGTGGGGGCCTGGGTTTACGGTGCGCGCGGGATGTGGGACTGCCGGCCTTCTTGGCGTCGGCGGGGGGGGGTTGTG
The DNA here is from genome assembly GCA_947086415.1 of Pammene aurita. NCBI lineage: Eukaryota > Metazoa > Arthropoda > Insecta > Lepidoptera > Tortricidae > Pammene > Pammene aurita. The sequence goes on from OX352295.1 coordinate 37,713,250, forward strand.
GGCCTTGTTACTGACATTCTCTTTAACAATGGTGACAGGGCAACTATCCCCTACGCGTCTGATGCCATAGCGGCTTGGTTGGCCCTCAACCCGGGTGTGCAGTTACCTGAGAGACCGGACCAACAGCGCACGTGGGATGATGTGGGAATTAAGAGGGTGTTTGAGGGCCTAGTTGGGAGGGCAGTAGGTGTGGACAGGGCTAGGCTGTTGGCGGTGTCGAGGCCAGAAGCTGGAGCGTGGTTACGGGCGCTGCCCTCTCCGCACCTGGGCACTCTTCTCGACGATGATTCGATGCGGGTGGCTGTTGCTCTCCGCCTGGGTTGCGATGTTTGTGAACGTCATTTATGCATCTGCGGCGCCATGGTGGAGAGAAACGGTCATCACGCTTTGAGCTGTGGTCGATGTGCCGGCCGAATCCCACGTCACCACGCTCTCAATGAAATTGTCCGGAGAGCGCTAGTCTCGGCAAATGTTCCGTGTGTGTTGGAGCCATTAGGCCTTAGTCGCACCGACGGTAAAAGACCTGATGGTTTGACCCTGGTGCCGTGGCATAGTGGGAAGTGCCTTCTCTGGGACGCTACGTGCGTCAGCACTTTTGCGGCTTCGCACCTCGGTCGCACCACGTGCACGGCTGGAGCAGCTGCTGAGACGGCGGCTCTTAGGAAGCGGGACAAATATTCTGCATTGCAGAATTATTTATTTGTCCCGCTCGCGGTAGAAACGACCGGTTGCTGGGGTTCGGAGGCCTTAAAATTTGTTAAGGAGATCGGGCGTCGTCTGGCGGAGAGGGGTCATGACCCCCGTTCCGGGTCATTCCTGGCGCAACGTCTGTCCATCGCGATTCAGCGCGGCAACGCGGCGAGCGTGATGGGCACCTTTCCGCCGGGGGTGGCTCGGGGCGGGCTTTTCGACTAGGTTAATGTTTTATCTTTAGCCCATATTAGGATTTAGTTTTTATTTAATTTTATTTGACATATTATTGTAATATTGAGAATATTTTTTATAATAATCAATAGGATTATAACTATTTTAGTTATTGTATTATACCTATTTGACATGTAATATTGAAAATATTATGAATAAAATGATTATAAAAAAGAAAACCGTAAACAAAAATATTTTCTAATGTAAGTTTCGCACGTCTTTGACCTAAACAAACAGATATCATCGGTGAATCTGTCATTACATAGTTAACAAAACTATTCAAATCTTGTTTTCTTCAAGCTTCGATTGATTACTTCAATATGAGAAAACACATTAGATAGGTACTTAATAAGTAGTACAAGTACGTGCAAGGGTCTACGACATTTTCTTACTGATATTTTAACTGTATTTTTTCTACGGATTATGATACATTTCGCTGTGTAAAAATAAATTCTGTAAAATGTTATCAACGGATTTTCTCATTTTACTAGTCGTAGTACTCGTAGTTAAATTCCAAAACATCTTAGATTGATTTGATAAAAATCGTCAATCAATCGAAAAAATATGGGGCTGATTTTGTATCAATTTAAATGTCCCTGCGGAACTAATGAGCCAGCCATATTTAAACTAAACAAACAAAGATTAAAGAAGATAAATAGTGCAGTAGGTACATGCAAAATAATAATTACTTATAATATTAGACTCAATATCTGCTTATTTGTACTTTTACCCATTAATTTAATCAAATTTACATAAAATTTCGGGATTCCGATATTTCGATATTGGTCCTTAACAATACCAGTATTGAAATATCGTAAATATTGGTCCGAGATTCTGGTATTTCGAGATTCCGGAATTCCTGTATTAATGCCCTAGTGCTAACAAATTAAGTACAAATATTTTAACTTAAACAATTTACCCGTTCAGCTTCTTCTGCTGCCAACTGTAGCTTTTATTATTACAGCTATAAGAAGACGAAACAGCTTAAAGCAGCACAAATCAATACAGGAGCCTTTGAGCCCATGCATTAAGGTAATCCTTCATTGGGCGTTCAGTTTTGGCGTCGGAGCCACGGTAAACCACGGTAAGCTCGCGCCACGGGAATCAGGCGTCATACGAATTAGTAACAAGTTCATTTATTACTCACTAGCAACCCGCCCCGGCTTCGCACGGGATAAAAAATGGTTATTGTGGGTTATCCCTAAGAGATAGACATATATCATTACGGACTTTTTTGTAGACCTTTTTAAGATGTACAATACTGTAGTACATTATTTTGATCTATCTCGTAGGGTTCAGCCAGCGTTTGCAATGTAAGTGTTTATTTACGACATCACATTAGAAACCTCTAAAATTATCAGTATTCCTTGTAGCATGACGCTACGTTTATCGTACGACATCTGTCGACGTTTTTAAGAACTTCCGTGTCTAAGGAAGGTCTAAGGCTAGGTCGCGGTTGATATATAAAAAAGCGTACATTGTGATTCACGGCATTACGGGTAGATGGCGTTTATATCAGTCCGCATTTTGTAATACACGACTGGCAGTTATAAAATTGAGATGATATTCGCGCTAATTTTGAATATGAATCATTGAGGTATTCCAGATTGTCATGAAAAGAAAGTTATTTTTTTATTGGAAGTGTCAGATCGACTGAGAGATTTTTGAAGAAAAAAACAGGATTTATCTGCAAATTGTCCTGTACAAAATCCTTTTGAGTCCTTTTTTGTTCACTGAAAGTGTTCACCACAGTTGGTTAATTCCCGGTCCGCCTAAAGCAAAGGGGGCGCCTGCCCACGAACTTTATTTAAATTCATTTTGAGTTTTGACCATTTCCTGACTTTCAAGAATATCATTTTATTTTCATTTTTTTAAAACGTTATAAATCCGATTCCCTTTTTGTATCCAGTGTTTTTGTACCATAATAGCTTTTTTTTGTTGTTTTGCCAAAATCTTCCCAAAATTCTAATTGCCTCATTTGACGGGCGTACAAAGACCTGGCTCTTGAATTTAGGCTACTTTCAGCCAGCGAATCATCTGTCACCATCCATATCACCCGCCTCATTAATCCATTATTTTCCCGCAGCCAAATTACCAGCCGAGTCTTTATTTGTACTTACTAGTTTTGCTAGTACTCCCTCTTTTTTATTTTCCTTTTGTGCGGAAAGTAGACGTTTACGATACTAAGGTAACTATTGAATGTTAAATATCTTTATATCGATATCGTTATTTTTATGTGAAGTGCTAATTTTAAATTTTCTGATTATTGTAATTTAATTACATTCTATTCGGGTCTACGATACTAAGAAAATTATTGAATGTGAAATACCTTTATCGATATCGTTATCTTCATCTTTATGTGAAGTGATAATTTTAAATAATCTGATTATTGTTGCTAATTTTAAATAATTTACTTAATCTCACTCTATCTATTAAAAAAAAACGCATCAAAATCCATTGCGTAGTTTTAAAGATCTAAGCATACACAGGGACCGACAGCGGAAAGCGACTTTGTTTTATACTACAAATGTAGTGATGATAGTGATTTTTGGTTTTGATTGTTATGAATGACATGAAATATCTTAATTTTCCGGCAACTAGCATATATAGCATCGTTCAAATACCTTGGTCACTGGGTAACTGAGGACCTCAAGGATGACCTCGACATAGAAAGAGAGCGTAGAGCGTTAGCTGTGCGTGGAAATATGCTGGCTCGCAGGTTTGCCAGGTGTAACAAAGACGTAAAAAAGACTCTTTTCAAGGCATTCTGCCAATCGTTTTATACCTGCAGCCTGTGGGCCAGCTATACTCAGCGAGCGTACAACGCCCTAAGGGTACAGTATAACAACGTTTTCAGGATGCTGATGGGACTGCCACGTCACTGTAGTGCATCCGGAATGTTTGCGAAGGCGCACACGGACGATTTTGACGCGATTACGCAACAGATCGGCGTCGCTTATGCGGAGAGTGAGTGGCAGTTGCAATAGTATCCTGAAAACGTTGGCAGGTAGGTTTGATGTACCATTACTCAAGCACTGGAATAGCCTACATGTGGCAAAGTCAGATGTTGAGAAATGGTGCATCTAGACTTGTGACATGACATGTAATGTTATGTAAGTATACTGTTCCGATTGTTTTTCTGTTTTTTTAGTTTTTATTCTTATTTTTTATTTTATTATTTTGTAATTCTATGTTACTAACCCTAATTTTAAGTCTTCTCTAGCTGTATGTACTAACAATCTATGGATCCTTAATTGATTCGAAATAAATTTTGATGGATTGATTGATTGATTGATATATAATTTAAAAAGGTATTTGCCAAGACTCAGCTAAATACATCGTGCGAAATTCGACAAACTTACATAATATATAAATATATTTTAAGAATCGGGCGACTTCGAATGACATAGGCAAGAAAGCATTTTCTCCCACGAATTAACCCACAACATTGACATCTCGGTTAAATCTCGAAAGTTTCATCCCCACCCGGTGGTTTAACTCAGAGCAGACTTCGCTGTACCTATTTGAGGCATGTATTGTGGCATCTGATCTAGGTATCTCTCATAGTGTTGTGTTCCTGCTGGTAACTAAGGTTGCCAAAGAGCTCAAATAGGACTCAGTGTGTTGACGATGAGGGACCTTCTTGTTCCTTTAGCCGTCAACACAGTGAATCCTCCTTTTTGTAAAGGGTCGGCAACGCGCATGTGACTCCTTTGGAGTTGCAGGCGTCCATAGGTTACGGTAGCTACTTACCATCAGGCGGGCCGTATGCTTGTTTGCCACCGTCGTGGTATATATAAAAAAAAGGTAAGCATTTTTCACAATTTCTCAAATCATAATTTATTATCAATTTTCATTATTTTGTGTTGAATAATAAATATAATATTCATAATCACACGGTTTAATGATTATTTTATTATATTAAATGAACAATAAGTTTTATCTACACTCATATTGTAAATTCTCTAAAACGTGTTCGAAAACGGTAGGCAATGGCTAGCATTACCACGACCGATTTTACTATGATAAGCTTTTTATCTGTGGCAGTAACGTAATTTTAACTTTACATGCTCAACTATTGATGTGTTATGTATAGAGTTTTGATAACATAATGTACACCTGCACGCTTCCGCGCGGCCGCCGACAGCCCGACACGCGCCTCCCCGACCGCCAGCAAAATCGAGTTGGCCATGGCGGTGCAATGGCGGCCATTCTATGGTTTCCGAATACGGCATTTAGAATAAATAATATGAGTGTAGATAAAGCAGTGTATGCAACTGTACGTAATTAGGCCTTAAAACACTCGTGTGATCTTATTATGAAACTCACCTGCGGCTCGTTTCATAAAACCACACTCATGTTTTAAGGACCTTTATTACGTAATAGTTACATAAACTACTATTATACAATGACATTTGTCAAAAATGTGGGTAAAATATAATAGGAAAGACCGTCTTATCTTATGTTTGTATACTTACTTAGTGAATAAATACTTTCACCGCTTACTTACTCGTAGAGCCGACTTCGATGTATTAAAAGCGAACTACCTTTAAGTCAAAGCCGCCGGCTATGGCATCTGATCTAAAATGCACCGCTATCTCGCCGATACTGAAAGCCTCAAAGGGTTTTCATGAACTTAATACGCGTACAAGCGAACTGTGTCGGAACACTTATAGTGCTGGAGCCCGCCTAACTGGAAATTTATCAAAATCCTAACCAATTTTCTTCCATATAGCGTTGTAGAGCCCATCTCGGAGATCATGAAAACATAAGTCTTAAAGGTCTTAAATGGCCATAAGTATGTATGGCGTCAAGTTGAAAATACAATTTTTTGGCCTAAATTTATAAGTGTCTTGTAATTAAAAATGCCCTAAACGTATTCCGCAATAAGTCAAAAATTTGAGAAATTCGTCATACTTTAGTCACGGGGGTCTTAAATCACTAAAATTATTATTTATTTTAAACTTAATGTCACAAAATATGATTTGAAAAGCCAGACGTAATGCTTATAAATATTTTCTACCAGTCGCTCATAAGTCGAAACGGATAAGCGTCAAGTTAGGTGCACTGAGAATATATTATTAGTAACTGAAAAATTACGTAAAAATATTTTAAATCCTACCGTTCCAAATTTTGACATACGGCTTAGCCCACATCAAATAACCTACGTACCAATTTTAAGACCAATCCGGTGGGCCCATATGATTTTAAGACCAGTTGAAGTTGCAATTTTTTGGCCTAAATTTATCAACGAGCCTACCGCTCCAAATTTTGACAGTAGTCAAAGGACCCATTCAACAAACCAAATCCCAATTTGAAGACCATTCTGGTGGGCGCATAAGATTTTAAGACCATTTTAAGAAATATTCGATTTCATACAAAAAATTGTAAAATACTGTAAATTCGTTAAAAAATATTTAGCTGGCACAAGCACAACTGCATATTCATATTTAAGTGTCTTGTAATTTAAAATGCCGTAAAAGTATTCCGCAATAAGTCAAAAATTGGAGAAATTCGTCATAGCAGTACTTTAGTCACGGGGGTCTTAAATCACTAAAATTATTATTCATTTTAAAATTAATGGCTCAAAATTTGATTTTAAAAGCCTGACGATTACGTCTGGCTTTTAAAATGCCTATAGGCATTTTCTACCAGTCGCTCATAACTCTAAACTGATAAGCGTCAAGTTAGGTGCACTGAGCATATATTACTGACTAAAAAAATTACGTGAACTTATTTTATATCCTACCGTTCCAAATTTTGACAAACGGTGTAGCCCACTCCAAATAACCTACATACCCATTTTAAGACCAATCCGGTGGGCGCATAAGATTTCAAGACCAGTTGAAGTTGCAATTTTTTTGGTTTTTATTTATCAACGAGCCTACCGCTCCAAATTTTGACAGTAGTTAAAGAACCCATTCAACAAACCAAATCCCAATTTTAAGACCATTCTAGTGGGCGCATAGGATTTTAAGACAATTTTAAGAAAGAGTCGATTTCATACAAAAAATAGCAAATTATTATAAATTCGTTTAAAAAATATACTTAATTGGCACAAACACAAATGCATATTCATATTTAAGTGTCTTATGATTCAAAATGCCGTAAAAGTATTCGTCATAGCAGGACTTTAATCGCGGGGCACCAATTTTTCAACACGGCGTCGCTACATTTCAAGTTCAAGTCGTCTCTAATTGACATCTTATTTTGATTTACGTTTTCAACCGACCGCAACACAATACCTAGTTGATATAGTTATATATATTTTATGAAAATTAATTCTATTCGTTCGTAAGTACTTACGAAAATACTCAGTTTGAGAATTTGAGTCTATTTTGTTCTTATATGCAAGTGTGATAGAGACGGATATAATGTGCTGAAGCCCGCCTTACTGGAATTTTTTCAAAATCCTTCTCCTTATTTTCTTCCATATAGCTTCATTCATTCATTCATTCATTCATTCATTCATTTTCATTCATTCATTCATTCATTTTCATTCATTCATTCATTCATTCATTCATTCATTCATTCATTCATTCATTAAAGGTCTTAAATGGCCATATATGGCGTCAAGTTGAAAATACAATTTTTTGGCCTAAATTTATCAACGAGCCTAAATAATTTTAGTGATTTAAGACCTCCGTGACTAAAGTACTGCTATGACGAATTTCTCCAATTTTTGACTTATTGCGGAATACTTTTACGGCATTTTTAATTACAAGATACTTAAATATGAATATGCAGTTGTGCTTGTGCCAGCTAAATATTTTTTTTTATCAGTCCACATTTTGTGATACACGACTGGCAGTAATAAAATTGAAATAATATTCGCGCTAATTTTGAATATGAATTTTTGAGGTATTCCAGATTGTCAAAAAAGAGAAAGTTGATTTTGATTGAGTGTGTCAGATCGACGGAGAGATTTTTAAAGAAAAACACAGGAATTATTTAAACTATTATTTAAACACAGAAAAATACAGGAAAGTGTTTACCACAGTTGCTTAATTCTCTAGAAGAGGGTGGCCGTCGGTCTAGGTTTCCCAATACCCAGTGCTCTCCTTCGGCCGTGTCTGAGGGTGTGGGTAGCGCCTGCCGAGGCCGCCAGTGGGACCGCCTGAGCCGGAAGGACTCCGGAAGGCGCTTGTGGGTGCCGGACCTGCGAGACGATCTGCAACCGCCGCGTGTTCCGCGTGGTTCTTCACCGTCGTCGGAGAATTCCGATTCCTTTTTATTGGCTATTGCACCGATTAGTGCTCAAGTTGTAGGTCAACACAGTTCTATAGTGTGTATGAAGTGTGATGCAACTGGTCACAACTATCGTAATTGTCCTTACGTTTCAGGGACAGTGTGCTTCAAGTGTAAGCGTGTTGGTGCAATCACCCGCGATTGTCCTAGTTGTAATTCTGGTCCCTCAAAAAACGAATTAGTGGCGCACTGAGAGGTCCATCGGTGTCGCCCGTTTATATTAATAATTCCCCGGATAATAGACTTTTTATTGATGTTTTAGTTGCTGGCTCTTCGGTAAGAGCTCTTTTGGACTCTGGTGCTCAGGTTTCACTAATTGATATATCCCTCCTATGGGAGCTCGGTATAACATATCACGAGGATATCCGGCCTTATGTTGTCTCCGCCGACAATTCTCCTATTGAAATTCTAGGCGGTTTGGATGTCCCCATTCTTTTTAGTGGCATTCGCGTTCTGCACCCCTGTCTAGTGAGCAGTAATCTTCCTACTGCATTTATTTTAGGAATTGAGTTTTGGAATGCTGTTGGTCTCATTGACATTTTAAAGAAGGCATTCAGTGATGGTTTGTCAGGTAAGCTTTACGTCGCTTCACATCATGTTCCTGTCGCAGTCCCACGAGTAGGTGAGGTTCGCTATGTCCACCCTTGTACGGTGCTTGCATTGCACCACTGCAGGAATCAAAACTCCAATCTGTTATTGACGAGTTTGAGGAGATTTCTTCGATAAAGCTGGATTAGGTTGTACTTCGTGGCTTTCGCATAAGATTGAGACTGTTGGTTCGCCCATCCGCCAACGTTACTATCCCTTATCTCCAGTCAAGCTCAAGATTCTCAACGAAGAGATCGACAAGATGTTAGAGTCAGGCGTCATTCGTCCCTCACGATCACCCTGGGCTTCCCCAGTGGTGATGGTTACCAAGAAAGATGGTAGTGTCAGGTTTTGCGTGGACAGTAGGAAGTTGAACAGCGTTACCATCAGGGATTCATACCCTCTCCCGCGCGTCCAGGACATCCTTGATAACCTACGAGGTGCCAAATATCTAACTTCGTTGGATTTTAGGAGCGTCTTTTGGCAAATCCCCTTAGCTGATAATAAGGCCAGTTGTTAGAAAATGGCCTTTATTGTACCCCAAAGGGGCCTCTTTGAGTTCGTTCGTCTCCCTTTTGGTTTAACCAACGCTGCGTCCGAGATGCAGAGGCTTACTGACATGATTGTCAATTTTGAATATACCCCTGAGTCTGAGGATTTTATCTTCGGCTATTCGTAAGGTTCGTGATAGGTTGAAAGAAGCTGGTCTTACGGTTAATTTAGATAAGTGCGAGTTTTGTAAGTCTGAATTGAAGTATCTCGGCTACATCGTCAATGAGCGTGGTCTTCAAACTGATCCGAAGAAATTAGAAGCTATTAGGGATTACCCTACCCCTTCTTCTGCCAAGTCTCTACGTGCTTTCATTGGTATGTGTTCGTATTATCGCCGTTTCGTAGATGGTTTTTCTTCGATTATTGCTCCTCTGACGGCACTTATCGGTAAGAGAAAGGGACGTGATCCCATCGATTGGAACGATAGTGCTAGTGAAGCTTTTTCTAAATTGAAGGATGCCTTGATGAGCGCTCCGTTGATGGCTTGCCCGGATTTTTCGAAACCTTTTATCCTTCAATGTGACGCTAGCCAGGTTGGCTTAGGCTCGGTCCTGGCTGTCCCTGTGTTGGCAGGCGTGCCGCTCCCGCGGTGCGCCCGCAAATGAGGAACGGGGGAACCATTCCCCCTGAGTCACGTCCGATCTCCGGACAGCCGCTGGCGAGGTCGCGGAAGTTGTGCCTCGGTGTCCCTGTGGCCTCGCCTTATAGCGTTGAGGCGGTAAACAGAGGGGTTTTTAGTGGGTACACCATGGGTCTCATTAGCCTATATGCGAGTCCCACATAACCACTGGGGCCCGTCCCCGCGTCTCAGTGGTATGCGTAACGCATTTTCCACTCTTAAAAAAAAAAAAAAGAGACGATCTGCAACCGCCGCGTGTTCCGCGTGGTTCTTCACCGTCGTCGGAGAATTAGAGCCCGCATCCAGCGGGCTCTCCAAGTGAGAAAGAGGGTTCAGCGAGCTGTTGGGTCCGCCTAAACCGAAGGGGGCGTCTGCCCACGAACACTATTTAAATTCAGTTACAGTTTCGACCATTTTCTGACTTTCGAGAATATCACTTTATTTACTTTTTTTTTAAAACGTAATAAATCCGATTCCTTTTTTTTGTATTCAGTGTTTTTGTACCATAATAGCTTTTTTTGTTGTTTTGATAAAATATTCCCAAAATTCTAATTGCCTCGTTTGACGGGCGTACAAAGTTCTGGCTCTTTAATTTAGGCTACGTTCAGCCAGCGAATCATCTGTCACCATTCATATCACCCGCCTCATTAATCCATTATTTTCCCGCAGCCAAATTACCAGCCCAGTCTTTATTTGTACTTACTAGTTTTGCTAGTACTCCCTCTTTTTTATTTTCCTTTTGTGCGGAAAGTAGACGTTTACTATACTAAGGTAACTATTGAATGTGAAATATCTTTATATAAATACCGTTATCGTCATTTTTATGTGGAGTGCTAATATTAAATATTCTGATTATTGTAATTTAATTACATACTAACCACTAAGGAAGTTATTGAATGTGAAATATCTTTATATGGATACCGTTATCTTCATTGTTACGTGAAGTGCTAATTTTAAATATTCTGATTATTGTAATTTAATTACATTCTAACCACTAAGGAAGTTATTGAATGTGAAATATCTTTATATAGATACCGTTATCGTCATTTTTACGTGAAGTGCTAATTTTAAATAATCTGATTATTGTTGCTAATTTTAAATAATTTACTCTATCTTCAAAATTAAACGTGTTAATGCAATTATAGAAGCGTTTTACTGCAGTAGGTTATTTGATGTGGGCTAAGCCGATTGTCAAAATTTGGAACGGTAGGATTTAAAATAAATTTACGAAATTTTTCAGTTAGTAATATATTCTCAATGCACCTAACTTGACGCTTATCAGTTTCCACTTATAAGCGACTAGTAGAAAATGTTTATAGGCATTACGTCTGGCTTTTCAAGTCATATTTTGTGACATTACGTTCAAAATAAATAATAATTTTAATGTTTTAAGACCCCCGTGACTAAAGTACTGCTATGACGAATTTCTCCAATTTTCGAGTTATTGCGGAATACCTTTATTACAAGACACTTATATATGAATATGCAGTTGTGTTTGTGCCAACTAAATATTTTTTTTTAAGGAATTTATAGTAAGGCTTGTTCACGTAATAAAGTAGCCACCTAGAACTAACAATTGTCGCCTATTGCACCGAAAAGGGTGTCTCGATGTGACAATTAGCAAAACGATATAAAATATCTAAGGACGGTGTGCGAAAAGTGATCAGTAAATTTGGGCAATTTCATACTCTACATGATCTACCAGGTCGCGGTCGAAAAAAAGGCTGCGTGAAGCCTACATTGGACACCGCAATAGCTTCCTCGTTCCGCCATAATCCATCGGCCTCTGTTCGAGATATAGCCAAAAAGGTAAAGACATGGGTTGGAAATGTACAAAACGCTAAGAAGAGAAATAATCTTGTGACCAGAAAGAAACAAAAAATCCCGAAAAGGACCCCTGCTCAGATCGAAAGAGCAAAATGTCGTGTTAAAACTTTGAGCAAGTTTTTCAATCAAAATCGCGACCGATGCATATTAATGGATGACGAAACATATGTAAAAAAAGACGAGAACTTCACCGGGGCCTCAATTTTATACGTGTGTGGCTGGCCGGGATGTTTAGAAGAGCATAAGTCAATCGCTTTTGAAAAATTCCCCCCTAAAATCATGGTATGGCAAGCTATTTGCTCATGCGGGCTGAAGAGTTCGAGCTTTTTTACTACTGGCACAATCAACGGAGATGTCTATCGACAGGAGTGTATTAAGAAGCGAATTTTGCCCTTATATAGGAAACATGAACGTCCCCCTATATTTTGGCCTGATTTAGCTTCAGCTTATTACGCTCAAACAACCTTAAATTTGCTCGATAATCAGAATGTTATTTATGTGGCGAAAAACATGAACCCGCCAAATTGCCCAGAACTTCGCCCGATAGAAAGGTATTGGGCGAACATCAAGCGATACCTGCTCAAGAAAGGTGCAGTAGCGGACAATGATGCTGACTTCATAAGAATATGGAACGCAGCCGCTCGTCAGTTCACTAACACGTCAATAACTACACTAATGGCAGGCGTTCGAAAGAAAGTAAAACAATTCTCCAGTTCTTGAGGATTCCGCAAAAAAATGCATTGTATTTTATTTTTTGAATGTTTTCTTATATAATAACCTGTTTTTGTTATCATGCCTTAATTTGCAATTTTTTCTATGAAGTCGAGTATTTCTTAAAATGGTCTTAAAATCTTATGCGCCCACCAGAATGGTCTTAAAATCGGGATTTAGTTTGTTGAATGGGTCCTTTAACTACTGTCAAAATTTGGAGCGGTATGATAAATTTAGGCCAAAAAATTGCAACTTCAACTGGTCTTAAAATCTTATGCGCCCACCAGAATGGTCTTAAAATTGGTATGTAGGTTATTTGATGTGGGCTAAATCATGTGTCAAAATTTGGAGCGGTAGGCTCGTTGATAAATTTAGGCCAAAAAATTGTGTTTTCAACTTGACGCTATACATACTTATGGCCATTTAAGACCTTTAAGACTTATGTTTTCATGATCTCCGAGATGGGCTCTACAACGCTATATGGAAGAAAATTGGTTAGGATTTTGATAAATTTCCAGTTTGGCGGGCTCCAGCACTATTACTGCGAGCTTTAGCTAGGGCGTATAAGGCGGCTATTATACTGCTATGGTTTCCGCATGCAGCGCCGGTGTGTGAGCGAGATAGCGCAGACGAAGTTGCGGGAAAAAGCTAGTTTTACATGTCTCCCTACCTTCGAATTACCACATCGAAACAGCAGTGTTTTGTGACAATGGAATTTCAGCATCCGCTCACGGCTCTTTAAGAATGGGGTCCGCTCGGCAATAAAATCCCAGGAATTGGCGTAGGTACTAGTTTTTACGAAAGTGACTGCCATCTCACCTTCCAATCCAGAGGGGAAACTAGGCCTTGTTTGGATCCGGTCCTCACGATGTATTCCTTCACCTTCACTTCACAGAATACCTGGTAAATATCAAATGAAATTTCGTACATCAGTTTGAAAAACTCAGTGGTACGAGCCGGGGTTTGAACCCGAGACGGATTGAAAGTCTGACGTCTTACCGCCGGGCTACCAGGCAGCGGTTCTGTGACAATAGCATTTATTTTTGCAAAATATCAGTCTTAAAAGCGAAACAATAAATAGGTACAGTCGTCATCAATATATCGGAGCGGCCAAGGAACTCAAAAATATCTGAACATGCACTTTATCGCCTTGACCATGGAGGCGTTGTTCGGATATTTGTGACCACCTTGGCCACTTCGATATATCTGATGGCGACTGTACTAGCCGGAGCAAAACAGACGCATTCTTATGTTAGTTTTCAGTATTTTCTTCAGAAGAGAGCAACGAACTAACGTCATGTTTAATTCCACAAAAAGTTGACTGCGCCAAAGGCGCTACATTTGTAAACAAGCGAAGCCTTAGCACAGTAAATAGTTTTCTAACAGTGCGTAGGTATGAACTGTTGGCCTGTTTAATGTCGTTAAGCGCTTAAACTAGTAGCCCGCCTCGAACTGAGAACTCGGGATTTCCTAGCAAACGAGTGGACCAATATAACTAGACCCTTCTGAAGATTTTTTTTCGCCGTCTAGCTTCACAACCCCTTAATCGATTCTGCTCATATACGAACTCTTAAATTATATGTATCTCTGCTACAACCCCAACAAATTTCATAAAGATCAGAAAAACGTTACTAAAGTTATCGCGGAACAACTATTCAAAATCAAAAAGCCATCAAAATGCACAGACGTCTAGGTAGCCGAAGTTGTTTGAAAGAACTTCACTTTGCTTACGCTCCGCTCGTTCGAACATAGAGTAGCATGTCGTTATAGAGACCGTATGCGTTGGAGGGTTTGCCATCTAGTGGACTTTTGGCATCCTTCTTCTTCTTCTTCCTCGTTTCCTCATGGCTGAGGGTCGCGGTCAGATGAAGTCGTTGCTAGTAACCAAGGCACTCCAAGCTGCACGATCTTCTACGGCACGTATGATAGGCTTTTGTATGGAACCTTGGCAGGCCTTCTTCACTATGTCGACCGTTGGGTCGGTGGACTTTTGGCAAATTATGCGTTATATTAACAATTCGCGCCAATACACAATATATCTTCCCGTAATAGGGCATTCTGACTAAACTTAAATGAATTAAAACTGCCAAATTCAAATAAACACTGTTGGGAAATTAATGACGCTTTTCATTTCATGTCAATGGATATTACAATTTGTTTAAAGTATTTTCGTTTTGAAACATTATTATAAAATTAGTTGGACGTTTACCAACTGGAAGAAAGTCGCCAGGCAACGAGACAACTGGAGAAAGATTGTGAAGGAGGCCAAGACCCACAAAAGGTTGTAGCACAAGAAGTACGTAAGTTGAACGTTTGGCATTTGTCGAAATCGTATAACGTGTTAATTCCTCACAATTCAGAACAAATACCGGGGTACCAGTATTTACACATTAAAAAATCCCGGAATTGTATTGGCTCGTCACTGTACAGGTTATATTTAAAACTTAAGGCATTCGCAATAAATGTATGTCAACAGCAGGCTATCAACTATTACATCAGCATGTCGAACACAGGAAAGTATCTTACTGTCTTCAAACTGTGAACTACTCGGCCTCGGCTTCCGATCCATTTCCGAAACAAACGAGCGACACCCGGGCACAAACAGCGGCTCATTAGCTTTGCCGCTTTTATTTCTTGGTTCTTGCCTCGGGGCTAGACATAAATATTTCTTTGTTATAGACTTGCAAGTAAGGTCACCAAGCTATATGGTTGTGTCCTATAGACAAATGTAATATCACTGCGGTCGTAAAATTTTATCAGATAAACATATCGTCGCTGTGCGTACAAAGGTCGCCATGTGTTTTTAACCTACTTTACAGGAGACACAAAAAACTAATTATTTCGATACTGCTTTCACATACAGTTAGGTGCAAAACTGTCCCAATAGTAGCATCTTATAGTACGAGAGCCCACGACCAAAATTTTTGTCTCATAGCAATACGGCCAAAACCGCATCAAATCGATAGATACGATTATCCTGAACTCGAAAATACCAATATCAGACATTTTCCGCGTAGCGTTTGATCTGACCGAATTTTCAAAATTGTCAAAGAATTTTACCGAACTGCATCATAGCAATATGTCTGATTTGCAGACTGTAGTTGAATGATAGTTCTGAGATACCGGAAACATATTTTTCAGACGTTAGTGGTGTAGCGCAAACCCGTAAAATCACTTAAAAAAATTAAAAATGAGACAAAAAAAATGTCTCATAGCAATACGTCTGAAAATCTTTTTTATTAGTAAATTTTGGTTATTTGATGCGAACAAAACAATTTTCAGACGAAAATGTGAACGCATTAAATTTTGAGACCGTTTTGAAAATGTTAACAAATTTTACCGACCGGTATCATAGCAATATGTCTGAAAATTGTTGGACATGATAAAATAAGTTGTCCACATGTGCAAAAAATTTATATCAGACAAATTAAGTGTAGCACCTTCTCTATCAGACAACTTTTCGATACTCAGATATCATTCAAAAATCGTATTGAGGCATCTTGAATTCTCTGTTACAAACCAATGAATACGTTGCGACCCTGAATTTATTAGATGGTAATTAACAAAGTATTTACCCGAAACCGTAATAGTAAGAAAGGGGCAGGAGCGTAACACGCGAAAAGCCGTACCCGCCGCAGGAGCGTAACAAGTGCTGAGGCCAGGCGACTCCGAAACGTTATTTTCGTTTTTGGGAGTATATGCTACACTTAAAGTGTCTGAAAACAGGTTTTTGGTAATCCTGGCAGCAATACGAAAAGTTTAATTTTTTTTTTATCCGTATTGCTATGATACAGGTCGGCTAAATTTGTTGACATTTTCAATAATGCTCTCAGGCTATATGCTACGCGCAAAATGTCTGAAAACAAACTATTTCGTAATACAATTATAAAATCTATGTACATTTTCAATATCAGACGTATTGCTATAATACCGACTGCCTTTTTTTTTTGACACAGCAGAAATGGCCTCCCACGCAGTTGCTACACTTTCGACCGTTACTACACACCTAGTCGGGTTCAGAATCATATAATCTAACGATTTTATAGGGTTTTTGCCGTATTGCTATGAGACATGGTTTTGGTCGTGGGCTCTAGTACTATTAGTAGAATGTGGAGAAGTGGATGTCGATCGAGGAGAGGGGCACATGATTAATACATACCAGTACTATTTAAATTTTCCTACAAATCAGCCTTACATATGATATACTTAGAATTTACGGTGATTTTGTAATTTAGAATCGAAAAGTAGAAAAAAACACATTTTTATTTTTTCGAATATTTATAGTTCCTCTTATGGAAACTCCAAATAGGGAACCATACATAATTAAGAAATTCTGCCTCTATAAAATCATCATGCAATTGCTTTAATGGGGCATATTTTTCAAGTTACTTTTAGGTGGCTTATAGTTCGGTGCAAAAGTGTACCATTAAAAACAGCCATAGAAAGTGTTTGTTAGTTCAATGTTCAAGACGACTTTTACTCTGCCATAACTACAAAACTATGTTTGTGATTTAAACAGTTGATACCTTATTTTATAGAGGCTGAATTTCTTAATTATGTATGGTTCCCTATTTGGAGTTTCCATAAGAGGAACTAGAAATATTCGAAAAAATAAAAATGTGTTTTTTTCTACTTTTCGATTCTAAATTACAAAATAACCGTAAATTCTAAGTATATCATATGTAAGGCTGATTTGTAGGAAATTTTAAATAGTACTGGTATGTATTAATCATGTGCCCCTCTTCTCGATCGACATCCACTTCTCCACATTCTACTAAGATGCTACTATTGGGACAGTTTTGCACCTAACTGTAAGTACATGAATATTTTTTTAGTAAAAATATACACTCTTTTACATACTTTAAGTTTCTCCTGGAAAGATAAAAGTGTTTAAATAAATCAGAATAAATACATGTTAATAAATCTGTCACATAGCGATTTTTGTTTGAGTCATGTAATAATCTATATGTGCCTTGGCATCACTTAGCTATATTAAATTATAAAGGAGCGTATTAAATTTGTATGTGTTATTGTCACATAGTTATTTTATGAAGTAATATAAGGTATTTAAAAAAAAACAAGAAAGGTATGGTAAGTCAAATATAATGAAAAATCAATACAATCAATCTTCGGATTTTCTTGTTACTTTCCATTGAGTTAGAATATAGTTCTCAAACAAGATTTACCGAAGATATGGCTCGTAAAAATTTGTAACCGGCCAGCCTTATGTATATCGTAATAAGACTGTCAGAGTCTACTGCTGTACGAGTCTTTCTTACAGCACTATGGCGGGCCCATTTTTTTGGGCTGATTGTTGTGTATGTGTAGCCCGTTATTTATTACAGAACTATCGGTGTTACTTTCATTATCTTTTTGTTATAATTACAATGAATCCATAGCTGTAAGATATTTTCTTAACTAATATTTATAGAAACATCTCCTCCCAGACACGGATTTTTAGTCCGTCCTGGCCTGGTGAACAACAATAAAATCCGAAAGACATTTAGTGTACACCCAGATTCAAAATTGCATGGACCATTCATGAATGAATTCATTCATAATGTGTCCATGCAATATTGAATCTCACTGTACACCTACTAAAGTATTTCTTGGCCGTAATATGGTTCGTACTGTAATTACTCCATTCAGAGTTGGGCGTAATCAATTACTTTTGGAATTAATTACACGATTACATTACAGTAATCATGATTCCTCGGTAATCGATTACTTGGGTAATCAAAATTACTCTAATACTGTACTATGATTACATTTGTAATCCATTACTTAGGAATCAGTATTGTAAACCACTACTGTAATCTTGATTCCTCAGTAATCAAGTACTTGAGTAACCTGAATTACTAAATTACTAAATTACAGACTGGATTACACCGTGAGTGTCATTGGCATGGTTGTCATGGGTGATTTATAAACAATGATGGATATAATTAAAGATAGCCTGCGAATGGGTTATTGAAGAGCCGGCCATGTGCGAGTCGGACTTTCACACGGAGGGTTCCGTACCAAAACGAAAAATAACACGTTTCTTGTTGTCTTGTTTTTTTTGCATTCTTTGCTTGATCCTCGTGGTTGAGGGACGTGACGATGTGGACGCTTTTCCCCTGTGCTCTTTTAGCCGGTTGATCCTGGGCTCGATGCATTCGTGTCTGTAGTGTGGCTTTAGTGGCGGGCCGATTTTGTGGCTGACTGTACTGTGTACAATCATCTAAATACTTATTATTTATTCTAATATAGGTTAGGAGGAATTGGTTTTAAATCAGTTTACAAGTTTTTGATACTATACTATTTTATGGCTGACTGTACTTTTCTTCAGACAATCATCTGATACGTCGGGTATTGAGACGATTCTAATATCGGTTAGGAGGAAGAGGTTCTAAATCAGCTTGCAAGTTTTTGACGGCTTATGATTTTGTGGCTGACTGTACTTTTATTTAGACAATCATATAAATACTTATTATTTTGATTCTAAATCAGTTTACAAGTTTTTGACATTATACGATTTCATGGCTGACTGTACTTTTCTTTAGACAATCACCTGATACTTAGGGTATTAAGACGATTCTAATATCGGTTAGGAGGAAGAGGTTCTAAATCAGCTTGCAAGTTTTTGACGGTTTATGATTTTGTGGCTGACTGTACTTTTATTTAGACAATCATATAAATACTTATTATTTTGATTCTAAATTGATTCTAAATCAATTTACAAGTTTTTGACATTATACGATTTTATGGCTGACTGTACTTTTCTTTAGACAATCATCTGATACTTAGGGTATTAAGACGATTCTAATATCGGTTAGGAGGAAGATGTTCTAAATCAGCTTGCAAGTTTTTGACGGTTTATGATTTTGTGGCTGACTGTACTTTCATTTAGACAATCATATAAATACTTATTATTCTGATTCTAAATTGATTCTGAATCAGTTTACAAGTTTTTGACATCATACGATTTTATGACTGACTGTACTTTTCTGTAGACAATCATCTGATACTTGGGGTATTAAGACGACTCTAATATCGGTTAGGAGGAAGAGGTTCTAAATCAGTTTACAAGTTTTTGACAGTTTATGATTTTGTGGCTGACTGTACTTTTAATTAGACAATCATCTAAATACTTATTATTTATTCTAATATAGGTTAGAAGGAATTAGTTTTAAATCAGTTTTCAGGTTTTTGACAATATACGATTTTGTGACTGACTGTACTTTACTTCAAACACTATGAGTTAAATAAAAGCTTATAAAAAAATTGCTTTCTTAATATACCTAAGGTGAATCACACAATTGAGCGGAATTCAGTCGATCATAGACAATAATCAGCCGGAAATCGGAAACAACCCAACTTCCGGCTAATTTTTGTCTATGGTGACTGAGTTTTTGTATGGAGTAGACAAAATTCAGCCGGAGGTTTGGTTTTTCTTATTTACAGCTGGTTTTTGTCTATGGTCGACCGCTACGATTCCGCTCAAGTGTGTGATGCGCTTAATCGATGCCCAAAGCCTGAATCCGACCTGATACATGTAAAAAAAACATCACAAGCATGGTAGCAGTATATGTTTATGTAGAAGTAATCTGGTGGTAATCAGTCAAAAATTCCAGTAATTTGGAATCAATTTTGATTCCCAATTAATAGTAATTGTACTATTTGCATAGATGATTCCTGATTCCTTAATATGTACTGGTAATCACCGTTTCACTTGATTACATTACAAGTAATCTGACAACCGGTAGTGGATTACAGAAGTAAAATCAAGTAATCGTGTAATCAGGAATCGATTACGAAATGCCCATCTCTGACTCCATTGACGTATGATTACGTAGTACTCCATGTTGATAAGGGTGGTTACCCTGAGGAAGAACATTCTTTTTCTTGCAACAGTATTATTCATCGTTTATACAAACGATCAACTCAAAGGGAACTAACGTCACTTCCACTATGCCGACGACCTGACCCGAACATCATAGGAAAAATCTTTCTCGGAGGTAAAGAGTGGCTCCGCGGAAGGTCTGGCGTCCCGTTTCCACCCAGACCAAACTCAGCTTTTCACCTGAAATATATACAGGCAACTAGACAGCTAAACATTGTTTGGCAGGGTTGTCGGCTGGATCACACCTTCACCTCCCAAATATCTGAGCAAAACGCTAGACAGATCCCTGACCTACAAATCACACTGCCTTAACACAAAACAGAAAGTGGCGGCAAGAAACAACATCATTTGTTGGATCAATGACACCACATGAGGTGCATTTCCACATACACTTAGCACTACTGCACTTGCGCTAAGTTTCTCGAATGCAAAGTATGCATGTCGCATGCCCAGTGAGAAATAATTTTGCACACGTGGATGATCAGATAGATACTGCTCTCAAAGAAAGTCTATAGACTAATCACTCGATGCCTTTAACCTACCAAATGCGATCATCTTTACCAAATGAGCGGAATTGCTCCTCCTCACATACTTAGAAACTTGGCAACCGCTGTAGAAAGCAAGTCACCTGGAAGTCTCTATACAGACTAAAGTCAGAAGTTCGTCGATCAAAAGGCAATATTCTTAAATGGGAAATCAGGCCGGGACAAAGAGATGCACAATGCGAATGTGGGGACTTACAAACAACGCAACACATGATACAGCGTTCCCTGTATCCAACTATGTGTAATACAGAAGGCTTCTTGAAAGCTACTTCCCAGAGATTAGAGGTGGCAAACTACAGGTAAAAAATAATTAAGCTTAATTTTTGATCCCGTCATACGAAAAGAAGAAGAATTTGATTTGCCTGCCAGTGACAGCAATAATGGTTTAGTGAAAAACATGTATACTTGAAGGTGTCTAACCTTAGTCTGTATTATATTCAGTCGTATACTTATACGACTACTTATACGTATACTTATACGTATACTTATACGACTGAATATAATACAGAAAAATCTCGCTATGTACCGTAAAACAGCGTCTGACGCCGCGTCTACGAACATAACGTCGATCCAAACTAGTACAAAAATATCGCTATGTGCAAAATGCTACATAGCGGGTGAAAATATCAGATTAATCTAAGTGAAAAATATCGCTATGTGTCAAGAATCACATATTAGGCGCATTCTAATAATGGTCCTTGTGGCAAACTAAAGTAGTTATGTGATTTATTGCACTTAGTGATTATAGAAGGCGCATTCACATAACTAGATTTGATAAATCCTGAAATATTGAAATTAGCCTGATGTGATTTTTGGAGCATATGTATCTTGAAATAAGGATCAAAATGCCATTAAAAACCAAAAATCGTCAAAATTCACATAGCGACTTTTGCACGCACAGCGTTATATTCACCGATAAAACAAGATTACATATGATTGTCTTCTGTTGCCGTGATAAATATTTAAGATATTATAGCACCCAAGTAATTATATAATCTAAAATGACTTTTGCTAAGTTCCGGACAAACATGGCTGACAAATAAATATAAAACTGAATTCCTAACGCCGAAAAAAAACCTTAATAAAGATCGAGTGATCGAAAAGAAGAGAGATCGATATGGTGCCCTTTAAAATTGTGTTTTCTTAAAAAAGGGCATTGTTAAACTTTTATTTATTTATTTATTTCAAGAGAAAACTTAAGTGGTAGGTATAAATCTATTTTCGCCATACTGAGGACAGTTTGTTGGAGAATACTGCGTTCTAAGTTTTTTTTGGGGTTATTACTAATTATACATTATATTTGAGTAACTTATTTCGCTACTAATAGCTCCGTTGGTGGCATGTGCTTAGGCAAAGCTAAATGCTTGCTTATATCAAGATTTTTTATACTGGTTTAAAATGTTTGTCCTAAAAACTCTTACCGTGTTGAAACCCTAGCTACAAGTACCATCTAACGTCCGTCTTTTTCTTCTTTACAACCTATCGGTGTACTATAAGGATAATCTGAACATCTTGACTGAAGTGTTTCCTGCACTCGACGGGCGAATGGCCTTTCTGTGCAAAACAGGAAAGAGCCGAAGGCGAGGCTCGAGTTTCCAATGGCTATCCGGTTCGAAGGACCACGTTTACAAACATCCTACTTACTTTGAGATAATGAAAAAAATGTCGGTTTCCGAGTGGAAAAATTTAGTTTACTTCAAGCGGGAACCCTTCTTTATTCTACACTCACATTGTAAGTTTACTATGATAAGTTTTTTATCTGTGGCAGTAACGTAATTTTAACATTACATGCTCAAATATTGTTAAGTTATGAGTTTCAAATTTGGAACATCGCTTTGGTAGCATAATGAAAATCCAGCCGTCCTCCCCGACCGCGGTTATCCTCCTCCCCGACCGTTCGCACAATCGAGTTGGCCATGGCGGTGCAATGGCGGTCATTCTAATGGTCACACGTCATTTAGGATTTTTAATATGTGTGTAGATAAAGCAGTGTATGCAACTGTACGTAATTAGGCCTTAAAACACTCATGTGATCTTATTATGAAACGAGCCGCAGGCGAGTCGAGAGAAATAAAACCACACTCGTATTTTAAGGACCCTTATCACGTAACAGTTACATAAACTACTAATGTAACATTATTATCTTTTTACGCCACTGTTCGGAAATGTGGCAAAAGATGATCTAGTAAGCATTAACTGAACACCTTAACCACCACTAAAACAATGTTTTTGTAGCATTTCATTAGATGGCGAGAGTACAGTAGTCGTGAAATGCCTCAGCCGAAAACGCTAAAGATGAACTCGTATATTCGAACTCACTCGTCTATGTTTAAACGGTTTTCCAGCCTCTCCAACAATATCCTATTGTGTCCAAGTAGTATATTTTTAACAAGTATTAAACACAGCAAGGCGAGACCTGAACCAGAGATGTCACCGGCTCGGCTTTGTAGCCGACGTCCAAATTGTGTAAGTTATAAATGATTACACTTCGCAACTTCGTCGGCACAACAGTGATGATACATAAGATAGTACAAAGGCAAACTTATCCCTTTAAGGGATCTCTTCAAACTGTCAATATTACCTGTCAGTATATCTAGTTTCATTATCGCGCACGATAGGCGCAGAGGGCGAGGCAAGCCCAGACGTAAGGTTGAATTTCTAATTATAAAAAGTGACTTGACACATGACTGACAGTTAAAATGTTGCCTGGAATAGCAAAAATAAAATAGTCATGGGTATATATCGATAAAAAGTATCGAAAAGTGTAATGTTGTACTAAACACTACCAATACGATTCCATTTAAAGGATCCATAAACGTTAGGAAATTAAATTATCATGTCACAGCCTGAAATGCTACAATATTCAAATCAGACAAAAGTTTTGAAATACATTGTCGCTAATAAATCGTATAGTTATGTTATACAACATATCATATATTTTTCTATCTCGTCGAACGAGCGGAGCCTAAGCGAAGTGAAGTTATAGACAGCTTCGGATGAAACGGAAACGGAACTGTCAGCTGGCTACCTGGACATCGCTGCATTGCGATGGCTTTTTGAATAGTTGTTCTGCGGTAACTGTAGTAACGTTTTTTCTAATCTTTATGAAATTTGTTGGGGTTATAGCAGAAATCAATATAATTTGAGAGTTCATATATGAGCAGGATCGATCCATGGGTTATGGAGCTAGAAGGCGCAAAAAATAATTAACTATAAGAGTCTTGGTATATTGGTCAATGCATTTACAAGGAAATCGCGAGTTCTCAGTTCGAGGCGGACTACAAATAGTTTCTGTAAATTTGAGCTCTTTATTATGCAGGCGACATTTTGGATGAACACTGTTCTGGTTTTAATTCTTGCACGTCCAAAGGAATCCGTAATCCGAGGCAACATCGCTTAATAATTTAATTTAACACTTCTACGAGTAATAACAACAAAACGTAACGATATTTACGAACAGTCAGAAGACGATATTTCTCAAAAATACCTACTCAAATACTTCTAAAATAGAAGAAAAGATACATGGATAATTATTCGTCCGCATAGAATTCGGTTAGTATCCTATGTCCTATTCCTCACTCTAAGCTACCTCTGGCGCCATTTAAGAGACGTGCATTCAGCAAGATATTCACTCACAAACTGAACGGCAGGCATGTGTGTAGAGAAATCCCAATATTGGCCCGACCGCCGTGCGCTTGGAGAATTTAACTAACCAAAGCGGCCATTGACAGGCTTTCCCCTCTGCCGAAAACAATGGTCAATAAATATAACCAGTGGTCATATTTATTGTACGGACTGACGTTTATCTGACGTGGCTATTTGTACGTTACATACGAATAGCCATACATTTGACGTTCGCCTCCCCCGCAAAAATAAGCAGACTTTTTTTGTATAGAAAATGACAGACATGGCCGCTCTGGTTGGTTGAATTCTCTAAGCCATGCGCCCGGTATTAACCCTACGGCAGGTGTATGAGTTGCCTTTAGAAATTATTATTGTCTCCAATAATAGGATGTACAGAAGTTATAAATTGACTTCAAATTGTCGCGTACTGCATAGTTTTATCAACAAATAATAGTCATTCCGTAAAAGTAACGTATTTTCCACATCATGTTGCAGCATTCTTCAGCCTTTAAGCCTTAATCAAGTTGCAGCGACAATATCGCAACCAATAAGTCGCGGCGTTTGTAGAACTCTTAATAAATAAAAATATCGATAAGAACAGCACTGGCCGAATTGCGACAACATTTGTGTTTGTTGACTTGTCAAGTCACTCCGTACAATTATAAATTCTACCTTAGATGGCGGGACGGACTAGACGAGTTCGAGAGCGGTTGGCAGATCGCCGGGGAAGAGTGGAAATCCACGAAGGAGGCCTTTGCCCAACAGTGGGACCCTCCAACAGGCTAATAAAAAAAAAGTATCATCATCAATATGTGTTAAGAGTAGCTCTACTCTTGTCGATTTAGTATTTGCCACTGATTTCATTCTCTCTCTCTCTCTCTTAACTTCCTCACATGACACCCTTGAATGGAACCCTTATAGGATCACTTTGTTCTCCGTCCGTCCGTCCGTCTTTCAAGACCCTTTTTCTCAGGAACGCGTGGAGGTATCAATCTGAAATTTATATCAAATACTCAGGTCTACTGTCTCTTAGAGCTGTGAAAAAATCAAACTTCTAAGCCAACGCAATCAAAAGATACAGCCGTTTATGCCGCAAATTACCGCAATTTTTCGAAACTCGCAAGGGAATCAAAACCTACAGAGTACTTCCTGGAACTCAGAATCTTGAAATTTGGTACGAAGCAACGTCTTGTAGCACAGATAAAGGAAAAATTGCGAAAATCGTAAATTTTTTGTTACATCATATAATAAAAATATTTTGAATAATTTTTAAGTTCCTATACCCTTATATACCTACAGGTTTGTAGGTATATAAACTCGCACTTGGCCGGTTTATTAATGATAAACATACCTTGGATCACGGCTCCAAAATCACCCTGTATATACAAAACGCCTCATGTTAATAGTATAGTACATTATAAATTATAACACAAGTGGGCAAGTATCTATAGTGCACAATTGCATGAACACTTAAAGAATGAATTCCTTCTGTTACTTATTAATAGTGCACAATAATTACTAAAAAAATAATTAACTTTTTGGACGTTGTACGTCGTATGTATCACTACGCCAAATGCGTGAGTGTGGTACTATGAACCTTACTTGTAAGCATGATGGTGCCTTTGACTTGCTGGCGTGCTAGGCACGATAGGCACACAAGACCCATGTTGTACAAATAAACTATTTGACTTTGACTTTGAAAACTTTTCGTGGTTCTTGGCGTTAAATAAAGGGCTAAACAAAGAGATACGATATAAAACAAAATAATTTATACTTATTAAGTACATCGTGAACAAACTTAAATAAAAAAAACCGGCCAAGTGCGAGTCGGACTCGCGCACCGAGGGTTCCGTACAAATCTTTACAACTTAAAGGTATTATAGACCTGAGTATTTGATATGAATTTCAATTTTATACCTCTACGCGTTTACGAGGAAAAAGGTAAGTTTAAAATTTAAAAAAAAAAATTGTATGATTTTACTAAAAATGTCTACTTTTCGTATTTTTTCCTTGGTCTGTGCTATATGAAGTTTCTTCGTGCCAAGTTTCAAGTTTCTGAGTTTACGGGAAGTACCCTTTAGGTTTTGAGTTTCTTGCGAGTACTCAGTTTTAAAATATGTGACTTAAATTGCTATTTCTTTTGATTGCATTGATATAAAAGTTTGGTTTTGCTACATCTGTAAGGTCCTATAGCCCTGAGTATTTGACATGAATTTCAATTTAATACATGCACGCGTTTACGAGGGAAAAGGTAGTAAGTTTAAAATTTAAAAAAATATGTTTTTGTATGATTTTACAAAAAATGTCTACTTTTTGTAATTTTTCCATTGTCTATGCTATATGACGTTGCTTCGTGCCAAATTTCAAGTTTCTGAGTTCACAGGAAGTACCCCATAGGTTTTGCGAGTGCCGAAACTCTAAAATTTGCAGCATAAACGACTGTATCTTTTGATTGCGTTGGCTTTTAAGTTTGATTTTATTACAGCTCCAAGGGACAATATGCCTGAGTATTTGATATAAATTTCAGCTTGATACCTCCACGCGTTCCTGAGAAAAATGGTCTTGACAGACAGACAGACAGACTGACAGACAGACAGACAGACAGACAGACAGACAGACAGACAGACAGACAGACAGACAGACAGACAGACAGACAGACAGACAGACAGACAGACAGACAGACAGACAGACAGACAGACAGACAGACAGACAGACAGACAGACAGACAGACAGACAGACAGACAGACAGACAGACAGACAGACAGACAGACAGACAGACAGACAGACAGACAGACAGACAGACAGACAGACAGACAGACAGACAGACAGACAGACCGACAGACAGGCAGACAGACAGACAGACGGACAACAAAGTGATCCTATAAGGGTTCCGTTTTTTCCTTTCGAGGTACGGAACCCTAAAAACAACCGAGTAGGTATCTCATCTATCTCGTATTTAAAAGTATCTCGTTTAAGTGTATATATATTTTTTTAGATCAGCAGATCAAAACATACTCCAAATCGATTCATTAGTGCTGCTTGGATCGGAACATAAAGATTCGGAACTCGATGTGGACTTAGAATCAGTAACAACATTATCAAGATCTTTCCTCTCATTTCTTTCAAAGCTCATGTACGATGTTTTCTTCATAAAATCGTACAATCCGATGCTGTTTGACTTTACACTGTCAATCAATTGTTTTATATGGCGATCGGATTGTAAGTCCACCTTTCTAGATCATTTCTTTTGTTTGTGAGCTTGGGCCTGTTTATGAGCAATATCATTATGTCTCGCTTCTTTTTTAACGTCATTAAAAGTAAAAAGTGATGAATATTTGGCTTTTTCGATATTTTTTTAATTTAATGTATTATGCCACCCTTCCAATCCAAGTGATTAATGGTGCGGTATGTTTCATTGGAGCATCCAAAAACGTTTGGAGTAATCACACCCATCCAGTATCTTTCGAAATATTTTTTACATTTTTCGATATTATTTATATGCGATGATTTTTGTAATAGGCTCAACCACCCTTCCGGTATGTATTCATTGGGCAGCAATGACAAAGTATGTCAATAATTTTGCAAACTTGTTCCCATATTTTTTGTTATCAATATTAATTTATTTTGCATTCGTCCAAACAGCTTTCATAAAATGAAAGAAACATCCTGTTATCTTCGCCGAGGGAAAAACGTATGACACAGCATTCATCGCAGCAAGTTCGAAATCCGCTTTAAAATAACTCATATTAAGGCCTAATACGGTTTTCAATTCTTCAAAAAGCCGTATGTAAGTGCATTCCAGCGATTTGTTAGATGAATATAGCGAACGCATTATTCAGTTGCAGCAAATTTTAAAGTCGCATTTTTTAGCGAAGCAAATTTTCATGTTCCGTATATTTTGCTAACGCCTTATTTAGTTGCTGCAAATTTTTATGTCGCATTTTTTAGCGAAGCAAATTTTCATGTTCCTTATATTTTGCAAACGCCTTATTTAGTTGCAGCGTATTTCAGGAACGCATACTTTAACAAAGCAAATTTTCATGTTAGTTATATTTTACAAACGCCTTATTTAGTTCGAGTGGATTTCAGGAATGCATCATTTAACGAAGCAAATTTCATGTTAAGTAGTTATATTTTGCAAATAACTCATCCCATCAAAACATTACATATAATTAGATTAGAACTTGTCCAACTTTACTATAAATTATATTGCACTATTTGATGGCACTATATGAATGGGCAAATCGAGCTATATGGACTAGACGACCCTGGGTTAGGATATCGAACAAATCAAATAAATATGAATCTTTAAACTTACGTTTCGTAAACAAAAGCATAGAATAAGGACATAGGTACATCTTTCACAAAGGTAAATATGCGTTATAAAATCAAATAAATGTTTACAATTATTTAGACCAAGTAGTTTTCCGTTTGAAATTCTCGTTCACGTTCCCTATACGTCCTAGGTAAACAGGGTGGAAAGTAACTATGGGCCCTGAAGGGGAACTACCTTAAATTAATTAGTTACCTTATTTTACTGAAAGAAAACATTATTATATTTGAAAAAGAAACAAAACTGCATTTCAAAATACTCTTCCCACAACCAGGAATCGAACCGGCTAATATACGAAATAAAAACATTGTGTATTTTTATCACGTCGACAAACAAGGTTAATCATAAAGATTGAATCTCTCTAACAAACATTATAAAGGCCGTAGCAGGATAAGGGAAGAAAAAATGCCCTTTTGTAATTAAGTGCAGTTTTTTTCTATAGTTACTTACATCTAGTGCAATTGTGCAAAAAAATAAAATCCAAATTTATGAAATATGATATTACTGTATAAATAAAAATTACGAAAGAGCATTTTTCCCCTTATCCTGCTACGGCCTTTAATGAAGGGAAAACCACTATATCAAAAGTTATTTGAATGGGGCCCAAAAATGTATTGATAATCAAGAATTTAAAATGAGCTAACTAAAGAATTTAAGGTAGTTTAGGCAGTTTCCGTCTAGGGCTCATATAATCTTTCCACCCTGTAGGTACCTATACCTAGTATAAATATGATATACTAACAATTCACTTCAAACCTCTTTAGATTATGGACTGAAGAATAGATTAGACGTAATAATCTGACAATGACGTAGAAAAACAATTTCTTCTATATAAGAATACATACGAGTATTACATTGCATCGGTCTTTGTGAGAATAAATATTTATAAACCTTGTAGTGTTATGTAGTGCAAAATGCAGGCATCATCTAGTTCATCATGTAGTGCATCATCTAGTGTATCTACTCGTGATAACAGAGTTGAATTTACTTTTGTGCCAAGTTCTCACGGAGGAAACATTTTGCTACGAGCAGGACATAGATACAGCTTAAATAGATCCAACAAAATGTCTACGGTATGGTTATGCACAAGCAAAAGTTGCAATGGGACTGTTAAGTTAAACAAAGATAAATCGAATATATTAAATGAGAGTAATCATTCTTGTATACCCGATTTTCAGTCGAATGAAATCGAAGAACGACTTGCATACTTAAAAAAAAGTAAAAACTAATTACAGACCAATACCACTATTGTATCGCAAAGTAATGTTACCTGTAATGACCAAAGAATATGCAGCAAAATTACCGTCATTTCATTCAAAGCGGGATGCCTTGTATAGAGCTCGGAATAAAAGTATTAAACAATTTCAGTTCCAAAATTGTGAAGACGTTGTAATTCCACCTGAATTAGAAGAAAATTTTTTATGTGCTCAAATTGAAGACGTACTTATTTTTATAAGTCCAGAATGTAATGATTTCCTGCAGCGTGTAGATCGCATCTTTATGGACGGAACATTTAAAGTTGTGCCACGGCCATTTGTACAGCTTTATACATTTCACGGTGACATTGGCTCTTCATCAGAATACACCAAAGTTGTCCCTCTTATTTATGCCCTGTTACCCAACAAGCAGAAAGGAACTTATGAAAAATTGTTTAATTGTATAAAAGAATGTATCCCAAATTTTCAACCAAAATGTATAATGACTGATTTTGAGTTGGCAGTGATAAATGCAATTCCAAATAGTTTTGAGTCAGTATCGGTCGGTGGCTGTTATTTTCACTTTTCCAAAGCTGTGTGGCAATACGCATCTGATTTGAACATTTCCAGCAGCCGTGACGGCTGCGACTATGTTGCAAAATGTGTTGCAGTCGCTCATATGCCGAAAACAAAGATACTTGAAGCGTGGTTCAAAGTATTAGAAAAAGTGCCTTCCATAGAAAATATCGATTTGTTCAACGGATACATAACTTCACAGTGGTATAATGTCAAGAATATGAACATTGTTTCTTGTTATGACCAACGTCACCGCACAAATAACGTGACAGAGGGTTGGCATAATAAAATGAATAAACTAGTGCGAGGTAATAAAAGTTTATTTCATTTGATTGCAATGATGAAAGAAGAGTCGAGGACTGCTGATTTTCGCATCCTTCAACAAGAAATGGACATTGAGACAGAACGAAAACGATTAAGAAAATATATACAAATGGATGAAGTTATAATGAAAATAGTATAGAAAAATTATCTTTTTTAAAGTATACTTAAACTATAGATAAGCAGGAAAGCAGAAGAGAAGAGAAAAAAGGGGAAAAAATAGTTATTAAGTGGTCATTAATAATGTAAGGAAATATTAAGTTTCAGTTATGTGCAGCTGATTTAGTTTTTTTTCTAGTTTAAAATAAATAGTTCATGTTAATACTGAGTATTTTTATTATAATTTATTTATGATGTGTTGTGTGAGCCTATACATACATAGGCATATACGTCTATAGTAGGTCCTACCACTGGGCATTGGTTTCTCTTAAGCGGCATTTACATTTAGTCGTTCGCCTCATGCTGCTTGAAGCGACCGCAAAAGTGTAAATAACACTTTAGTCGATCGCATTCGCAATCGACAACTGCCGCCAAGTATTATGTGACCGAAGCAGTGTATAGGTAAATACGACGTCTGTCGCCTAATTACTCGTAAGTCACCGACTGCGACGAACGCAGATCAGTTGACATCGTGACATATATCTGATGGTTGACTTTGTAGTTCAGCCGCAGTACCTATTCGTGAAGACTAGCTAAAAGACGACGTTCTTTGAACGAATCCCTTCGGCAGTCATGCGGTCGCCGAATAGTAGGCGGACAGACTAATGTGAAGACGACGTTTCAAACAACTTCGGCGACCGCATTATTTAGGTGAACGACGAAGTGTAAATATTGCTCTATATTTTATACGGATAGGTATACTTCCTAAGCAATCTCAAACTAATCGGAACAGTCTCAATAAGGTTGCTTCTAATTATTTATAAATAAATCTGCAACAAGCAAAGGAAAAACATTTATTGAGCTAGAGCGAACACAGTCAGACCGAGAAAGTTCAACACATGTTTAAAAATATTGATAATATCTTGAGCATGATTTGCGTTAAAATCTGTCAAATTTTCTTCAGCGTCGGCAATTTCCTCCCACGCATCGATTTGTTTTTCTAGGTGGAATAAGCAAGCTTTTGTCCCCGGCGATATGTATAAATTGTACTTCACCAAGAGATTTTCCTTCATTACAATTGGTACATCGTACAATTCTAAATTTGGACAGCCGCCGAATATGCAAGTACACCACTCGGGTGTTCTTTTAAGTGGCTTGGTGATTAGAATTTCTTCGCTTTTCGAAATTTCCATCCTGGAATCAGCAACAAAATAGCTTATAGGTATATCCACTACAAACTGATAGATATGCAAGATTTATTGAAATATAAAACGTCAATAACACTAAAAAGTTAAAAGACCTAAAGGAAAAAGGATTAACATTATTTTGAAACAACTCTAAATAAGTTTGCATTTAAATTTTAAATACCGTAAACTGGGGCTCTTTAGAAACCACGAGGCTATTTGGAATAAGGGAGGTGTAGGTTTTGAGTCCCTATATTTTTTGTTATGGAGATGATAGAAACTTAGATCTTTTTCTGACAAAAGATCTAAGTGTCTATCATTGCCATTACAAATAATTAGGGACTCAAAACTCATAGTTTTTTTTATTCCAAATAGCCCCGTGGTTTCTAAATAGCCCCAGTTTACGGTAGGGCTATTCCCTGAGGTCTTTCGGTTCCTGTTGTAGAGGTTGGCTATGGCCTGCGGGTGACAAAATGTATGAACTGACAGGTGACTCGATAAGTCAGGTTAGTGCCCGCTATTCACTATTGCCGAAAACAATCGAGACATTCGTGCCATTCTTTCTAAACTTCTTGTAGGATTGAGAGGGACAGCACGCACACATCGGCTGTGCTCGGCAAGAGTGAGAGAGTAGAGCAGGCTAGAATGAGTCTATTCATTATTACGGTGCCGGCCTTATACATTCTGAATCATAATGTGGATATATAATTATGAATTCATACTCTGAAATCTGGGCCCGACCTCACACAATCTGAATCAGATCCATCTGAGAAATTAGTAATTCGAAAAGATGTGTGTAGACAGTAGGTAAAAAATATTTCGGGAGCACCTTTAGCTAAAAAATGAGGCTAATAAATAATAAGAACATAAATCAAGCGTTGGCTAAAAACTGCGATTACTGAAATTTGCTGCAAATAAATAAGGCGTTTGTGATATTAATCTACTAATAAATTATAATGACATTAAAAAATCGTTCGCTTAAAAATGCGATTACTGAAATTTGCAGTAAATAATTAAGGCGTTTGCGATATTAATCTACTAATAAATTATAAGGCCATAAAATAAGCGTTCGCTAAAAAATGCGACTTAAAAATTTGCTGCAACTGAATAATGCGTTCGCTATATTCATCTAACAAATCTTTAATACAGCATGTACGGTGTGCAGCTGTAAGAATGGTTTTGGCACTATTTTAAACGTGCCATCTGCAAGGAATATGTTTGTTCTTTTTATTATCCTTTTCGCAAGATTGGAGCAGAAAATTAGTATTCGGTCCTCGTCTCCACTTTGACATACTAAGAAATTATCGCTTATTACTTTTGGGATCTTGACATCTTTTGGATTTCCAAATTTCATTGTTTCTGTGCCTAAAACTCGTTTTCTATGTGCGTAAAGAGAATCTTTCTTTGAAGAAAAGGTGGGCAAAACAATCGGGTGGTGTATACCTTTTAGTTCTTGTAGTGTGTCTTCAAACAATGGCTGGATTCAAATGATTCGGCAACCCTTAGTTTGCAGGAATACATGACCAATTCCACTTTATTTTTGTCTGGATCCAGTAGACATGTATGCTCACTTTCTCGTATTACCGTTGTCATTGAAGCATTGGTTGTTATTGTTATAGACGCTGTGCACTTACTGTTCCTGTCGCTACATCTAAAGTTCAACGTTTCATTCTTGTTTCGTTTTTGAAAGCAATATTTGAAGTCGCCGAGAAGAATACATGGTTTGGTTTTAGCCGGGCTTATAACTTTTATTACCTTTTCCATTGCAAATTACTTAGAAACTTAGTTTGACATTGACAGAGCTAGAGAAATATTGTTTTATCATAGATTTGTTTACAAGTGGCCAGAACACTTACGATTAAGTCATTATAAATAGTATTGATATCAAGTGTTATCTTATTTTCTAGTTAACTATACTTGACCTTCGCAAAAGTCTTATAACTTAGAAAATAACTAATTAAGACCTATCCTTATTAAGAATTCCCTCTAATTAGATTCAGCCATAGTAAAGAAATATACTTGATCAGAATTTGTTTTAAAAATAAACATTTCTCGTTTGAATCTGTCCTGTTCCAATCTGACCTACTACGAAAAAACTCTCTCACCTACTGATAGACCTACCTAGAAAAAGATTAAATAAAAATTTGCTGAATATAGTCAGAGAAATGTTCAGAAACGGACTCACTCCGAATCAAACCTAATAAAAAGATGATCTACCCAGAAGCTGACTAAATAAGAAGCTGGAAGAGTCAGAATTAAACCTATTCCGAACTTGGTAACATCCACCCAAACCATAAAAAGATAAGTATCGATCGTATAGGAAATAGAGCATTTGGCATAGGCGATCAGAATACATAATTATCTTATAATGCCGGTGGACCGGTTCAATCATCGCTTGTGAAATTTGACCCAAGCTAAAAAGTGACGTAAATAGTGTAGCATGCAACTATTTATAACTAATATCCTACTTATTTCCTACCTACTAGAGCTCCCAGTGCAAAAGCGTCCATCACGCTCGCTACGTTGCTGTTTTGAATCTCGGTGGACAACCTTTGCAACAGGAAGAAGGCGAGGGTGAAGGCATCTGTCCAGGCGGTGACACAACTATTTTAATTTGTAAAGAATTAATTAGCTATGACGAAGCCTATGCAGAATGGCCTGTGCAGAAGCTAAGCACGCCAAGTATGAGACGCGCGTTGAGCGGCAGAGAACGCTCCAGTTGGTAGCTTGCGCCGCGCCGATCCAGCGCGTTCAGGAAGTCGTACATGCGTCGCCGTTCGTCCGACGCTGCAAGCAAAACGGAATTTTGCTCCTTATTGCGCGGCTATCATACCGCTGCGGTTTCCGCATGCGGCGACGGTGTGCAAGGGAGATTGTCAAGTACCAGGTCCTAATGTCGTTTGTGCAATGGAGCTTTCAAGAATCTACTTATCTCGCTTAATACCCGTTCAATCTTATCCCAACGCACTTAAATACAGTGAATTCATCCTTACCATTCTTATCATCTTATCATGTTAACAAACGTGTGTCAATCTGGATGGTAAAATACCAGTTCTTTTTAGGGTTCCGTAGTCAACTAGGAACCTTTATAGTTTCGCCATGTCTGTCCGTCCGTCCGCGGATAATCTCAGTGACCGTTAGCACTAGAAAGCTGAAATTTGGTACTAATATGTTTATCAATCACGCCGACAAAGTGGTAATATAAAAAGTAGAAAAAAATGTTTTATTAGGGTACCTCCCCTATACGTAAAGTGGGGAGTGATTTTTATTTTCATTTCAACCCTAACGTGTGATATATTGTTGGATAGGTATTTAAAAATGAATAGGGGTTTACTAAAATCATTTTTTGATAATGTAAATATTTTCGGAAATAATCGCTCCAGAAATAAAAATAATGTGTCCCCCTCTAACTTTTGAACCTTAAGTTTTAAAAATATGAAAAAAATCTGAAAAGTAGAACTTTGTAAAAATTTTCTAGGAAAATTATTTTGAACTTGATAGGTTGAATAGTTTTTGAAAAAAAATTACAGAACAATTTCTGAACTAAGTTTGTAATTTAACCGTATAGTGCAGTCATTGAAGCGAAAAATACGGTCTTACCTCCGAATTTTTTTACTGTGAACCGATTTGCATGAAATTTTGGAATTAGGCTCATCTTACCCTTAACTTCAAAAGTGAAAATGATCTGAACTCCGCCTATTATTTTTAAGGGGTGTAAACAACCCCTTAATGGAAAAATTGACATTGAGCCATTTTATCGCAAGAAAACATGTCTAATAGTAAGTGGTGAAATTGTAAAGTATTTTCTAACATAATTACCTCATATTAAAATCATTTTCAACCCCTTGAAAATCTTACAACCCTTGCAAACAACCCCTAAATTGAAAAAATCACAAAAAAATACTTTGGTATGACATAAAAAGATGTAAGTATAGAGTAAGTAATATTTTATATTCTCTATAATAATTATCAAATTTTTAACCCCCTTTTAACCCTTGAAAACTACCCCTTGATAAAAATTTTTTTTTTTTTTTTTATAAAATGAAAAGGATTTAAATATTATTCCACACTCTCGAAAATGATTATCATATTCTTAAGCTTTTCTACCCTTAAAACTACCCCTAAATTAAAACAGTAAATATATATGATTACATATTTAAAAATAATTTAAAAATATTATAGTCTATGGTTCGTTCTAGATTGATGAAATATGAAAGTCTTCTACGATTCCGAATCGATCCATGACACTGAATAAAGTGTTATCCTTCTTCGCTTAGCCCAAAACTGTAACCTGCCGGTAGCGCAGGCGGTGATGCGGACGCTGGGCCGCATGCGGTAGCGTCCCTAAAGGCCTAACACCTCCGGAGGTTGACATCGGAACAACGAGCGGCATACGCGGGTTTCGTATTCCCTCTTAGGAGGTGTTTAGTTATGGTCTTTATAGACCACGTCGCGTCAAACTGATGGAAGCTGCACGACGGTGGCTCGCTGTTCCTGCGAGCAGGCTGTCGGCGACGCTGGCGCTCGACGTGCCGGTTGTCCAGCACGAGAGTTCAACGGGTACGCCGTGGGCCTGCGACAGCTGTAGGCCTGCCGTAGTGTAACCAGGTACCGAACCGTTAGCTAGCGCGGGATTCCGCAGCCGAGAATATACTGACCAATTGTAAGCACAAACCCTGTTTTTTATTAATTAGGGAGTTAAGATATAAAAGAAGTGTAGTGGAGGGGTATTTACTGCAAATGCTGAATATAAGTGTGGGATGTTTAATAAATCTTGTCGCACAACCTGGGATTTTCATTTTACAAAACCAAGAATCATTTCAATATATACACATTACAATAGTTGTGGGTCTCTATTATACTGCGTACTTTCACATTGCTCCAAATATTCACACTCCGAAATTTTCAGTTACTTAGTAGAAAAAAATATGATAAGTTTTTACCAGGAGTGCGATTTTTGAATCTCACCAAGTGACTAATTCTCACCGATGTGAGTGATTTCCGATAGTAAATCACTCACATCGGTGAGATTTAGTCACTTGGTGAGATTCAAAAATCGCACTCCAGGTTTGTTTAGGACCATAACTCCTTCAATTTTCATGCTATCACAATTTATAAAAAACCATTGTAAAGGTAATTAAGAGAGCTACAACATCCTTCATTGCAATATATAGTAAAAAACCTTTTTCTAAAACGGTGAAGGGTTAAAGGGCTTAAGAGAGGCTGTGATTGCGCTGCCACGCGCTCTTTAAACAATCATATCTCCGTCAATTTTTGTTTGACAGAAAAAACAAAAAAACCAAATTGTTTGTCAGAAAAATACCTAAATTTTTAATCCATACACTTTTATACGTATCTGTCGTCATTTTTGAGATATTATGAAAAAAAGTGGGTTTTTAAAAAATTTGAAATTTTGTTTTTTTTTTAAATCGTGACTTTTTTGAAAAATATATGTCCTGAAGCAGCCAAACTCTTCATAATAAAGTTAATTCTAGGCGGAATACGATTAATTTTAATTTTGGTGGAAATGGCACTTATGAAACCCATTGATTTAAAAGAAAAAACATTAGATGCTCCCCTTATTTGCAATACAGCTCACTTATTTTACGTGCAAAAGACTTTTAATAGTGCTCATTTTAAAGCTTATTTCAAGCACTACAAAACCCTATTGTATTAGAATGCATAAAATGCATCTGCTCGCCGCTAGATGGCATTGACCACATCGATTAAATTTCAGACAAAATAAAAAACGGCTTTGATCTTTAATATCTAGCTTAATATTGCACTTAGAATACTTTATAAAAAACCAAATTGTTCATTGTTTTACCTGCTACAATTTTGTTTTTTATAAAATTTTCGATAAAACGTATATTTTTGGAGATATTTGCAAGAAACCGATGAAAAACGTGAAAAAATTGCGAATTTTCAATTGCCAATAACTTGAAAAGTATTGGATTTTTTGAAAAACTTTATAGATGATTTTTTGCTTAAAATTAGGCCTTCTATCGATATCCGAGGTTATTTTGAAAAAAAAGAAATTCACCCCTGAGAAGGGGTGGCAACCACCCCCAGGGTGGTTGCGGAGTTCAAATCATTTTCACTTTTGAAGTTAAGGGTAAGATGAACCTAATTCCAAAATTGTATGCAATTCGGTTCACAGTAAAAAAATTCGGAGCAATAATGCTTCAATGACTGCACTAGTATAAGCAGGTGTTTATTGTACCTGTAATTTCTACAAAATCACAATGAAATGACGTGCTTTCAAATAAAGTAAAAACGGTGAAAATCGGTTCACGCAATAAAGAATTATCCCATAAAAATCATCTTCCATACTTTAAGCTCGTGCGCAATAGTTTACTTAATTTGCCGAGAGATATCGCTGTACGTGGAACGCTCATATCCTACATGGCGGTGTTATTTTAACTCTTAAGTGGGGATACTTACTGTGACGGACGGAAAACTACGGAACCTACACTGAGCGTGGCCCGACACGCTCTTGGCCGGTTTTTTTAAATTATTCGTTCGTTACTTTCGTTATAGACGAAAATTTTAATAAAAGTGATATTTTTCAGTAGTTACTTGGTTGATAATACTTTGGGACATGTTTTACTTAAGTATACAACAATAGTAGTTCATGTAACTGTTACGTAATAAGGGTCCTTAAAACATGAGTGTGGTTTTGTGAAACGAGCCGCAGGTGAGTTTCATAATAAGATCACACGAGTGTTTTAAGGCCTAATTACGTACAGTTGCATACACTGCTTTATCTACACTCATATTATTTATTCTAAATGCCGTATTCGGAAACCATAGAATGGCCGCCATTGCACCGCCATGGCCAACTCGATTGTGCCGGCGGTCGCGCGGGCGCGTGTAGGGCTGTCGGCGGTAGCGCGGGAGGTGTACATTATGTTATCAAAACTCATAACACATAAATAGTTGAGCATTTAAAGTTAAAATTACGTTACTGCCACAGATAAAAAGCTTATCATAGTAAAATCGGTCGTGGTAATGCTAGCCAT
Organism: Pammene aurita; assembly: GCA_947086415.1. Lineage (NCBI taxonomy): Eukaryota > Metazoa > Arthropoda > Insecta > Lepidoptera > Tortricidae > Pammene > Pammene aurita. Next base: position 37,752,504 of record OX352295.1, read on the forward strand.
TGCCTACCGTATTCGAACACGTTTTAGAGAACTTACAATATGAGTGTAGATAAAATTATAAGCGATAATCCCCGAAAAAGTGATAATATCTTTGAAAAGTGTTTGTGTACATGATAGAACAAGTAATGGCCAGTTGCACCAACCTACATTTGACGGAGTCATCCGCGTCACCCGGCATGGTTGATGGTACTATGAAAACTTTCGTACAATAAAATTTAGCAAACGTTTTAATGGTTTGGTGCAACCGACCCTAAGTATGAGTACGCTGTAAGGTGTAATGTACTCTATTGAAACAATTTTTTTTAAATCTCACTCGGGTTATTGATGAGCTGCGTCGCTGTAAAGGCTTCCATGTCCTCGCATTTAACCGCGGCTGATTCCAGCAACGCTACATGCCAGAATGAGAGCAACAATATTTTTACCACCGAAATAACTGTGTAGGGAATCTGCAGCATAAACGGTAGTCCCTGAAACATGGAGTAAAAAGAAATGGATAGTTTATTCGTAGACACACAGACGTCTAGTATACATTTACAAAAAAAAAACGCGGTGCTCCAAGTGGCCGCACCTCACCATGGTCACAAGGCAGGCACGTCATACTACAAAACTCGTGTTAGCGCCTTTGTGTGCAGGGCACATTTCTACACGTTGGAATGCGTGTTTGCGTTTTACGGCATTGGTTCCGCTGTCGTAATATCATTGACAATACACCGACATTTTTCTTTTTATCGATGCGCTGCCAACCTGACGGATTAGCCTACTCATTTCCTACCAATCGGCCGCCGCGGGGTGAAGTTATTCCGTTCGGGGCGGGGCGTAGCGTGGCCATTCTGTATGAAATAATATTATCTATTCTGTGCCATGGTCCAGATCATTATTCTAGATTATACTGTTTGCGATTTCCAGTGCTGATGTTTCGATGAGATCAGGTGAAACAATTAATAGAAGAGTTGTTATAAGCCGAATCGGTGTCAGCGTTTGACTGAGACATCATAATCATCATTTTACTGAGTCCAATGTACGTACACAGGCCTTACAGTTGATTACGATATTACAAAAATACGAGAATAATAAAATGAGCTTACGCGCCATTTTGTTTCGAAGTAACAAGCAAAAATGATGCTTATGAATCTGCCACACGAGAAAACCAGATCGAAAAATAACTGAAAAAAGTAAAGTTCCGATAAGTTATGAAAAAAAAAAATACAATAAAATTTCATGAGTTACAACATCAGCCTTTGGTTTTCTTGATTGACTTACATATAGGTACCAAATTTAAAAACAATCATCACAGAAATTTTGGAGTTCATCGGCTCTGTCAGTCGGAAAGACGAACACAATAAAATAATTGCACTCATTCGTACCAACACTTAAAGGGGATTGTCGGTTGCATCGATCCCTCGTAACACTTCATAGATCTCGCAGTAAGCCGGAGGCTGTCTGCACCCTACAGTCCGGAACCCATGTCTCAGCAGCCTCCTCTTTAGCACCAGCATGCGAACGTTGAACAGCATCATAATAAGAACTTTAGACGAGTAAGACATTACAAAAAGCAACTCCGTGACTAGAATTTGGGACGGGACACATTATAAATTGTAAACCATTACTTGCGGAGTACAATATCAACGCAAACATAAACACTCGTTTTATTTCTTTTTGCAAATGTTTAAAGACGATTGGTGAATCCAAAGTCACGTCACTCTCGATTTGAGCGCAAAATTGAAGATATATTCATCTCCCAACCATAAAGACGTGATACTGTTAATGAGAATTTGTGCAGCACTAGATCCAAATCTCAAAGTGTATATCAGAGCATTTATTTCTAGAAATTGTGTGCTAAGGATGAAATATGTGTGGAAGGTAACGGCATTTGCGATACAGGTGCAGTATGCTTAGGCAAGGCGTCGCAGGCGCGAGGATATGGATCGTTTGTTGTTCAGCCCGCATAGCACTCGAGTGCGCATGATCAGCGTCAGGTCACATACGTAGTGCGGTGGATCCTCCAACATCGCTTTAAGTTAAGTAACTCTCAATTCAACTTAGAAATTTAACAGGGAAAGGCCGATAGAGTAATGGAGACAATGCCTCGGGCAAGTTTATGTTTCGTATTTAATTTGTACCGAGTTATTAATCTGTAAAATTGTTAACAGTATCAACTGGATTGTCTCTCTTCTTTATCATAGTAGTCACACTCTCTATTGACTACTCTAGTCAATCGTTCTTCCCGACTTAGAGGGAGCTTCAGCAAGTATGCCTTTGCTTTATTATTTAGCTGCTTCCAGGTACACTCTGTGAAGCTGGAATCTGTGACATTTTCAATACGATTCGTCCAGTGATTGTCTATGTCTATAGTATTGTTATTTTCCAGAAGCGAGCTATTTACAGTCTTACTCAACCAATGCTTCTAGAGCAAGTATTGAACGCACTGGCAAGGTAAAATGATGACTACATCTTCTATCTTAAGTAGCACTACATCAAATTAGAGGTATAAATAGCACTTATTAAGATTATTAATGTACTTATAAAATAGATATACCGGAAATTATCAGCACTCTGTTAACTGACCACAAATTAGCCACAGAAGCGAACATAAGTCAAAAATTACAAAATGTCGCTATCTTTTATAATTCACCAAAGTTGACGCTAAAAACTCTATAACTCGGAGCCGAGTCTTGTTGATTTGATTTATATTCTCATAAAGTGTAAAATAGTTCACGAATGGCCGAACTTGGACTGTTTAAATTACAGACAACCTCCCATAGAGTCCGTAATTAAAAATGTAATTCGACTTGTAGTTCTATAGAATGGTCACATCGTATCTGCTCTTACACATACCTATTAAGTGCTACACTGTGTTCAAAGATGTGAATATGATTTTGAAGTACAACAGTTTAGGCTATTTATACAAATTGATGATTGAGGTAATTTTAACTATTAAACTCTCATTAGACTCAAATACGCGAAGTGGGTTATTGGCGTCATTCAGGTTGATACAGATATTTATACGAGTATTACAGATAGGTAGATAAATTTTACAACAAGCGGCATTTTATATTGACTATAAACAGATATAGCATATGTTATTTAAAGGTCTCTATTGATATAGTCTGGCCAGCCAACGAACGCAGTAGCAATGTACAGCGAACATAAGTATGACAACACTAAGAATCAGTGAAAAAAGCAGCAATGATGATCGAATTCTGTTTTTAATTTTTTGTTAATATTTCCGCCCCTTTCATTAGGTGACATTTACTGCGTAATAAAAAGGATTTCGTGTATTCTGTCATCAACTGCAACAGATAATCTGGTTGAGGCAATTGACGTATGCCTTAAAAACTAAATTGAATGGAGAACGTTGCGGCAGTTCTATCTCACTCGCGCTGAGATGAGAGAGTGAAATGCACTAGATACAGATTCAATGTAAAAGAAATTTGAGTTGAAATGTTCGTCACGAAATACGGTGTCTCATCACACAGTGTTGCCACATGTACGTAATTTGTATTTGCCGCGGTTTTCTACTGACAGAAATGGTTTGCCAAACTATAGTCCACTGATTTCGATGCACCTACCTAGACTGCAAAGTATCGGAATTGTATGCGATTTTTGCGTCAAAATTGCGGCATGTATAGTTATAGTTATTGTTAATATCGTGTGTGTCTTTGTCTCTCTGTAATATGTATCTGTGGTTTTAGGTATATAATAAAGAGTTGAATATTGTACTGTACCATCTAGTGGGTAAAGAATATCCGTGTTTAAATTTAGTAGCTGCGACCGGTCAGCTGAAATGTTTTCAAGTCACAAGTTATTTAACGCTCTACTTTGGAATTTCGTTTTGTAACAGACTTATTTTAAGTTGGAATTATATAAAGATTAATGTCCATTGTACAGTTGTTTTTGTTCTGATTTGTGTAATAATTTCTCATTATATCTGCCTTCATTTTATAGGTATTCTTTTGTACGATGTTTTTTCACATTTATTTAGGCCTTGTGTGCTCCTTGAACAGCTTTATTATTTATTTCGTCTTCTTTTACGTATATGTCTGAATATAATCGTTGACAGTACATGCATACGTAACAGCTGTTGAAAAGCTCCTGCAACTAGTTACTTTCCTAGTGTCAAATGACTATTATAAATTTAAATTAACCCCCATCCCCGCGCTGAAATAGCTGAATCGATTTTAATAAAACTTGTCTAAGATCATTTGGTAAAAAAAAAAAATCGATCAAACTGTTTTAGCTCTAGCTATAGGGTGCCATAGACAAATAAACAGACGGGCACAATGCTTGCTTTTTCTAATAAGATTCTTTTTTAATTTAAAATCTATGTAAGCGCAAAAATATATTTGACTTGTCCAATGTATTAACTACGCAATACATTGCAGCTAGCGCCTCTAAACGTCTGAATAAGAAAAAAAAACAGAATTTGGTTTAATATTAATCCAATGCAACTCCAATACAACTTCAATATTGGTTGATTATTTGTTGAACTTATGTTTTAGATAGATTGTTTTTTTTAATGTATTGTTTATGTATTTTAAAATAAGAATATAGCACCTGATTTTTCCCGTGTAATCTATGACTGCTACGAAGCAATTAAATATTTAGGAATGTTCAATTGTTTACCGTGTACAATTTGAACAATAAATTCCTATTTAAATTAGTTTTCTAATGTCTGTTACAGCAATGCGTAGGTGTGCAGGCAAGCGACTTTGAACCATACAAAACGCTTTGAAGGAAATAAAAACAAAATGGACCTTAGTCCTTAGCTCTTAAGCTGGCCACGTCAGATATGACACAATAATCAGAGCAACAAAGCCCGTCTGGTTTGACTGCTATACTATCTTTATTGCTAGATCCGGGCATCTGGTAGCTTTTAATAGGTGGAGGTCAGAGTGACATACCAATAAATTTTTGAATTGGAAAATAGTAATACCAAAATGGGTAAAAAGTGCCGAAGTTGTCTTAGTTATAAAGGACAGGGCCTGTATTTTAACATTAGAACATAAAACATTGCGTATTATTACGGGAACAAAAACAGTAGGTGACAAACTATTTATTACATTTAACATCGTTTGGCACTAATTTCCCCCAAAAGATACTTTTGGCAATCATATAATTTAATTATTTATATAATTTTTCATAATATTGCATCAAACCCAGAACTCTAGGACTTGTTTTCTTGACGTGGTTTGCATTCTTTGACCTCCACTACTTTACAGCTGCCAGATGTCCAGATTTAGAAATAAACGTAGTATAGCTAACTGACTAGAGGGGTTTCGTTGCTCTCATTATTCTGTCATATCTGACGTGGCTAGCTCTACGTCTATTACTGCTACGAAGCAATTAAATCTTTAGGAATGTTCAATTGTTTACCGTGTACAATTTGAACAATAAATTCCTATTTAAATTGGTTTTCTAATATCTGTAGTTGTGCAGGCAAGTGACTTTGAAGCAAATAAAACGCATTGAAGGAAATAAAAACAACGTCCACTGCCGTGATTTGTATGCGCTATTCGTTTAGACAAACGAGTGTCGATAGCTTAGTTAATGTGGACATGTACATCAGTTACATCACACTAGGGACGCGTGTTCGATACAGTGTGACTGGTTTTCTTTTTATTACAGTTTCACTACATAGTATAAAACAAAGTCGCTTTCCGCAGTCTGTCTGTCCCTATGTATGCTTAGATCTTTCAAACTACGCAACGAATTTTGATGCGGTTAATAGATAGGGTAATTCAAGAGGAAGGTTTATATGTATAAGACTTGCAAAATATAGTAAAGAAACACTGATAATTTTAGAGGTTTCTAATGTGATGTCGTAAATAAACACATTTTTTGCCGGGGCGGGTCGCTAGTGTTTATGTAAAAGAGAGTTAATTATACTTCCCAATGATGCTAGCCCAAAGACGGGATCACAATGCATCTAATCAAAATCGCTGAACAAAATGTATGGAATAAGACCGGCTGCATTACACTGGTAGATGGCTTCTGAGTGTTTTCCTGAATGACGGAAGCGTGATTGTATACAGGCATTGTCAATCCAGGTGTTATAATGGTCTTTGATGTGTTGGAAATAAAAACGTAACGACCGCTGACGTGATATGTATGCGCTATTCGTCTAGGCAATGACACGGGCATCACACTATAGACTAGGAGCTGGCTACGCAGATGTCACATAATAATGGGAGCAACAAAACCAGTCTGGTTAGATTACTATACTATCCTTATTGCTAGATCCGAGCATCGGCAGCTTTTAATGGGTGGAGGTCAGAGTGACAGACTAGACATTTTTTTGAATTGGAAAATAGTTATAAAATAAAAAAAATAAAAAAGCCTTTTATTTCTTGCCATTTTAGTACATGTCAACAATTGTCATATAGTCTTAATTTAATTTAGTTACATTATATATATTTTGTCAGTCATAATTACCTAATTCTTTTGTCAAATTATTTTTGCTACATTATATATATATATATCGTCTACATAATTAAAACTAAGAAAGCAGTCGAAGCAAGAACCCCTTCTCAGGTGAAGGAAGGAAAATAGTTACTTATACCAAACTATTTTGGTTTACCTATGTAAAAGTCACTGAAGTTGTCTCTGTTGTAGAGGACAGGGCCTATATTTAGCCCAGGGTATATATTTTAACATTAGAACAAAAACATTGCGTATTATCGCGGAAACAAAAACAGTGGGCGAATGAATTACATTATACGTCGTACTTACTCTAACAGTAACTTTTGACGATGATACAATCTAATTATTCATATAATTTCTCATAATATTGCATCAAACCCAGAATTCTAGCATATGTTTTCTTGAAGTGGTTTGCATTACTTGACCTCCACCACTTAACAGCTGCCAGATGTCCAGAACTAGAAATAAACATAGTATAGCAAATTGACTAGAGAGGTTTCGTTGCTCTCATTATTGTGTAATATCTGACGTAGCCAGCTCTCCGTCTACAAGGGACGCACGTTCCAACCGTTATGATGTTTGTCTGTGTGTTCTTTGTTTTTTTGCCTCCCTGTCCAACTTAAGTATGAGACCTGCACACAGAAGTGGAACGTATAAAATTTGAGATTATTGAAATAGTGTGAATGACCACGACCCTCAGTGATGAGGAAACCGATGCAAGGAGGAGCGATTGAAAGAGTGTAAAGGGCAAAGGACTCTGCACTCTGCTTTAATTGTAAAAGAGAGCTTAGGTCATGTTCCCAATGTTAGTCTACTTACTTTAAATTCTCAGCTTAAAATATGGTCACATCTGGAAGGAACTTGCCATGTGTGTGGGTTATAAAAATTTTAGAAACAAGTGGGTGCATAACAATAAAAATTTAAGCCTCAGAGAGTGGCTTTGCTTTTCTCCATAAGCTGTAAAACCGCTACTCTGTATGAGAATTAGGCAACCCAAGAACAAGTCAAATTATTTTAATAAAGCTTAGACAAAAGGGAGAGGACCCCCGCTCCGAATCGTTTCTGGTGCAAAGGCTGTCCATAGCTATCCAGCGCGGTAATGCCGCGAGCGTTATGGGCACTTTTGCACCGGAAACGACAAGGGACGGTAGTAATTAATGACTAGCTTTTAGGTTTAGTAAGTGTTTGACTGTATTTATTGAAATAAACTTTGTACTTGTAAAACTTAAAAATATTCCAATCATATTAAACGAATTTTAATAAAGATTGTGATATGCTTTTATTTTTAAGTAAACACACTACTATATAAACTTACATACTCGTAGATGTCATATACAAACGAAAAAGTTACCTAGGCCTCCGGTGCCCAGGGCTGGGATCGAACCAGCGTCTTCTGCATTCGCGGCAGATGCCTTAACCACTTGGCCACCCGGGTCACAGCAGCACTGGTCGAATTTTCCCGTGTAGATGCAATGCCCAACCCTGGGCACCGGATGCCTAGGTCACTTTTTCCTTTGTACATGACATCTGTATAAGTCTATAGGCAACCTGTCGGGAATTGAGTTAATATAAGCCTAATAGCCGGCTCCGTTGGTATGCGGCTCGTACTGCTCTCCGATGTTCTACACTCTCCACGCCTGTCTACAACTTGTTCCTTGTAGTTATTGGGCTTAAATCACGAGTTATTAGCGGCTTCAGACAATCCGCCAAAGAACTTGGTGTAATAAAAATAGTGTCAATCCGTTTAAAATGTAAACCAAGCCAACGATGGCGAAGTGTCCATAGAGTTCCATACCCAACGGCTAGTTTAATTTTTAAAATTTTACTATAGTGTTACCTGACATGTAATCGACATTTTAATACCTAAATAATACGAGTAACAACATTGTTTGTATCAAATTAATTTGTAGCTAAGAGTACACTCACATAAAAATGTATGACTTGTAAAATTTTAATTTTACCAATGAAATATCTGTATCTAAAGAAATTTAAGGAAAGACAATGTCAGATCCGTGTTTTTTTTGAGATTTTTTTATACCATGACGGTGGCAAACAAGCCTGATGGTAAGCAGTTACCGTAGCCTGTGATATATATACCGCTTCTTACTTATGCCAGGCGCGGGGCTGTCCACAGACTATGCTTGGCACGTCGTCGTTCATTTAAGTTTTTATTCCGCGAGAAATCTAGACTTAAAAGTTCCAAATGAGTGTAATTTTAAACTTGACTTAAAACTAGACTTAATTTACATTTTCTCGGTGTTTTTGCGCGGAAAGTCTAATTCTATTGTTATGACTGCGCTTTTCAGTAAGCTTATTGTATTTGATGTTTTATTGTGTAACGATTTTGTATTTGTTTTGTGACATTAGTACGAACGGTGGGGCAAACGAAGTACTATCCGGATATTTATAGTGTTATATTCTCGTTGGATGTGTTATATGAACGTAACGTTCCTTGTTAACAAAGAGTATTTATTATAGTCAATATTGTGTGCTTAATATACAAGTTCTAGCAAAAATAGTGGTGATCCGATCGAGGGCACGATTGGTATTGATTTCTAATTATGAAAATAATATTTAAAAAAAATTGTATGGACGGTTGGCCGGCTTGGACGACGTGTCCCATACAAAAAGTTTTTTTTTTCGCGTCGAAAAATGTTTTCTCTTACTTTTTCTTAGACGCAATACGATACTAATTATGCTTCTTAAACGGATCACCAGTATTTTAATTACATCCTGTATAGCCTTAAAATATTGTAGGATTCTGTAGCTTTTAATTGTACCTGTTGATAAATGTTAGATGTTTATTATTTTGGCAAAAACGGGACTTAATCGCGTACACTTACGTTTCGAGCGTGCCGTAACGCTCGTGGTCGCAGGCAGACTGGCGAGGAATTGTATGTGTTAGATGTTTAATCTACAAGTAATCCTGTATCGTACACAATACTACGCAACCCGTTCATCATGCCCTGTTCCCCGTCTTGCCCATCTTATTTAACACACGATCTTGTAGATTCTAGAACTAATACAGTACCCGAACTAACTGTTGTTTATGTATTGTCGGTAGGTAAATTGGAGAGAGCATAAATTGGCACGGGTATAAATTAGTCCCAATCAGGATGCATTTCCATTGCACTTGCTTACATGTGTAATTAATGCAAATATTGTCGGGTGTCGGAGCCGTTTTAGAGAAACCTACAAGGATGTTAAGTGATATTGGTTCCCAAACTTAATCGAACGAGCGAAGTGAGTTCTTACAAACAACTTCGGCTACTGGGACGCTTCAGCATTTCGATGGCTTTTTGATTTTGAGAGTTTGTTCCGCGGTAACTTTAGTAACGTCTTTCTGATCTTTATGAAATCTGTTGGGGTTGTAGCAGAGATACATAAAATTTGTGAGTTCGTATATGAGCAGGATCGTTCAAGGGGTTGTGGAGCTAGAAGGCGAAAAAAAATCTTCAGAAAGGTCTTGTTATATTGGTCATCTCGTTTGCAAGGAAATCGCGAGTTCTGAGTTCGAGGCGGACTACTAGTTTTAATCGAACGAGCGGAGCGTAAGCGAAGCAAGTTCTTACAAACAACTTCTGGCTAGTGGGACGTTACGGAATTTCGATGGCTTTTTGAGTTTGTTCTGCGATAACTTTAGTAAAGCTTTTCTGATCGTCATGAAATTTGTTGGGGTTGTAGCAGAGATACATATAATTTGAGAGTTCGTATATGAACAGGATCGACCAGGGCGTCATTGAGCTAGAAGGCGCGAAAAAATCATCATACAAGCTGACCGATATAAGAAGGGTCAGCTTGTTTGCAAGTAAATCGCGAGTTCTCAGTTAGTGGCGGACTACTACTAAAATCTGTATTGATGTAAGAAATGTGTTAATTTTATTGAAAGGGCCCTTATGGCGACGGCCTTACGTTTTAGTCGTACAGATTCAATATAATAGGCTTGAGTTGGTCAGAAACGAAGAACTAAAACGAACTAATTCCTTTGACAGACCGAAATGAACTTGTATTCATCGAACGAGTGGAGCGTAAGCGAAGTGAGTTCTTACAAACAATTTCGGCTACTGGGACGTCTCGGCATTTTGATGGCTTCTCATGATCTTTATGAGTTGGGGTTGTAGCAGTTGTACATATGATTTGAGAGTTCATATATGAGCAGGATCGATCTAGGGTTTGTGGAGCTAGAATGGGAAATATATCGTCAGAAGGGTCTTGTTATATTGGCTATCACGTTTGAAAGTAAATCGCGAGTTCTCAGTTTTAAATGGACTACTAGTTATATCAACTTACTAAAATAGGATCACTAGTCAATAGTCCGCAGACACGGCTGTTTACTCACAGTTAGACGTAGTTGTAAGTTCAGTGCATTGTTTAGAGCTGTTCAATTGAACGTAGACAGTTCCATGCTCCATTCAGAATTACTTTACCGTACCGTTGGCAAATAAAGACATCCGACATATAACCTTGATTAACATGACACAAAGGCCTGTAGCTAGGACCAGTTTCTAACTTTTAGAATTGTTATCAGTATCTTATGTCATCAAAATGACGTCGAAACAAATTGTAATTCTTACAACCTGCACGCCTAGCACGTCTTGCAAGAGCGACTTAAGTCGCGAGTAGGGAAAACCTTCCCGCGCCTGTCACAAATCTCGCTTTCCGGTAGCATAACATGCACCCGCGGCTGCAACTGACGCGAAGAGAACTCAAAGTTGTGCTTAGGATTTTAGTTCAAAGTCGCGACTCACTGTCATTTTATGACAGTTGCATTTGATCGCGAATCTGTCGCTCCTTTCACGCGCAAGTTGTGCTGCCAACTAGCAACAACGCATGAAGTCGCACCGATCTGTCTCTTCTCGCGCCAGTCGTGTGTAAGACGTGCTAGCCGTGCTGGTCTAATGTTGATATTGTCATGTGTCATTGTACATGTGTAGTTTTTTAATTCGGTTTGTATTTTCTACTATTTTCTATTTTTTTATCTTCAGTTTGTGTTATCTGTCGTGGCATCACCAAGTGGGCCCTACGGAAGACCAGCGCTAGCTGACATATTAGCTAGCATTCTGCTGAGCAGGGTCCATTTCGTGGTGCTACACCAATGTCTTTATTTTGTTTGTATGTAATATTGTGTACGTCATGAATAAATATCTTGAATCTTGAATATTAAGGTGTAACAAAAATGGTGGATCCTTTAAAGGGCGTATACTTATTATGAAAAAGTGAAAAAAAAACTAGTGAAAAATAAATTGGTTTTGTATGGAGGGTTGGTCAGCTGTCCCGTACAAAAAAAAAATTTTTTCGCGTCTAAAAATTTTTTTTCCTTTTTTTTTTATTCGCCATACGATACCAACTTTACCCTTAAACGGATCAACAGTGCTTTTGTTACAGCCTGTATTATAACCAATACCATTTAAATACCTACTTATTTGACTTGAACTTTGTCACTTTGTCATTAGCCTACTAGTTAGTTCCCTACTAATCGGCCGCGTCTGTTAGTAGTAGTCTTAAGCCGTGTTGGCAGCGCATCGATAAAAAGCAAAATGTCGGTGTATGTCAAATGTCATTGACGACAGCGGAAATAGTGCCTTAAGCCACACGCACATATTGAAGTGTGTACAGATGTGCCGTGCACACAAAGGCGCAGCAAACGAGTTTTGTAGTATGGTAATTCCGATCGGTGGCTGGGCGTAGGGTGGCCATTCTGTATGGAATACTATTATTTATTGATTTATTGTGTGCCGTAGGACCCTAGGGGTTAGGGCATCTGCCGCAAATGCAGAAGACGCTGGTTCGATGCCAACCCTGGGCACAGGAGACCTTGGTCACTTTTCTTCTGTATATGATATCTATTTTAGTTTATAGTAAAGTGTACACGGTTTACTCAGGTTAAAAGTCGGGAACAGTCGAACATATTATCTTTAGTTCTCAGTGGCTCATGAGTCTTTAAATTTAATAACTGTTCAAATAAATTCTGTTTTCTGTCTGTACGTGTACGTCGCTATGTGTGTAAGCAGGCCAATTGTTCGGTACGAGTACGGTAAATTGCCTTCTGTTTTTGTGCCAAATTCGGCGTTCCACTAGCTTCATTTACATTATGTGAAGAACATTCTTTAGGGCAATGTTAGGTCTAGAATTGCGATTCGAATTGGATGGAACTACTACAATAGGTAAAATGAGACCAACTATCATTTTTCTAGCAGTTTTTGTCCCGGCTTTTTCCACGGTTCATTTGAACCTGGGGTCTGCTTGACAACCTAATTTCATGAATTGGCTTAGGCACTAGTTTTTACGAAAGCCACCGCCATCTGATTTTCCAAACCAGAGGGGGAACTATTAGGCCATATTAACCGTTTTCGACAAAATGTTATTCACCGAAAAGCGACTGTTAATTGGGATTAGGTTGGCCAAGCGTGCACCATCGGACAATTTCTTTAAAGAAACCTTTGTACGACCCTAGCTCTGTTCTAGCCCAAATATTTTCGGCCACACATTGCAAACTTGCCTCAGCCGAGCCAACGCAGCCAAGTGCCCAACTTGTGAGATTTATGCACGAGAGTTCCGAGGTATCGGATTAATTTCAACCACCGTATTTCAACCGGCAGATCTGGCTGACGTGGTTTTGGATTGTTCTGGGTACCTACTATTGCTGGTTGTTTTAAATCATACTAGTCGTCCGCCGCGAACTTAAGAACTCGCAATTTACTAGCAAACAAGATTGGTCAACATCAATATAAGCCTTATGAAGATCTTTTCGCGCCCCCTAGCTTCATAACCCCTTGATCGATCTTGCTCATATAGGAACTCTCAAATCTAGACACACTGCAGTGTGTCCGCCAAGTTCGAGCAAAACAAAGCGACACACCGGCCGTGGGTTATATTACACGAACCATTTCGGGCCAATTTCGACCACCCTATAACTCAAAACATATTTTATCTACGCATATGAAATTTCGAGTGTCTGTTGACATCCCTTTAATTGTCTAGAATACAAAATTTCATTATTCTACCTATAGCAGTTCTTGAGATATTGACGTCAGAAAATCGCTATTTTTACTATACACTCACTGACTCACTGACTCACTGACTCATCAAAAACCTAGACCACTTCCAATGGTCGTACTGACTTGAAATTTGGCATGGAGATAGGTCTTAAGGTCAAAGTAAAGGGAAAAGTCTGAAAACGGCCAAGTGTGAGTCAGTTTTAAAAATGGCGAAGGTGTAACTTTGTTCTACTATGAAGTCATAATGAACTAAATGGGTCTATCTTCCAATGGTCTTACCGACCTGAAATTTGACTCGAAGGTTTGTCTTTAGGTTGAAATAAAGTAAAAATCTGAAAACGGCCAAGTGTGAGTCAGTTTCGAAAACAACGTATGTGTAATTTTGTTCTACTATAAGTAGGTATGGAGTGGAAATGAGATAAGGCTTATTTAAATTTAGATACATACCAATTTAAGACAATATATGTTTGTCTTAAAGACAAGAACAATAAAATTGTTCACCACTCTGTGTGTGTCTGTTGCGGGAACCGAACCCACGATTTACGAAGTGCAAAGCAGGTCACTCGGTACACTAGGTGCGCTAAATCGGTCAAACAAAAATGAAAAGACTATTTTTTCTCGCATAGTCTAAATAATTTCTAATTTTACAACTAATAAAATCGCAGATTCAAGAACATGGAAATCATATATACTCTAAGATGGAATTATATATACTATTGCCCATCTCACCCTCCGATACGCCACGGGATGAGATGGGATGGTGCACTTCTAGGGCTACATAATAGGCCACCAATTATAATACCTACTGGTAGGTAGGTATTACCAAGTTATTAATTATCTATGTAGGTAGCGTACTTACAAACAGAATAAAGTACGTTATTGATGTATGTAATTATATGTAAGTAGGTACATTTTATAGGTGTAGGGAGCCAGTTTATTTGTAAAAATCACCTATAAATAAATAGTAAAATAGGATTTATCATACATTATAGGTACTCGCGCTGCCCGATCGATCCCGAAATCCCGATATATGTATGTATAGTGATACTAGATAAAAAATCCGTTCCCCGCCTCGCGCACCCTCCGTCGCTGCCTACACTCGTCCGCCGCGCTCGCGCCGTCCGCCAGCTCATGCCATCCGTTCGCCCGCTAATGCCGCCGGGGGGATGCGTACGCGTGGGAGGCGGGGAGTCGACGAACCAAAGCGTTCGGCAGCCGCGCGTCATACACGAGACATTTCCAAAAGCAAAAGTGATAAAAAAATAATAAAGAACCTACACCTAACAAAAATAAATGAAATCCCATCAAAAACATAAATGTGAAAGGCTGCCAAGTTCGATACTATGGGAATGCTTCGCCTATAAAAGAAGTGAGATCTGAATAAGTACCAAGTTCCATAAAAATACCTCAAATCATAAATAGTTATAGGAATGCACACTTGATTTCCAGCAGTTTTTAAGGTACATTTTGAATAAGTATCACGTTACATAGAAATACCTAAAATTATAATAGTCAGAGAAACGCACACCGGTTTTTTTAGCAGTTTCCTGATAACACTTATTATTTTCAGTACTTTTTAATGATGTAACTTGGCAAGTTTTAATAGAAAATTATATACTTGACACATTGCAGTCCAAAGGTGTCGATTCATTGCATTGAAAAGGTGTGTGGTGTGTGAAAACTTGCCAAGTAACATCAGATGACCAATATAACAAGACCCCTATGATGATTTTTTTCGCCTTCTAGTTCCACAACCTCTTGATCGATCTTGCTCATATAGGAACTCTCAAATTTCATAAAGATCAGAAAATCGTTACTAAAGTTATCGCGGAGCAAATTTTCAAAATCAATAAGCCATCGAAATGCCGAGACGTCCCACTAGCCAGAAGTTGTTTGTAAGGACTTGCTTTGACTTAACTAGTAGTCCACCTCGAACCCAGAACTCGCGATTTCCTTGCAAACGACCAATATAACAAGACCCTTGTGATGATTTTTTCGCGCCTAGCACCATGACCCTTGGTCATTCCTGCTCATATACGAACTCTCAAATTATAGTATCTCTGCTACAACCCCAACAAATTTCATGAAGATCAGAAAAGCGTTACGAAAGTTATGGCGGAACAAACCCTTAAAATCAAAAAGCACAGTGGCCAGAAGCAAGTTCTTACAAAGAAGAACTTGCTTCGCGTACGATCCGCTCGTTCGATAAGATTGAAGAATAAACTTCTTCAGGCTTACACATATCTTCTTTTTCGCTTTATCTTTTCACAATTTACTTGCAGGTTACACCGAAAAGTTAGTAACACCGTTAACAATCGAAAACATTTTCATTTGTTTTTGTTACCTGTTCCCTGATTGTGGAAACAACGGACGAACCCTTGATTTACCAAAATTAAATCTGCATACATTGGTCCATCCGCTCCGCCACGAAATGGTGTCAACACGGAACAAAGCTCCAATCACTTCACAATTTCCAGCAGGATCGAAAAAAAAAACGCCTTTTTGAAGTCGGCAAATGTATGCAAATACGTCTATGACGTCGTTGTAGGTTGTACGTTGCTTTGCGGTGAGTAAGGCCGCGGTTGTTGATAGACGTAGCGTACGCGGAAGCGGGGATTTCAGCGGGTTTGTTACATAAATTCCATTATTGCATGCGCGTTTGTATAGATACCTAAATGTTTAGGTATAAGATATTACTAACGTAGTATAAGTTTAATAATAAAAATTGTACTTACTAACATAATATGGAAAGTTTCCGAATTAAATAAATATTTAATTTTATATTATTTTATTCTCAATTATTCAATCTCAAGAAAAATAAATAACAGAGATGTTCTAACGAACGTCAATGAATGAAGAACGTCGTTTAGCCATTTTACATTTACATACTTGCTTCCGCTTGCTTCTTCTTCCACGTAATAACTTACCAAATCCCCCTTACTATTTCTTTTTAAATCTCGCTTACTATTTCCGTAGTGTCATATCACCTCCGTAGCGAATGATTTCTGAGAGAGTTGCATCAATATCCAAAATCCACGAGTTTTTGACACTCACTACTCGCTTAAGCAAAGTTATGTCGGACGATTCTGCGCGTTTTGTTTGCTACGGCCATTATTCGCAAACTTCTTTACACTGAAAACTCAAAACGTGTAGTTATGGAGCCCTTGGGGCGGAAATTAATGACTCACTTTAAAAGTTAGTATAAGAAATGAAAATTATTTAGGTAAATACATTTTTTTTTACATTTTCTTCATATATAATGAGAGCATTTTTGAAAATAACTAAATAATTTTAACACTTAAAGGTGTAAAAGTGTCATACGTGCATTACGAATATCCATATCCCACAAGCTTTTGACACTCGCTACTCGCTTCGCTCGTCACCCAGCCCTCAGCCACATAGCAAAGCTATATCGGAGTGCGTTTGCTCTCCATCTACGATTCTGCGCGTTTTGTTTGCTCCAGCTTTTGTTCGGAAACTTCATTACACTGAAAACTCAAAACGTATGGACAAGAGTATGTTTAAAATAAAAAACCTATAGGCAGTACTACGTACAGTATATTTTTAAATTTTAATATTTGTGATAGTCAAAATTAAAAGGTACCATTTATTCAAAATAGCGAAGGTTTATCTGTTAAAATCATATAGAAGACAGACTTGCCAGAGCTATCATAGCCTAGTACAGTCGCCATCAGATATATCGGAGAGGCCAAGGTAGTCACAAATATCTCAACAACGCCTCTATTGTCGTGGCGATAAAGTGCATGCTCAGATATTATTGAGTACCTTGGCCGCTCCGATATATTTGATGGCGACTGTACCTACAGCCACGGACTTTATTGTTGGACCATTTACGGTTCAAGCTATTTACTTTTGTTTAGTACTTACTGTTGAAATGTCCAGTGTAAGGTGAACCCTCAACGGTTAATGGCTTTAAAGAAAAATCATAACTACAGAAAGCTCAAAAAAACATTCTCAGGTGAATCACGTTTTCCAACTGCGAGAAAAAAAATGCATAAAGTGGGTAGTAGCCTAGTAGCCGGCCAACTTTCATTTCGCGTCGCAACTTATCCAAGTGTCAGTTTGTAAGTTATCCAAGTTATCTGCCTCGAAAATCATATAACAACCGTAAGAGCTTTTGGTAAACTCAATCAATATTCTACCGTATTCATTTGGTATAGAATCTAAAATTCAAACTGTTTTGACGAATTGTATGTTTACCGTCGGATTGTATTCGCAGCCAACAAAATGTTGTTACAGATATTATTGGTCAAGGCAGATTCCTGTACAGTCGCCGTCAAATATATCGGAGCGGCCAAGGTACTCAAAAATATCTGAACATGCACTTTATCTCCTTGAAAATAAAGACGTTTTTTAGATATTTGTGACCACCTTGACTTCTACGATATATCTAATGGCGACTGTACCTATATAAGTGATCGCACTCCCATACTAAATTAGTACGGGAGCGTTTTTATGATGACCTTTAATCGTCATATATGCTCAATCATTTAGGTTATCTCTGGTTACAACATTATCAAAGTAACACCTTTCCTCTTAGAGAATTCAACCAATTGGAGCGGCAATTGACAGGCGTTCCCCTCTGTCGAAAATATATCACCAGTGGTCATATTTATTATATGGACTGTTGTTCATCTGACGTGGCTATTGTACGTTACGTACGAATAACCATACATTTGACGTTCCCCTCCCCCGCAAAAATCGGCAGACTTTTTTGTATAGAAAATAACAGACATGGCCGCTCCGGTTAGTTGAATTAGCAACATGCATGAATTTTTTGGATGACGTCGATCAATTCTATTTCCCGTTAGATTCAAATGTCTCAAATAAACCTACTATCTATTGTAGCCCTGAAACGTCAAAAATTCGAAAATAAGTTAGGCGTCTCCGCCGCGCGTCACAACAAAGTCGCAGAAAACTGTTTGGAAGGAACAAGTTTTTAGAAGATTTTTGTCATTTTAGGCACGAAAAAATGCGTTTACCTATATATAGGTAGTTATCATACATTTTTTTTCTTGTTAGAATACAAGTAATGGAATTGTGGTATTGAAAATACATTCGGGGTATTTAAAGAAATTGCTTAAATTTTACGTTTTTAAACCGCAATATCTTTACAAAAATGTTAGAAAATTATTACGGATATCCACGTTTTTATATTAATTTAGTGTTGCTGAACGTGATTATTGAATTAATTCACTTAAATATTTTTCATTGATGTTCTTAATTGTCTAAGCCTTTCCTTTCTTACAAGACAGATAATAGATGCAAGTTATACCATAATGAAGTTCAATAAACGCATCTATCCCTCCTAATGAGGCTCCCTTTCCGCAGCAAATTGCTGCAGGAAACGTCAATTTATCCAAGAAACTATAATGAAGATGCGATCCCCACTATCTCACAACTTTATTCCACTAAATATTTCACATGAGCACCTTTATATCGCCCAGTTAAAGCAATTTGACTCTTAAATTCATGGGGATAAAGGAATACCCATACGCATTTACGAACCTGATATAATACTACAGTATACGCTAGCGTTATACTAACCTAATTTACTTGAAGAAGCAAAAGCAACCTCACAGTATGCCATTAAAGTATACATTAGAATGAACCACATATCTCTGATACGACGTTGTGGAGGTTATAACGCTTGCTATGCTAAAGTTTTGCTACGTCGTAGACTCGTAGCTGATTCGTAGCTTGTAGCATTATTATAAAATTTCAGTCTAGTATATTTAAAAATTGTTAGAGAGATTTTGTTGAGGCCTGTAATAGGAACAAACGTCTGAACTGGTCTCCATTTAGACCCTAAAGATTATAGACGGAGAGCTAGCCACGTCAGATATGATACAATAATGAGAGCAAGGAAACCCCTCTAGTCAGTTTGCTATACGATGCTTAATTATAGATCTGGACATCTGGCAGCTGTAAAGTGGTGAAGGTCAAAGAATGCAAACCACTTCAAGAAAACTATTCCTGGAGTTTGATGCAATATTATGAGAAATTATATAAATAAGTAGATATCATTGCCAAAAGTTTCTGTTGGAGGAAAGTAGTGCCAAACGACGTATTTTTTTTTACCAAATATCAACACGTTGCACATTTAAAAATAACATTTCTTAAAATAATTTTGATTTTCAGAAATAATCGCTTCGAAAGTCAAAAAAATTGTGGCCCCCTGTAACTTTTGAACCATAAGTCCAAAAAATAAAAAATATATTGTTTTGAACATTATCCGTTCAGCCATTTTTGAGTTTTCTCCAAAAGACTTATTCCATAGGCGTCAGACCTTTTGGTATTACTTTAGCTCTTATTCCACTGAAAACACGGAACCGTTATGCGTGGTCCGATACGTTCTTGGCCGGTTTTTTTTATGGGATCTGTTTTTTTTTTTTGCTTCTATAACTCAAAAACGACAGAACCGATTTCATTGAATATAGTTTTAGTTGAAAGTACTTATTAGTCCTCACTTTCATGAATTTTTCCATATTTTTTAGATTCACAGTTCATAAGTTACAGAGGGACGCATTTTTTTTAAACTTTCGGAGCCATTGTTTACGAAACTGTTGATTTTATCCAAAAATTGTTTTACAAAACTTTATCCAAAAATTGCTTTACAAATCCCACATTCTTATTGAAAGATCTATCCAAACGACACACCACATAATGGGCATGAAATGAAAAAAAAAATCACCTCCAATTCATGTAGTGGGGAGGTACCCTAAAAAAATATTTGTTACTTTCTTATTTAACCATTTTGTCTGCGTGACCAGCTTTCTGGTACCAACGATCACTGACCTAAGCCTCGCACAGACAGACGGACATGGCGAAACTATATGTGTTACCAGTTGACTACGAAACCCTAAAAAAGAATCGTTGAAACCTCTATTCGTTCATAAGTAAACAGCGCATATCTCTAAGAAGTGTTTAGTAAACTCAATAACAAATAAAATGGGTCACTTTAAGTATGAAATAGTAGTTTTCGATAAAGTGCGAGAAGTATGTCATTTTGCACGAGTCAAGGCTCGGGACGAGTGAAAATGACACTTCCGCACGTGTGTCGAACAACGTTTTTTAATACAATTGCGAAAAAACTACAATGAAATAAAATTACATTTATATTCTGTCAGTGTACGAAAGACAGCTTCGTTCAATCGCGCGTTGTTCAAGTAATACTATTGGGTCTCGCATAATACTCCTTTATGCCCAATCGCGCGTAGTTCAGGTGGGTCATTTATAAGCGGGTCTCGCATAATACTCATTTATTTATAATTCTGATCTGCAAATCGTGCGTAAAATCAAACTTTACGCACGATTTGCAGATCAGATTACTTTTTAGCACTAGTGCATAAAATCAAACTTTACGCACGATTTGCAGCTACATAAACTAAACTTTTTGAGCAATTGTATTAAAAAATTATATACGAAATGACCCGTTATCATTTCAGTATAAAAGTGGATAAAACATCGAAACCGAGTGCGGTCAGTAGAGTGCTACTGACGCCTCCTCGTTATTTCTATAAAAAGCGGGCGTTAGGGAAATTCTCAGATATTCGGGCCCCAAATAAATCATTATCCGTCCCAATAGACAGTTTTATCTGGGCCTTTGTAGGGGAAGGTTGTTTTAAGTGAATTGCGAGCCCGAGGGGATGATTAAGCTATGTTTTCTACTGCACGATTTATTCGGTTTTCAGTTTATATCTGATTGCGGTTTATTAATGTGTTTAAGGCTGCGTTTCCACCAGAGATGAGCGAGGATGCGTTGCGAGGAACATGCAGGCGCGGTCGCAGCCTGAAAATTTAGGCGGTCACTAATGCAGAATAGTAGTTTATGTAACTGTTACGTAATAAGGCCTAATTACGTACAGTTGCATACACTGCTTTATCTACACTCATATAAATGAAGTGTTCGCAAACCATAGAATGACCGCCATTGCACCGTCATGGCCAACTCGATTGTGCCGGCGGTCGGGGAGGCGCGTGCCGTTGGTCAGGAAGGAGCACAGGATTTACATTATGTTATCAAATTCGATGTTCGGAATTTGAAACTCATAACGTATCAATATATGAGCATGTAAAGTTAAAATTACGTTACTGCCACAGATAAAAAGCTTATCATAGTAAAATCGGTTGTGGTAATGCTAGCCATTGCCTACCGTTTTTGAACACGTTTTAGAGGACTTACAATGTGAGTGTAGATAAATGTTATCTTTAATTTGACGTGTACGATTTTGGGGAATATGTATGTTAAGTTAAAAGAGCTAGTAGAATCACTTCATTTGCGTATCCTCACACAGCGCAGCTTTAGGATTGGTTCTTAACACATTCCTCATAACGTATTCTCACTTATCTCTGGTGAAAACGCAGCCTAATCGGTCGTATAATAATATTGCCTACCTATCACGTGCTTTGCTTAGCCAAATTAGGACTAAAAGAGTTATTCTTAATTTAAAATATGTTAAAAATCTAAATGATATCTTAACAAATCGTAATTCTGTCAATTAAAATAGTTATGACCCATTTTCAACCGACTTCAAGATTTCGAAGGAGGAGGCTCTCAATTCGTCGGCATCTTATTTGTTTTTAATTTGCTATTTTTTATGTATAGTCACCGCTTATTTGAAGACGGCTGGGCTGATTTGGAAAATTCTTGCATGATGGGATCCTGTAGAAACCGAAATCACAATGATATCTAACCAAATTGTAATTCTATTAATTAAAATAGTTAGGACTCATTTTCAACCGACTTCAAGATTTCGAAGGAGGAGGTTCTAACTAAATTCGTCGGGAACTTTTTTGTTTTTATTTTGCTATTTTGTATGTATGTTCACCGCTTATTTGAAGACGGCTGAGCTGTTTTGGAATTCTTGGATGATGGAATCGTGTAGAAACCGAAATCACAATGATGATATCTAAACAAATTATAATTCTATTAATTAAAATAGTTATGACTTTATGACCCATTTTCAACCGACTTCAAGATTTCGAAGGAGGAGGTTCTAAATTCGTCGGGAACTTTTTTGTTTTTATTTTGCTATTTTGTATGTATGTTCACCAATTATTCGAGGACGGCTGGACCGATTTGGAAAATTCTTAGATGATTGGACTAAGAGCTGGCCACGGCAGGAATGACACAATAATGAGAGAAACGAAATTGATATAGTTAGACTGCTATACTATTGTTATTACCTAATCTGGCAATCTGGCAGCTTTAAGCCGGGGGGTTCAAGAGTAGCAGACCAGTAAAGTTGTTTATAAATATAGGGAACGACGCAATACTGAGAGTTCTTGCTTTAGTACGATGTCGTGGCATTTGATGTATGTAATTGGAATATAACGTCCCAAGTAGCAAAATTTGGCACTATAAAAGTCCTGAGAACATTTTAGAACGTGCTAATTAGTGTTCATGATTAGCACTATAATGGTGTCGTAAACCTTTACCTAACCCCAAATAGGCCCTAGTTTTATCACTGATTTATTCTATAAACATTACATAAAGGCTCTCACTGTGATAAATCAGCTCTATAATTGAAATGTCTGCAATGTTTATGTCACAATTAGGAACTATTAAAGTAACCAAAACATGTTTATAGTGCTAATTTGCGCCGTAAACAATTCCAGTGATCTTTTTTATCACCAAGAGCCTCGTGTTGTTTGCTGTCGTCGTCGTGAGGTTATTTCACAAGAAATTAAACAAATATATTTGTAAGTCATTCGCCATGTCCCTTTAGCTCCTTAAAGTGACATATAAAGGTACATACTAAAAAACATTCGTAAACCGTAATTCTGCCGGTACTTGCACTTGCGAAAATAATTGTATTGACAAAATCATTATGCTGATTTCAAATTTGACAATGCGCCTTCATAATTTTACTGTTTTAATTAAATTTTAATTAATACAATTAGGACTTGTCCCGACTGTGGCTGCTATAGTACACGTGGGCTCTAGTAGTGCTGCTAATGTGCTATCACTTTCAGAAAACGGCAGCCATATTTTAATGGATTTGGGTAGCCCTATAGCGATGTTGAGGGAGCATTTAAAAAGCTAAAACGTTATGTAATGGTCGTGCAAAGTCCTTTTATAGTGCAGATTGATCCTGTAATAGTGTTTGCGATACTGCTACAATACTAGTACTATAAAAGTTAATTCGACGCATTATTAGTGCATAATAGGTACATAAAAGTGTCAGTAAAGTGTCTATAGTATTAAATAGTACTATAATCGCTTTTTGCAAATCTATTACAGTGCAACACTTTAAAGATTCTTTTTTATGGTCCTTTAAGCGTTCTAAGAGCTAACTTATAGAACTAAATTGCTCTTTAATTTATAGAACCAAAACGCTCTATTAAAAACCTTTATAGTACAAGCAGTCATAATGGTTACCATTATAGACCTACTATATCACTGATTGGTGATAAAAGGCCTTAGTTATAGAAGCTTTTGTTACTTGGGGTGGAAGCTGTCGCAGTGGGGGGGGAAAGAGGCAGGTTGAAGTTAAATGCATTTATACCGGACGCCTGCAGTTTATTTTATTCTGATCTGTGAAAACTGTTTGTAATTAATTAGGCGCTCGAATAAAACTTATAAGTTGACAGTTTTCGATGCCAAGACGATATTACCGATAGTTATTTCTAAATAGGAAATCGACTTTAACAGCCAGGATTCTCGGTTTAAATTGTTATGAATAAATATGTGACATATTAGGTTTTGTTCTGATAATGAACTTAGCTTACAAAGCCACATCATAATACAGCTACTCGTTACTAGATTGCGCTAATATCTACTAAACATAGACAGGGAATGACATTTGAACTCCAACTGCTGACCTAGCACGGGTGAGCAGTAGAAAATAAACCAGTATAAGTGTGCTGCATTGCTACGAATCTCGCGGTCATGTTACACTGGTAGTTTGAGCAGTTGGGTCGCCAAGGTGCGCACAACTATTGTTGGGAATAAACGGCACAACGTATGTACATATTAGATTGAGCATACAAAACGACTCGCGTGATCACTACGGGTACATATATTAGCGTTAAAATTTTAAGTACAGTCGCCATCAGATATATCGTAGCGGGCAAGGTCGTCACAAATATCTGAACAACGCCTCTATTGTCAAGGCGATAAAGTGTATGTTCAGATATTTTTGAATACCTTGGCCTCTCCGATATATTTGATGGCGACTGTACCTACTAATTAAAAATAATATATTGTTTTAAAGAGTAGAAAATTGAGTGCAGCTACTAGGAAATCAATTTTTAAAATGGCTAATATTTTTTCTGAAAACGATCATCTAAAAATATTAGGGCAAGTGCCCCGGTTTGGGCCACTTTAAGGAGAGTTTGTTTATTCAGACGTCTGTCATTTTGTATCAATAAGGAATGATGAAAATATTTATTTAATGAGTCTTTGATAATATTGTGTAGTGACTAAACACAAGTAAGTACAGCCGTTTGAAACTTATACAGTGTTACTATGTCTCACGAAAGTTGAAATTCAATAAAATACTATGACTATATTTATATGAACTTCCGCTGTCAAGATTCTGATCTTTTTTTCTTTTGAGAAATATTAAAAAAAAGCCCAAGAGTCACTTTTGGCCATTTTTTTCCATGGTATTTTATTTTTATTTTATTTTTTTATTTAGCCATAAATTGTATGTGTACATAATGATGTTAAGCAATACCGATAGTATCAATACAAATTTATCCAGTGGGTGTAGCTACATATTTATGTACTTATGAACTAACATTTTATAATATATACATACTTATTAACTAACAGTGACCAGTATTATAATATTCACTTAAGCTGTAGGGGCATAAGTCAATAACATGTTTTTTAAGTGCTGTCAGAAATTTTAAGTAATTGAGTGATTTAATTTCTACGGGTAACTTATTAAACACTTTAGCAGCCACATAGATAGTGCTACGCTGACAACTGATACATGACAGATGACAGGGCCATCTGTGCTGCCATAATTTACTCTTATATCAACTCTATAAACCATAGACTTGTAAATTTGTCTATGCCTTAGTAATTTTGAAAATGGCCAAAACCGGCACAGTGGCCCACAACCGGGGCATCTGGCCTAAAATATTTTCCGGAATTGAGTAAATACTAAAAAAATACTCATAAAAATTGTTACTAGGATGTTATACGTTTTTTTGGTAGCATCACGTTTACTGTACGTACTGGGGGCTTAGCCAAGATGACAATCGTTTGCAGAAAACGAATCGAAACGCTATCCATATCTCTATCGCGCTAATATGGAAGAGTCAGCGAGAGCGTGTAGCGTTTCGTTTCGTTTTCTGCAAACGATTGTCATCTTGGCTACAGGTCCTGTACGTTTACGTATAAATTGGGTATGCAATTATGAACCCGATGGTACATTAGGTTTGGGATAAGTATCCCAAAAATAATGTACATTTTATAGGTATTGTTTGGTATTTGGTCATAAACTATGCAAAATAACTCTGCAATTGTAACAAACATTACTACAGATAGGTGCATCTAAATATGCACCCAAGAATTTTAGTTATTTATTTAAACTTTATTGCACAGTAAAAATAAGTACAAATGGCGGACTTAATGCCTCAAGGCATTCTCTACCAGTCAATTTAAAAGAAATTCGTAAAAGTGGGTGCTGTAAGAGAAAACTTGCTGATTTATCCTATAACCTATAACCTACTTAAATATACTTCGATATATGCTACATAAACTTCACAAATACCAATATATATACATACTAATAAACATACGTATATATTATAATGCATATGCGCAAAGGGGAAAAAACTCATTCACGCTGGTCATGATCCAGCAGGTGCTTGTGAAGCAAGCGTTTGAAAACGAACTTGCTTGGGGCTTGTCTTATTGTCAGGGGAAGTACATTCCAGAGACAAATAGTCTGGATTGTAAAAGAAGAAGAGAGATAAACGCTATGGGGAGTATGTACTAGAAGCTTAAGAGACTGGGAGGAGCGAAGTTCACACCCGGGACGGGGGTTGACAAAACTGAATTTGGACTTAAGGTAGTCTGGAACAGAGAGATCAAACAAAATAGAGAAGAGAGTACTTACAGAGAATTCTAAGAGTCCTGCGTTGACGTGCAGGCAGCCATTGGAGTTGGTAACGATAACCTGAGACGTGATCGAATTTACGCAAGCCGAAAATAAAGCGTTTGGCATTATTTAATATACGATCGAGTCTGTTTAGGGAAGCCTGGGAAATGTTAGTAGTGCACACATCAGCTTAGTCTATAATAGGAAAAATTAAAGCCTGCACAAGCAGCTTCTTGGTACTCACAGGCAGGAAGTTTTTAAACCTACGCAGAGTCCGCAGTTATCAAAAACACAAAAACTCTCTTTTCAAGGAAACCAACAGTGTTAATGTTACCATTCTTCGAGAGTATTTTAAGCGTATGAGAAGGAATCTTCCATAAGTACAAAAATAATGTTTCAGCGTGTTTTTAAAATCGAGATATGGCCAAAATATGAATGTTCCCGCATACGAATGGCGCCAATCTTTCTTATAAAATGAGAAATGAATCGAGTTCATTGAGTACGCGTTAGGTTTTGTAGTTTCAAATATTGTCATAACCTACAATCCACTGGTGCGACAGGCGGCTCAATATTTAATAAATAAAACAGCATATAGATAACGACTGGAAGCCTTCATAAACGCTAAAGTGCGGGATCTTAGTGAGGTAATCTATGTTGCTCATTGGTAGTACCACTAAGTAAATTATTATTTATCTAGAACTTTCTATCATTCTGTCACTTCAAATACTCGCTACTCAAATGCTGCGCAAAGTCGATATTTATATCAATACAAGTTCATGATTAATAGGCAAGGATAAGACATATAATATTAAAACGAGTAAAGTTAAACAATGCTCATGTGAAAACTTAACTCATTTTTAGGTTTACAAAAATAAAATGTCTCATGTCTTGTTAACCAATAAAATACCCATTTTTGAAGCGTCATTTCTGTAAGACCTGTACCTCTGTTTGTACTGTATATATATACCCATATTGTACAAATAAACTGTTTGACTTTGACTTTGACTTTGACATTTATTGTATTAATCTTCATTCCGCAAAGGTTTCATTCCATTCCTCTACAAAATCAGTGTTTGACAGAACTTTGACATATGACGTGGCACATGACGTCTACATACAATTTTTCTTGTCGATTATCTAGGGTTGACAAGTACGTACGCGATTAGTTTGATTGCTGGACCTGCCCTAATCTACCTGATACATCAGTAATTTTAATACAAAAATTCATTAATGTAAGATTTATTAGTTAATTTGCCCAATCTAACCGTTATTTTAGAACGAAACTACTACAATAAACTACATAAATATTTTATCTTACCTGTGGTCATGCAGCAAATAAACAAAGGAGATTTTGACAACCCCGAAACGGTACCCGATACGTTCCAAGGCCGTAGCTGTCACTTCCTTCAGATGTAATAATAATAATAATAAATACTCTTTATTGCACACCTCATACAGTTACAAGCACAAATTTTACAATTAGATAAATTTAGGTAGAGGTAACAACAGGCGGTCTTATCGCTAATGAGCGATTTCTTCCAGACAACCTTTGGGTAGTGGAGACTAGAGAAAAACAATAAGCAGTAGGTGGTGCATAGAAACAAAAGAGACGAAATAGATAACACAGCACATTCATATGAATATACATACTTAAATAAATACAAAATAAACATACATATACGTACATATATACATATATAATACACACAATAAGAAACAACAGTGTCAACTTAAAAACCTAAGGAAGTCATAAATAGTATTCCTTAAGTTGCGATTTAAAGCTACCAATAGATTGCGCGCGTTTAATGTTGAGAGGGAGAGAATTCCACAAACGAACGGCCTGAACGTAAATGAGCAATTATAAAATTTGGAAGATGAAGATGGCACTTTTAGGAGCAATTTTTGAGAGGATCTAATAGAATTAAGATAAGAGAAACGCTCTTTGAGGTAGCGGGGAGTTGCAGGGTTAAAAAGTAAAGAAAGTATGTGAGAGTTACGGCGGAGTTACGGGAGTATGTGAGGGTGTGATGTACACCCTTGTTTAAATCTTACTTAATGTTATTAAAATGAATGGGGAAGGCAACTATCACAATGACATTTCCAACATTACTTTTATATTGATATTGTAATAAATAAAGAGAATATAATAATAAAATAAGAACTTTTATTTTAATGCTGATGGCTATCAGAATCGGTATTCAACTTAGAGATTTCAACCCGGACGGGATGATACGTCAGATAAACGTCAGTCCATACATGTGTATGACCACTGGTCATATGTTTTCGGCAGAAGGGAACGCCTGTCAATGGCGACTCCGGTTGGTTGATTTCTCTAAGTATTTAATGATCAAAATATTGCCAGGTATGGCTAAGGGTTAATATTTTTATCGACAAATTAGGCAGCCATATATCTGTAATTTCCTAATGGTTGTGCGCCCCTTGGCGAGCCAATTTCTCTAACTGCCAGTGTAACATGACCGCGAGATTCGTAGCAATGCGGCACACTTATATTGGTTTATTATCTACTGCTCACCCGTGCTGGGTCAGCAGTTGGAATTCAAATGTAATATTCTGTCTATGTTTAGTAGATATAAGCGCAATCTAGTAACGAGTAGCTGTATTATGTTATGATGTGGCTTTGTAAGCTAAGTTCATTATCAGAACAAAACCTAATATGTCACATATTTTTTCATAACAATTTAAACCGAGAATCCTGGCTGTTAAAGTCGATTTCCTATTTAGAAATAACTATCGGTAAAATCGTCTTGGCATCGAAAACTGTCAACTAATAAGTTTTTTTCTAGCGCCTGATTAATTACAAACAGTTTTCACAGATCAGAATAAAATAAACTGCAGGCGTCCGATATAAATGCATTTAACTTCAACCTGCCTCTTTCCCCCCCCTCCACTGCGAGAGCTTCCACGTTATATTCCAATTACATACATCAAATGCCACGATATCTTACTAAAGCAAGAACTCTCAGTATTGCGTCGTTCCCTAGATTTATAAACAACTTTACTGGTCTGCTACTCTTGAACCCCCCGGCTTAAAGCTGCCAGATTGCCAGATTAGGTAATAACAATAGTATAGCAGTCTAACTATATCAATTTCGTTGCTCTCATTATTGTGTCATTCCTGCCGTGCCCAGCTCTCCGTCTAGATGGGATCCTGTAGAAACCGAGGGAACTTACAAATTTTTATTTATAGTGATTTGAGTATTTTTAACAGTAGCTATGAGATTTGCGCTTGGTAAGGTATAGCCCAAGTGAAGTTGGTTTATTTTTGTTTAAAAGTATAATAATTAATTCTTGAAATTAAATACTCTTGAGAATCTAAGTCTAAATCAAAACTGATTTTTCCCCCCCTACCCCCAATAGGCCAGAACTGCTCACGCACGGACGCTAGCATGAGTTGAGGTCCAGCATGCAAGAGGCGTTTGTGTTCAGAGGTGAAAATTAATTTTGTAAGTGTGTGTTTGGAACAAAGTAGTATAGGATGTTTTACAGAGAAGTCATACTTAGTCTTATTAAGCCTGCCCCCCACTCTCAGGAGTCCCTGAGAGTCAATAAATGGAGCTAGGGAGATAAGATGTGATTTAGGGCTTAGTTTTTTATTATTAATCAGTGCAGCTAAATCTACAGGAAATGATTGCCTTTGTGATAGCTTCACCAATACAGTTAAGGCATTTTCAAGTTCAATTGCGTTTAGTGGGCCCTTTGTATGTTGTTTTTTACATTTAATATTAATGAAGCGCAATGCATATGCTATTATTCTTTTAAGCTTGCTAAGTTGCGAGTATTTTTGGAAATCTATAAGAGTGTCGGTTCTGGTTTCTATGTTAGTCTATACTGAAATGCTAGTTTTAAGTTCAGGTAAGTTGCTATTATTCGTATGATTGGCACTGAGAACAGGCCAATTTTCTTCAGATTCTAAGAGATATGATGGTCCGTGCCACCACAGCTGTTGAGATTGGACATGCTGAGGATCGACCCCGCGAGACGCGAGATCGGCAGGATTTTGAGCTGTGGGAACATGGCGCCACGCCGAGCTCTCGGTGAGCTCTTGAATGATGGCGACACGGTTCGCGACGTAAGTTTTTAATTTAGATGGGCATGTGTTTATCCAAGCTAATGTTACACTGCTATCAGACCAGTATACACAGCGTGCTATAGGCTTACGAAGCGCTTTGCTTACCGTCGAGGTAAGGCGACTGGCAAGAAGCGCCGCCGCAAGTTCCAACCTTGGTATCGAAGCGGACCGCGTCGGCGCGACGCGGGATTTGGAGCAAAGTAGATTTATGGTTTGTTTCCCTGATAATGACGTGGATTTAATGTATATACATGCACCATACGCGGCTTGAGAAGCGTCAGAGAAGGCGTGAAGTTCGATGCAAGAAGGTGAGTCATTGTCGTAAAATATATTCCTAGGCACAGTAAGAAGCTTTAGGTATTTTATGTTATCTATGAAGTGCGCCCAGGCACGTTGAACTTGAGTGGGTACAGGAGTATCCCAGTCGAGTTTAAGAGACCAAAGTTTCTGTAAAATAATTTTGGGTTTCACAGTGCACAAAGTGAGAAGGCCCAAAGGATCAAAAATCTTAAAAGTCGTGGATAAGATGGAACGCTTAGTTACGATGTCAGATGAGGTAGGGTTATCATCAATATTAAAATGAAGTGTGTCCTGTGTAGGAGTCCATAGCAAGCCTAGCGTATGAAGTGATTGACTCAAAACAAGACTGTCATTTTGTACATTTCCTGCTTCAGAGTCTATCAAGAGTTGAGAATTTGATCTGTATTTTCGTAAA
This sequence comes from Pammene aurita, assembly GCA_947086415.1. NCBI lineage: Eukaryota > Metazoa > Arthropoda > Insecta > Lepidoptera > Tortricidae > Pammene > Pammene aurita. The sequence goes on from OX352295.1 coordinate 37,783,809, forward strand.
TTGAAGCAACCTAAAGAGAGTGACGTAGATACGGCATGTTTAATGTTAAGAAGATCGGACTCTTCGTCTGTTCCTGTAAGAAGGTCATCGCAATAGAAGTCATTTTGTATGATATTCCTAGTCGGCAGGTCAGCTGTCTCCTCACCAAGCTGCCACAAACATCTGGCCGCTAAGAAACTGGCACTAGCAAAACCGTAAGTCACAGTATTAAGTCTCAGCGTTCTAATAGGAAGAGATTCATTTTCGCGCCACAGAATTAATTGAAGGTCACGATCTAACTCGTTCATAACGACTTGTCTATATTGTTTTTCTATATCACCTGACAAGACGTACCTATAGTGACGAAATCTCAATAAGATGTTGAACAAAGAGTCTTGTATATTTGGCCCCACCATTTGTATGTCGTTGATTGAGTAACCTGACTTCGTGCGCATGGACGCGTCGTAGACGACACGAAGCTTAGTAGACTCGCTGGAGCTTTTAAGCACACAGTGGTGGGGGACAAAAAATGAAGTGTAAGGCCGTTCATCAACAGCATCAGAAAGATGTCCAAGTTCGCGGTATTCTTGTAAGAAATCAGAGTACATTTTCTTTAAAGACGGGTTTTGGTTAAGGCGTTTTTCTAAGCTAAGAAAGCGCTTTTTTGCAAAGAAGTAAGAATCACCCAGACAATCAGGTGTGTCAATAAGGGGCAATCTAACACAGAATTGACCGTTTTCTAAGCGAGTAGTGTTTTCAATGAAGTGCGATTCACTTTCAGTTAAAATAGGCTCGGATTTATGATGCATAGGAAAGTCTTCGTACTCCCAGAACCTTTGAAGTTGTGATTCTAAGTCTGTGTCATTCTGAGTGGTAACGAAGTTGCACGAAATCGTTTTGTTAACAGACTTGCCCTTAGTAGGCATGCGACCGCCTATTATCCAGCCTAATTCAGAACTATGAAGAGTGGGCAGTTTGTTTCCCAGAGGGTACTTTTCTGTACCGATGATGTCCCAGAAAACCTCAATGCCCAGTAAGACGTCAATACGTGAAGGCTTATTAAAGTTGGGGTCTGCTAATTTAATCGAGGATGGTATATTAAGATGGTTCACAGGAATGAAGTTCTCAGGATGTGCTTTAGTTAAACGAGGAAGTATAACAAAATCAAGGTCGCGAACGAATGTACCCTGCCTAGACTTAATGCGTGCAGAGCAGCGTTCTGGAACGATGTTAATAGGAGTGTCCATAATAGCTGTGATGCTTTCTTTGGAACGATGTGAGGTCAGCTGAAGGCGCTGCCTTAATTCATCAGAGATCATACAGACCATACTGCCATTGTCTATAAGTGCCCTTACTGTTTCTACTTGATTAGTTTGTGGATTAACAATATCTATTATTGCTGTAGACAGCATAACCGCAGAAGAAGATACTGCTGCCATGACGATCGAAGAAGAAGAGCCCTCAGCACCACCAGTGTTATCGCCAGAAGGGCCTACTGAAGCTGGTGGTGTGGTGGGTGTGTTTGTGTTGTGTTTGTGTAATGCTGTGTTATGACGCCTCTTACATACGCGACATCCTCCCAGCCGACACCGCGCCGTGTCGTGGTCCGGGCGCAAGCAGTTGAAGCAGAGCTTGAGTTTTGTAGCCTGGGCCCACTTCTCGTCGGTCGACAGACTACTGAAGACCTTGCAGTCGAAGATACGATGTTTACCCTGGCACACGACGCACGGCCGCGGAGACCTTTCGCTGGCTGAAGTGGCTGAAATAGCAAACGATTTGGTTTGAGGCGTTTCTGATTTAAATTGGAGCTTATTTTGTTTATCCCTTTTAGACCTAAATAAAGTTTCCAAAACAACTGCACGGGATTTCAAGAATTTTTTGAATTCATCTAATGTGGGTAGTTCTACTAAATTGTTACGATGCTCTTCCCATTTTGTACGAGTAGCTTGGTCTAACTTAGATGTAAGCATATGTATGATGATCGTGTCCCACTGATCGGTGGGCTGGCCGAGCGTCTTCAACGCTCGCAAGTTTTTGGTCACATGATCACTAAGATACCTAATAGCCTTATCTGATTCACGCTGCAAAGGTTCAATACTAAATAAAGAGTTCAGATGATTAGTTATAAGTTGCCGATTATTATTATACCGATCGCACAAAAGGTCCCATGCTTCAGAATAGTTGTCAGCCGATACCTCTAAATTTGAAATAATACGAGCTGCTTCACCTTCAAGGTATGAACAAAGGTAATGAAATTTATGTATCGGTTTAATTCTCTCGTTTTTATGAATAAGCGACTCGTAGGTATCGCGGAATTCAAGCCATTTAAAGAAGGTTCCGTCGAATTTATGAATTTGAATTAACGGCAATTTAAAACCTAAAGAATCGTGATCATGACACCGGTGGCTGGTGGAGTGCGAGTGTGAAGATGAAGCCTGGTTGGCGTCATGAAAGGTCTCCTTAGGTTTACATACCTCAATCATAGATTGGGCTGTGGCGATGGCAAGGTAAAGACTTTCTTCTATATTGTCCCTTTCGGCAAGCTCATCCGCGAGGTTGTCCTCATTCAGGACCTCTATACGAGTTTGCATAACCTCAAATCTGTTGCTAAGTTCCAGGAATTTACTCAACTTTAAAGTTAATTCATTGATTTGAATTGAAGTTAATGTAGTTTCTTCCTCAAAACTATATAAATACCTCCTAAACTTTGTTATCTGCCCTTTAATTGAACTCCGTTTGACCTTGAGCTCTTCCAAGGACTCCGTTGTTAGCTGTGGTACCGTAAGGCTCAATGGTGAAACGGGTTTAGGCACAGTTTTTTCAGACATTTTTAAATGCAAGTTATAAGCGTCAAACAATAAAATGTAAGATCAATGAAGTAACTTATTACGATAATAAAGATAGGTAAACAAATAAGTTGAATAAATTACTGTTAAAATGTTTAGTTAAAAAGAAATACTAAAATTGTAAAACAGCTTACGCTCCTTATTGTTATCGCGCTGGAATGCGGCCGGGCAGGCGGCGGAGCACTGCGCCGGTTGCGCTCGCGCTGGTATGATGCACCTCAGGGTAGCCTCGACGCGGGTTCGATCCCGGGAGCAGTAAACCACTGAAATGCGTATGAAGAAAATATTGGCTATGCGAACATAAGCATGAAGTAAAGTGCGAAGCAGGGATTTGTGCAAATAAATTAAGAAAACAATGCTTAAGGCTTGATTAAAGGCTTCTACAATTAAAGACGTGTATTGAATGTTCTAGAAGACGGCGTAGAATTGGCAGGCAGAAAGTAAGAATCTTAAATAAAACGTTTAAGGAAAATTTGCGCAAAAATAAATGTATGGTCAAGCAGATGGCTATATAAGATGCGATATATCACTATTAAAATAGACGGATGCTGTAAGAAAACACAGATTAATTAAGATGTAGCTACCTTTAAAGAAGATCTGCCATTAAGCACATGTGGCAGTGCAAACAGCTTAAGAAGCAAAGTAGCGTTTTCATGCAGGAATTAATCTGATAAGATGCGTTTTTAGGTTTAAATCAAGATGCAAAGAAGAAATAAGATGATCAGTAATAAGATGGTCAGATATGATGATGAAAATAAGAAGTCACACACGTAAAAATAAAGTGCTATCGCCTTTCAATGCTCAAAAAGAGGGGGATAATAGAAGGAAAAGATGGGTAAGCTCACGGCACTCTTCTTGTAAAGATGATCCAAGCGTTCGGCGCAGTGTCCGTTGTCCAGCCGGTCGACCTTTGCACCTCACGGCGTGGCCGACGCATAAATTTCTTCTCAACTCGTTGTTAAATCCACCTGGTTCCCGTCGTAATATTGACCGCTGAAGTAGATGGCGCGATTGACGAGCTCCGGGGCAGTCAGGGATGGAGATTCTTGGCTGGAAGTCCACGGTCGGATCGACGACACGTGGGCGTGTCGTGGCGTCACGGCGCAAGTTACGTTTTCGGCTTGGCGTTTTAGTGTCCGCGCCCACCCGGGGGCGCCAAATTATGTGCGAGCGCACATAAGGGTTGTATAAATGATCAACGACGATTTATAACACTACTTAAGCTTTAATAGCTAGGTATTACAAAGGTAATAAAAATGTATGGATCGCGGCCGCGTGTGTTAGGTCCGGCGACCTGAGGCAAATAGGAGGAGTGGGAGCCGCGCCGGCGGCTGGTGGCGGGGGCCTCACCCCGCGGTCGTCTGATGACGCAATTAGCAGCGGCGCGAAGAATAACTAAAAGAATATATAAAGGAGATCGTCAATTCTGGGCCACCTGATATAAACCGTATACAGTTTGTACCTCAATATAAAATGAATACATAATTATTTTACATGATTTTTAAAGTGGGGCATTCCACTCATACAATAGTATGTTATTCAATCAAATACAAACACTGAAAACATTGAAAAAATAATCAACCCAGCCGGACTTGAACCTGGCATCGATACGCCTTACCGGGGCTCGATCGCTTTACCAATTAAGCTATGGGTTCAGTTACTGAGTTGACGAAATTCTCAATGCCTTCAATCATCTTTTTGCATTTATTTTTACATCGACTTTATAGCAGCCGTAAGCGACATCTAGGTGCTAACTACTAGAGTTAGATACCCTTCCCGCCGACCCTTTTACAAGTGTCACAACGGAAATAATAGATGGCGCTGCTATCAACTCATAATTATTTTACATGATTTTTAAAGTGGGGCATTCCACTCATACAATAGTATGTTATTCAATCAAATACAAACACTGAAAACATTGAAAAAATAATCAACCCAGCCGGACTTGAACCTGGCATCGATACGCCTTACCGGGGCTCGATCGCTTTACCAATTAAGCTATGGGTTCAGTTACTGAGTTGACGAAATTCTCAATGCCTTCAATCATCTTTTTGCATTTATTTTTACATCGACTTTATAGCAGCCGTAAGCGACATCTAGGTGCTAACTACTAGAGTTAGATACCCTTCCCGCCGACCCTTTTACAAGTGTCACAACGGAAATAATAGATGGCGCTGCTATCAACTCATAATTATTTTACATGATTTTTAAAGTGGGGCATTCCACTCATACAATAGTATGTTATTCAATCAAATACAAACACTGAAAACATTGAAAAAATAATCAACCCAGCCGGAATTGAACCTGGCATCGATACGCCTTACCGGGGCTCGATCGCTTTACCAATTAAGCTATGGGTTCAGTTACTGAGTTGACGAAATTCTCAATGCCTTCAATCATCTTTTTGCATTTATTTTTACATCGACTTTATAGCAGCCGTAAGCGACATCTAGGTGCTAACTACTAGAGTTAGATACCCTTCCCGCCGACCCTTTTACAAGTGTCACAACGGACATAATAGATGGCGCTGCTATCAACTCATAATTATTTTACATTATTTTTAAAGTGGGGCATTCCACTCATACAGTATGTTATTCAATCAAATACAAACACTGAAAACATTGAAAAAATAATCAACCCAGCCGGACTTGAACCTGGCATCGATACGCCTTACCGGGGCTCGATCGCTTTACCAATTAAGCTATGGGTTCAGTTACTGAGTTGACGAAATTCTCAATGCCTTCAATCATCTTTTTGCATTTATTTTTACATCGACTTTATAGCAGCCGTAAGCGACATCTAGGTGCTAACTACTAGAGTTAGATACCCTTCCCGCCGACCCTTTTACAAGTGTCACAACGGAAATAATAGATGGCGCTGCTATCAACTCATAATTATTTGATGACTTTTTATTATTTCATCATGATTCCCGTTTTGTTTTTAAGTCCGCTTTTGTACATTTTCTTTAAAAAACCAGTACTTTTTTTACATCAATATATAAATCATAGGCATGCACGCTTTCAAAAATTGTCCTCGTCAGATTCAAGTTTTAAATGCATGATTTTTCAATTTTCCCATTAGATTTCGCAATTTTTTTACCACCGTCCTGATCTTGAGATTATGACGATTTTTTAAAGGTTAGAGTCATTCCTAAACGGTCCTAAATAATCTGGGCCAGATCACCTAACAAAAATTGATGATCTCCTTTATTCTTCATTTTACCTAAAATCGTGTAGCGTGTGTAGTGTAGTATTACCTAATACTACACTACACACGAAATGAAATGAAATGAAATGAAATGAAATGAAATGAAATGAAATAATTTATTTGCTCAACATACACTGGTGTTGTAAATTTACATGTCAGTAGTTTAATTGTATTACATGAAGGTATGTTCCACCGTAATTGGCATGCAAAATCTTACATTAACTATTATAATTATTTACAGTATTCACACAATTATATTTACATTTATAATTAATTATCAATCATATCATAAATAATAATAATAATAATAATAAATACTCTTTATTGCACACCTCATACAGTTACAAGCACAAATTTTACAATTAGATAAATTTAGGTAGAGGTAACAACAGGCGGTCTTATCGCTAATGAGCGATTTCTTCCAGACAACCTTTGGGTAGTGGAGACTAGAGAAAAACAATAAGCAGTAGGTGGTGCATAGAACCAAAAGAGACGAAATAGATAACACAGCACATTCATATGAATATACATACTTAAATAAATACAAAATAAACATACATATACGTACATATATACATATATAATACACACAATAAGAAACAACAGTGTCAACTTAAAAACCTAAGGAAGAGATAAATAGTATTCCTTAAGTTGCGATTTAAAGCTACCAATAGATTGCGCGCGTTTAATGTTGAGAGGGAGAGAATTCCACAAACGAACGGCCTGGAACGTAAATGAGCAATTATAAAATTTGGAAGATGAAGATGGCACTTTTAGGAGCAATTTTTGAGAGGATCTAATAGAATTTAGATAAGAGAAACGCTCTTTGAGGTAGCCGGGAGTTGCAGGGTTAAAAAGTATAGAAAAGAGTAAAGAAAGTATGTGAGAGTTACGGCGGTGACGGATAGGGAGCCATTTGAGTTGAGAACGAAAACTAGAAACATGGTCGAATTTGCGTAATCCGAAAATGAACCGAATGCAGGCATTTTGAATACGCTCAAGCTTATTAAGTTTATAAATAAATATTAATGTTATAACTTTAATTATTAATACAAAATATATTCTCATTATTTTTAATTATACAATTTATCAAAATATTCATTTAAATTATAAAATGGCCGAGTTATCAGGTATGACTTTAATTTTTTTGAAAAATCGTTAATATTATTACATTGCTTAATGTCAGAACTTAAAAAATTGAAGATTTTGATACTATTATAATCCATACTTCTTTTAAAATGCACGTAATTTTTACACTCGGGCAGTTGAAAATCCACATTCACTTTACATAATCTACGTGGTCTATTGCCACTAACACATGCGAAATTGGATATATTTTTGTAAACAAAAATACATATTAAATATATATATAGCGATATTACCGTCAATATTCCAAGTTTTATAAATAGCGGACGGCAATGTTCAAGAGGCTCCGCTTTTTCAATATATCTAATAGCCTTTTTCTGCAAAATAAGAACATGGTGCACGTGAACACTATTGCCCCAAGCCTCGAGGCCGTATCTTACTATACTTTCGAAGTGTGCAAAATAAACAGTTTTAAGTACCGAAGAGTTTAACATGGTGGAGAGGTTTTTTAAGGCATAACAAGCACTGGCTAGTCTTTTTCTTATAAGACTTATGGTTTGGCCATCGCAACTGTGAATCTAGTTGGACTCCTAGGAATTTGACATTATTGACTTTTACTATAGGTAAGGGTAAGTCATAAGCCAAGCTGTTCGTATGTCTTAAAAAAGGGAAATACAGTGTTTTGTCCATGTTAACTTTCAAACCATTACATTCAAACCAGTATGTTAGACTCGCCCATGCCTGACTAATTTGGGCCGTAAATTCTTCATCATTTTGATTTTCAAATATTATGCTTGTGTCGTCTGCATACAGGTATACGGTTCCATAACTTATATTATATTGTAAATCATTAATAAATATAATAAATAGCAAGGGGCCAAGTACAGATCCTTGAGGAACCCCGCAGTTAACCGATTTCTTGGCAGAATTTACAAATTTAATACAGCCAGTTCTATCTACATCAGATATTTGTACAAATTGAACTCTGTTCGTGAGATAAGACGTTACAAGTTTTAATATAGATCCCCGTATTCCATAATAATATAATTTATCCAATAAAATGTCATGATTAACGCTATCAAACGCCTTACTAAGATCGCAGAAAATACCTGCACATTTTAAATTTTGGTTTAGATTGTTCATAACTTAACGAACCAATTCAATAATGGCTGTTACTGCATTCCTATTTTGTGTAAAGCCAAATTGCTGAGAACAAAAATAATTATTGTTTTCAAAATGACTAATAATTCGTGATGCGATAGCTGTTTCAAAGATTTTTGATAAAACTGATAGTAGTGAAATTGGGCGATAATTATTAATGTCAGTCTTGGAGTGCTTTTTATGTAAGGGTACCACTTTTGCTATTTTTAGTTGAGAGGGGAAGATTCCGTCACATATACATGCGTTGAATATGTCACATAGTGGTACGCATAAGCTTTCAATGCTATGCTTGACTAGTGTGGTACTTAGGTCATCAGGACCACAGGAATTTGTATTTTTTAAAGATTTGACTATATTTATTAATTCTGCCTCAACAATAGGTGACATGAACATCGATTTTGTGTTATTAATGGGATTATTTTTCAAAAGGTTCATATGCTGACCACTATATTTTGCATTCTTTTCAATAACCTGGCCAGTTCTAATAAAATAATCATTAAAAATGTCACTCACTCTTAAAGGATCATCAATCATTTCATCATCAAGAATTAATTTGACCGTATCGTTAGCTATTTTCTTTTTGCCCGTATTTTCATTGACGACATTCCATATGGCTTTACTTTTCGATTTTGCTTTTTGTATCGTACTTTGAACATGGTTGTTTTTAGCCCTAAATATAAGTTTTTTTACAGATCTGTTATAGGATCTATAGCATTCCATAAGACCTTTATCTTGCTTATGTTTACGGGTTTTTAATAATAGAAGCCTTTTTTTCCTACACGCTAACCTGATTCCACGATTAATCCATGACTTTTGATTTATTCGTAGCTTAACCTTCCTCAAAGGTAAATGCTTATTAATAATAATATTTATTGTTCTGTAGAACAATTCCAATTTTCCCTCACACGATTCCTCTTGAAATACATTATTCCAGCAAACATTTTTTATATCATCATTAAATTTTTGTAAAGCAACTTGGGAATACTTCCTTGTATAGTGTAGTTTTATTTGTTTAACAGGTTCTATAAATTGATCAAGAAAATAAACAATTTGAGCATCATGATCCGAAAAATTACAGGGAATAACATGAGCACTGTAGTTATCGCACATGTCGGAAAAGATATTGTCTACTAGGCTTTGAGAAGTTTCCGTTACCCTAGTATAGTCTTTCATCGTAGGCATTAAGTTGTGTTCCATGAAAATTTGTAAAAAATCTTCAGTCAAATTTGATTCGCTTTTTAAATCAATATTGAAGTCACCACATACTATCGAACAATGTTTTTTATTGTTAGACAAAAATAACTCCAATTGTGCTAAGAATCCTTTGGTATCACTGCTTGGACTTCTGTATACCGTGCTTATAAAATTTTTGTGAGTCTGCATTTTTATGGACACACAGCACACCTCAAACAATTTTTCTTTATAATAATGCTCTACATTACAAACTTGACAGCTTTTAAAAATATCGTCCCTAGCAAAAATTACACATCCACCTCCCTGATTAATTGACCTGGAACAACTCGCTATAATTTGATACCCAGGTAAATTAATGCTTGAATTTTCATCTTCCTTTAACCATGATTCCGTAATACAGGTGAAACATGGTTTAACACCAAGTTCCACTTCAATTAGAGTTTCTAAAAGCAGTATTTTATTTCTTAGTCGCTACACTACTACTACATATTATATAGGAGGTAATGTTATTTTTACGCTATTGTTTACGTTCACAAGGCTATTTTCATCATCCTATTGTATTATTGCGTAGATATTTATGTCGGTAGGTATTTGCTATTTCAATGAAAGATTCTTATCTGTTTGTAAGAACTATTATGTAATCTGTAGCCGTGCCGTTTTTTTTTTAATATTACCCGACCATCTGTTTTGAGGCTCGCCTTCATTCCGGCCTTCCATGAATGAACTCCATCTAGGGAGGGGTATCTGTGACTTCAGTTTAGCCGTCGAGCTAGTTATGAAAACTACAGCCTCATACGTGTCGGGCCACAGCGACTGGGGATCGCTTTAGACTTTCAGCGCTAGCTAACTTTTTGCAGCTTATGGTTTTTTGTTGAAAGTGAGCTTATGGAGCTTGTAAATTATTCCACGTAATATTCATTTTAATATGGGTAACCCAGAAAGTTTACCCATAAAGTGGGGGTGGGGGGGGGGGGGGGGGGGGTGGCAAAGCTTCTAAAAACAGTTATGTGGTATACACGTTGATTCTTTGTATAGATATAAAAATTAAAACAAATTAATGAAAATGTAGTTAATGTATGTAGACAATCAATGTCTTAGAAATGTCCATACCAGGTGTCTCGTTTTGATTGCCCTCGAGTGTGCAAAATAAAATATCTATAAACGCACACACGCACTTATATTATATATAAATATACTCATATTATATATAAATATAATATAAGTGCGTGTCGGACCACGCATAACGGAGGGTTCCGTACCTTCAATGGAATAAGAACCAAACTAATACCAAAAGGTCGTGCCTGTGGAAGAAGTTTTTTTGAAGATAACTCAAAAATGGCTGAACCATGTGATAAATGGTGCATGTTTTTAAAGTTTTTCATATATTTTGGACTTACGATTCAAAAGTTAAATACAAATTTTCTGACTTTCGAAGCGATTATGTCTGAAAATATTCACTTAATCACAAAATGTAAAAAGAAACGTCGATGTTATTTTTAAAGACCTATCAATTGATGTGCAACATATTGATATTTGGTAAAAAACTTCTTTTTAATTTAGTTATGGAACGGCCCCTTAAATTTTTTTTCTGCAACTTAACTAAATAGCGGCATACAAAATACACCTTATGTCTAAATTTATAAGGATACGTCTAAGTATGGCCGTCCGTATGTCACAACCATTTTACTCGGACGGACGGGCGGACAGACGGACATGACAAAACTAAGAGGTCCGTTTTTGCCATTTTGACTACGGAACCCTAAAAAGAACAATTAGTCATAGTTTTAGTTATTTAGGGTCAACCTATTAGATACAACACTCTTCGCAAGAAATAGTTTCATCTAGTTAACAACTTCGTCGTCGGTTTATAAAATAGACTTGTTTTTGTTTGACGGTCAAATTGACCCGAGGATCGTTCATGCAAATTATACATTTAACCCAATAATCGCCGATGCGCCCTCTATAACAAGCATCTACGGTCTGACATCTCAATAAATTTAAAAGAAAACGCGCGACAGCCGAGTTGGTTTAAGAAAATATGACTGGGTTTGTGCGTGCAGAAAATTACTTAAGTAGGGACAGTGACCATGCAAGCGCATTGGAGGGTCTGTTTCCTTGTAATTTAGATCATTAATTTTAAACAAAAAAGAACCGACTTCACTTAGCATCCACCTCTCCAACAGCTGCAGTAAAAAATACTCAAATTACTATAGGTGTGGCTATAATAGTTGAAGAGTTCCCTCGATTTCCTGACTTGGTTACAATGGGACCAACTGGGAAGTACACTCTTTCAAACAAAAAAGGAATTTTCCAAATCGGTCCAGCCGTCTTCGAATAATCGGTGAACATACATACATATTTGATGTGGTTTCAGTATTTTTTACAGTAGCTCGGGTATTTGCGTTGGGATAGGTGGAGGCTAAGTGAAGTCGGTTCTTTTTATGGTTCCGTACCCTCGAAAGGAAAAAACTGAACCCTTATAGGATCACTTTGTTGTCCGTCCGTCTGTCCGTCTGTCAAGACCCTTTTCCTCAGGATCGCGTAGAGGTATCAAGTTGAAATTTATATCAAATACTCAGGTCTACTGTCCCTTAGAGCCGTGAAAAGTCAAACTTCTAAGCCAACGCAATCAAAAGATACAGCCGTTTATGCCGCTAATTTTCGAAACTCGCAAGGGAATCAAAACCTACAGGGTACCCGTGAACTCAGAATCTTGAAATTTGGTACGAAGCAACGTCTTATAGCACATTAATAATTTTTAAGTTACTACCCCTTTCCTCATGAACGTAGAGGTATTAAATAGAAATTCATGTCAAATACTCAGGTCTATAATACCTTTAAGCTGTAAAGGTTTGTACGGAACCCTCAGTGCGCGAGTCCGACTTTTTTTTGTTTAAAATTACTATTTTGCATATATCCGAATGAACTCGCTATCCGATTATTCCAAATACCTTCCTCTGCAAACCTGAACTATTATGATTCTTGTTCCATTTTTCGACACCGGCGTCCCCGGGGCTCAATGGTGTTCCATAATGGCCGAGCCTACAGGTCTCCATATCATTACTATGCACGAGAACCGAGTTCTCGGTCGAACCAGTGTCACCTGAGCTTATTTTTTATAATATTTTTTTTTATACTATTCTGTGCGTAGAACTGTATGAGTATGCCTGGGCCCCGATTCGACATGGCATAACTGACAGTCGCTTGCGAAACAACTATGATATCACACTTTGTGACAGTTGAAATTGGGGTGGAATCACTCAAAAGTGATATCTAAAATGGTGGCCATAGCCATAGACAAAACGCTCTAGCGAGACCTACTGACAGCTTGACAGTTAGGTGTGGACAGATGGATATCACTCTATCCACTAGCGATACAACTGTGAAACCAGATGGATATCACTCTATCCACTAGCGATACAAGTGTGACATCCACGTTTCACAGTTTGGCATGTCGAATCGAGCCCTAATAGCATGTGTTTACAAAAGCCTAACGTAGACGTTGAAGTTCTAGGGATATCAATATCACATATGCGTATTGTCGATGTATTAACCGGATAGTCTTGTCTTACGGTTTGTAGGGTTTTATACCTAAATTACCGTTATAGGATCACTTCACTATCTATCTGTCTGTCTGTCTATCTATCAAGACCATTGATGTACTTAATTAAAAAGAGGATCCAGACCATTTTTCTCAGGAACGCGTGGTATCAAGTTGAAATTAACATCAAATATTTATGTCTGCGGTTCGTTGAAGCAGTAGAATAGCATAAATAATCAACGCAATCCAAAGATATGTATAACTAGCTTTTGCCCGCGGCTTCGCTCGCGTTAAATTCGGGGTAACACGGTTCCCCTTTGCCCCCCGTAATGCTCCATACAAACTTCCACCCCCCATTTTAGGGAAGTGGGAGGTTAGAAAGAGACAAAAAGTAGCCTATGTCACTCTCCATCCCTTCAACTATATCCACTTAAAAAATCACGTCAATTCGTCGCCCCGTTTTGCCGTGAAAGACGGACAAACAAACACACACACTTTCCCATTTATAATATTAGTATGGATTGAGCCTTTATTTCTAACATTTCGCAGCGGAATGAAAACCTATAGGATAATGTGTGTCATCTTCACTATTACTTACATTATTTGGCTACTGTAGTAATAAATGGCAATGCAGCAAACAAACTGTCAAATTACGTAATATGTATTAACATTTTGACTTCTGTAACTTTCTCGACTCAAATTGACCTTTCTGCTTGCTTGTCTCGCTTTGCTTTTGCAATTGGAATGCTACCCCTGAATACAATGTGCAGTGTCATTTTTAAAACGTCTTTCTTGGCGTGACGACGGCGGTTCCCTTTGGCAATTGACGAGATTTTTGTGAAAGTCATGGTTGGGGAAAGGAGTTTTTAATGACACTTGACAGGTTTTGACCTCAATTGTAAACAGGCCATGAAAAGTGCAGACGGGTGATATAAGAAATATAAGATGATATTTATTTATTTATCGTATACATGTCACTGGATATAGATAGGCATTCTTTTCTCGGGTAATAGTAGTGGGAAAGTAGATTATGAAGAAATCCAGCGAGTGCTGCGAGGTCCAGATGGGTCAGTGCAGCTGCTAAGTTAGTAACTCTTTTAGCACCACCCAGGGGCCGTATTCTAACTAACTAACTCTTAAAACACGTATAGACAGGAATCAACTTCAATACAACTCCAATGCATTAACAACGCAATACAGCTACGGCATAAACATCTGAATCAGAAATTGCTTGAAAAATATTCCAAGGCAACTCCAATACAACTTCAATATTGGTTGAATGGTTGTTGTGTGTTAGAGTTATGTTTGAGATCGGTTGTATTTTTATTGTATTGTTAATGTATTTTTAAATTAGAATCCGGCACCAGAGATAACGTGTAGGATTGTCTATGGTGTTTCCTACGGACGCAGAGAAAGATGATATGTATAAGATATAAGAGTTTTAGCGGTTTTATTGACGTAAAAGAAGCTAGTTCACAGTAGAGCTGGTGGTAAGTCGTCTGACTTTCAATTCGGAGGTCTTGGGTTCAATTCAAACCTCGGCTCGTGCATAAAGTTTATGTACGAAATATCATTTGATATTTATTTAGTAGTCACTTTTTGGTGAAGGAACATCGAAAGGAAACCGGACCTAATCCTAATAAAGGCTAGTTTCCCCTCTGAGTTGGAATGTTATGAGATGGCAATTGATTTCTTTAAAACTAGTGCCTACGCCAGGTCATGAGATTAGTTTGCAAAGCGAACCGAAGTAGGAGGATTGACTACGGTAAAAAAATGATATAAATGTTATGGGACAATCTTACACAAATCAACTCCTACAGTAAGCTCGATTAAGGCTTGCGTTGTAGGTACTAGACGACGATATTTAATACATAGATATAGATAAATGTATGGAAAACATCCATAACTCACGAACAAATATCTGTGATAAACACACAAATTCGAACCAGGATTCGAACCCGGGACCTCCTGCTTCATACGCAGGGTCACTTACCGACTAGGCTAGGAGGCTGGTAAAAGAACCTGCTAATCTGAGCATCTCAAGCTCTTGAATTTCAGAACCCGGGTCCGCTCGGCCGTCTTATCTCAGTATTGGCGCAGACACTATTTTTTACAAAAGCAACTGCTGTAAGTAATCTAGAGCAAAGTTAGGCTTTATTGGACTACCCCAGTTTTATAAACTTATATAGATGGCATATACAAAGGAAAAAGTGACCTAGGCCTCCGGTGCCCAGGGCTGGGATCGAACCAGCGTCTTCTGCATTCGCGGCCTTAGAGAATTCAACCCGGATGGAGTAGCCATGTCTGTCATGTTCTATACAAAAAAGGTCTGCCGTTGTTTGCGGGGGAGGGGAACGTCAAATGTATGTACGTAACGTACAAATAGCTACGACAGATAAACGTCAGTCCATACAAGTGTATGACCACTGGTCATGTTTTCGGGGGGAACGCCTGTCAATGGCGACTCCGGTTGGTTGAATTCTCTAAGTTCGCGGCAAATAAACAAATCAAAAAAGGTTTAATATATTTATAATATTTTCCTCTACTAAAAGCTGATAAATATCAAGTTATATTCAGTACATAAATTCCACGAAAATCATAACATAAAGGCACGAACAGGTTTTCGAAGTTTTCGAAGCACTTCTTCCGATTTATGAAACGCACAACTTACCTTCCAGGACAGTGTTTGAACATACTGGGGGGCCGAGGGCTCGTACACAAATCACGTGATCGTATTTAGCCTACTTTTTGGCTTCCCCTTTTCTGTGGTGATTTAGTTGCGACACCCAGGCACTATCACGTGTACCTTCCCTTCGGGCTGAAAATATTAAACAAAGTTATAACATCGGGAGTCATATAAAGATGCGATTTGTGGTTCTTAGGTACAGCAAATTCATTTTATTTGCATTAGTAGCGCTCCTAATGATAATTATTTTTATAGGTATTTTTGATATCAGTTACCTCATTTAATATTTTAGCTGAGTACAAGTAACTGCACATGATATTTATTCACAATCGTGATCAATCGTGATGTTTTTGGTCCCCACCCTCATAAAGTATCACGTGATTTCTGGATGCGCCCATACCTGTGAGTCTCTGGACTATCGTTTATTTGTATATGTGACGATATCAAGTCAAAGGTTACATTATTGTCGTTTGTCAATAGAGTTTATTTCTAAACGAATTTGTATGGCAGTGACGCCTTATTGACAACGGACAATGATGTAAGGTCAGGGTGGCCAAATCCGTCAGCGGGGCATTTCCGTCCAACGGCGTTTGCGGCTATTCAAACAACAGTGCACACTAATGACTCGATCGGTAAAGCAGAGATAACATTTTATACCCGCAGTCAAAAACAGATGGCGCTATCTAGCCAGTGAATGGAAAAAAACCGCTTTCAAAGTTTAGTTGCCCTCCGACCTCGAATGCGAGTGTAGTGTACTGCAGTGTTTCGTGACGGTGCGATAAGAAAATGTAAGTTTACGGCTTAGTAAGTATGGTAATTATATAGTTCGATATGCATGTTTGTTGGTAGTTTTATCAATTTTCAATTATAATATGTTGGTGAGAAACTATGGGTGGTTAAATATTGGTATTAACAAAATGATCGAGCAGACAAATCCGTCAATTGCGAAACGGGCAAAACCGTAATGTGCCGGAATTTCCCTATTTCATATATTGCCAACCGTTTTGATTTGACTTACTAAATGAATGAACTATGACTTACTAAAATTAATACCGAGTTTGAAGTCTCACTTTAATGTTAATATGTATTTGAAATAAAAGTGAAAACAAATGATTGCCCTCTCATTAAAAATATACCTCAATCTCTAGTGTCGACAAATTGCAAGGCAAAAGGGCTATGTCGTAGTTTTAGTAACAAACGCGAAAAACATGTCAATAAACGGAGTTAAGAAAAAGAGGTGTAAAATTAAGCAGTTCGAAGGAGCAAGTTATTAAGATATGGTTTTATGGTATGTATTAAATATGATTTAAAATTAAAAATATTGTCGCTCCCATAATAACAATGTCTTTGACACTGTTCTTCGGACCTTACTCAACAGTGTCGCCAACTGGTGAACACATAAACAGTAGCCCGTTATTTTAAAAACATGTCAGTTGACGGATTTTCCCTAGGGTTTGGGAATCTGTTTTAAAAGGTTTACTACTCCTGATTGTGAAAATAGGCCGGATTTGTCCCAAAAAAGTATACTTGGCAATAAAATCTAAAATAAACCTTAAATCTAATTCGCTAAAGTTTAGTTACGATTAACAGTTTAGCGGTATTTGTTCACTTGACGACTGACGTACATGTTTGTAATACATCACGATACAAGAAAAATCGTTGGTTGACGGAATAGCCCCAAACCGTCGGGAAAATCCGTCAACTGACATGTTTTAAAAATAAAAACATATTTAAATACCCAGCAGTACTTGCAATTTAATATCAGTACCTTTATATAGTTGAATAAATGCTCAATCTATTACAGTGATCAGGTTTATTAAAAAGTAAATATCATCATAGTTATGACCTGCCAAAGTGAACTTATCAAAAAGTATGACGGAAATGCCCTCATTGACCTTACCTTTGACATGAAAACGTCACATTTATCATCTCTTTCCATACATCGGAGTGCGGAAAAGTCCAGTAATAGCAAAATACATACATAACAAAAATGCAATTACCCTATATGCGGTTATCTCTAATACGAATCCGTCTCTCCTGCGTACTATCTCATAAATCACCCAGCCGCATAGCTTAAAACATTACCCAAAACTATTACCGCAAGGTTTTATAACCTATGCCTACTGAAAACGACTTTGAACTCTAACGTCCTTGTCCAAAGATACGTTTTCAAAAACAATATCGTATCAAATACGACTTCGCTAAAGTTCGCATAGAAGTAAAAACGAAGAAGTGTAAACCTTATGTTAAGGTGTATAGAGTATAATTTGGCTTGAAAGAGGATTGATTTGTAAAAAGGCGAGCGGAACCATTGCCTGCGTTGATGCGTAAGAACGAAAATATTTAGTTTGAAGAAAATACTGGAGGTTATTTTGTACAGTTTTTTGTGCCTAAAGATTACCTGAAAAAGGTTACTGAATGTTGTAGACAGATACTTTTACGTGATATCTATGAAAGATCATGGAAGAGCTCTTACAATCGGCGATTTAAAAAACAATACTTCAAACTTTATATACATAGATATGATATTCAACATGATATGTATGTACATAAGTACATACGTTGATAAAATGAGACCAAATTCAATATCTACAAGAATAGGCTCAAGAAACTTTTAATCACGAAAGCCTAATACTCGGTTGAAGAGTTCATGACAGAATAAAATATTGATTTGACGAATTTATACAGTCAGCATCAAATAGATAGTGACAGGGAATACTTCCAAATTTACCGCAACATCTACAATAACCATTAATACCGGTTCGTCCCGAGTGATCAAATTCTTCGGGCCATCCGACGAGTACAAATATACCGGAGCACGCACAACGCCTAATACTTGGTTACTTCCAATCCGCTGTTAGCACTGGAACACCCACAACACCATCGGTATCGTAGCATTCAAAGTATCCAAAATTACGGGACACGCTAGAAAAATTTACTTTATTTTTAATGACATAGAGTTCAAAAACATATTGATGTCAATACAACGTATCAAATCGATAAGCATGTAAGTGACAAAATGAACGATCAAAATTTAAAGTTCTAAGAAGTTTAAGCTACGTAACCGTTATAAGCCTTATTGCATCCGGAATAAAGTTTGATTTCATGTTGTATACATATTTATGAATACTTTGGCTGCTACGCAACCAGTGGCGGTGTGGTTGTACCGGTATTATTGCCGGCTTGACTGTTGTCAAGTATTAGGATTTGTGAGTGCTCCTGTATATTTGTAAACGGTAAATGGTCTGAAGAATTAGATTACTTTGTTTGAGTTATTAATGTTATTATACTTATTATTAATTACTACTCTGGATGTGACCATATATTTGGGTATCTTAACAGCCACGGTATATATGATGCTGACGTACCTAGGTACCTTAACGCTTATTAGTATAAATGTTGACGTCTATCTCGAATTATGTTGTAATGCATTTTCCTTACATTTTATAAAATTATAATTATTGCTTGCATCTTTTTACGTGACATTACATAAAATTAGAATTACGTATGACATGTTTTCTCATCTTCTCATATAAATAAGTAAAATGTAATATTGCGGAAATTATATTTTATTGTTGTATTAATTATTTAATATGTAATGAATTCCTAGTTTTACTTGAATGCTACTTTGTATGTTTGACTTAGATTGTATTTTTTAGTTTTAGAATATCAAACTATGTTGCTATGCCCTGACAGGGTAACCATGCATGCACCTAAAATATGTTAACACCTTAATGTAACCATGGTTCGCAATGAATAAATTAAATTAAATGAAAATGATAATGTTAGTACTTAAACAAATATCTGACAAAAATTTGTTGTAAAAAATATTATCACACATGGACTTATATAATTAAGTATGGGGGGGGGGGTCAAGGGTCTCCAGAATGTACAAGTATTTGGACCCGGGTATATCCTTAAACTACGTCGAGACACGGGTATGTCCTTAAACTACGTCCAAAAGAGAGGTATGGGTACTGCGAATGTCATCTGCCCTACCACACATAGCGTGTGGTAGGGCACAGCACATCCAATGTCATCTCGCTCAAATCTGGAGCAGAGCCCGACTGGGGAAGTACCTCTACCTTACAGAAAACCACAGCCAAATAGCACAAGACCCTACTCATAGTATTGTGTTTCTGCTGGTGAGTAAGGTTACCAAAGAGCTCAAAGAGGACCCAGTGTGTTGACGATGAGGGACCTTCTTGTTCCTTTAGCCGTCAACACAGTGAATCCTCCTTTTTGTAAAGGGTCGGCAACGTGCATGTGACACCTCTGGAGTTGCAGGCGTCCATAGGCTACGGTAGCTACTTACCATCAGGCGGGCCGTATGCTTATTTGCTACCGTCGTGGTATAAAAAAAAGTATTTTGATAGGGGAAGAGAATCACAGCATTCGCTGTTCACATCATATCCATTCTGGTTGCCAATTCCTAGTCCACACCTCCTCGTGGTCCCACCGGTAACTGGGATGAGAAGTGCAATGAAATCTTATCGGTGTACTACTTATTCCAGGCAAACGTGGCAGGAAGAAAACTCGCCAAGACGCATTGACCAGCGTGGAGTTTTAAGGCTAATTACCCTCTTCGCAAAATGATAAGTATGCAAAGAACCCGGCCCTCAGTCGCCAACAGGCCCACTATCCCAGGCTTCGGCAGCAGGTCTGGTAAAGTATGGCAGAGGGTGCTAAGAATATCTGGAAGATATCCGGCTGCCACTCGAACTTGAAGATCGCAGATCACTTCTGGATGAAATTAGCTCAGGACCAGGACAAACGGCGTACTCGAAGAGAGGCCTCATTATGCTATGTTCAGCACTGGGCGACAATAGCTAAAATGATGATGATGAATTAAGTATGACAGTAAGTAAGTGATTAGTATTAGTATCGAATAGGTACTAATCGGTACATCAAAACCACTGTCAATACAGTAGGAAAACGTCTTAGGGAATATGCGCCTTCGTGCCTTCAATTCAGAACGATCCATCACGGACCACCTGCGAAACAGGATATTACCATCTCCCTTGTTTTAACAACTATATTGCCTTATTTACAAAAAGTCGTAATAACCATGTTTGTCCTATTAAGATGTGATCGTTTAAGAATAGCCAAGTGTGTAAGGTACCATATTGATATAGGATATAGTAACATATTGCATGCTAGAGGTATAGGTATTAAGCTTCCCTATGAACAATATCTCGCTTGAACTCAATATGATCAAGTTGCTTTCTATTTCAAGGAGAGTAATAGAGAAGCACTGTGCAGTGATTACTCGACGACTAGTTCGTAAAATCAGGAAAAATATAAAAAAAAACAGCACAC
Source organism: Pammene aurita (assembly GCA_947086415.1). NCBI lineage: Eukaryota > Metazoa > Arthropoda > Insecta > Lepidoptera > Tortricidae > Pammene > Pammene aurita. Next base: position 37,804,828 of record OX352295.1, read on the forward strand.
GTATTATCTAATATGAAACAATGAAGGCTTTAGTAAGACGTTAGAATTATTTTCTTTACAAATGTATAAGTGTAGAAAATAAAGACATATGTTTATTTACGACAATTGTGATGCAAAAAAGCCAAATTGATAGTTTGTATAGATATTATACAATACGGCAACTCATTCCACAACTATCCATCCGTTGTCCATCCCAGTCGGTTGCATCACTGAAGGGAAAGTTATATAAATTGTGGCACCTTGAATAATTTGTGTTCTAGTTGAATAGGTACCTAATACCGGGTGTGGCCTGTAATAGGAGCAAAAAATTAAAACGTAGATTCTACTCCTCAAACTAGACAATGTTTGTTCAACGACTTTTGAAAGTTATGTAGATTTTAGATTGTCTCTTTTTCAAACAAACTAAATACCTAGTATTTTCAATGTACATCAATATCCGCCTAAATGACATCGCCTGTCAGTCTTGTCACCCTACAGATATTAATCAATGTCGTAATACATTGCGTGTTCGAATAAACTTTAAACTGTAATAAAATTCAAAATACAAGTTATTTTTAAAAGTTGTTGAACAAACGTTGTCTAGTTTGAGGAGTAGAATCTACGTTTTAATTGTTTGCTCCTTAATAGGAGCAAACAATTAAATATATGATTATATATTATATGTGTTTTCATTATACCTTAGGTTATGTAGATAATTAGTTTTGATATTTATTTGTTTCCCTAAGTACACTAAGTGCATATTAGTGCATGTTTGTCTATCTTATACTTTTCTCTCAATTGCTTAAAGGTTAACTGGAAGAGATCCCTTCTAGGGATAAGTTCGCTTTTGTACTTTGTTTATTTTTCTTTTATCATGTTTGTAATGTTACGTTTTGTATGTACAATAAAGTGTCTACATACGTACATACTAGTCTTTAATGCTTTAAAATTCTGTTTAGCTTGATATCAAAGTATCTTTTGAAGTTCCCGACGGCGGATTTTCGTGGACTACCTTACGAGAGAGGTAAAGAAATGACAATGCTTTTCAAATATTATCCAAGTATTTTTAAGACCGCGTGAATAGCTAATATCACAGCATCCAAGATGGCGGAATTGGGAGGTTATTAAAACCGCTTGTTTATCGAGGCATCATCCATCAGCGGTGATTAATTGCCTCCTTGCATTATCGACATCTATTCAAAACTCCATTAAGGCATAAGAAGCTTGATGGTGTTGGTCGAGTTTTTTATATTAATATACCGTTCACACTTTACGCCGAATATTTAGGTAGGAAAAATTCATTACTTAGTTTACATATTTACTAAATGAAAAGTTGTTGTGGTTTAAATTTTTTTCTTACTCTGTCAAAGTTTTCGAGAATAACAATTCTGATAGACAGATATATGAATAAATCGATCTTATATATTTTGACGGCCTCCTAGCCCAATCGGTAGTGACCCTGCCTACGAAGCAAGAGGTCCCGGGTTCGAATCCTGGTAAGGGCATTTATTGGTTTACCACAGATATTTGTACCTTAGTTATGGATGTTCTCTATGTAGTTAAGTATTTATCTACATCAATCTTATATACATCGTCGTCTAGACAACGCAAGCCTTATTGATTTTACTGTGGGACTAGGTCGGTTTGTGTAAGATTGTCCCATAATATTTATTTATTATATTTATATATGCATTCTGTTTTATTAACTCTTGCACTCAGCTAGGTACAATTATCGTGTTATTTATAGTCATAAACTGCGCTATATGTATTTTTGTGTTAGAGTAAACTGGGTAAGTATCAAATGTTCAAACAGTGCTACTTAAGTAAGGTATTCCGTTTGCAGCTCTCGAAATAAGCAGTCTAAAATGGATGCAATAAATCTTGATTGCTAGCACTACCTTTAAAAACTATATTAAAACATTTTTTCATAAAAGCGAACTGCATATATTTCTTTATAGCAATAGCTTTTGAATTTGCGATTCTTTATGACAGAGTGTGAGTTGTTGAAATAAAAGCCATACATCGTTATCGCGGAAGCAAAAATAAATCTGTTGAAGAACAAATATAACATAATGTCTGTTTAATATAATGAGAATACTCGTATTCAACCTATACATCTGAAGCCTCTCAGAAGTTATTTATATCTAGCACAAACTCATCTTGCTCCTTTTATACTTCCGATGAGGTGTGTCTTTTTCCATAGAAGATTTTTTTAATGATGTATGAGTAACGTCGAAGTTTGAGAATAAAAATTGTTCGCTAGTCTAAAATAATCCTTTATCTACAGGTCCACACAAATCGATAACAAATAAGATAGTACATTACTTACCTAGGGCTGTAAAAAAAAGAAAGCCCGAAATCGCAGGTATTTGGGACCCGAGCCGCAGGCGAGGGTTGTAAATATGCGATAGAGGGCTTTCTTTTTTACTGCCCGTGGTGAGTACACAATTTTACGTCCCCACCTGGCCATAATGCGAGTTTTACCGTAAGCGTAGCGAGCGGTAAAACTCACATTATGGCCAGGTGTGACGTAAAATATGTTAAATAACAGATGACTGAAGATGTAGTTAGTAACTATTGCGTGACTAAACTTTTTGAGTAGGTACCTATTATAATTAAGTCGAGTACGAAGGTTACATATAAGAAACAAACATAAAAAAAAAAATTAAATCTTTGAGTGCTGTCAAATCGTTTTTGCTCCCGCGATAACGACGTATTAATGGAAATAACAGACTAAGGGTGGGTTGCACTACGCACATCTAACGAGCTCATCAACGTTAAATATGGCGACGGAGCTGTCATCCCATAGAAAACTGTCAAACTTTTCATACAAGATTTTTTTAACGATGACGTTGACGTTAACAGCCTTTTTGGTGCCACCGGCCCTTAGTTATTACTTCAAAAACATTCGTCATAACATAATACTCACGCTATATAAAATATTAAATCGGCGTAGAAATTACGTTAATTGGAATGTACGAAACAAAATTGGGCCTATTTTTGTTCCATTCTCATCATTAAGGCCGCGTCATCATCTCATTACCAAGCAAAGCTGACCTCAAAAACCCACAAAAGGCTTTGAAGTCGATGTTTTTCAACCCCCTATATATCAGCTACCTTTGTTGACATGACCTTTTCTTTGTTGGCAAAACACTTGCGCCCTTTTCGTGAACCGTAAGGAGAGTTTTATGGCGTTTTTATGCTTGTATCATTTTAAGAATCTTGTCATTGGAAGGACTTTTTATGTAAAGTGGGGCTGTTTGGGGTCGGTTTTCATTTGCGGTGGCGTTGCGTAATAACGTAATAATGTTATGGAGATGTGGTTATATGGCCATTGTTAATGTAGATTCTATATTAGAAGACTTTAATATTACAGCTGTTGTGAAATATTTTATTTCCTCGCTCTTCTATGGCAACATAATAATTTAACATAATATATGCATATATTATCCTATATTGTATTAGTAGGTACTTATATCTATATATATTTAGTATTTATGTTGTTTAACTCATCTATGTCTACCGTATTTCACTTATGATCTCATCTACTCAAAGGTCTACTGGAAGAAGAGGCGCATTTCGTGCTAAACTCTTGTTTTATGTATTTTGTCATTTCTAATTTTGTATGCTGCGTAAGTTTACTATGAATAAAATGTATGATTATGATTATAAATATATGTCATATTCATCTACAAAGGAATAAGTTACCAAGGCCTCCAGTGCCCAGAGCTGAAATCGAACTAGCGTAACTAGGCTACCCGGGTCAGAGCGGCATCCGTCTAATTTTCCCGTGTATATGCAAACTTTGTAAACGCTATTTAAGGCGCACAAAAGTAAAGTAAGGTGTAAAGTACTATGCTGTTTAAGAAACTTGTTTGAATCCCTGTGTTTTATTCGCAAACCACAAACTTGCTCTTAATTCACTCAAAGTTGGCATACGCTCTAAACGTTGGAACGTTAAAACAATAAGAAAACGTTGAGTGAGAAAAGTAATTAGCAGTTTAAAAGCAAATTGAACAAAGAACAATAAAGTTGTACTTTCACAACTATGCTGCATTGTTAGTAAGATATTATGCTTGTGTGTTAGTAACATAGCGATGCAATACAGATGCGATACAAAGACTGTCACAGCAATTACGTCATAATGTCCTTGACTACTTTTTGGAATTTGCTACTTTTACATTTATTACTTTCAGTGATAATGACTGCGCGGTGACCTGGCGGTATACGTCAGACTTCCAATCCGAAAGTCTCGGGTTCAAACCCCGGCTCGTACCACTGAGTTTTTCGGAACAGTACGAAATATCATTTGATATTCACGAAATACCAGTCGCTTTTCGGTGAAGGAAAACATCGTGAGGAAACCAGATCTGATCCCAACAAGGCGTAGTTTCCCCTCTAGGTTGGAAGTTCAGATGGCAGTCGCTTTCGTAAAAACTAGCGCCTACGCCAATTCCTGGGATTAGGTTGGCGAGCGGACCCCAGGCTGAATAAAGCAAAAAGCTGGGACAAACGCTAGGAGGAAGAGAAGGTTTTCAGTGATAATGAGTATTTTAGGAGAAATGACAAGTACACGGGTATCCTATAATGACGTAGTTTCGATATGCGACATAAAAATGCATATTTGAAAATATGAAATATTGTCAATGACTACATGATTTTCATAATAATTACTGAATGAAATTTATTTTCAATGATACATATTAAATAAAAAAATAGCAAATTTCAATAGGTAAAGTAAAATTATGAGGTTATTGATGCGACGGTAAACATGTTTTCTTCGGTAAACTGGTATTTTTATTTTATAAAACATGTACTTACGGTCATTTATATATTTTATCGGATAGCCGAGAAAGAATATACCTAGACGCTATTTTGAACAAAAAACAACAAATTTTAATTCACAAATGGAAGTGTGTCTGTTCAGAATCAGTCTGATTAATATTTTCCTCTTTGAGGTAGTTTTTTAATATAGTTTTTTTTCATCTCCCCAGTTGATTGGGTTGAAAGCAGAGCCTTTAAATAATATAGACATATATACAAAAATAATATACAAAAATACTTGTAACGAGTAGCGTCTACGGTATGACTGAATCAAAGAGTGGTATAGACTTGTAGTGATTTTCACTACAACTTTTGGGACAAAAAAATTGTTAGGGATGTCATCTCCTGTTACTCAATGTGCTAAATGGCGCTGCAGCGCAATGTCATTTTCCCGTAATATTTTTGTATCTTTGGGTTGCTCTCGTCCAGATGGCGCTTCGGACTTGGGCGTCAAAAAGTTCTTATGCTGTGGCTGTCTATATTTTTTATAGTCTCTGGTTAAAAGCATTTCAAATTAGCTCTTGTTTAACCCTTTTACATGAATACCTGGATTTACAACTCACTATAATCTATATATACAAGGTGTAACAAAATTGGTGATCCATTTAATGGAGTAAGTAATTGGTCAGTTTCCTAATTATGAAAAACTAAGAAAAAAGTTTTTACGCAAAAAAAAAAATTGTATGGAGGGTTGGCCGTCTGGGACGACGGGTCCGATACAAAAAAATATTTTTTCGCTTTCAAAATTTTTTTCTCTTTTTTTCTATTTTCAACTATGGCCTTAAACGGATCATCAGTATTTATATTATCTCCTGTACAGCTTACCTACTGTAATGCAAAATTAGAATTAAGGCAAAGGGTAATTTTACGGGCAGTACGTAAATTTTATTATTACTCGGACAAAAGACGTACATAAATTTCCTGCTTTACGGGCAGCATGTCCCGAATACCGCAGAAAACTTCGAGATTGCTTCGGGTGCATTTTATGCCAAATTTCAAGTTGGTTTAAATCTTCCTGAAGTAGGTACTTCAAGATTTATCCACAATTTTTAGAGTTCTTTATGCTGGTGATGTTAGGCGGGACCAAATATTTTTTAACCCTTTAATTAATATACTTACAGTATTTTATACAATCGTGAAGGTTCGTGGCCTAAGCAAGGTACGAGATTGAAATGCTAATTATGTCACTGTTGTATACAATACTTTTTATACGAGAGCCAGCCATGTCCATGCAATTTTACAGCTATCTTGGGACGACCTTATTGTTAAGCTAACAAGAGCAATGTCAAGATCATTTTGAACGTCTTACCAGCTTAGCTACTTCTGCTGCTGACTGTACTTAATACTGTATGCAAGGTGACTGTCAGATTAGAAGTACTCCGCACGAACTTTGAGAAACACGTCAGCAGCGCCGGGGCAACATCACCCTCAACAAGCTCTGTCATAGCGCGCGACACGCCGCGCCGGACGCAGGCCGTCAGTCGGCAACGCGACATGTATATAACTCTTAGTGCTTGAAGATGGAGACCTAGGCTCTCCGACATATGTCGCACGAATTGACTAAAGTGACGTGAGTGTAACCGTTATATTTTATAGTAACATTGAGTAATTGTAGAACCGAGGTTTTCCCAGCGGTTCCAGTTTGAGGTTCTTCAAAAAATGAGTGAATAGGTTCCTAAAGGGTAGGCAACGCGCATGTGAATCCTCTGGGGTTGCAGGCGTCCATAGGCTACGGTAACTGCTTACCATCAGGCGGGCCGTATGCTTATTTGCCGCCGTCGTGGTATAAAAAAAAGTTACCAACCGTCTTCGGACCTAGCTGAACTTCTTGCTCGAATCTTCTCAACTAGGCTAGAAGTAGCGGACCTGCGACATATCTCTCATCAGTTCGACTCCCATCTACTTACTCAGTTGAGGTTGAACTCGTATCAACTGCTCTCGTTGAAAGCACAAGCTCGATAGGAGCCTCCCAGTCTAGCAAACTTATCATGTCTGGTCGCGGAAGGGTTCTGGATTTTCCCCGGCTATCGCTACCGCGTGGCAGCCAAGCTCAAAACGGGGATCTGGCAGACCTTGTCAGCGATGGCGAGATGAGTTTAGACTCCTTTTTAAAGGAATGGCCGGATGTTGCACATAATCGGGAGGATTGGAAAATGCCCAGCCGCCCAGCAGTGCGACATTACAGGCTCCTAATAATAAATAATAAACCATCCAACCAAACAGCCCACTCGCTTTACCGCTCCAGTAGCATAAAGCCCAAGTCATAAAAAAAAAATCGCAGCCCCATACCACTTCGGAACATTATTTGATCCACACTGTCTTACATTTTTATGCTACAATTTTTATATATTCAAAATCAAGAGGAAACCATATTAATCGCAACAAAAATTAGTTGCTTCTTTGGATTTGCCAGACTGTACTTTCTTCCGTAAACTTAAGTACCTCTTTTACTCGTAATTCTTGGGATCACGGCACGCTCCATGTAAACTGGCAAAGAGTCTAATAGATTCCTGACTCAGTTTTCAAGAAAATTGGACTGCTGATTGGCAGTCAAAGACAAATGGATCTATTAGCAGCCTTATCTCGCCTGGTGTGAAGAGAAGGGATTCAGTCTCCCGCGCCACGAATGGCGCAAACTGAACAGATTGCGCACAGGATTCGGTTGATGCGCTCACTTCAAGAATCTCTGTGGTTGGATCCACTCACCTAGCTGCGACTGCGGGGCCGAATCTGTAACTGTCCAGCACATACTACAGGAGTGCCCCCTCAGAGCCTACCCTGGAAGCCCTGAAGACCTGGTCTCCCTTACAATTGACGCGGCTGCTTTGCTAAGAACCTTGGATATCAATTTGTGACATACCTGATGTATATTTCGATTAGTAAAGCCATACGATTAAATAAATAAATAATTCTTGGGATAAGGTTACCCTGCGGCACCCTGTCCTTAAAAATATCGATCTGTAAATTCCGACAAAGTCCCAGATAGGTTAAAGAAAGGTTTTCCTTTTAAATCAACAGAGGTGTTCAAGTAATCTGGGTACAACCTATTCAAGTTATTTATCTGGAAAACTTTTACCATTTGTTTGGCGACACAGCTATTCTAAACATTTTCATTAAAGGCAATCTTTTCTGCTAAGGAATTTTTTGCTTAATTTCGGTGATTACTTATCATTCCTGATTGAAAACCTGTTTTCTTAAGGAACTAAGTTTAAATTAATTATTAATAATAATTAATAAAAATTAATTAACTAAATAAATCACCCGAATGCCTTTTTTCTCATCGTCTAATTTTTCAGTTGTTGGAAAAAACATGCAGAAAGGAAACATAAGACCTGAGACGACCTTGGACTGACCGGCCTGGCGACGCATGATTAGAAGGGCCGACCCCAAATAAATGGGAAGGAACCAGGCAGAAGAAGAAATACCTAGACCTTTTTAGGGTACAAACAAATTTCATATAATCAATGGGGAAGGCGGGTGAAAAGTCACCATAGATGGCGCTGCGTACGATGGTACTTTTTTATATGAAATTTGACAGCTGGTTCAATGAATTCTATATGGCGCCGCGTACGATGATCCTTTTTATATGAAATTTGACAGCTGGTTAAATTAATTCTAGATGGCGCTGCGTACGATGATCCTTTTTATATGAAATTTGACAGCTGGTTAAATGAATTCTAGATGGCGCTGCGTACGATGATCCTTTTTTATATGAAATTTGACAGCTGGTTGAATGAATTCTAGATGGCGCTGCGTACGATGATCCTTTTTTATATGAAATTTGACAGCTGGTTAAATGAATTCTAGATGGCGCTGCGTACGATGATCCTTTTTATATGAAATTTGACAGCTGGTTAAATGAATTCTAGATGGCGCTGCGTACGATGATCCTTTTTATATGAAATTTGACAGCTGGTTAAATGAATTCTAGATGGCGCTGCGTACGATGGTTCTTTTTTATATGAGAATTGACATACACTATAGACAAACAAGTTTACAGTTGCCTTCCCTATTGTTTTGGTCTATCTAGTTTTTTACTGTAACTAGCAAAGTACAGAGACTGCCCACCTTGCACAACAGCAGTCATTGCAGAACTTAGAGAATTCAACCCTGATGGAGTAGCCATGTCTGTCATTTCCGATACAAAAAAAGTCTGCCGATTTTTGCAGGAGAGGGGAACGTCAAATGTATGGCTATTCGTACTTAACGTACAAATAGCTACGTCAGATAAACGTCAGTCCGTACATGTGTATGACCACTGGTCATATGTTTTCGGCAGAGGGGAACTCCTGTCAGTGGCGACTCCGAAGTTGCAGAACACATTCATTTGTTTATTCTATTCTCACGTATCAAATAAAAATTGGTATGTTCAAACCATAATCGTACTGGTATATTCAAACTGGTTTTCCTATGTCTGTTATTTGGTACCTACCCAAATTTTCTACGCTACTAAAATTGAAGAAGTTATAAGTTTACTACACGTAATTCATGACTTGATATCTTACTAATATTGCAATTTATTTCTATATTTATATGATCAAATATGTCTACTTAAAAACGGTTCCACGAATTTTACTGTAATTTTAGATTAATTAACCTGATAAGGAACATAACATACTTTATTATCCCGGAATTAACTTCCTAAGTATATGAAATGTGGGTTCAAAGTAACTGGGACCACTAACGGGGCGAGAGGGGGTCAATTTCACGACGAATAAAGTCACAGGCGGAAACTAGTGAAGACGTAAATGAGTAGGTAAGTTAACAACAATGGCGGGCTTAACGCTTTGTCCCGCGGCAAAGCTAAGGGTTGCGGCTAACTGAGAATTATGAGAATTACGACGGTGTGACTTGCCTTTTGTGCCCACTGCCGGGATTAGAGAGGTGGCCGAACTGTGTCTGTTTGTTTTTAATGCACAAATACAGTTACACTCAACCTAGACTTTGCCTCCTTATGTGTGTCCATCGCTTGTGCTCTGAAGAACTTCACAGAAGGATCCCATCATCAGATCCTGACCTGGTTACAATGGGACCAAGTGTGAAGTATACTCTTTTAAACAAAAACAGGATTTTGCAAATCGGTTCAGCCGTCTTCGAATACTCGTAATCGGTGGACATACATAAAAAATATCCCGACGAACTCAGAACCTCCTCCTTCGAAATCTTGAAGTCGGTTGAAAAAATATTTTTCTAAATCGGTTCAGCCGGCTACGAACAATAGTCACCGATTAAATATATACATAATTAAATATTAACATACATAAAATCCATATCCTTAAATTGTTACTTAACTTTTTATACCTAACATAGACTATTTACGTACCTAACCTCTATACCTTAAGAACAACTGTAAAAAGTAATGAAATAAATGCATGTATTTGCATTTGTAAAATAAAACCAAGAACATCCCGATGAATTGAAAACCTCGTCCTTCGAAATCTCGAAGTCGGTTGAAAACTGATCATATATTTAAGGAGTAGTCCTGAAAAAAAAGTAGCCGTGTACAATCTTGTGTAATTTTCAATTTATTGCTAATCTTGAAGCAATATATTTATTTTATTAATCCGTAGATGCAATTAAATAAAATTACTATCATAGTAAAATATGTGAGCATATATAAGTTTTCGCGTTTTTGTTTCAACATACTTTGTAACTTTTTGAACAACATAATTTGACAATCTTTAATCGACATCCGCTACAATGCCACAACTGTATTTCCATTTTCACAACCCGTTTTATGCTTTTCAGAATTTTATCTTACCAAGAAGCTACATGAATTAACTGTATTTTAGCTAGGATAGTCAGGAAGACTCTAATCTAACCTCTGACAAAGATTTTTCTATGGGAGACAATTTTCTATAAAAAAGGCATAAATACATTTAATTAAAAATTCCATGTAACCTCAAAATGAAGCCAGATAAAAAGTTAACTATTGAAGAAATACATCCCGACGTTACAACGTTATACGCGATATAATCCGTTTTAAATCGTTTTATTTCATAACATAAATTGTGTTTGAGGTAGGAAATAAATGATTTGAATTTCATGACATACTGATTAGGTACGAAATGAAAAACAAGATGTATACAAGAGGTATTCCGAAAGGAAAAAGTGGTAAATAATTGCGGAAGTGCTATGACGGAACACTAGAAATGAATTTTCAAACGTCCGTCTTCCATACGAAATACCCGATATACTAAGGTACCTATATCCGCCGGCATTGGTTGCGGTTAACTGTTTAAAACTAAGCAGCTGATTAAGATAAGCCGATGCTAACGAACGTGTATCATCGTACTTTTGTATTAACGCATTCCAAATAATGGAATAATTTTCAGCGGTGGTAGGTAAGTCGGAGCAAACATTCGCGGCGTTACCAGTTAATTTGCCAACTAAATAGTACACTTTTTCGGGAGGGTCGCCATACAAATGCTTGTAGAACACACGCTTGATACGCTGTTAATTAGTCGTATAAACAAACGGATTACATCTGCCTCGACATCAGACAAAAAGCGGGTCGTTCAAGACAAAGGAAGCCTTAACGGTTATTAAGTGCCGGTCGTCGACTTTCGTTACGAGTCTGAATAGCCTGCAGACCTATTTTTGTGAATTAAGAACATCAATGTCTCGAAGCTTAGTGAAAAACGATGCGAGCTGACCCAAGTAAAATGGGAGACAGTAAATTTGTAATTTTGATGAAACATTTGACATTGAAACAACAACTATGCTATTATCTCATCCATTGTGCGTATCGGACCACGCATAATGGAGGGCTCCGTACCTTCATGGAATAAGAACCAAACTACCAAAAGGTCGTATCTGATGCCTATGGAACCAGTTTTTTGGAGATAACTCAAAAACGGCTAAACCGATAATGTTCAAAACAATTTTAGTAGAAAGTATGTGATAAGGCGCAACTCCTCAATTTTTTCATATTTTTTGGACTCACGGTTCAAAAGTTACAGGGACACACAATTTTTCTAACTTTCAAAGCGAATATATTCACTTAATTACAGAAGATTAAAAAAGAACCTCAATGTTATTTTTAAAAACTTATCGATTGATGTGTCACTTGTAATTTGGTAATTTTTTTTAAATTTATTTACATATAGAGCGCCCCCTCTAAAAATATTTTTTCTCCAATTTAACTACATAACTAAGTAGCGGCATACAAAATACACGTTATGTGTAAATTTTATTCAGATACGTCTTATAGTTTCCGAGTAAAATGGCTGTGACATAGGACGGACGGACGGACGGACAGACGGATATGACGAAACTATAAGGATTCCGTTTTTGCCATTTTGGCTACGGAACCCTAAAAATGGGCTCCGACCGGTATGGTGCCCAGAATGCTGGCGGCATTGCCGCGTTGGACGGCAATACCAATGCGCTGGGCAAAGTATGCGCCAGCCTTCTGGTCACCCGTCGCACTAATAAGGCGCTTGGCTAGCTCCTTATATACTTTGTGAGTTATAACTAATGTCTAATATAGATACGAGTACACATTAACACTAGCAGACTCTGACCTCTGACTTTCTCTCAAGTAGGTAGGTATATGCATTGAAGCAAAGTAAACGTCAGGGTAGCCAAAGCCAGCAGACATGGGTTAAGAAATGGTAAAAGTAAATGTTGTGTCAGGCTGTTAAGGAGAAGGCAAAGGACAGACATACTTGGAAATTGTCACAACAACAAGAGCCCAGCTCTTAAATAAATGATGATGATTGACTCAGCCAAAATAGTTAAGAAATAAAATAGTATACAACGAATACCTATCTTGTCAAGGAAATATTGCGGCGACTGCGGTTAGTTAACGGTTAAGGCGATTAAGTTGTTTGAAAATTCAGTTTAAATAAAACTTATTCTTAACGAAAAGACAACACTGGAATCAAACAACTGTTCAACAGGGCTTAAGGGAGTACTGGAAATGTACAAAACATAAATGGACAGTGGGCCATCTTTATACAGGGAGCAACAAAAATACTGGTTTAAGGGCATAATTTGTATCGTGTTGCGAGTAAGATTTTTCTTACAAAAAAAATTTCTCCTACTTTTGTAGGAGAAAAATTTTTAGGACACGAAAAATATTTTTTTTTGTATAGAATCCATACTATGGATTAAGGCGTCTCGGCTGGCCAACCTACATACAAAACCAATTTTTTTTGCGAGAAATATTGTTTTTCTTCATTTTTTAGGGTTCCGTAGTCAACTAGGAACCCTTATAGTTTCGCCATGTCTGCCCGTCCGTCCGTCCGTCCGTCCGTTCGCGGATAATCTCAGTGACCGTTAGAACTAGAAAGCTGAAATTTGGTACTAATATGTAGATCAATAACGCCGACAAAGTGGTAAAATAAAAAGTGGAAAAAAATGTTTTATTAGGGTACCTCCCCTATACGTAAAGTGGGGAGTGATTTTTTTTTCATTTCAACCCTAACGTGTGATATATTGTTGGATAGGTATTTAAAGATGAATAGGGGTTTACTAAAATCATTTTTTGATAATGTAAATATTTTCAGAAATAATCGCTCCAGAAGTAAAAAAAAATGTGTCCCCCCCCCTGTAACTTTTGAACCATAAGTTTTAAAATTATGAAAAAAATCTCAAAAGTAGAACTTTATAAAAAATTTCTAGGAAAATTATTTCAAACTTGATAGGTTGAATAGTTTTTGAAAAAAAATTACAAAATAATTTCTGAACTAAGTTTGTTTTAACCGTATAAGCAGGTGTTTATTGTACCTGTAATTTCTACAAAATCACAATGAAATGACGTGCTTTCAAAAACTCTTAAGTGGGGACACTTACTGTGACGGACGGAAAACTGCGGAACCCTACACTGAGCGTGGCCCGACACGCTCTTGGCCGGTTTTTGTTATTTGGATACGATGTACCAATTATGTCCTTAAAATGATCACCAACATTTTTGTTACATCTTGTATGTAGACTAATCTAGAAGGATTTCAAGTTTCCATGGCTCGATGTTATTTATTATTGACTAGCTTTCCGCCCGCGACTTCGTCCGCGTATAATACGGTATATCCAACGGTACGGTATACGGTCATATCCAGTACCCATCTTCTTAATCTATTTACGTCACACCAGGCCATAATGTGAGTTTTATCGCACGCTACACGTACGGTAAAACTCGCATTATGGCCAGGTGGAGACGTAAAATTGTGTACTCACCACGGGCAGTAAAAAAGAAAGCCCTCTATCGCATATTTACAACCCTCGCCTGCTGCTCGGGTCACAAATACCTGCGCTTTCGGGCTTTCTTTCTTTTACAGTCCTTGGTAAGTAATGTACCTACTATTATAGCTATTTTGGCGAAAAAACGGGTAACGTAGACATAGTTTCAGTTACAAATAAGTGTTAATATACAAATAATAACGTAAATGTACCCTATTATTTACGTAACTTCTTTGTGTACTATATTGTGGTGGTTTTATTTGCCGATACGATGACCAAACTATTGTCAGTGTTCACTCTGGAACATGGAAATGGAACGGAAATAGGAACAATAATTCCTAGTAAATCTCAAACCAAAAAAATAGTAAATCTCTATACAAACTTTCAACCCTTTTATATTTTTTAATTATTAGTAAACGTACGAAGTTTCAAATCTCTCGACTCTAAATTTTAAACCCCACCGATAAAAACGTTTAACCCCCATTTTATCCCCCCTTAGGGGTTGAATTTTTCTAAATCGCTTCTTATTAGTTATTAGTACAGATTGTAAATGTGACCCGTCCTGCAAATTACAACTCTGAGGTGAAATTTTGGAAAACGTTGAAATTAGTTTTTTTGCTTTAAAGTTAGTAGCTTACAAACGAACTTTCAAGTCTGTCACAAAAAAAAACTCTATAAAAACTTTTTACCTTGTTAGAGGTTGAATTTTGAAAAACGCTGAAATCACTTTTATTGGTTTTTAATTATTAGTAAATGTTTGAAGATTCAAATATCTAACTCTAAATTTTAATTTTAAACCCCACCCATACAAACTTTTAACCCCTTTTTTACCCATCAAGGGGTTGAATTATTCAAAATCGCTTCTTGTTAGTTGTACAAATTGTAAATTTAACTCGTCCTGCAAATTACAACTTTCTAGATTCAGAAGTTAATCATTATTTAACGCTACGCTAATGCAATTAAAAATTACAACTCGACTAAGACAATCGTAAAGAACTTTAAAGCTTGATTCACACAGAGCGCGGGCGCGGTCGGGCGCGTGACCGAGCGGGCCCGCGAAGCTTTTGTATTCAGTAGTTTTATATGACCATCTTCACACACGCAGCGGGCGCGGGTCGGGCGCGGGACCGGTCGTTTGCGCCCGCGCCCGCTGCCACAAACAGAGCGCGGGCGCGGGCGGTCGCTTTTTTCGTCATACGTTCATTTGTAAACAAGCCTACACACAGAGCGCGTGCGCGGGCGGGCGCGTGCGCGCGTTTCATTGAAGTTGTATTTTTTTACAAAAAAAATTGAAGTTAATGAAAAAATAATATAATGTGTTCGCAAACACAATTGTTTGTGGGTGTGAAAACCGATCTTCGTATGTAGAAACACAGTTCTTTACACAATCGATGGTAGTCTCCAAATTTTAAACCTTTTTTATTGATTTCGTGAAACCATACTTTATTTTTTTTTCGAATTCTGTTTCTCAAAATAAGCAGACATAATAATTCGTTGTCTGTGTCCATATCCTCCGACATCTTAGTACAGACTGCCTCGGAGCCGCCGCCGAGCATACACACTGCGGCGCGGGCCCGCGCCCGACCCGACCCGCGCTCTGTGTGAAGCCAATAGACCCGTCGCGGGCCCGCTCGGTCACGCGCCCGACCCGCGCCCGCGCTGTGTGTGAATCAAGCTTAAGATAGGTACTTTGCTTATAATATTTTTTTTTGCTGTATGTATTTTAATATTCCGCATTTTTTAATTAAATTTTAAGCCCAGACCAGACAGAACAACCAATCAATATTTATTTTTAGAAACAACCTAACAAATTACTCCAGACTCAAACGACACCAAATTCAGAAAGACGAAAGACGCATTTAGAATAATTACTCTTAAACCCAACTGCTTAAAAAAGTAGTTCAGGATGAACGGGTCTTATTTAATTTAGTAAATACACCTTTTTACCCTATAACACGGAAAAAATCTATGTACATAATTAATATATTACTGAGGTTGAATCTTGTAAAATTCCAGCAGCTTACAAAGAAATCTACGTGAACGGAAAACATCTTCCTAACAATGTTTGGTAAAAATATATTTCAACAAACAAATATTACTATAGGTACCTACTAATACCGAAAGATGAAAAATAATTAACATCCTACAGGGTCAATATGTAGGGTTGCCATACGTCCCGTAATATACGGGACTGTCACCGTATTTAAGTATCGCGTCCCGTATTGTTACTTGCCCCGTTTTTGTCCCGTTTTTTCGATACCGCTGTAGAATACACACTTAGGTGCATATATAGTTACAAACATTTCAAAGAATTCCTAAGTGGGTAATAGAAGTCGAACTGATTACTGACTAAATTTACAAAAAAAAACATAAATGCCAGTCTCGCAATCATAAGTCCCGTATCAGTTCTCAATAATTATGGCAACCCTATCAATATGTAATCTAAATGTAAATGTTTTAAATACGTTAATTTTCTCTGCTTAATGGAATACAATCAACGGCAAAAACATATTTATGATGAGACCAGTAACGCCATCTACTGGGGAGTAGTAAACCTAATAAATAAGTGTTGGAATACGGAAAGATCGCCGTGAAATTTTTCAAAAAACACAAAGTTTAAAGTCTCTAACACAAAATAAAAATTTCTCCAATACGAACTTTGCACCTTTTACAAAGTTTTAAGTCTCTAACTCTAAAACAGAAGTTTCTCCCATACAAATTTTGCACCCTTATTTTACCCTCTTAGGATTAGAATTTTGCAAAACGCTGTAAACACTTTCTTTGGATTTAAGTTCGTAACCTTTTTACGAATTTTTAAGTCTTCAGCCCAAAAAAAAAATTTCTCCCATAAAAACTTTGCACCCCTATTTGATCCCCTTAGGGGTGGAATTTCCAAAAATCCCGTCTTATCCCTTGCATAGGTCATAAAAGTAAGCTCTTGACCAAATTTGAAGTTTCTAGTTCCAGTAGTTTCGGCTGTGCGTTGATGGTAGATCAGGACTTCTTTTATATGTTTAGATTGGACCCCGTTATCGGAGGTGCAATTAGGTAGCTTGACATTCTTAGGTATGGGTAAAAAATATGTTGAAATAGTATATGCCAAATATGTTGAGTACTAATTGCCAAGAAAAAGGAAGAGTATCGATATCGACATCATAAATATTTTTACTTATCCCTAAGAACGCCAAGCTACCAAATTGCACCGCCGATAACGGAGTCTAATTATGATTAGTTTACGTATATACTCGTATTACGTAGATAACACATTTACGTAACTTTTTATTAATCATATTTAATTTTAGTTTAATTGGCTTTAGACACAACATTCGGTGCTTGATTATCCATATATTTTTTATTATATAGAATACTTTTGCCCGCGGCTTCGCTCGCGTTAAATTCGGGGTAACACGGTTCCCCTTTTTTAGGGTTCCGTAGTCAACTAGGAACCCTTATAGTTTCGCCATGTCTGCCCGTCCGTCCGTCCGTCCGTCCGCGGATAATCTCAGTGACCGTTAGCACTAGAAAGCTGAAATTTGGTACTAATATGTATATCAATCACGCCGACAAAGTGGTAAAATAAAAAGTGGAATTTTTTTTTTATTAGGGTACCTCCCCTATACGTAAAGTGG
This sequence comes from Pammene aurita, assembly GCA_947086415.1. Lineage (NCBI taxonomy): Eukaryota > Metazoa > Arthropoda > Insecta > Lepidoptera > Tortricidae > Pammene > Pammene aurita. Next base: position 37,822,443 of record OX352295.1, read on the forward strand.
GGAGTGATTTTTTTTTTCATTTCAACCCTAACGTGTGATATATTGTTAGATAGGTATTTAAAAATGAATAGGGGTTTACTAAAATCATTTTTCGATAATGTAAATATTTTCGGAAATAATCGCTCCAGAAGTAAAAAAATATGCGTCCCCCCCCCTCTAACTTTTGAACCATAAGTTTTAAAAATATGAAAAAAATCTCAAAAGTAGAACTTTATAAAAACTTTCTAGGAAAATTATTTTGAACTTGATAGGATGAATAGTTTTTGAAAAAAAATTACAAAATAATTTCTGAATTAAGTTTGTAATTTAACCGTATAAGCAGGTGTTTATTGTACCTGTGATTTCTACAAAATTACAATGAAATGACGTGCTTTCAAATAACGTAAAAACGGTGAAAATCGGTTCACGCAATAAAGAATTATTCCATAAAAATCATCTCCCATACTTTAAGCTCGCGCGCAATAGTTTACTTAATTTGCCGATAGATGTCGCTGTACGTGGAACTCTCATATCATATCCTACATGGCGGTGTTATTAACTCTTAAGTGGGGACACTTACTGTGACGGACGGAAAACTACGGAACCCTACACTGAGCGTGGCCCGACACGCTCTTGGCCGGTTTTTTTATTTAAATTCAAAATTTGTTTCTAACTGTTGGTGATCATCAACAGTTAGATATAATAATCCATCAATGGATTATTATAATTTGGAAATTTATGTAGAAGACACAGTTCAGGTAAGAAAGTATATCAAACTTGTATGTAATTCATTTTCAATAGTCAGATTTGGACTCATCTTTTTTCTTTGGTATTTTTCTTAAACTATTGTTGGTTAATCTAACCTTGGTTTGATATGTTTTCTTATAGAACAACGCACTTATATGTATTGTTTAGTTTTTATGTACTGTTGTTTTGAAAAATAAGTCCCGCCGAGTTTCTTGCCGGACATAATTCTTCTCGGGTCAGAGGTGTAGGGTTAGAACCGGTGTAGTTTGATTTTTTTTTCTCTCTCTTTTACTATGACGTGTAAAAGTGCCCGTGTGGCCTACTTACTGAATAAATGTTTGAGTTTGAGTTTGAGTTTCATATTGAGCATAATATCAATGTAAAATCAAACTAATAAATAGCATTCTTCGATGGGCCTCCTGGGGCCGTATTCTAACTTTAAAACACGTAAATATAAACACGATCCAACTTCAATACAACTCCAATGCATTAACAACGCAATACAGCTACGGCATAAACATCTGAATCAGAAATATCAGAATTTGCTTGAGAAATATTCCAACGCAACTCCAATACAACTTCAATATTGGTTGATTGTTTGTTGTGTGTTGGAGTTATGTTTGAAATAGGTTGTGTTGTTGTTGTATTGTTAATGTATTTTAAAATTAAAATCCGGCACCTGGTTCTGCTGTGGCCTTACGTCCGCTGTACAATGTTAAAGTTAGTTTGTAACTTGGTGTTCCGCTTGTTTATCTGTTCCGTTGCTATTGTATTGTTTTATTCCTTTCCAATATGTTAGCTTCCGTAGCGGTTGAAACTATACAGGATGTATTGTTGATATAACCACATACGCTAAGGGTAATTTAGTATATACCCTAATAAACATACTTACATACCTATGTTTTATTAAAATTTAACGGTTTTTTTCCATATAAAATATTTCAGCACGCAATGTATAGTTACCAACATGATTACTTTGCCTTTAAAAGTTCACAATTGATATGTGTTACATTAGTGTATACGCAGTACATTGCTGCTCGAAAAAAAATCAAAAATTAATTACTCGGTGTTAACTAACAGTGGATGAAATATTTATTGCGATATCAATTGAAAACTTAAAAACCTGCGTCTGGTTTACTTTTGTAGTTATTTCAATAATACACGTGGTATAACGAGAGTGGTTCACGTCAAAACATTCTGGTTTGGCTTGTTTACAGGTTTTGATTCCTTTTATTAAAAAGTGGATCGCACTAATTACTCTATCTGAACCCCTATGCGATAAGCCAAACTATCACACGTGAAATCCATGAATTCATGCAGGATCGCTACATTTACAGTCACTGTGCACCGGCAATAATATCTTCCTACACCACGGCCGCAAAAATATGTGACACGCTCTTATGACCCTAAAAAAAAGAGCGCGTCACATATTTTTGCGGCCGTCGTCGTGTAGGAAGATACTATTGTCGTTGACTGTACTAGAATGTGTCAAAGTGATTTGACTGGCGACTATTAGTCTTCGGGGTTGTAGAATTGAGCCTCTGGAGGATTGCACTGTGTGGGAGTGAGAGGTGGACTTTGTGAAAAGAAATAAAAGACTTCTAGTATCGAATTCGGTGTTGGCGGAGAACTAAATGGATTAGCTGGGGACTTAGCCAAGACATGATGACAATCGTTTGTAGAAACCGAAGCGAAACGCTTTCGGTATTTCTATCACTGTTCCATATTAGTTTGATAGAGAGAAGGATAGCGTTTCGATTCGTTTTCTTCAAATTATTGTCATATTGGCAAAACCCCCCGGAAAGAAACAAAGACGAACGAAGTTTTAGGTTTTAAATATTTTAGGAGAGACAAGACGCTTGATTGCGACACTTAGACCTCTACTTTAGGGTTCAGTTGCGCCATCTATTGGACTGTAGTTTAATTATTTTGACAAGAGGCCAAAGCGCATCTCAAAATATATGGTTGGTATATGGAGGATGGGTCTCTCTTATAGGAAAAGTGTCCAGCAGTAAACAATAGTTCCAAATCTCTCCGGGTGGCGCTAGGTATAGTTGAGCGTATGAAATTAACTTTATATAGCAAGTGTCTAAAACTGTATTAAATACGCTTGCCTATGACATTTTTTTCAGTTGAAATTATCCATATTTAATACTTATATGACGTTCTAAATAAAATTAATATTCAGAGTGTTTTTCTTATCTGTAAATAATTATTTTGTATTTTTTATATCAGAAATCATAATATACATACATAATAATAAATATTCGTTAAAAACATAATGCGCTGACCGGGATTCGAACCTTGCTTCGTAGGCAGGGTCACTAGCGGCCGGGCTAGAAACTTATGCTCATGCTATTGTGGCGCCATCAGTTTAACGCCTTTAGTCGGACACTTTTGTAACATAGAGATTGTCATCCTTACCTTCTACCATCCATATCAAAATAGTTGGGACTAAAACCTAGCTCTACCTAATGGCCATAGAAAGCTGTAGAAAAATATCCTGAATTAGGTATACAATAGACACGCGATTTTTTATTAGACATTGTGAGTCCTCTAGTTATATTTATTCATAACAATTATTTCGGTATATTAGAAGCGCTGGTGGCTTAGTGGTAAGACGTCAGACTTTCCATCCTAAGGTTTAAACCCAGGCTCGCACCACTGAGTTTTTCGGAACCTATGTACGAAATATCATTTGATATTTACCAGTCGCTTTTCGGGGAAGGAAAACATCGTGAGGAAACCGGATCTAATCCCAACAAGGCCAAGTTTCCCCTCTGGGTTGGAAGGTCATATGGCAGTCGCTTTCGTAAAAACTAGTGTCTACTCTAATTCCTGGGATAAGGTTGTCGAGCGGACACCAGGATGAATGCAGCAAAAACGCTGGGACAAATGCTAGGAAGATGATTACAATTATTTTGGTACAATCACATGCAATAATATCTTATATTAATAACTAGTGCAGCATGACGCTACGTATCGTACGACATCTGTCGACTTTCTTTAGAACTTCTGAACTTCTGTGTCTAAGGCTAGGTCACGGTTGATATATAAAAAAAGCGTACATTGTGATTCACGGCATTACAGGTAGATGGCGCTTATATCAGTCCGTATTTTGTAATACGTCTGGCAGTTATAAAATTGAGATAATACTCGCGCTAATTTTGAATGTGAATTTTTGAGGTATTCCAGATTGTCAAAAAGAAAAAAGTTGATTTTTGATTGAGTCTGTCAGAGCGCCGTGAGATTTTGGAATGAAAAAGAGATAATCTGGATTTGGTCTGGGGTTTTTGCTATAATTTGCTTAGTTGCATCGTGGTGAAGTGCGATTTATTTCAAACATTATATAGCAAGTGCTATTAATACATTATTGGAGCAAAAATAAAACCAAAACCATTGCCGGGCAAAAAAGGCCATATAAATTATATAGCAAGTGCTATACACTGGAACCGCCTGATCCGGAAGGATTCCGGAAGGCGCTTGTGGATGCCGGGCCGGCGGGACGGTCTGCAGCTGCCGCGATTTCCGCGGGTTTCTTCGCCACATCATCGGAGAGTTGATGTATTGAGTCCGCATCCAGCGGGCTCTCCAAGTGAGAAAAGGAGTTCAGCGAGCTATTGGGTCCGCCTAAATCAAAGCGGACACTTGCCCACGAACTCTTTTTAATTTAAAGCAACAGCTTTAGCCATCCTGCTTTCGAGAGTATCAAATTATTTACATTTTTGTTAAAAACGTTATAAATCGGATTCCTTTTCTTTGTATCCAGTATTTTTGTGCCATAATAGTTTTTTTTGTTGTTTTGCTAAATTCCCCAAATTCCAATTGCCTCGTTTGACGGGCGTATAAAGACCTGGCTCTTTAATTTAGGCTACGTTCAGCCAGCGAATCATCTGTCACCATCCATATCACCCGCCTCATTAACCCATTATTTTCCTGCAGCCAAATTATTACTAGCCGAGTCTTTATTTTTACTTACCGGTTTTGCTAACTATTGAATGTGTAATGTCCTTGTTTAGGTACAGTTGTCTTCATTTTTAAGTGAAGTGCTAATATTAAATATTTTTAATTATTGTAATTTAATTACATTCTGGCCACTAGGGAGGTTGTTGAATGTGAAAGTGAAATAGGTACAGTTGTCTTCATTTTTAAGTGAAGTGCTAAATTTAAATATTTTTGTTATTGTAATTTAATTGCATTCTGACCACTAGGGAACTTATTGAATGTGAAATACCCTTATTTAGATGCCGTTATTGTGATTTTTACGTGAAATGCTAAATTTTAAATAATTGATTATTTTTGCTAATATTAAATATTTTTACTTTGTCGTCAAAATTAAACGTGTTAATGCAATTAAGAAGTGTTTTACTGCACTAGCCTTTTCCCGCGGCTTCGTCCGCGTACTATAAGCACTCAAAAAGGATACGATAACCATATTGATTTTCAGACTTTGTGATCACATTTGCCCCTTTTAGGGGTTGAATTTTCAAAAAACCTGAAACATGTGCTTACTCATTTATCGTTAGGAATACTCCTGTGAAGTTTCGAATAAAATTGTCTAACAAATCTTGATTCGCCATACAAACTTTGGACCCCCATTTTACCCCCTTAGGGGGTGAATTTTGAAAAATCCTTTCTTAGTACATCCCTAGTCCTTATAAGGAACCTACGTGCCAAATTTGGAATCTCTAGAACCAGAGGTTTGGGCTGTGCGTTGATATGTCAGTCAGTCAGTCAATCAGTCAGTCAGTCAGTCAGTCAGTTTCTTCTTTTATATATTTAGATAGAAGAAGATATCTCGCACACCGAAGTAAACTATATGGTTCGCTTTTATTTGTAGAGGCATAAGAGCGTGTCATTGTCACATAATTTTGGCCTTAATTGTTCTAGATATTATCGCAGGTGACTGTAAGGTAATTAAACCTGTAGGTACAGTCGCCATAAAATATATCGGAGCGGCCACGGTACTCAAAAATATCTGAACATGCACTTTATCGCCTTGACAACACAGGCGTTGTTCAGATATTTGAGACCACCTTGGATGCTCCGATATATTTGATGGCGACGGTACACTACATCACAATACCTTCAAGGCTAACGATAATCGATATGATGCGGTAGTTGGGCTGCATTTGCGCCTATTAAGCTATTAATCATTGTTGTCTATTGTTGTGCTATAATATATGTCCCTGTGTGTATTGTCGTATGTTTTGTGTATGTACGAGTATGCGTAAGCAGGTTAACGGTGTGAAACTGGAGATTTGAACCTTTCGTGAACGATTCCGTCGCATCGCTGCAAGTATTTGCGCTCGGTTTTTATTTCTATTTACGAAATATAATATGCACTGATCCGTCAGACAACTTGGTTAGGAAAATTAGAATACTAATACTAATTAATTATGCATCTTCAACTTAACCAATGGGCACGTGGGTATCAGCTTCTCTGCGTCCATAGGAAACACCTTAGACAACCCTACACATGATCCCTGGGTGGTGATAAAAGAGTGGCAAACTTGGCAGCTGCACAGTCCCATCTGGACCTCGCAGCACTCACTGCATTTTCTTCATCATCTGCTCTTCCACCAGAGAAAAACCTACCTATATCCAGTAACATGTAGCCATACGATAAATAAATAGGCACGTAAGTAGGAATAGGAACTTACTTCGATATTTTAGCAAGGAATATAATTCTATCACCACGTTTAAACACTATTTTTCATCATGAAATAGAGGAAAATAAAAACACGTGTATTTTATAAAAAACAAATGTAAACTTATAGTACTTTCTATGTTTTGAGAAGACTTTTTTTGGACAATTGAGGCAAAAGGGTTGTCACTTTTGGAATCAGGAGCTTAATACCAGACAGGAACTCATAAAGCCAGTCCATTTTACGCACAATTTTCATGGCTAGATAATCGTGATAATAGAAAATATTTATACTTTAAAAGTAAAATTTTCTAGGAAACGTATCAATTCCCAGCCGCTTCGTAGATAAACAATGACTCATATAAAAGAGATGAAAATGTATTTTTTCTGCCCCAAAACAAATTGCTCTTCGCCACGTAATTAAATATCGCGGTTAATCCCCGGAGCCTCCAATTAACTTGATAGCTTATTAAAACCGTTAGTGGTCCAAATTGCCCCATTACGGGCCGAGTGCTGAGCGGAATAAATCGCGTAGATGTACAAATAACTAGCCGAAGACGGGGCTAACTGGTGCGTTGGGTAATTTCAGAATTCGGTTTTATAAATTGGATGCAGGTGTACAAAATACAGTCATAACAAAAGAAAATACAACGTACAAAGGCGAACTTATCCCTGTAAGGGATCTCTTCCAGCTAACCTTTGAGCAATTGAGAGAGATACACAAGATAGACAAACGAACACTACTTATATGTACTTTCAGAAAGGAAATGCTGTAAAATAAATAAATAACAAAGTATTCAATATCTTATATAATATAAATAATATATACACCTATATATATATATTTATTATATATTTAGTTATATCTATACGACTATTTATATATATATAAATAGTCGTATAGATATAACTAAATATACAATAAATACATACATAAATATATACTAGGTACACAAGTCGTTGGAAAGCCACAGTTTGTACAGTTTTCCCTTGAGTGACGCAACTGATTGGGAGTATTGCTGATATAACGCAATAAGGTACAGTAATTCAGCTAACAGCTGTTTAATTTGTACCCAAAACAGAGTTATATCAGCAGGTACAGCGCCTCTAACACTCTTATTTAGCAGGTTTGTACAGCTAACGATTCTGTTGTGGACAATAATTCAGCTACTAAATATAAAGCGATTCTGTGCTACTTGGGCGAACTTTGAATACCCAATCGCAAATCTAGCTTCACTTTTGATGTACAGTCACGTCTGAAAATATGGATACATTTAATATGACAAAAATATGTAGCCACGACTCTATTACCAAGGTGTAAAGTCTTGGATACATGCTTTTGTCACATTAAATGTATCCATATTTTCAGACGTGACCGTACAATTGTATATTTTGTTGCGCAATCAGTATGTCTTTGTCAAACGACATAAATATTTCTCAAATAATAGTACTATGTATAAGTACAGAATGTATGAAGGTATGGTCCTGTTTAAGTAAGCCAGACGTGGTCTTCTCTATATCTTGCATTGTATCAAAAGATATAAAAGTACTTAAAGTTTTGTTTGCATAAAAAAAATACTCAAAATAGATACAATACAGATTGACGACTTTACATGCTCCCCATATTTCTAAATTTCAAACATTTACGTCTAAACATCAGTAATCATGGAACTGTGTTGGTTTAGGATGCTTAGCTAAAGTTTTAGTGGAGGATTGTTTGCAAGTACTCAAGGATTACGTAAAAGGTTGTTGTTTACCTTCTGCTTAGTGCCTCAGGAAGGGGAATGTTTGGCGTAAATAACACAGGCCGCTTTCTGTGTCGAGATTCAGAAGCACTTATTTCTTATTATTTTGACAAAAACGGGACTTAATCGCGTACACTTACTTTTATTATTTCCCTGACGTTTCGAGCGTGCTGTAACGCTCGTGGTCGCAGGCAGACTGGCGAGGAATATCAGCATCTCCCAGCTGCGCGGGTTTTTCGAACTACCCGCAGTTGGTCTCGATTATGCACATTACAGTACTAAGGAAGTACTCTATACAAGCCGTATACATGCCGTTATCCAAGGTGTCGGGGCATTTAAGGTCGGCTGAGGAGGTTATTCCTTATCAAACACCGGGCGTTTATAAGATTGATTGTAGCTGTGGTAATTCCTATATTGGGGAAACCAAACGCACAATAGCGGAAAGGGTCAGTGAACATATTAATCACAGGAGTCAAAAATCGGCAAATAATGCCTGCGACCACGAGCGTTACGGCACGCTCAAAACGTCAGGGAAATAATAAAAGTAAGTGTACGCGATTAAGTCCCGTTATTGTCAAAATAATGAGTGAAAATCGTGTAAGTTTAAATCAGTACACTTTTTCTTACTCTGTAACTGATCAACTTGTCGTACGGTTTTTCAACTTAACTTAAGATAAAAACCAGGTTATCTACCGTCTGCCTGCGCAAAGTACTTGCATATTTTGGCCACGTTGCTAGAAAAAACTAATAACCTCGAGAAACTGGTCATCACTGGCAAAGTCGAAGGTGAACGGCCAAGATACAGGAGCCAAATGCGCTGGTCTGACCAAATTCGCTCAGCTCTCAACACTAGTCCACGGTGCTCTTCACTCGGCGACAGATAGAGGAAGATGGCGTCAGGTCATCAGAGAAGTTGTTGAACGATCACGAACCTCAGTGATGAGGAAACCCATGCAGGAGGAGTATTTTCTCAAAACAGAATTAAAAAGAAAAATCATAGAATCATGAAAGCGGCCGCGCGGCGAGTGCCTGCTTCTTGCTCTGCTTGCAAATACCTAGCTGTTATTGCAGACAAACCCACAGCCACATAAGTATATACTTAAATTATTAGTACAATGGTGGAGGGTAAAATAAGTTTTCTGTCAACAAACTCTTCATTCCATCCTCTGCGGTCCCTATTGGTGGCAAATCTCAACCTTGGTTTGGTCGATCCTGCAAAAAGGCATTTCGCCGTAAGCAAGAATGTTACCAAGCCTGGGTAAATGCAGCGGCGACTAGGGATGAAAAAACCAGCGCATTAAAAAAGGAGTTCAATTTTGCCTCCCGGTCCCTCAAAAGAGGCAAAGTCGTTGCACATTGGTAGAATTGGCGAGAAACTAGAGCGCCTCCCCTCGGGAACTCGTGCGTTCTGGTCTCTTGCCAAAGCTATCCAAGGGAATTTCTGTAAGCAATCTTTTCCGCCTTTGAAAATGGGAAATGACTCGTTGGCTCACGACGCAAAAGACAAAGCCAATCTTCTAGGCAAACTCTTTGCGTCCAACTCGACTTTGGACGACGGGGGATACGCACCGCCGACCATACCGCAGTGTGAGAGCAGTATGCCGGATATACAGTTCCGCCAAAGCTCACTGCGTAAAGCACTTCTTTCCCTCGACATTCATAAGTCGAGTGGGCCCGATGGAATCCCTGCGATTGTGCTGAAGATGTGTGCTCCTGAGTTTTTTTCGGCTCTCTTACTCTTCTGGCATAGTCCCGATCTCGTGGAAGTCAGCTTTGGTGCACCCGGTCCCAAAAAAAGGTAATCGCTCAAATCCATCCAACTACAGGCCAATAGCTATTACCTCCCTGTTCTCGAAGATAATGGAATCCACTATCAACTGCCAGCTCCTTCGGTACCTAGAGGACCACCAGTTGCTCAGCGACCGCCAATACGGTTTCCGTGGGGGCCGCTCGGCTGGTGATCTTCTAGTTTACCTGACACATCGTTGGGCGCAGGCGATCGAGACAAAGGGTGAAGCATTGGCAGTTAGTTTGGATATTGCGAAGGCCTTTGATCGGGTATGGCACAAAGTACTTCTATCGAAACTTCCTTCTTATCGATTCGAGATGCCAAACTGCGAGACGTTGCTCTCACACTTGTCTCACTAGGTGATAGAGTAATACACCTAACTGTCAAGCTGTCAGTAGGTCTCACTAGAGCGTTTTGTCTATGGCTATGGCCACCATTTTAGATATGTTGACAGGACATTGGGAATCCCATGGCAGAGTTTGGTGTTTTTTTTTAGTAGGTGTACGACGTATCGAACCATGGATGTATATGAAGTGGATCTCATTCTTCGGTCACAAAGTGAGGCAGACAGAGAAGCTTATCTAAGGGGGTGTCTCGTTTTGACTAAGGAGGTAATGACGTCATCAGACAATCAAAATGTGAATATGTGTCAAATGTGACAATTTTGTAACGAGTGCGAGTGAGGCACCGCCCCCCACTATTATGCTCTCTATCGGACGATTTTTAGTACTTTTAAGGGTTCCGTAGCCAAAATGGCATAAACGGTACCCTTATAGTTTCGTCATGTCCGTCTGTCTGTCCGTCAGTCCGTCTGTCCGTAGTCATTTTACTCGGAAACTATAAGACGAATAAAATAAAATTTAGACATAAGGTGTATTTTTCATGCCGCTATTGAATTATAGTCTGGCAAACCATTTTTTCAGTAGAAAAGCGCGGCAAATTCAAAATACGTACATGTGCCAACCCTTTGTGATGAGACACCGTGTTCGTGACGAACATTTCAATTCACATTTCTTTTACATTGAATTTGTTTCTAGTGCATTCACTCTCTCGTCTTAAGCGCGAGTGAGATAGAACTCCTGCAACGTTCTACATTGAATTTAAATTCGTTTTTATGGCATATGTCAATTGCCTCAACCAGATTATTTGTTACAGTTGATGACAAATCAGACGAAATATATCCGTCTCCTTTTTACACACCGTGAATGTCACGTAATGAAAGAGGTGGAAATACCAACTAAAATTAAAAACATAGAATTTGATGATCATTGCTGCTTTTTCACTGATTCTTAGTGTTGTCATACTTTTGGTCGCTGTACTCGTACATTGCTACTGCGTTTGTTGGCTGGGCAGACTATATGTAGTTAAATTGAAGGAGAAAATATTTTTATGGGGGGCGCTCCATGTAACTAAATTACAAAAAATAATTTTTCCCCTAATATCAACATGTTGCACATTAATCGATACCTAGGTGTTTAAAAATAACATTGAGGTTTTTTTTTGAACATTTTGTGATTTAGTGAATATTTTCAGAAATAATCGCCTCGAAAGTCAGAAAAATTGAGTGAACCCCCCCCCCCCATAACATTTGAACCGTAAGTCCATATAATATACTTAAAAAAAATTGAGAAGATTATCTTATTTTTCTATTACATACTTTCTACGAAAATTGTTTTGAACATTATCAGTTCAGCCATTTTTGAGTTATCTCCAAAAAACTTCTTCCATAGGTATCAGATACGACCTTCTGGTATTATTTTGGTTCTTATTCCATTGAAGGTACGGAACCCTCTATTATGCGTGGTCCGACACGCACTTGGCCGGTTTTATGCTAGTCGCCTATGAACGACTCTTTTACTCGGTAATAATTTTCAACTGTGGCTAGGGCACCGAGTAAACAATAGTACTATACAGAGGTCCCTCTTTGACGTTACGAATCATGTTGTCCCTTCTTCACGCATGGCAAGTTCTCTTTCTCACTTAGGCAAACGTATCGGATACTAGTTGTCAAATTCAATGACAGAAATGCACATCCTTGGTTAGGGACAAGGTTTAAGAAAAATATCCACTTCATATAAATCCGTGATACGAACACAGATTACACCTTGTTAGCCCGCCCCACTGTAAATTTATCAAACATCTTATCGGTTGGCTTCCATATAGCGATATAGAGCCCATCTTCGAGATCATGAAAAAATAAGTCTTACTAGGTCTTAAATGGGCGCTAGTATGTATAACACGATGTAAATTGTTCTTGATTAAATATCATATCATATCATATGGCGTCAAGTTGAAAATACAAGAAAATAACGTTAATTAATCAGTGGTTTTACCGCTCCAAATTTGTACTCACGGTAAAGTCTACTTCAAATAACCTACATACCAAATTCCGGTGGGAGCATACAATAGGCATGGTGAATTTTTTTCATATATGGTATCAATCGATTCGTTTTGTTGTGAGGATCAAATGTATATATGGGGCCGTGTCGTCAAATGGTTGCAACGGAAGACCAGTGCTGGCCCTGCCGGCATTTAACGCTGAATTGCGACGATTTCGTGGCAATTAATGTTTCGGGTTGTATATGTTATTGTTTATTATGTTTTTTGTAATTGTCATGAATAAATCTTTCATTAATTGATTCATTCATTCATGTTTCTAAAAGAATGCTTTAAATGTTCATCCCTAAATTTTTTATTTTAAAAAAAAATGGTATTCAATATTTATATGACGTTCTAAATAAAACAATTTTTTTTAACGTCCTAGAACGCAATTTTTTTATGGAAGTTACAAAAACGATTTAAAACGGGGTATTTACCATGGGTATTTGTTTTGTCGAGGTTCCGATATGTATTATATGTATCGACATGTTAGAAACTAACAAACGAGGATGGTGGCAGCGTTTCTCCGCTGTATCGCAAAACTTATGAGTTGAGCGAGGAAGCTGCCAGCTCTTTGGTCACCAATTGAGTCGACGAGCCTCTTTTTGCGTTCTTTAAAAAGTTACTGAGCACTGGGTCCCCACGCGCCAAGGGTATTGACTACGAAAGGTATAAAAATGTTTTATGGGTCTTCAGTTTTTCAGCTTCTTTGGCCACCGCACCTGCTTGTTTATTGGTTCCGGTGAAGTGAGAAGCCGCCAGTGTGTCTACGCATATAGCATCCCACAGGCACGCATGTGGCATTTACTTAAGTTCCGCAAGAACACCTGTGTGGAGCACAAACACGGACTCAAAGCCGGAATCAGATTGCAATCAATCAGGTGCCGGTCCAGATACTATACGGTTTAAGACATTTATTTCTCAAAAAGATTTACATAAATCACTTACTGAGAAAACAATATTTATCTTAAAGCTAAATGGGAGAGGGTAGAATGCAAAAACTGGTGGAAGAGTTAAGAACAAAGGCGCTCGGTAACACCAAGCGCAATGCAACAATGTAATGTTGTGCATAGGGACCAGTTAAACCGAACTACCCGTTGCGTTCACTGGTTAACTTACGTATGATTTGTGTGTATTCATTAAGTGCATATTTTGTGGAAAAGCCTTAGAAGACATTTTTATTTTAGTTTTTAACTTTTTTATGTTATACATTTTTGTACATTTATATATTTTTTCTTTTTCTTTTTTCTTAAAGTATTTTAATTATTTAATGTTATTATTATTTGACTTATTTCTATCCAGTAATAATGTCAATATTTCTGTACCCATCCTTTTCTATGTATATGAATGAAGGATGAGCAAGATGAGTAGAGAAATAATGTCATTATTACTGACAGTGTCTGGAAAAGCTGACCACCCGTCACCAAACAGGAGGTTTGGTGACGGGTAAGCCGGTAGCCAGTGCTGCGGCTTAGGAGTGAGTGACTCAGAATAAATTTGGCACAATACGTCGTCCCAGCTCCAATGGCAATTTGGATGGGTAAAAACATCCTGACCCGCCAACCACTTCAACAAGCTTTTTTGGCCTCCTCTAAGCCCACAGTTCCATGGTTTGGGGGTCCTGTAAGATTTTAGTGACTTTACCTACGAGGCTGGCTGAGCTGTAGACGGAGGAGTGTCTTACAGTTGATGTTATGAAGCAGACTATTTCTTAAAATGGTCTTAAATCCTTATGCGCCCACCGGTATGGTCTTAAATTTGGTATTTTCTCACTAAACGGGTCTTATAGCTTCTGTAAACATTTCGAGCAGTAAGCTCAAAAATCAATTAAGGCTCAACAAATTGCGATTTCAACTGGTCTTAAAACCTTATACGCCCACCGTAATGGCCTTAAATTTGGTAAGTATGTAGATTTTGTGGGTGGTTAAGTAAGTGGGCTTCGCCGTGTGTCAAAATTTAAGCGTAACGATAAATTAACGTATTTTTTTTGTATTTTCAACTTGACGCCACACATACTAGCGCCCATTTACGACCTTTAAGACTTATGTTTTCAATATCTCCGTGATGGGCTCTACAACGCTGTCAACGCTATATGGAAGTCGACCGGTAATTTTAGATTTTTGATAAATTTACAGTATAGCCGGCACCAGTATCTATAATGTTTAAGTAGTGAAGTATCAGATGTCAAACAATCCTTTAAGGCACTGACTACCAGGGTACCGATAGTAATGATGGAGGCGACCTCTAGTAATTGCCCCCACGAAACTTTTGCGCGAAGTTGATTTCTGACTATTCAAACTAGGTAAGATGCCTACTAGAAGTAATTATAAAAGTGATATGATTTTAAGACATTTTCACTGAGAGCACATTAATATTTATAATTTTTATGATTTTTAATTGTAGGTATTTATTAAAAATATATAACTGTTAAAATATAATATGATTGGCATTACCTATTTAACCTAAAGTTCAATTAACATGCACAGTGTGAAATTTTACATCAAAATCGGACATGCCATTAACCTGAGGCAGTTTATGGCATTAATAGATAGCTTTAGAGGTGTTCGACGAAATAGCAAGGTCTGTCTATGCAAATTAATGATACTTTTTAAGATATTCATATTAATGTGCCGACTTAAATTTTTTTTTAAAGTGAAATTCTTAATTTTCTCTAAATGCTTTAATTATTGGCTTGAACTTTACTGCTTATCGTCAGTATATTGTTAACAAGTATTTAAGTTTCAAATAGCAATGTTCCTAATCCTTAAATAACAAAGATATCGTACTTTGTACAAAAAAACTAAATATCTGTCTTATTACCTTTTGATACTGTAAGCGAAGTTAGTTTCAAGAAAAAATATTCTTTTACTTAATTAAAACATCATATCAAAAATTCATTAATTATCGTCTCTGGATTTGGAAGTTATTAAACTTCTATGTTTTTCTGATAATTCTGATCTTTAGGGTTATCACACGACATTTAGTTTAATAAAACAGAAATCGAATAACAGTAATTACTGTAAAATTACCTAACTATGCTCCGGTCATCCAACTGGTTATTATCAATGATATTTACTATGAATGGGTTATACTCTAACAAAATGAGCACAAAAAATACTTCCAGAGTTATGCCATAACCTAACAAAGATTCTTTTATGTTTATCTATTTTGACAATCATTACATCTTTGTCACTCTCATTGTTAGAAAATTACAGTTTGTCTCTTTCCCACGCGGGTGACGGGAGTCATTGACACGTCCGCATCTCTCGCTTGCCGGAGCGTGACTAGCGACAGTTGTTTGAATTCACTCATATTAAGTGCTTCACTTTTGGAGCGTGCATAACCCATCTGTCATTATTATATATCATAGGTTATTATTAGTAGGTTAGTAGGTAGTCTGTGATTGGACACCATACGTATAGATCGAGGACTTCACGGTGCTTCAATTTGACCCATTTCCTGCTGCCCAATTGAGCTGAAATATAGTGTAGCTACTTATCTCAGATGACATTACAATGTTTTGGAACCATGATGCTGCAGCTGGTCTGATGATGGAGATCTGGAGGTAGCCATAAGGACTAGGTTATATAAAAAGATAGTTCATTCCACAGTTTTGTTGTGCGAGGCAGGAAGTTTCTCGAGAAACGCACAGTTGAGGACTGCCAACCATCTAAGTGGTGATGATGGTAATGCTGTCGCGTAGGACGATGGCGGAAAGAAGCGGCAGGGATAAATCCGAACAATTCCTCGGAGCACTCTCCATGATAGAGGCGGTAGAAGATGCAGAGCCAGGCTACATCTCTACGCAGCGCCAAGGAGTCAAGCCGATCCGTAAAATCCTGGCAGCCGACAAGTTAAAATGGACTAAATTTAGTCGACCCCATTCTGAAACTTCTTTAAGGGAAGTCTCAACTTCAGACACAAGTTTGTCCCGGCTCTCAATGACATTCTCCCGAGAAATGTTGGTTCGGCCGGTGTAGTAGGCATCACCCGTACTATCGTCTGCATAACAATGTATGCCGCTAATCTGCAGCATGTCATTGATATGCAGAAGGAACAGCGTGGGTGATAGCACGCAGCCTTGGGGGACACCAGCATTCACAGACATGGAGTCAGAGCATTCACCGTCAACTACGACCTTGATGCGTCTGTCTGCAAGAAAGCTACTGACCCATTCACACAATTTCTCGGGAAGCCCATAAGAAGGAAGTTTCGATAGAAGTGCTTTGTGCCATACCCGATCAAAGGCCTTCGCAATATCCAAACTAACTGCCAATGCTTCACCCTTAGTCTCGATCGCCTGCGCCCAACGATGTGTCAGGTAAACTAGAAGATCACCACCCGAGCGGCCCCCACGGAAACCGTATTGGCGGTCGCTGAGCAACTGGTGGTCCTCTAGGTACCGAAGGAGCTGGCAGTTGATAGTGCATTCCATTATCTTCGAGAACAGGGAGGTAATAGCTATTGGCCTGTAGTTGGATAGATTTGAGCGGTTACCTTTTTTTGGGACCGGGTGCACCAAAGCTGACTTCCACGAGATCGGGACTATGCCAGAAGAGTAAGAGAGCCGAAAAAGGCGCGTTAAAACCGGGGCCAACTCAGGAGCACACATCTTCAGCACAATCGCAGGGATTCCATCGGGCCCACTCGACTTATGAATGTCAAGGGAAAGAAGTGCTTTACGCAGTGAGCTTTGGCGGAACTGTATATCCGGCATACTGCTCTCACACTGCGGTATGGTCGGCGGTGCGTATCCCCCGTCGTCCAAAGTCGAGTTGGACGCAAAGAGTTTGCCTAGAAGATTGGCTTTGTCTTTTGCGTCGTGAGCCAACGAGTCATTTCCCATTTTCAAAGGCGGAAAAGATTGCTTACAGAAATTCCCTTGGATAGCTTTGGCAAGAGACCAGAACGCACGAGTTCCCGAGGGGAGGCGCTCTAGTTTCTCGCCAATTCTACCAATGTGCAACGACTTTGCCTTAGCAATTACTCTTTTGAGGGACCGGGAGGCAAAGTTGAACTCCTTTTTTAATGCGCTGGTTTTTTCATCCCTAGTCGCCGCTGCATTTACCCAGGCTTGGTACTCTGCGGTATTTCCGGACCGATACGACCTTCAAACCTTCAAGAAAAGAGCGTATTCCCATCTTAAAGGCCGGCAACGTGCTTGTGTTGCGGGCGTCTATGGGCGGCGTTAATTGCTAACCATCAGGCGATTCGTCTGCTCGTTTGCCTCCTATTTCATAAAAAAAAAAAAAAAACAATGCATTCATTGTGCTTAGAGGTTTGTTAGAATCGTCTCGATGAGTAGTAGATACGACTGTTGAAAGAAAAGTATAGTCGGCGATAAAAGCTTGTCTTAAAAATTTTTTTTTGTCACAAAACTTTATGACGCAAACGCTCTATGGAATGAAAAAAACAGTGTGCATGCATGCCTACATGGTAAAACTCTATCCTACAAGCTAACGCGTGAATAAACAAGTCAAAACTTTTACTAAATTATTTTGCACATGTGTGAATAAAGCGACATTTTCCCATACTGTTTTTAAAAGAAAAAAAGTGAGTGAGAAAGTGAGAATAAGATCTTTTCTGATACCTGAATGACCCTGATACCTGTATGAAAGTTTTCTAGGATTTGAATTACTTCGTCCATCACACCCCGGTCACTTTTCTCTAATTTAAATTAAGTAGGTTTTATAAGTAGATACACAATTTCTCAATCGTTATAAAATATTGGAGTCCTCTGATTCCAATAGACTCCAATACACAAATTATGGTGGTTAACGTCACGTTTTTTTAATTATGTACCCTTTTCGTAATAATAAAATGCTATGTGGTAACTTTGCTATGTTAGATGAATCAGGCGCTTTACCAAGTAGCAGCCCTAACACAAATATTTAATTTGCTTTAAATTCTAAATCCTTTCATTAACGTTATTCAAATTAATAATGTCGACTAAATATGGTATAAAGAAGTCTCTAGTTAAGAATTAATTCCGCATACCTAAGGATTTTTATTTAAAAAAATTAAATAATTTAACTACTAAATTGCAAATTTCTCAGATCAGAATAATTTTTTAAGGATATTTTTGGTCTTAAAATTATCAGTCGGAAGAGATATAACGTTTAATATTACACGAAAGTTTATAAAGGCACGTATTCATGAAATATTACCACTTCTATGATTTTTTTGGAGTTTCTGAAAGCAATCTTAAAAACGTGGTTTCTTGAAAACTATAAGGAATTAATTAGTGGGGATTACATATTTATATTTAGTATTAATTGAGCTTTATATTACGCCATTATTTAACCCATGTCCGATTTTTATGTAAAATTCCACACTGTGACATGCCATAAAAGAAATGTCGATATCTGGCCGAGGAGCGAATGGATAAACATCAAAAAGTGCGATGAGTTGTAGGTGTTCTTCCACCCTGCTGTTGGGAATATCTCTACAGTACCCTGCATTCACTGTGCTCTGCATTATTTTGTGTAATTTGGATGCTATGTTAGAGTAGATTTCCTCAGATTAAGCAAGCTACTAGCAATAAATCTCCTACAACGCCTTGACTGTATGCGGCTGTATAGCCATTCCCCATGTACATGTGCATGTGGGATACTACATGCGAAGACACACTGGCGGCTTCTCACCTCACCGGATCCAATAAACATACAGATGCGGTGGCGAAATCAGCTGAAAAACTGAACACCCTTAAAAAAATCGATGTTTAAAGAAACAAGTATGTATAGTTTAAAGTGCCATGTGTAACCATATCAATTCATTATATAAGAAATATAATATGATATAATATTGGAATATAACTTACACGTAAGTCAGTCAGATACACAATTACATTTACTTGCAGTAAACGTCAACTTCTTTTTTGAAATGAAGACCCATTGGTTTTCATATCCCGAGTCTCCTAAATAGTAATTCAAAACTTGGGTCTTGTTAGTGGCAATTAGTTATAATCATGAGGATTATGACTAGTACTACTGTGCACTGTATTTATTTACCTGATATGTTTATATTTCCATAACATCCTCAACTCTCAGGATTAGGAATACCTTTGTAATATAAGAGTCTTACATTAGATTAGAATCTATGAAGAATATGTGTAATTTTACATTACATTTGTTTGAAGGGCCTAAAACCTTAGTTAAGTTAGGAGGCAGTAGTAGGAGCCAAGTTTGAACCCGCGATCCTTAGAGCGTAAGTCGGGTGTCTGGCCGCCAGGCTACCAGAGTTTGTTTTGATAATTACTATACTGTTGCTCCATTTTTCTACTATGTTTATCTGCGTGAAATATCAAATGTCAAACAATCCTTTAAGGCACTGACTTCCAGGCTACCGATAGAAATAACGGCCTCCTAGCCCAGTCGGTAGTGACCCTGCCTACGAAGCAGGAGGTCCCGGGTTCGAATCCTGGTCAGGGAATTTGTTTGTGTGTTTATCACAGATATTTGTTCCTGAGTTATGGATGTTTTCTATGTATTTAAGTATTTATCCATATTTATCTAATATATACACGGTGGGGCCTGTAACTAAAGCAAAAAATTAAAATGTACATTCTGCTCCTCAAACTACGCAACGTTTGTTTGACGACTTTGAAAAAAAACTTGCGGTTTGAATTTTATTACATTTTAAAGTTAATTCGAACACGCAATGTACTATGAAATTGATTATGTCTGTAGTGTGACTAGACTGACAGGCGATGTCAATTAGACGGAGTTTTAAGTACATTGAAAATACTATATACTTTGTTTGAAAAAATAACAATCTAAAAACTTTATGATTTTGAAAAGTTGCTACACAAAAGTTGTCTAGTTTGAGGACTAGAATCTACGTTTTAATTTTTTGCTTTAGTTACAGGCCCCACCCTATATATATATACTCGTCGTCTAGTACCCATAACACAAGCTTTACTGAGCTTACTGTGGGCCTAGTTCGATTTGTGTAAGATTGTCCTATAATATTCATATAATTCTCGAATTTAAATTCTTTTCTGATGTTTTTGAAATGCCTCAAACTTTCCATAGACGTTGACGTAACAAAGACTGCAGCACTATAAGTAGGTATTAAAACCGACCAAAACATTGCAAAATTAAATAATTATATTATTAGTAGTTAGATTTTCTTATTAAAATTATTTTCTTGTGTATGAATTTTTTTTCACCACATCAGCACCACCGCCTATCTTGATTTTTTTAAAGCGTCAGTAAAATTGTTTTTTTTTTCACAAGGGAGAACAGTAATTACTTAACGTTATAGAATGATGATTTTGAACCATAAATATTTGGCAGAATTAATTTGTTTTGTTTTATGTATTTACCTACGCTTGTATTTTTTTGCCGTGGCGTGGTGAAAAATGCTGTAATACTCTCGGCAGCAGTTTGTTTGCTTCTAGTGCCCCCCGCAATGCTCAAGATACCACTTTTTTAACCATACACTCGTTATAATTTTGTAATCTTTCACTTTTTCGGGTCTCGATATAAACACGTGAGATAGATATCAAGGTTGTATTCTTGATATTATAATTTATTTACACTAAACTTTTTCTACATAATATTGGATCTACGTGGTCGGTTTACAAGTCAATGTATTGTTTTATTTCTTGTCACAAAAAACATTTATTGGTTACAAGAAATCTTAAAATCATTCATACCAGTCATTTTTATTCAATATGTAATATTTGTCACATATCTTTTACCCAAAGCACAGGTTTCGTCATAGTTGCTACACCCAAAAATGCATCGTCAAATCTAAAAAAATTGCTTGTAAGCTGTCTATGTAGACTACCCTAGTTCTAGCCTAGTATTTTAGCACGAAAATACACGTATGATTTACACACATACTCACACACGTATTTAGTTTCAGAAGACATTCAGAGATGTCGCTTTCAAATGAGTTTTCATAAAATGCTTCAAGGCTCTCTTTGCCTACTAGAGGCAAATAAATGCCTTACGTGGGAGTCCCATAATTTACTGATGTCAACGTCAAAACAATAAGATGGCGCCCATGCCAATAGAGAAATTCCTCTAGCGAGACCTGTTGATTTTGACGTAGGTGGTTAGGTGAATCAACTGTCACAAAAGTGTGATATCATAGTTGTCTCGCATGCAACTGTCAGTTATGCCATGTCGAATAGACTCCCTGCTATGCAGTTTGGCAGATAGGTGAAATTAATTAATTGTATCTCTGTTTTTGTCAAAATAAATAAAAAAAATATTTTTCTTATTTTCCAAGTAAATTTAATCTCATACGCTGTATGGGAAACGACAAAACGTCACGTTCAGTATGACCAAATCGTATGCAAAAATGTATTTTTCTACTTATCTGAAAAATAATTATCAATATTGGTAACTAAAAAATAATTAGGTATCACCATCATTTGGTTCAACTTTAAGTTCTGTATCAAACCTTGTTCTCTTGCTCCACGACCCTGAATTCATCCTGTATCTATACAACACTCATGTTACTTGGACAATGACAGACCACACACAGTCTACACCGCTAAACATTGAATTTTCGAACACATCATGGAGGCACACACATCAAGGAACACAGTGGATCCTCCTTTATAATAAAGGGTCGGCAATGCGCATATGACACATCTGGACTTGTAGCATACCCTACGGTAGCAACTCACCATCAGGCAGGCCGTATGCTTGTTTGTCACCGACATGGTATTGAAAAAAAAAAACCTAAAAATTAAGTATCGAAACCCCTCTAGTATAGGTATCACCACTATAGTTGAGGTCACGCAAACAACAACATGTCATGTAATGACAGCGGGGTTTTGAAATTACTGTTTGTTTTTTGGACCGATAGCAAGTTCAACAATGAACTGCAAGATTGCCACTAAGTTAACAAATTTTCTTTTAGGTTTTTATTACTTTAAGATTTTTATAGGATAATAGGTACCTTATTTATGTAAAACATGTCACTCGTAGGTTTTTATGTTCGTAATGATATTCGCAACGTTTTCTGCTTCAATTAGTTTTATTAAACAGAGTTTATTGTTAGTTCGACTTTATGTACCTACATGTAATGAATTTTTAAGTATTTCCATATTTGATTTTTGATTTTTATTGCTTTTGATTGTATTTTGGCGATCCTTATTGGGAGATACTAATAAGATTATTGTACCATCGGGTTCATAATTGCATACCCAATTTATCAATGAATTCATTCATAAATTGGGTATGCAATTATGAACCCGATAGTACATATTGCTATTATTTTTATAATTTTATATATGACGATCATGACAGAAATTCCTATAACTTTGAAAATAATGCAATATCGCTTGTTGTAAAATTATAATGTAATTGTCTTTCGTGAAATGAAACAAATCTAATCTAATCTAATCTAATCTACCTTATTTTCGGTTTTTGTTTATCGTGATTTTAATTACATTTACATTCACTTCACTCATTCATTCCATTCATTTACTTTTTTTGCAATCAGTACGTAATGTAATTGTGCGTGTTATCATGCATTCACCTCAACTTTTGTGGCGATAGGTACCTATACTTAGAGGGGTTTCGATGCTCTCGTGATGTGTCATAATCATAAACATAAACAAAAAGGAAGATGAGTGACGTTCATCTAAATATATAAAAGAAGAAACTGACTGACTGACTGACTGACTGACTGACTGACTGACTGACTGACTGACTGACTGACTGACATATCAACGCACAGCCCAAACCGCTGGTTCTAGAGATTCCAAATTTGGCACGTAGGTTCCTTATAAGGTCTAGGGATGCACTAAGAAAGGATTTTCCAAAAGTCACCCCCTAAAGGGGCAAAATGGGGGTCCAAAGTTTGTATGGCGAATCAATATTTGTTAGACTATTTTATTCGAAACTTCACAGGAGTATTTCTAAAAATAAATGAGTAAGCACGTGTTTCAGGTTTTATGTAAATTCAATCCCTAAAGGGGGAAAATGTGGTCACAAAGTCT
This sequence comes from Pammene aurita, assembly GCA_947086415.1. Taxonomy (NCBI): domain Eukaryota; kingdom Metazoa; phylum Arthropoda; class Insecta; order Lepidoptera; family Tortricidae; genus Pammene; species Pammene aurita. The sequence continues at coordinate 37,845,692 of OX352295.1, forward strand.
GAAAATCAACATGGGTATCGTATGCTTTTTGAGTACTTATAGTACGCGGGCGAAGCCGAGGGAAAAGGCTAGTAGTAAATAAAACTGAAATGAGTTCCAGCACCTACACACTTGTAAAATGCTACACACCGCTATAATGTATATGCATCATGGGCAAAAGAGATAAGTATGCAAGAGAGACCTCCATATTTTGCGCATTGCACAAAGTGTGACTGAGAGACTGCCGCACGACTAATTCAATATAGGCGCCAGAATCTATATTTTATGGCACAAAATCGAGAGCCTGATACCATATCTCCCTTTTTGTATAAATCAATGGTCATAATCTACGTCTAAAACTCATATCAAGATCATTTTGTTGATCTCTCCCGTTTAACTACTTCTGCGGCTGATTGTACAAATATAAATTTCCTAAAGACGTAATAAACTCACTAGAAGGTAAAATAGTCGGTGGTGCACACGACAACAAAGGGCATTATACGGATTTTAGTGATGATGGGATCTCCTTTTGCATAGTGAGCCTTTAGGACCTAGACTTTAAATTTATGGTGCGGTGGGGGTAAAAAGGGGGGGGGGGGGGCTTCTTAAATTTTCGCGACACATAGATTGAAAACTATAAGTCTTAGCAACATACTTCAAAGGCAAGAATTGTAGATAATTTCATGAAGAATATTTCCTTCATTGAATGTTTTGTGGTAACTACAACCGTTTTTCTAAAAAAATATGAATGTTCCTACTTTTGTGGAAAGTGGGGAAAATAATTGTTATATTTGTAACACATTATAGTGCAGAGTTTAGATTTGGCTTGAAAGTCTCGTATCCAGGCTATAAATAAAATAAGTAAAATAATTATTTTCTGTTTTGACTAGATACTATTGAAATATTATTATTGGTATGGTATTTAGGGTATACCATGTATATTTGAGTTAGGTAAACACCCCGTTTCTAATAGTAGTTAAATTAGTATGTTGTACGTCGTATATTAAACGGTTTAATTGAAAATAATGATGCAGGTAATGTACTCAAGCCTAAAATAATCGATAGGTCCTAGGTACCATTCATCACACCACTAGCGTAGCGTACCTAACCTAAGTTCATATATAATGATATTAGGTGTTGTCCGTTGATAAAAGAATCAAGCGCCCCACGATTTTAGTTTTTTGTTTTCAATGCTCTAGCTACATTGATGAGAAGAGTGGTGTGATGACTGGTACCTAGAACCTACCGAATTATTTTTATAGCCTTTTGTACATTATCTATAGCATTGTTTATTTTCAATAAAAGCTTTTGAATTTACCCAAACAACACTTATTTTCTTCTGAAGTTGTTATGTTACTAAAACTGTCTAAACTCCGCTTACTTTATGATCCGCAATGCACTGTGTTCTACTAGAAAATCCCTTTCATTTTATACTTGATTGAGGGGGTTGTTAAGAAATATGTAATACGCGGCATTCTGTAGCGGGAGCCATATTGGATTTACAATGATACTGAATCTATTAAAATGTAATTGTCATCAGAACATAAGGTGTGCACCAGATATCGGTTCAATTTGTCAACAGGACGAGGATAAAATTTCAACCACAAAATTATGGAGATGTGAGATGAAGCATGTAGATATGCAGACTTGCATTTAGTTATGTAAATATTAGTTATAATAAATTAACAAATTTTCAAATAAGTTTGTGTAATGTCTAAGTAGGCATAACACAAAATTGTTATTTTTATTTTAGAGCGCACTATTCGCCAACAGACTGTCCTCAGTTGAAGATGCATACCTACTACTTAAGTTTTCTCTCTAAAAAAATGAACGGGCCCTTATCGATAATCCCCAATGATGTACCTTTCACTTGAAAACGTCACTAGATAACAGGGACCGGAGAACTCTTCTATTTGATAACTCTTTTCGATAGGGTAACCCAATATTTGGTTACAAAATTATATGGTTACCCTATATTCATGTTATGTCCCTGTCTAATGTCTTAGCAATAGAAATGAAAATAGCTTGATAGGTAAACGTCATTTTGGATTTTCATTTCGGTAAGCGCTACATTATCATTATTAGCAGCAGCAGTAGCAGCCAGTATCAGTCCACTGCTGGACATAGGCCTCTCCCATGGCACGCCACTGTGCTCGATCTTCTGCTCTCCTCCTCCAATCCGTACCCGACAAGCGCTTACCTTTGGGTAACGCAATGATGTGCTTACTAAATTGATAGTTTTTAAAAACAACCCTACCAAATTCATTCGATCTAATACCCCTTTATTGGTAACCGGTTCCGGTATCTTCTAAACGATCTCTTTATTTCACGTACGGATTATAACAAGCATACTAGGGCAAGGTAAATTATAGCGTTTAAAATGGTTGACGTCCATTTAGTTGTGAAAGGTATAGTTAGGCAAGCATTAGAGCTCAAACCACATCGTTTTTCCTACATAATTAGATTGTGGTTGATAACAGGCCTATTATTATTTTTTTTCGCTAAAGATATTATAATCAATATAGGATTTATATACTTTTTATAAAGGGGAATAACAGGGCTTTATTATGAAAATATTTTTTTATGTTACGACCATAAATAAAAAAAATATAGGCATTTATTCAAAAAAATATCAAAAATTGATTTCATATTTTTTTGTTTTCTCAGTTTTCTTATATGGAAAGGTATAAAATAATTTACCAAAAATGAATTCGGCATTCTTGTTTTACACGAAAATGATATCGAACTTGACTATATAGCTCTATTTTATTTTTAATTAATTATGGGGGGCACCCCCCACTTCGTCAAAAATTTGCATCAGAAATTTGATTGGCTTCTTAAATTAATCTTAGAGCCTAAAGGATTAGCTTTGCAAATGGAAATTCAATCATCATCATTTTCCGTATAAATAAGTGTACACCACCGACTAAAACGGGTAGACAAGTCAGGAACATCATAAAAAAATATATGTTAAAATTTAAGCGGGCAACTTCGTACACATGTAAATAATAAATAATTTTAATTAATAGCACCAATATTGTATTGTATACCTAATTTAATTAACAATAGTATTGCATACCTAACTTAATTTACTAGACTCCTTAACTCATAAAATCTTTTTAGTTTAAGATTAGCAGTTAAGACTGGCATGTTATTATTGTTCATCTTTCTAAAATAAACGGTTTAAATTTAATTTTTTTTCTATATTTTTTAGTAAGTAATAACCAAAAAACATTCTTCCATCTTTTCAAAGAAAAACAATACCGTTCTTACCTTAACCTATATTTTTTTACCTCCGCCGTAAACGTCCTGCTGAGATATGAACCCGCACCCACCAGGCACAAGCCACGTTATAAATGCGACTAATAAAGTTACGTTCACGTTTCTGGCCACAAATCATGCGGGTATCGTAAATGTTTACAGAATGAATGTGCGCCATTACGGCGGTATAACCGGGGCGGTTGTTACACCGGGCCGAATGTAGCGTGATCAGGTGATCACACTGATTTCAAAGCGTTAAGTTGGGGCCAGACGGCATACAACCACAGCCCTCTGCCACGAGACCTTGGCAGAAAACAGAGATTTTAAACCATGTAGCCAGTGGTTGGTGCCAAATTCTACATGACCTTTAAACGCCCTTGTTGGCTAGGCGTGCTCTGCCAACCATTGGCAGTAGCGGTTAGTTGGTTGTCAGCCATGTAGACGCTCGCTTCAACAAATCCCTGCAACCAAAGTCATGTGGTAGAATCTGCGGCTATTTGCCGTTTGGCCCCAACTTTATTGGAGTCAAGTTGAAACCATATGCAGCTTTTGATCAATCATCATCCTCCTAGCGTTTGTCTCTGCTTTTGCCACGGCTCAATTAAGCCTGGAGTCCGCTTGGCAAACGAATCCCATGAATTGACGTAGGCATTAGTTGTTAAGGATGCGACTGCCATCTGACCTTTCAAGCCAGACAGAAAACTAGGCCTTGTTGGGGTTAGATCCGGTCATATAGGTATTTCCTACATACGTTCCGAAAAACTCAGTGGTACGAGCCGGGTTTTGAACCCGAGACCTTCGGATTGAAAGTCGGACGTCATACCGCCAGGCTATCAGCGCTGTTCTAAGCGCAACCTTTGATTGATATCGCAATAAATATTTCGTTAACTGTTAATTAACATAGAGTAATTAATTTTTGAAAATTTTCCTTGAGGAACGCAATGTATTGCGTATACGCTAATTTGTTAATCATCAATTTGAAACATTGCTTGCTTAAATATTTTGTAAGTCAAAAAACGGGTGGTACTCCGGGAGTGCCGGCAGAAGTGAAAACTTGAATATTAACTTTGTGCATTTTTGATATTTTAGAATGGTTAGGGAAAAATTTTGCACGAATTGCTTTAATTATCAGTATAAAATTTTTATGTGGTAAAATACAATATTCATTTATTGCGCTATCGTACACAAACATGACAATTTATATTACATTAAAAATTTAACACTTCAGAACTATTACAATTATTTAACATTAAAAAGTTTATCTCTCAGAAATATCAACTTCCATCCATAATTTCAACGACTCTTACACCATCAACATTACTAGAACCATCATCACCAGTCTCTAAAACTGATAATTTCTTGCACTGGCAATTATTTTACTGACAGAATGATATGCATTTGTAAGTGCATGTGATAGGCTGTCAGTGTCATTGTCGCGGTTTATTTGAATTACAGTAAAGTGTTGAATAATAAATAATACAAGACAAAAATATCCCAAAATTATTCATAGTCAAGAGCGAAACATTGTAAATAGTGTATGTAATAAACAGCTGTAAATAATACGCTACGGGAAATGGAACCAAGGCCTAGTAACTTCTTAACAAAAGTGTGTCCTTCTTAAAATGCATATGTGTGCGTGCGGCTTATAACAATTATTACCAGTATTTAAAACATATGTTTTTAAATATAGCAACATTTAGAACCGACTTTAAACGATATTATACTTTGCAATTTCTCGAGCCTAATCAGTCGTGCACCCTGCCTTGCTTCACTCCCTCGACTCCCTAAGTGTCCTATCATTTATTACATCTCTCTAACTGACATATCGGGCCCGAGAAATTATTTTTAAGTATATTACTGGTTGTTGTCTATGCTGTTTATGGATTATGCTGTCAATCTCAGCTAAATTCAAAATAAATATGTCATGTAAAAAAAAATGTTGCGTTCTGGCTTTTGCTTTAGTTATAGCGTATCTACTTGAAATGTATTTGGTTAAATATATTGTATAGGTAATATTAAGTACCGGTCCGCAACCGTTGAAATTAGGAAAAATAGCGCTACTACCACTTTGCCTATGCCCGGGGAGTAGCAAAGGGAGAAGCAGCAATGAAGATCATTTATTTTACTTAAGTTTCATCATTTTCACAACGATAACCACAAATATTTTAAGGTAAGAAATATATTTCATGCATTTTTATCATAATATTATTACCTATTCCGGAAAATTTAATTTATTTACATAACATTTATATTATTATCTTAATCATGAACTACGCGCACATAATTATAGAGGATACCTTTATCACCAGGCACAACAGTAAATAAAGTGTTACCTCAAAGTGAGGGGTACCTGCAGTAGTGATACTGAAAGAAGGGAAGGTAAGGTACGGAAAGGTAAAAAGGGAACTAGTAGGTAAGCATCTGTACTAGCAGAATATCTTATGTACCTAATATGCAGTAACGTGTTGTACTTAACACATTTGGCAGAGACAAGCTGGAGGATAACGACGTAAAAGGATATCAACATTAAAGATATATTATGTTTCTGTTGTGCAGGATAATAAGAAGATTCAAGGATGCATTAAGTGAAACAATGCCACCTGGGCAGTAACTATAGCGGCTGCAACTTCAGGGAACTTGTCTGCGTGATTCATCCGTTCCGTGTTGAACGCAACATGCGTCCATAGTGTCCCTACACATCTCCAGTACCATTTTACACTGTAGAACTCAAACTCAACTCAAACTCAAACTCAAACATTTATTCAGTAAGTAGGCCACAAGGGCACTTTTACACGTCAAAGTAAAAGAGAGAGAAAAAAAATCAAACTACACCGGTTCTAACCCTACACCTCTGACCCGAGAAGAATTATGTCCGGCAAGAAACTCGGCGGGACTTATTTTTTCAAAACAACAGTACATCAAAACTAAACAATACATATAGTGCGTTGTTCTATAAGAAAACATATCAAACCAAGGTTAGATTAACCAACAATAGGTTATAGTTTAAGAAAAATACCAAAGAAAAAAGATGAGTCCAAATCTGACTATTGAAAATAAATTACATACAAGTTTGATATACTTTCTTACCTGAACTGTGTCTTCTACATAAATTTCCAAATTATAATAATCCATCATCAACAGTTAGAAACAAACTTTGAATTTAAATAATATAAAAAAAAGTACTTAAGTGATTCTAGTATACAATAAACATACTATTTCTAAATTATACTTAGAGATGTATAAGGTCTCCAAGTGTCTTGAATAAAAAAATATGGATAATCAAGCACCGAATGTTGTGTCTAAAGCCAATTAAACTAAAATTAAATATGATTAATAAAAAGTTACGTAAATGTGTTGCCCCAGTTAGCCTAAACAGACCGGTCTCCACAAACAGCACCCGTTCACGAGTATGACGCATATCTCAGCCATCGCCTCCCTCAACCTTTCTTCGGGAAAGTGGCGACCCGATCAACCACTAAACACAAAACCAATAAATACTTAATATATACCTACAGGTATTCATTTTCATTCTTGAAGTCCTATAGTTCAATTAAGCCTAGGAACGAATAGAGCATTTCTATGAATGTAGGTAGTTTCTAATAATCATATGTTTTATGACAATTGTATGTTTTTCGCCGCAGTAACCTAGTTCTTTTAATACTTAAAAATAAATAAATAAAATAGCTTTTTTATTTCCACATTTGTAAAAGTTAGGTACCTACATAAATATAAGTTATACATTTAGTTTTGGTTTTTCTAATGTGGATCCTTTTGAATTCTTGTTAGACCAAAAATGTGTCTACTTGTTTTATTACTTTTTGCATAAAATATAACTTAACTATTTTATTACAAAAATAGCACACAATTGGTACAATTGAAAAATATTTTTGAGTAATGCTAAATAAATAATAAATACCCAATAATCCTAAAAAAACCCAAAAAGAATACCCGTACTGGGATTCGAACCCAGGACATCCGCTTCACAGACGGGCTACTACCAACGAGGCCAAACTGGTTGTCAAATTAGTTACTGCGATCTACACGGGAGCGCTGTAGTATAAACGAACTTTAGTGACGGGACCTTTTTTTTGTATGTAGTTACCGTTCTTCTTCTAGTGAGTATTATTTATATTCTTTGAATGGAACTATTTCGCTGTGAAACATTTTAAAATTAACATCAGAGCTGACAGGTAAACAAATCAAGACGTCACTATACCATAGAGAAATAATACGCTCTATGGCTGAACTGTTTCCATATAAATGAGAATAATAGCGCCCTCTTGACAATAATTATATATTTCTGGTCAGGCTTTACCTATATTTCAGTGAAAAGAAAACTAATTTCTGTAAGAATATATTTTGTCGTGTGTCAAATGCTTTTCTTGCCTTGTCAGTCAACCGGGTTTTCTTAATTTATTTACTTTCGTCCTCCTTTTGACCAACTAACCTGTCAAATATGTCGGACGTAAACATAGTTCACAATTTCCGAACGCACCCCTCACTGTCAAGCTGTCAACCACTAAAATATGTATTATGGCATTTATGGCCCACCATTTGTCATTAAATTAACACTTTTAAATGCAAAATACGCGACCATCCGAATTTTGCCCATATATGTCTTCGATTCAAAACTGTTATTTTTTTTACGCTTTTTCATTTGAGTATAATTTCATTCGGGGCTACCGTACCCCTCGACGGAATTATTAATATAGAAGATTTAGGTATTCGATCAGGTCACGTGTCCGTCTTACGAATTTTCAACCTGAGAGTGTTGCCAACTTCGCATTTCAATCAGTGCTAAAACTATAATGAAAAAGTGCTAAAATAGTGCTAAAACCTCAAAAATTATGCATAAAAAAAAGTGCTAAATAAAAAAGTTATCCATTCGAATGTGTTTATTATATCTTCCAATGAAGCGAGTCATATAATATCGATTGAACTTCACTTGCGAAGCTCGATTGATCTTATTTAATTTAATAGTACATACTACGTACAGAAGGCTACCTTCCCTACAAAATCAATGTTTGACAGCATTTTCACATATGAACGATGACACATGACGTCTCCATACAATTTTGCCTTTCGACTTCTAGGGTTGACAAATACGCGATAAGTTTGATTGCTAGATCTGCCCCAATCTACCTAGACACCGCTCCTTATATTATGCTCTCTATCGGACCGTTTTTCTAGTCACCTATGAACGACTGTTTTGCTCGGGAATTGACAATATTTCAAAATTTCCAAATTTTATAAATCGAAAACCATTTCGAGAAATACACTTGTAGAACACAAAAACCATTTTTTTAGATTTTTTTTAACAGTATTTTTTTGGAAAAATCACCAAAATATGTAAACCGGGAAATGACGTCACACCGCTGATTCAATACTACCATTATGAAAAAACGTTATCTTCCGGGTTTCTGTTTGACAACTTTGACACACACTACTGACAGAGACGACAGGACAGCTGACAGTTCATTCATTCGATTCGAATATTTGCTTGTAATTTACGTTTCCTTCGATTATTTTAATTATCTACGCGTTGTGATTTGTCACGGACCCTGGACTGCTTTCTTCTACGACGACCACAACTCGCTTTCTAACAGACCCCGGATTGCATTCTTCTACGACGACCTCACGATGGAATTCAGGGAATCCTCGGAAAATACCCCGGTTGGGGTATTGACCAATACCCCTACAACGAAGCGGACACGAGAGACTCAGAAAGATTTGTCAAAGCTGACAGCAGGAGCTCGCCGCGTGTGAGTTTTTGCAAAGCTCGGATAAATATAAATTGCCTGGCACACGAGGTACCAAAGCTTCGTTATCTTCGCGGAGTTCTTATGTCCAAACTGGCAGAGGCCTTTATTAAGTGCAGCCTTATGTTCCTTTACTATTTGTAAACGAAAACAGTATAGATGTGATGCTGACGTCCCAAATCTTCAAGAGTTTCTCCAAGAAGCCAACAATCATAAAATGGATGACTGTTTAGTTATATAATATTTATGAACCAACTGTGCACAACTTGCATTTTTGACATTATGTTGAACTTCATGTCAGAATCAGATTCACTTTACATTCAAGAGTTCAAAGATAACAGCTGAGGTTATAACACTTGTTGAAAACAGCACCAAAGATCAAGTCAACAGTAAGGTGTGGCACTAATTGAGCCAGTCAAGATTCACCGCATCAACGCTTCATGAGGCAACAAAATGCAAGACAGATGGAGCTCTAGTTCATACAATAATGGGGGTATAAAGTTCTCAAAACAACCGCCATCAAGAGAGGTGAAAGGCTTGAAGGGGTGGTTATTAAAGTAATTGAACATGATTTGGGTGGGACAATAGAAAAAAAAAGGTGCTTCTCCAAACGTAATCTGTGACGATTTAGTTGTCAAGTTGAAATGTCCCTTTACAGATTAAACTGAGAAATTATATTAATTAAAATGTCACGAGCAAAAGTTGTTTCTGATTGTGGTAAATAAATTACAATTTATAGGAAATAAAGTACTTATTTTATTAGTATGAATATTTGTCATTTTTAAACCTGTATCCTAAGTAGATCCTTAAGTACTTTCTGATGACTTGTCGATAATAAGTTAAATATCTTTCCTGTACTTAGAATGCTACTACTGGAGATGTAAAATTCACCAGGTCTGAATCAGGGGAGAAAAAAAAGGTATATTATGATAAAATTATTTTAATTTCGTTCAGTTAGTCAGTAGGCGGATACCATCATATACCTAGCACATCTGTGGTGAAAACATGACCTAATATAAAATATACATTCTCACACAAAGCCCCCCCTGCATACAAAGTTTGTATGCAGGGGGGGCGGGTCTTTTTTGCAGCTGTACGGTGAGCTTCCCTCAGCTGATGGTGCCACTTGGGCCCCGGCGTCCCCGAGTGACACTTCTTAAAGTTAAAGCAATAGTTTCGGTACACTGCCTCTTTTCTTTTGAAGTCCTGAGTCCTAAAATGTCCTAAAATATTTGTTTGTTGTCCTAAAATTTTTGTTTGTTTGTTTTGTTTTGTCACATCCTGCAACGCTTGTTTAAACATTGGTAGTCGAGGTTTTAGACGTGCTTTCACTTTCATTGTTTTCCAATACAAAAAGTTTTCCATATCTTCTTCCAACTGAAAGAAATGGACACACGATTTATAATATAGCTAAAAACTCTTGTAGATTCTAAGAATTCATTAAAATAGACACGCATTGTACTCACATTCAAGTGATCTTCGCAAATTAAAAGTATCCTGGTTGGTAAACGATGTAAACCCGCTGCGACACACCACTCGGCTTTGTTTCCCTCGAGAATAGTAAATAACCGGGCTATAAAGATGTGTTGCTTTTGCAAGTTTTCATTAGGTAATATTTAATGCAAGGAATTTTCAACAATCCTTGAAGATATCTTTCGAAGTTAGCGGTTTGATTTTATATTTTAAGTTTTGACGTTTATCTTGTGCTTAAAATGTCAAACTGTTTAAGCGCACTCTGGTCACGCTATGGTTTTTTACGTAAATGTCAATCAATGTAACTATTTCAACGTTTTTTTAGGTGTATGAAACACAACATGTGACGTCATTTAGCTGAGCCTTTGACGACTGTTAGATACGCCCTTTCTGCCGAAGTAATAATATAAACGGATTTTTCCACTAAAAGACATGGATTTTCGCAAAAACAAAAATATACGGGTCTCTTAAAATTGTGTGTTCTTTCGGGCCAGATAATAAAAAGTAGCACTCAAAAAAATTAAATGTTGTCAATTAGGTTCAACTGTGGTTCGGGAAATAGAGCAAAAGTAATGTCCGGTTCTCTACTGGTCCGTGTGTACAACTCCACTCCACGAAGTGACAGCTACGGCCTTGGTTAGTGATCGGATACTTTTCGAGGTTGTCAAAATCCCCTTCGTTTATCTGCAGATAAGATAAAATATTTAAGTAGTTTATAGTAGTAGTTTTGTTTGTACTAAAATTACAGTTAAATTGGGCAAATGAGGTAATATATCAGACATTTATTTAGTTTTGTATTAAAACTACTGATAACTTAGGTAGATTGAGGCAGATTGGAGCAGGTCTAGCAATCAAACTGATTCCATACTTGACTTGTCAACCCTATAAAGTCGAAGGCAAAATTGTATGAAGACCGCATGTGTCACCGTTCATATTTCAAAGTTCTGTCAAACACTGATTTTATAGGGAAGATAAGCATCTTTATGTAATACTATTATAACGGCCTCCTAGCCTAGTCGGTAGTGACCCTGCCTATGAAGCAGGAGGTCCCGGGTTCGAATCCTGGTCAGGGCATCTATTTGTGTGTTCATCACGGATATTTGTTCCTGAGTTATGGATGTTTTCTGTGTGTTTAAGTATTTATCTATATTTGTAAATTATATATATCGTCGCCTAGTACCCACAACACAAGCCTTATTGAGCTTACTGTGGGACTAGGTTGATTTGTGTTAGATTGTCCCATAATAATTATTTAATATTTATGTTTATTTTTATTTATTATATTATTCTCTGCTACTACTACTGACAATTTTGGTTTGACAGACTACAAATAAAATTTATCAAATTTTGGAAAATTATTTTTTATAAAATCGCAATTTCCAAAAAGTGCTAAAAATAGTGCTAAGTGCTAAATGCAAAAAATTAGGGCTAAGTCAGTCTAAATAGTGCTAAATTTAGCCCCAAAAGTGCTAAATTGGCAACACTGAATCTGCCGGTCACGTGACCCTGTCGCGAGTTTAACATTTTTTCCCCATTACAAAAAGTGCACTGCGCCGCTAAAGAAGTTTTCACTTCAAAAATGTTGTAAAATTTTAATAAAACTTATTAGGTTAGGGTCTATACTATACTAACTACCCTTAGCGTATGCGGTTATATCAAATAAAGGCTGTAACAAAAATAGTGGTGATCCGTTTAAAGGCATAATGGTATCGTAATTGCGACTAAGAAAAAGTAGAAGAAAAATTTTTTGGACGCGAAGAAAATTTTTTTTTGTATGGGACACGTTATCCCAGTCGGTAGATGCATTCTACATCTACAGCTCCAAACAAAACCAATATTTTTTTGCTTAATTTTTTTTTTCTAATTTTTTCCTAATGCCTTAAGGCATTCTCTACCAGTTAACCACAGGGCTAAACAGAGAAAGGCAAATGTGGTGCAAAGGAAAAAGGAGGAAAGTATTAATTATAAACTTTCATTAATTAATAATATAAATAAACTACTTGTAGATGTACACAAATACATATACAATAGGAATATCTCTTTATTTCCTAATGAGAATACGATGTCAATTATGACCGAGGTTCGGGTCACATCTCACTGCTAAGCTACCAACGCTATATACGGTGTAACATGCGCCCAAATATCACATTTCAGCTCCGCATCGCGCGATTTGACCATACCACGTACATAGGCTGTTACGCATCCGGTTAACCGGATTTTACACCTGCTTACACAGTTTAACTTGGTAAAATACGGCCTCGTCTAAATGGAAGGAAAGAGATATGGTAGCGCGGCGTGGTAGAAACTATTAGAAGTATTGGGCTGTTCTATATTTCACGAGCATCACGGCGTTAGGTGGAATCACTACAAACTTAGTATAACACTAAGTCGCTTCCCGCTGTCTGTCTGTCCCTATGTATGCTTACATATTTAAAACTACGCAACGGATTATGATACGGTTTTTTGAAATAGAAATAATGATTCAAGAGGAGTGTTTATATGTATAATACATGCACAATATAGTAGAGAAACACTGACAATTGTAGAGGTTTCTAATGTGATGTTGTAAATAAACACATTTTTTGCGCTTACACTGCAAACGCTGGCTGAATACTACGAGATAGATCCAAATAATGTACTACAGTATTGTACATCTTAAAAAGGTCTACAAAAAAATCTACGATGGTATAATAATAATAATCTTTAATAATAATAATCTTTATTGACTTAAACCTAATACAAGTATAACTAATATTTGCACAGTACGCTAATAGCTTAAGATAGACTTATGCATTAGGTTTGAAACAGTTTCACCGGAACTGAGCCTCTGTCTTCCGAACTAGGCGGATGCCTGTGACTCGGAAGTCAGTGATTCCACCGAGAATATGGGTTGAGCCGAGTTATATGCAGTTGTGTCTTATAAACAAAATAAATTAAAAGGAAACTTAACTTACGAAATTATTATTATACAATAATAACACTTTTTACCTGACGTGGTTGTGTACTTGTGTGTATGTATTTACGAGTATGTGTGCGTGTGTGTAAATGTGTGTGTGTGTGTGAGTATAAGAGAGAGAGAGAGTGAACGTGTGTGAAAGTGTGCTAGTGAACATGACAAGTTATAAATTGGGACGTGATATATCGTAATTGAAGTAATAGGATAGGTAGGGTGATTGTTAGTTGAGCGGATTGAGAATTGGTAGCGGTAAGCCATGAGACGCATTTATTTCAGGCAAATTAGGAGGTCTTCAGTCGCCGAATAAGTTTGTGATTGAAGCCAGGAAATTAATTTTATTTTACAGTCGAAACGGTTTAATGGGTATATATTTAGTTGTTTATTCGTCTTATTATAGATACGAGCACTCATTGCCGCATACTGTCGGCTGGCAAATCCCGTCCGCCGATCTCCTACTGGACAGACAGTCTGTTTATTGCGCTTACTGTTTACTTTCGCACATAAGGGTAAGTGACGATGTCTGCGCAGTATTGCTCGGAGGACGTATAGCTGTCTAACGGTTAGGACGTTACATTCGGCGTATAGTTGGGCTGTCGGATATCTATAAGGTTTAGATATTGCAACCTTTAGTACTGCTCTCTGTGCTCGCTCAAGCTTTAGCATAGCCACTTTACCAGCAGCGCCCCATACCGGGATACCATAGGTGACTAGCGATTGGCATAGGGACGAGTAAATCATCATCAACGTTTTGCGATCAGCAGAGTTGCGAAGTTGTTTAATAATATAAATTAGTTTCCTGACTCGAGATGCTAGCGTATCTATATGAGTATGCCAATCTAATCTTTGGTCAAGAGTAATACCAAGGTATTTTATGTTAGAGACTCTTGCGAGGGGTAAGCAAAGACAACTGGGTGTAGGAATCTGACATATGTGGCTTTTAATAGAAAAAGATACATGGGGTTGTGTTTTTTTTGAAATAGAAAATGGGATGAATTTTGTTTTGTCTAAATTTAGAGTTAATAAATTCGATTTTAGCCATTGCGTTACAAGTTTTAAGCCACTTTCTGCGAGTATTTTAGTGTCAGCCCAGTCGGAGCCATGAAACAGTAAGGCTGTATCATCAGCGTAAGCTACTATTTTACAATTTTCAAGTGGAAGTTGGCACAGTTCATTTACATAAATTTGGAATAGCGTGGGACCTAAAATGCTGCCCTGTGGGACACCGTAGCCAATGGTTTCTTCTTTGCTTACGTGATGCTTAAGTTTCAAGAATTGCGAGCGATTTGAGAGGTAGTCTTGAAACATGGCTAGAGATGTACCACGGACACCAATATTTTCTAATTTGCGCAATAATATAGGAACCGAAACTGTGTCAAAGGCCTTGGATAGGTCCAGAAATATACCTAGACAGCGTCGGTTTTCGTCCAGATTCCGAGTTACGAAACAAGTCAATTCGGTGACGGCATCTTCTGTTGACTTGCCTAAACGAAATCCGTATTGGTTTTCAGCAATGACATTATAGCGATCTAGAAAACTTACTAAGGCAGTATTCATTATTCTCTCCAAGACCTTTGACATAGTTGATAACACTGATATTGGTCTATAATTAGTATAGTTGGCCTTGTCTCCGCTCTTATGAATTGGATGCACTATTGCCTTTTTGAAAGCATTAGGAAAGGTTCCTGTTCCGATAGACAGATTGCAGACATGAGTGATCGCTGTTACAAGGGATGATACAGAGTTTTTTACTATTTTAGCTGATATACCATCCCAGCCAGTAGCGCAGTTACTGCGTAGGTTTCTAATAATTTTAGCAACGTCTGTCTCGCTAACTTCAAGGATAACAAGAGAATTGCATTGAGACGCGGTGGATCGGCATGTAGGTTGGGTTGAAGGTGAGACTTGGCTAATTCTAGCAGCCAAGGTTTTGCCTATGTTAGCAAAAAACTTGTTCATTGAGTTAACAGATGCTGAAGGCGAGCTGGACGTGTGTAGGAGATCGTTTGGGGGCGAAGAGATGCGCCTCGTCTGAGTTATACTTTTAATTAGGTTCCAAGTTGCTTTGGCATTGTTTTTACATTTTTTGAACTCGTTTCGTTCATAATCTCTTTTCAATTTACGTAACAACTTGTTGCAAAAGTTCCGATATCTGGTATAAGTTAGATTTAGAGTTAAATTTGCTGGAGATTTCCTAGCCTTTTTATGGAGTTTGTCTCTGTGCCTTATGCAACGCAACAGTCCAGGTGTGATCCAAGGCTTAATTGACCTATCTTTCTTACGAATTTTAAGTATCTTGGTGTGTTTTTTGATAATCGAGGAAAGAAGAGTCACCAGTTCATTTGTGGCGCTATTGGCTTCAGTGCTTGATAACACGGATGAAAAGTCAGATATATCAATTTCCTGGCGAATAGCATTGTAATCAATCCGAGTGGACATATCATTGGCGCTGGGACCTTGGACATTCGTCTCAAAACAAAGCATAACTGGGTTGTGATCAGTAATGAAGGCTTCGATGACTATAGTAGTGGTAGGTACATTAGAGCGTAGGAACACATGATCAAGGCAATTATGACATCTGGTTGGAAACAAGTGTGCGGGTAGAAGACCGTGAACCGCCATGAAGGTAAGATACTCAGAGGACCGATTGTCGGTGCTACTTGGTTTTATATCAATATTAAGATCGCCAATTATAGTAAGTTTGTTGCAAGAGCTAAGAGGCATTAGAACTTCATTTAAACTACTGAAAAAGTTGTTTAAGTTTTTAACAGATGGAGATCGATAAATAGCTATTATCGCGGTGTCTCCATTGACTTTGCACACAAGACAATTCGCATCCGAGAGCCCAGGCTCAAAAACTATGCAATCCAGAGAATCTTTGGCATATATTACTATACCATCGTTTTGGTTCGCGTTATTTATGGTATGAAAGGACGTGTACCCGGAAATATATGGAATAGCTGAATACTTGTTGAGCCAACATTCTGAGAGTGCAATCACGTCATATTCAATTTTTAGAGTATTTAGTAGCACCTGAAATTCGTCAAAGTTCTTGTTAATGCTGCGTATATTCATGTGTATTATGTTTAATGGATTACGAACTTGGCTGACATATTGCTGACAATAGTCTGGCGTAGATACGTAAGCGTTTGAGACTTTAAAGGAGTCGATTTCAGTAGCAGTGTAATCAATATCAGTCATTGTAGGGTCAGGGTTAATTAGTTGTGTACGTGTGTATTTTGTGTGAGATTATTTATATGTATAGTGTTTGTGTAGGTTGCTTTAAAGATGTGGTTTGCTTATTTACGTCAGCTATCAGGTAATTGTAACAAATGGCCAAAAGAAAAAGAACAGAATATAATCTAATGAATAGTATTACCATACACTATCTAACAGTAGGTAGGGCGAACAAAACTTGTAAGAAGGAAAAAAAACAAAAATGAAATAAGAGAAAATGAAAAGCGTTAGTTTATACTAAAGCGTAGCGAAACCTGCACTTTATGTGAACTACTCAGATTCGAGTTTCGATAAACATAGTTCTGATTTAATTTGTATATACTTAGAGTCTTTGTTCTTTCGTAAAAATATATTTCCATTGCTTGTCCAACAGAACGAAAACGAAGAAAGGTATATGTCTATCTCATGGGGATAACCCACAACAACCATTTTTTATCCCAAAAACAACATAACTAATATTTTTGGCGGATTTGTTTTTGATGTGATCATGTTCGTCTCCAAAGGGGCTACGAAAGGTGAAATTTTTTTTGTGAAAAAACTATTTCGTTTGTCGAAAATTGCCGTTAAAATTTCCATAGTAGTAAATCCTTAAAAAGTGACGATAAAAACCACAGAATTAAGAACTTACAATAAAATAAATTATAAATTAACATTACAATAGAGAAATTTAGTAGAAGTAACGAGAACATTATTTAAAAAAAAATATTTTCAGAAGCAAATATTTTTCTATTTGCACAAAAACAACGCAACCAACCAAAATTTTACAAAAATAGCTCATTTTCATAAGTGATAAAGTTTATGTCATATCTTTTCCGAAAAATAAAGATCCTTAAAACAAATAAAAATATATTCTTAACTTTGTGGCCACAGCTACCATCCATAGGCTGCGGTAGCTATTTATCACGAGGCGGGCCGTATGCTTGTTTGCCGACGTAAAAAATAAAAGAATAAGATGAATTTAATGATACCTAATACATTTGTTATCGAAACAGTGTAACTGTACACAATAAATATGCTAGCGTAGTGCCACACACAGTAGGAGAGACCGAGGTGAGTTGTGACAGAGGAGAGTTGTGACATAGTCGATTTTTCGGAACTTATAACTGCGAGCGAGCTCTTAAGAGCGCGAGTTTCTTAATTCGAAACTTAAACTCTCAAACGCGCGCTGTTGTGAGCTCGCACGCCGTTTTAAGTTCCGAAAAATCCACGATGTCACAAAAACTCCTCTGTCACATCTGACCTCGGTCTCTCTTATACACGCTCGAAAAATATAACCCTCTTTCTGAATCCGGGTAAAAACGGCTCAATAAAGCTACTCAGTTGTGGAATTATTAACTAAATCCGATTTGTCCAAATTGGATAGGGACCTGATTTCAGATTTAACGTCAAAATTGTATGGCTTAGCCGCGGATTAATCCATTAATCGCGGATCTTTAATGTCAGTTATAAATTGCTACTATAGGGTGAAATTTAAGACGTGAATCGTAATATGTTTTTCTAACTCCATAATCAACAATCATTTTAATCCCCTAACTCTTACTAAAATCAGACAAATTTTTTTCATTCATTTATTTATTTATTTTTCTTTCAGCAGTGGATTTAGGATATTACAACGGCTTATTAACATATTTAAATTAGTAAATTAAATTGCATCTTTGAATCGGAACTGTCATTGACATCAAATTTGTCATTTGTCCTATTTAGAAATGAAATTTACTTAATTTTTCATCTGAAATATCTTATAAAGCTGTTTTAATTCCACATGATCACTTTTAAAGGAAAATAAACGACAAAAAAAAATAAAAAAAACAAAAAAAATCTTGTCTGATTTTAGTAAGAGTTGGGGCATTAAATTGCTTGTTATTTATGGAGTTAGAAAAACATATTACGATTCACGACTTAAATTTCACCCTGTATATCTTTATTTTTGATTGGAAGAATCGAGATCACGGTAGAACAAAACAGGGTGTCACACTCACTGCGTCATTAACACCACTTTGGTTCTCGAG
Source organism: Pammene aurita (assembly GCA_947086415.1). Lineage (NCBI taxonomy): Eukaryota > Metazoa > Arthropoda > Insecta > Lepidoptera > Tortricidae > Pammene > Pammene aurita. Next base: position 37,864,363 of record OX352295.1, read on the forward strand.
GGACGAAACTATAAGGGTTTTTGCGATTTTGGCAACGGAACCCTAAAAATGACATCACCTTTCGTGTTTGTTATAAGTTAGGGCCAGACGGCATACAACCACAGCCCTTTGCCACGAGACCTTGGCAGAAAACTACTTACTTACTTACTCCTCTGGCGCAGTGACCCAAAGTGGGTCTTGGCCTCCAACACGACTGCTCGCCACTGCACGCAGAAAACAGAGATTTTAAACCATGTAGCCAGTGGTTGATGCCAAATTCTACATGACCTTTAAACGCCCTTGCTGGCTAGGCGTGCTCTGCCGACCATTGGTAGAAGCGGTTGGTTGGTTGTCAGCCATGTAGACGCTCGCTTCAACAACTCGCTTCAATAAAGGTGACGTGGCAGAATCTGCGGCTATCTGCCGTCTGGCCCCAACTTATGTCTGTTCACCGATTATTCGAAGACTCCTGAACCGATTCGAAAAAACATTTTTTTTTTAAAAGAGTATACCTCACAGTTCCCATTGTAACCAGCTCAGGATCGGATGATGGGATCCTGGAGAAATCGAGGGAACTCTTCAACTATTATAGGCACACCTATAGTGATTTGAGTATTTTTTACAGAAGCTCGAGCATTTGCTTTTGGAAAGGTGGACGCTTAGTGAAGTCGCATCTTTTTTGTTTAAAATTATCTTTTAGAAGATAAATTGAGAGCAAGCCGTCCAGCTTGGTACGGGAATGGGATGCGGGGGATGAGAGTCATGTGACACGAAAGGTACTAGGAATAAGTCAAGAGGTTTTATGAAGAGAGGCAAACCATGGAAAAGAGATGACGGGTGACAGAGAGGTGGAGACGGAAGAAAAATACACGTTGCTCTAACCCGAAATAAATGGGATTAGGACATGGCCATGCCCAATGATGATTATATAGTTTGGCCAGGGATTGTTTTACTTCAAGCATAGACAGAGAGAATCATACTGTCTCTTTCTCAAGCTAGTTCCCTCGCTACTAAAAAGGATGATGATAGTTTATTTATTTCTTCCTTTTAGATGATCTTTTTAGAGGAGTTACTGCACTTTTTGGCCAGCCAGACTATATCTGTCTTTTCATCTGAAATTGTCTGGTAACGGACAGAGAAATAACGAACACCGTCCTCTTTCCTTTCCACTAGTGTCTGACAAAAAGAAGTCAAATACGGCTGTTATGCATGCAGTATACAGTGTGGAAAAAATGGTCCTTGGAAGGAAACTACCTTAAACTTTAAGATAGCCCAATTTACTGAAAGGGAACATTATTGTATTTTTAAAGAGGGACATAACTACATTTACAAATTTTCAGGAACATGTTTACAAAAAACTACTTATTTTGTAATTTTTGTCAAAAGCTATTTTTATGACAATTGATGCCAATCGATCCTATTTCCAACAAGGATAAAAACTTCTTAATACTCACCAAGTTTATGGCACTAGACAAGCCATAAAAAATGAACAAATAAATGTTCATACAATTTGTGTAGAAAAAAGGAAAAAAAAATCTGTAATGCAGTTTTACTTTTTAGGAAAAATAAAAGAATGTTTCTTTTCAGTGAACTGAGGTATCTCAACGTTTTAAGGTAGCTCCGCTCCAAGGCCCATGTTTTTTTTCCACTCTGTATACACCATCTAGTAGGTTAGAGTATGTAATATCTGTGCACCAGCACGCACGATCGCGTCATTAAGCTACGCTCGTAATCAAAGACTCACTTTGAACTTACTTTGAAGTCACTTACAAATCATAATTACTGTTACTCGAATCCGCAAACGTAATTTGGAGTTCTTATAATGAGCTTTTTATATTCTCAAAAGCTTCTCGTTTGATACGTTTGGAACTTTGAAGATCTTATCGTAAGTATAGGTACTTGTACTTACGTACTAATAGGACTAGGCCGTTAATCTATTTTCAACACACTTGCTTGTAACGAGGTTCTTATTCCACCGCTTTTAGGCTCATAATATTAAACACGCTTGCTTTTCACAATAATTATCGAACTAGTGCAATAGTTTAATAATCCGATCAAGTGACGTTTGTACTCTAGTACCAAGTTGTATGTACGCAGACAAATTGTTGTAATTTAGTCGGGTATTACCTTTATTTTTTTTAACTCTTTAGGAGTTTGAATTCTAAAAAAGTAAATAGGTATACACAAAATATACACATTTACGATTGAATGCAAATTATACAATCCTAATTGTGAAAAAGAATCATTTCAACTTATTATATTACTCGTAATACGCAATTACTTAATTATATTTTAAACACGAATTGTCTGTATTCATATTGGCTGTTTGGCATAATAGCTTTTGCCTCAATCTGCACGCACATTGTAATGTCTGACGACCCACTAAAACACAAGTTACCTACATTAGCTATTTTAACCGACAGAGCAAGCTACTATTGAAAACGTATTTGAAACCTAAATCAGAGCAAGCTACTATGTGTTAAATTAAAATCTAGTTTTAAATCTTATCCTGGTCACGGCACCAAATTGTAATGTCTACCCCAACGCTTAATCCTCGAAGGCTTCTAAACGCTTACAAGAGCCTACTACTAAGCTTACTTACCTCAAGCTTCAGCCTGAAACTTCTGTAAATATAAATACCTACATAAAGGAACTTACTACAGGGAAAGAAAATCAAACAGAAGATTGAAGGTTAAAAAGAAAATTATTTATTTAAGTTTTAATTTTAGATTTTTGTTATTGAAAAGCGAAACACTGACTAATTACCCCTAATGCTGCCTTTGCAGACGTCATTAGGTGTTAATTTTTCGATTCCTAGGCTTTGCGAAGGTAAAAACGAAACTAACGAAGCAAAAAACCTTCGCGCCGTATTACAGTAAAATAAGTAACGTAAATATAATATCAAATACATTAATTAATAACCTATCTACAGTAGCTTGCTCTGATACGCAGTTTGGCCAAGATGATCGTGAAAGCTAGTGGAGACCCAACGTTTGTGTGTGTAGTTACCGCAAGTCCTTTTCCATAAGGTGAGAAATAACCGCAATATTTAAAATATATATAATTCCTAACTTAAATGTAACGAAATATAAATACAATAGACATTGATAGGTTAGCATATTAACTGTTGACGTTAAAAATAAAATAATAAGATTGTGAAAATATATCCTAATTAATAGAATAATAAATAGTAATATTGAATATTAAAATTACACTAGAAATATAATGATTGATTAAATAGGTATTTCGTTGTTTGTTAAATAGTTGTATTTACAACAAAATCTATATAAGGAGGTTTGCTGGACTCCCAACGTAGTGATTGTTGGCGAAGTACGCCAGTACAAAATATGTGGCATGTCAGTTTTGACAGTTCCGTCTTCCAACGGTGGAACCACGACCAGTGGTCTACGGTTCGAAGCTTAATGGGTCTGGTAATATATGTCGTCCACGGCCAGTGGCCTACAGACCTGATGGTTGTGCGTTCTGAGCATTTGTAATGATCCAAGTGTGCGACCGGGCCAGTAGCCTACAGTCTCGCTTCATACATCAATGTATAGTTGACAGATAACCGCCAATTCCTCCACACCACATATGCAAATAACGACTGGTACATTTAATAATTAAATAACCAGATACTAACCACCGTTTATGACGAATGGTAAATAAATTTAGGAAGTAAATAGCAAGTACCTATCATCGCTAATAAGCACTATCTGTGCAGTAACCCAGACGCGTAAGACCCTCACCGCCCGCGATTCATCACTGCAAGAGAACGGAATTAGCTAAGAACACCTTATACACTGATGGCGTACCTACATGGCAATAAACCTCTGTAAGCACATGCTATTTTTCATGTCACCTGTTCAAGATCATTGGGTGATACAGAACGCTTTGGCCTCAAACCCGAGGGGAGTCCGTTGCCACCTAGGCACTACAACAGACACGCATTCTACATGGAATAATCTTCTACGCTAGAAATCCAGCATCTTATCCCTTATATAATTACTAAAGTATTACGTGGAAGTACATATTACGCGATATCGTTTAACCATGGCCAATAGTTAACCGATATCGACAATTAACATTTAAAAGATCGAAACCTATCTTGGTTATAGTACGTTCAAACAATTTCGACCGTTACATTAAAACTATATATTTATAAGGTGGTAGAAAGAAATAGTTAACAGATGGAACGCAGTTACCCGAAAATTGTATTAAAATCTACTTAGATAAAATATGGCTTGGTACCCTCAAACTAGAACCTATTCGACACGTCAACAGTAAATATATATACTACGATGGAGAATAAATATTACGTATCCTAAATAGTTAGGTATTGTAAATATAATATACGCACACATAAATACACACAGTCGTATATAGAGAATATAAAAGGTTCAATGTTAAAACAACAAACACAGGCGATATATTGTGAAGAACCTGGTCATAATATACGCTTTCAACCTATATAAGTAATTGAATGTAAATAAGTAGAATATCATTAAATTGTTAAATGGTTTCCTCACGAAAACGAGTTCCACGTAAATATAAAATAGTATTATTTATTAGCTGTGTTATTATGTGTTTGAAAACCAATAAGTCGAATAATACCCTACATCAAACTATAACTCAAATATTAAACCATTGCTCTGAAGTTAATCCTATGTTGAAACGTCCATACGATTTAAGAATCGTTTATGAAGGAAGACGAAGATTGTATTTAAATTTCACACTCAATAAATAATTAAAAATATTTAAGTACTTATTTAGACATACAGGCGGCTCTAGGCACGGCGGAATAGTGCTTCGCTTCGCTCACTCAGTAATAGTTGAAATAGTACCTAATATATTTAAACGCAGATCCCTACTTCATTGTAAACCCAAACACAGCTAAAATATTCACAAAAGTGGATTAATAAAATATCCCTCATTATTCTAACACTCACTGCAGGTAAATAAGAGTAACTGCCTGTAATATTAGTCCCCAAATAACCTAATTAATAAAAGAAAGGTATTGACCGTTATTATAATATTCGTACGCTTCACTAGTAAAGATATTGTAAAATGCTAGTACACGACAAACAATTAAGATAAGAGTGAAATATTTAAAAGGACTTACATAAGGTTGCAGACCTCGATCTTGGCTGAGAGATGCTGATGTCTTGAAATCTTGTTCCGACTAAGTTAAGATCGAACCTTACCACCCGCTTTTATAATTTCCGTACCCTGTCTCCCGCAATCACCTACATTCCCCTTTGTAGCTTTAATCCAAACACCTCTTTAAAAATCTTACCGATTACTCATCCGATTCCGCTATCGAACCTAGTTATCTAAATAACAATGTTGATGATCCAACCTGTAGATACTAAACCCAAATAAATGTCTAACAGACAAGGTTCAAATTCGCGTGAACTCCTGACTCGTCGTCTGCACACCGCTTCTCGATCGCCTGCGAAAATCTAAGCAAATATGCGGGTGGGTTAAGATTAACCTCGCGCGCTGCAAGATTATTCCTACCCGCATTTATGTAAAATTATTAATTTATAATTACAATTTCAGGATTTTCTGGTAAATTGCTGAATAGAACTTAGAAACTACATTTGGATAAATATGCTAAAAATATAGGGAATATATATATGATAGTGAAATATACATACAATAGTGTTTCTACAGGAAACGAAAGCAAATTCAATGTAACCGCATGGTCAATTTTCACCAATAATTATTAAAACTCATATATTTCTAATAAATATCAATAGGAATGCTAAGAGGACTATGTTGTTTATCGAATGAAAATATTTATTTGTACTCGGAAGTAAATAATCACGTGTTTATGACACAATACTGTTCTTAACCAAATCTTCCTAAAACTATTATTTTTATTCGATCTCACAAGAAACATTGTTACTTTTAATGCCTATTTAGATCAAGGAATTAGATTTTACGTTTTCATTTGTTTTCTGCTACATACACTAACATCTATAAATTCGAGGTTAGGTTTTTTAGGAACCAAAATTTATAAGAAAATACTATTATCTGTATTCCAAATGAATTACCATCTTAATATCTAAACGAAAATGTATATTATTTAGAAAAGCCACTTGAAATAAAGCTAGTTTTCAGTATTTATTTCAACACTAAATTCTCCTTCCCGAACTGCACCAAAGCTATGAAAATTAAGACATAACTACTAATTGATTTTATGATACTCCATATTTTCCAGGTGAGTTGTAATTCGAACTTTAATATTACAGTATAATTTTTCATTAAAGCTTAATCGTAAAGTCGTAAATTTTCCTGAAACTGAAAAATGAAATTAACTCCTACATAACGTTAATAGCAATGTCACAATATCGAACAATTTTACCGTCCATTGAAATAGGCATTATATGGATCCCTTGGATTCATTACAACATCCAAAAAAGAAAATTGCGCGCCATGTTAAAAGTTAACCTCAAATCATTGTTTTATTAATTTAAACAAATTATATTTTAAATGAATAAGAAGACAATTTTAACGTTCATTTAATAAATAATTCTGGATATATTTCAAAATTGTCATACATACTAGAAAAATGTAGTGAGCAATACGTAAGAACAAGTAATTGATTTATTATGTAAAGTGTTTAATTTTATGAAATGTTTTGAAAAAGAGTTTCAGATAGTCAATAACATCACAAAAAAAGGTTAGTTAAATTTAATAATCTTAGGTTCGTAAGTACCTCTATCCTGTAGAAATTCTGACAATTAATGATTTATCAAAAGTTAATAATTACACTATTCTGTTATTTCCTCGCAAATGTGTTGAAAAACGTCGTATGAAACGCGTGTGCTTGATCATTACATAGCTCAGCTTCCTTATGCGCTCTCACGTGCGTTCTTGCGCACAATATCGCACTCGATCAACTTATCACAATTGTATCATAATGTACTATTGTCATTATCACGAATGGCGTAATTTCGCGTCGATAACGCGACAATGTGACAAATTATAAATATTATACAAGCTGTCTTCTCACATAAGTGTATGTCACGCTATCCTCACGACAACTGTTGTCAACAATGGCCCGAAGTAGAGATGGGATGGTTATGTTTATCATCTATCGCGAAAGCGAAAGAGAAGCTCTAGTGAGCTTAATTATTTTTCTGCACGCTAAACAACTTAAAAAAGCGATTCTAAGCAAGTGTACAAATAATATTTTAAAAATTTTACTACAAATCTGAAACAAATCAAACAAACAAACCGAAAAGCAAATTCACATCAATATATTAAATTAAACTTTATTTAAAGTTATTTTGTTCATTATATCATGTACAGTCACCGGCAATAGTATCTTCCTACACGAAGGCCGCAAAAATATGTGACACGCTCTTATTTTTAGGGCCATAGGAGCGTGTCACATATTTTTGCGGCCTTCTTGTAGGAAGATACTATTGCCGGTGACTGTACGTTGAACAACGAGGGTCTGAATTTAGAGCAAGCTCCGTCTCACGTGTAGGTACTTTACATATAAATATATATCTACCTACAGTTAGGTGCAAAACTGTCCCAATAGTAGCATCTTAGTAGAATGTGGAGAAGTGGATGTCGATCGAGGAGAGGGGTACATGATTAATACATACCAGTACTATTTAAAATTTCCTACAAATCAGCCTTACATATGATATACTTAGAATTTACGGTTATTTTGTAATTTAGAATCGAAAAGTAGAAAAAAACACATTTTTATTTTTTCGAATATTTCTAGTTCCTCTTATGGAAACTCCAAATAGGGAACCATACATAATTAAGAAATTCTGCCTCTATAAAATCATCATGCAATTGCTTTAATGGGGCATATTTTTCAAGTTACTTTTAGGTGGCTTATAGTTCGGTGCAAAAGTGTACCATGAAAAATAGCCATAGAAAGTGTTTGTTAGTTCAATGTTCAAGACGACTTTTACTCTGCCATAACTACAAAACTATGTTTGTGATTTAAACAGTTGATACCTTATTTTATAGAGGCTGAATTTTAATGGTTCCCTATTTGGAGTTTCCATAAGAGGAACTAGAAATATTCGAAAAAATAAAAATGTGTTTGTTTCTACTTTTCGATTCTAAATTACAAAATAACCGTAAATTCTAAGTATATTATATGTAAGGCTGATTTGTAGGAAATTTTAAATAGTACTGGTATGTATTAATCATGTGCCCCTCTCCTCGATCGACATCCACTTCTCTACATTCTACTAAGATGCTACTATTGGGACAGTTTTGCACCTAACTGTATACGACTTAGCATTAAAAGCGTGCTTCTGTTCGCACATTGCTTCGTACAATACGTAAGAGTATTAAGAATAAATAATTTCGTACAATACGTAAGAGTATTAAGAATAAATAATTTCGTACAATAGGTAAGAGTATTAAGAATAAATAATTTCGTACAATACGTAAGAGTATTAAGAATAAATAATATAATTTCTAATTTCGTAATCTTATACCGCTCGTTGTTGCTCCGGGCAGTATAGGAAAACACGGGATTGTATTACGTATTTCAACTGGTGAAAGTATTTAACGTTTCATATAATAAATCATCTATTCTGCTTTCGGAAACCGTATATAATGACCACCATTATTGCAACCAGTAATGTGTATTATCTGCGCCAGTGTTGTAATAATGTATGGACATTCATTACCACATTTATATCGGTAACATAATGAAAATCTAGCCCTCTTCCCCGAGTTCTCGGACCGTGGTGGTCCTCCTCCCCGACCACCCGCACAATCACCTGGATTGCCCATGACCACCTGGTCATGGCGGTGCAATGGCGGTTATTCTAATGGTTCCCGAACACCTCACTGAGGATTTATAATATGTGTGTAGATATAGTAGTGTATGTACCTAACTGTACATAATTAGACATTATGTAGCAGTCACATAAACTATTATAAACCCGACTGAAATGACTTTAAAACCTATGCTAGTTTTGGCGAAAAATTCACATTTCCGTTTTTTTTTTTAATACTTATGTAATCCCCACAACTGACACAAATGAGGATTATCGCGTATGAATTTTCTGCTAGAGACGCTAGTGTAGGGAGGGAAATTTCAAATGCCATAGTAATTAAGTGGGAATCGCAGAATTATTATTTAACAATGTTGTGAATATTTTGCCATACCAGGATATTAATTATGGCAAATATGAGTGATGGAGAACTAAGAATAACTAAGACTGTTTTGTCGGTCCGTACCGCTTCCACCAACGCTGGTTTGCGCGCCCCCTTACATCGTATTTGTAACACCTATAATAAAGAATTTACTTCTATCGATATATTTAATGTTAAAAGGCCTAATTTCGTGATCAAATACTCAATATTCTTAAAAGCCAACCCTGTGACTGCTAATATTGTGTCGTCATTGTCACTAGTGCTTAGTATGTGTTGTTTTACTTATTAATTGTATATTTCTTATTAGTTGCTCATGTTCAAATGCTTATACTTGCCGGTTACTTGCTGCGTGTTACTGCATGTTTTTAGTGAGAACGCCTAAGGAAGGTGTGTTTATCTCTATTTTTTTACTATTATGAATGTTATTCTTATTGTCGCATGCTTCTGTTGTTTCTCCAATAAAGAAAATAAAATAAATAAATAAGAAAATCGTCCTTTTAAACGGTTTATTTTGCGCGTCGTCGATATTTTAGAACCTCCGTCGACAGCGGCGCCAACTGGTGAGTAAAAAAACCGGCCAAGTGCGAGTCGGATTCGCGCATAAAGGGTTCCGTACCATTATCTATAAACACGGCAAAAAAATCATGTTGTATGGGAGCCCCTTTAAATATTACTTTTATTCTGTTTTTAGTATTAGTTGTTACAGCGGCAAATTCAACTGTTTATCTATCACGGTTTATGAAATACAGCCTGGTGATAGACGGACAGACGGACAGCGGAGTCTTAGTAATAGGGTACATACCGTTTTCACCCTATAGGATTTCGCTAAAAAATATACGGACATGACTATAGACACAACATATTGTACGTCTGTACGTCAAACACTGGCTGATAGTGACGCACTACATGTAACAGAATATCATTTTCAATACTTATTTTCGTACAATAAGTTATTTGTATTTGTAAAGTTTTTGATTTAATATTATTATATTAAACGGATTACACCCAAAAGAACATTCTTTTTTCCAACAAAATCCCGCGGTGTTCCACGGTCGGGGCCAATCACTGATGATCAGACATATAAGTTTTTGTGGCAGGAATGAAAATGTCATAGGGACATCCCAAAGATATAAATTTATCGATATCTTTATGACAGTTAGGATGTACATATAATATGAATTTGTAAGTTGCATACATTATTATACAATATACAGCATACAGCTTGAATTGATTATAAATACATTACGAAAATGGTTTTCATTCGTTTTGTTTTAGTAGTAAAAACAAGTGCTAAAATATAACTTATTACTATCACATAACATCGATAGGTAGTTATCAGCATACATGTTAATTTTTACTTTAAACTTAATATTTATTATGAAACGTCACTTCGAAAGTTATCGATCAATTTGATATTGGAAGGAAGTCCCTAGTTAATTGACATTTTTGCCACAAAAACTTCTATGTCTGCTGATGATGATTGTTGTTAATCAATGAAATATTATCATCCCGTGTGTTCTCCGGTATCGTTTTACTTAAGGAATGAGGCGCTCGAGATTGAATACCTTCCTCGAAGACTCATCGAGTTATCTAAGTAAACTACTGTTTGTAACAAAACAACTCTTATTTGAATAATTAAAACGTAGTTATTTTCTTAATGAGTATTTGCTTTGAGAATTATAATTAAGTTAGGTTTGAAATTCCTTATTTCTTAACCTGATGAAGACTTTCTACAGGTAAATTGGTCATTCGAAATTTATTATGTCTTCAGAATTAACTCTGTCAAACAATTTTTTTTATATATTTAGCATAGTTTGACGGAGCTAAGGTACTAATCGTACCCTAGATAAAATAACGCAGAATCTGCATAAGACTTTCATAACAGATGCTGCGTTATTTTACCAAGGGTACGAGTACGAAATCTGAATAATGATCTAATTGTTATTACGCCCATATACTAAGTCTTGCTGCGTTTGAAACTCTAGACATTCTTCAATTTAAACCTACATATAGATACATACTAAAATTGTGTAATAGTGGCCATCCTTAAAAAAATATATGCCTACCTATTTGAAAAAAAATGTTGGTTTGATTCTATTTTTAATTTTTTTATTTAATGGCTTTTGCTCCTCGCCAGTTTTAGTGAGGTGAATTCTGCCAATGTCAAGGTGTACTTTTGATTTTATTGAATTTTAATAAAATTTCAGCAACGTTGTTCGGTTGAGAAAATTGGTTCGGGGAAAATGATTTGTTGGTTTGATTCTAATTTGATAGTGAACCATCAGTGACGTCTGACTTCTCGATGATACGCCCTTGATTGTAGACATTCCTTGTTTTAAAGTTCAATGCACAGCAAACCGTGGTTATACGCGGAGCTAAGTTGGTCCGTGAGTGACGGGCGGACATTAGAGCACTATTATCGTAAATCGAATCACTTGTTCAGTGCGGGGTAAGTCACGAGCGGACCTTTGGTTTGTTAGTGTGGCCAGGGACTGTCTCACTTCAAGCATAGACAGAAATAATCGTACTGTCTTTTTCTTACGCAACAACCCTCACCACTATAAAGGGGATGAGCCAGGTAAGAAAGTATATCAAACGTTTTTTAGGGTTGCGTAGCTAAAATGGCAAAAACGGAACCCTTATAGTTTTGTCATGTCCGTCTGCCCGTCCGTCCGTCCGTCCGTCCGTGTGTTACAGCCATTTTAGTCGGAAACTATAAGACGTATCTTAATAAAATGTACACATAAGGTGTATTTTGTATGCCGCTACTTAGTAAAGTAGTTAAATTGCAGAAAAAAATATTTTTAGGGGGGACGCTCCATTCATCTAAATTTCAATTTTTTTTACCAAATATCAACATGTGGCATATCAATCGATAGCTCTTTAAAAATAACATTGAGGTTTCTTTGAAGATTTTGTGATTAAGTGAATATTTACCTGAAATAATCGCTTGGAAAGTCAGAAAAATTGTGTCCACCCCCCTGTAACTTTTGAACCGTAAGTCCAAAAAATATGCGAAGATGCGCCTTATTACATAATTTCTACGAAAATTATTTTGAACATTATCGGTTCAGCCATTTTTGAGTTATCTTAAAAAAACTTCTTCCATGGGGATCAGATACGACCTTTTGGTATTAATTTGGTTCTTATTCCATTGAAGGTACGGAACCCTCCATTATGCGTGGTCCGACACGCACTTGGCCGGTTTTAAATAGTCAGATTTTGACTGGATTCTTACACATGGTACTTATTTCCCTTAAACTGGTTTGATATGTTTTCTTATAAAACAACGCATTCATATGTATTTTTAAGATTTTATGTACTGTTGTTTTCAAAAAATAAGTCCCGCCTTGTTTTTTGCCACTCATAATTCTTCTCGGGTCAGAGGTGTAGGTTTAGAACCGGTGTATTTTTTTTTTCTCTTTTACTTTGACTAGCTGACATGTAAAAGTGCCCTTGTGGCCTTCTTAGTGAATAAATGTTTGAGTTTGAGTAAATTTATTGCATGTAGGTACTCTGTTACGTCAGTTTTTGATTAGCTAGATTAATCGTAGTGCATTGAGTGACTTCCAGTTGAAACTCAATGGCTATTTCGTCTTGAGAATAGGTTTTAGTTTTTTGTTCGTTTATGTAGTTCAGTGTGTGATATTGATAGCTTATTGTGTATCACTACACGACTTAGCCATCTTGAGTTTAAACTAGAAGTCACTTAATGCACTAAGATTAATCTGTCTAACCAAAAACTACTAACAAGTGTGCAGCTAATGAATAATTAGTTTCAAAACGCGTGTAACCACACTTTGGTTAATTACCAGTAAAATAAAGCTATCACTTTAGCTTTTTATGTTTCCAAACTTTTTATTGGTCTCTTTTATGCATAGTTTGTCTTTCACCATGTAGTATTTATTCCTTTCTCATTTTCTCATTGGTTGGCTGTAAGATATCCCTATCAGGGATAAGCTCGTCTTTGCGCATATCTTTTATATATATTACTGTTGTTTTTATGTTATACATACCTACTTGTTTATGTGCAACAAAGTGATACATACATACAGACATACTTTACAGAAAGTAAAGCCTCTACCGAACAACGTCAAGCAATACGCAAACTTTTACATGTATTTAAGTAACCGTACTTGTCACGCTACCGTGACTCCACATTTGTATAAAATATAATATATATAATATAATATAATTTTTTTAAATACACTTCAGTGATTGTAGACTAAGGCAAATCGGATCGCAGGGCAAAACGATCAAATACGATCTCGGAAAACTTTAAAGCAAGAGTGAATAGGCTATTACTGAACCGAGAACACTATGAGTTAGGGTCTAGTGCAATTTGCTCCGTTTTACCCAGCGATCCGTTTTGCCTTAGTCTACCCTATTTATAAGTGCGTTCGCTTTCCCTTCATAACTCAAATCTAATACCACATGCGTATACACACAGACCCACATACCTATTACCGAGGCCGCCATACGTTATTGGCTCGTAATATATTAACAATTAGACCAACACAAGCAGTATATTGCTAAATATATGGTCACATTCGCATACAATAATTTGTGGCTCAGACTATATAACCTCTCAACGCTTAACGCTCATACTATAATGAGCCTTACTGCTATACTAATACAACTAATTATATCTTAAGCGTCACTCTTAGTGATATTTATTTGGGTGTAAACGAATTTGAGTCCTATTCCCTACATATTGGTTCTAGTTTGTTGAATCACAAAATGATATTGTTATTTTATTGGCAGCCTACAAAGAATTAGGTTTATGGTCGCAATGAGAATGAGGTCGCCATTATTTTATTTTCTAGATATAGTGCTTTCTAGATTGTTTCGATAGCATTCGCAGTGCTTATGTGAAATGTGTGGAAATAAAAGTAAAAGAACGCCAGAGAGCTCCAAGAGGATACAGTGTGTTGACGGCTACCCTTTTTAGGGTTCCGTAGCCAAAATGGCAAAAACGGAACCCTTATAGTTTCAACAGGTCCGTCTGTCCGTTCGTCCGTATGTCACAGCCATAAGACGTATCTTACTAAAATTAAGACATAAGGTATATTTTATATTTAGTTATGTAGTTCAATTGCAGAATAAAACATTTTTAGGGGGGGCGGACGCTCCATACAACATATTTTTTTTTTTTTTATTACCGAATATCAACATATTGCATATCAATCAATGGGTCTTTAAAATAACATCGAGGTTTCTTTGAACATTTTGTGATTAAGTGAATATTTTCAGAAATAATCGCTTCGTAATTCTTTCTTCTTATTTTTTTATGTTAAATTAATCTAAAATTAGGTAAAGCATGGTCACCCTATGACTTTTGACATCCTTTGCTGTATGGGAAATGACAAGATGTTACATCGCTTCTACGTTTCACCTGGAAAATAATTATCAATATCGGCCATAGAAAAATAATGACCAACATCATTACATGTTTCTTAAAATTCTGTAATATGTGTTAGTCTCTAGCTACATGACCCGAAATCATCATCTACAGGTTGATTGGAAACACCTTGTCTGACTCGGTAACTGATGACAATATTATTATTGTATGGCAGTATTTTCTCAAAACAGAATTTATTTATTTGCTTAAACAGGTAGTAGATACAACTATAAAATAAAATAAAACTACCTAAAAGCTTACCTAAAATCCCAGTTATAAAAAGAAAACCCCCTCTAAGAGGTCCCCCTGCGGCAGGGAACCCATGACGCTGGCCGAGTTACCTCTCTGTATTGCCAAGGAGATGCGCTGGCAGAGGTAAGTGCCAGCTCTAGGGTCCCCTGAAGCGCTGACCAGCCGTTTCGACAGGGCCCCCATGAAAGTTTTCATATCAGCCGACCAAGGACCCATTGTCTCCACTGCAAGCGCCGCAAACTCATAATCTTTTAATAAAGATGAGTATTTACGGCGCTTTAGTAGTTGGGCTTGGTCGGCTGCAGCGCCGGCCTGTGAGCGAGTACCCTGAATGTGGGACTTCGCAAAGGTGTCGACGCACGTGGCGTCCCACACCAGGGGCCTTCCTAGTTTCCACGGCACTAGAGTGGCTCCGTCGGGCCGCTTGCCATCGCTTCTCACCATGCCAGCCGGTTCAAGGGTTGCCGGCACGGAAACGGTAGCAAGCGAGCGACGGACCAAATCGTTGATGGTGCCGTGGCGATATAGACGGCCGGCGCTTCTTGTGCAAGAGAGCCCATGTCGGCCCAGCTGATCCACGCTTTTGCCACAGGCGCAGGTGTGAGGGATACATATTTTGGCACCGGTTCTTAGGCAGATAGCTATCCTTAGGGCTTTAGCATCTAAAACGGTCCCAATATTTTTCGATGGCAAGGCGTTCAGCCAGTGACCCGACTCGCTGGCAGAGACAGCTAGCAGGCGGGCACGCTCTGGGTCGTCCGGACTATTATAAACAAGTGAGGCGTGGGATGCCTTAAGGATGGGGGTATCCCATAATCTCTGCACGTGTTTCGTAGCCGGGACATCCACTCCCGGGCAGGCGCTACACCAGGCGCTCTCAACCTCTGCCAAGCTCACTATCTCGGCGCCGGATATCTGAGGGAGATTTAAGATTTTTCCGACGAGAGACAGCGAGCAGTAGGCAGAAGACAGGAAAGCGGGCAATGCGACGCCGGCCGAAGAGCGGACACCCAGGCCACCGAACCATACAGGGAGAACCGCTTGGGACCATGATCTGGGTTCGAAAGTAATATTTAGGACTTTAGATATGGTGGTTTGGAGGACGCTATCGATTGATGACAATATGACAGGGAATTTCCATATCGGGCAGCATCTAAGTAAATATGTAAATTTGGGGGTGAAAAGACAAAAACGGATGATGAAAAGGGCCATATGTGGGTTTATTTCAAATAACAGGTTCGAGGTACGGTTAAACAGGTTTAGTTTGCAGTTAATAACAGGGTTTATGGCTTCGTCAAAAATGGGTGAACCTAAAAGTGTGAGAGATGAATTGGAATGAACAGAAATGTTTGGCAAAGCGGCATTAAAGTTGGTAAGAATTTCGATTTTCCTGTCTGAAGAAAGGTGGTTGGCTATAAAAATTTCACATTTTGTAAAGTTTAGGGAGAGGCCAATGTCTGAAAATTTATCTATTATGAATTGCAAGTCCTGTAAAACTGTAGCAGCATCCCCGCCTAGAGAGCCGTCATCCAGATACCATAAGTTAAATTTAGAATTTAGTTTTGAAATTATGGGTTGTATAGCTAAACTAAAAATTGCAGGTCCAAGCGGGTCGCCCTGTTGACAACCCGTGCATGATAGGATGGTTTTATCGCCAAATAGTAAATTTGTGGGTGCCCCGTAACATTGTGATAAATAGGCATATGATTCCGGGAGTTCTTTTTTAATTTCTGTGAGGAGGGCGCCGCGGTTCACAGAATTGAAGGCGTTCTTTACGTCGATTTTTATAAACACCTCATAGTCCGGACGGCTCAAAAAGGACCGCGCAGCGTGCACCGCTGCCTCGCAACCGCTCTGGACACCAAAACCTAGCTGCTGAGGTTTAAAAATGTTGGTTAAATTTTGGTTAAATTTTCGGCAACAGATTTTTGATGTCAAGCGCCTGAAAGTGCACCCGACGGCAATTGGGCGGATGCCGCCGTCTTTTTTGGCTAAAGCGATAAGGTTAGCACCATAAAGAATCGGGATGATTTCGACGTTTACACGGCCGGCTAACATCAGGTTCACCAGGGCAGTCAGTTCTTTAAGTAAGGTTAAACCCGCGTCTCCAACAGGAGTCATGATCAGGTCTTTTAGGTGTTGGGGTGTTATGCCATCTAGCCCGCCCGCAGAACCATTGTGAAAAGACATAATTGTCTGTTGCACCGCATCCTCAGAGACGGTTAGGCAGGCAATGTCTGGGGTAGGGGGGTCGGGGAGCTGGGTTGGAGTTGTGGGGACCGGATGTTTATCCCTAAGGGCGGCGAAAGTTTCAGGTGAATGCGTCGCCAAGTCATCATAAGAAAAAAGCAGCCGAGCCGCTCCACTCACGTCTCCCTCCGATATTTTATTTTCTATTGCTTTTATTTTGGAGTAAGGCTGAGGATTAGAAAGGTTGTTAAAATTTGGTTGACTGGCGGGTGGTAAGTTATTTGAGTTGAATTTTATTTGACTGGTCAGAGAGGTTTTGCTTGATTTATCGGCATGTAGGGCAGAATAGGAGAACGTAAGCAGGCGTTCCCATGCTGTGGGAGAATTTTCGGAGATGACCTTGGCGACGCACTCTGAAAGGGAATTAGCGACGGCTCTGCGGGCGCCTCGGGGTATTCTTTTTACGACTGGGACATGTTTTTTTAAATAACCCAACCTTTCTGCAAGTATGGTGGAACTATTGGAGATAAAGCCGTCATTGACAGACGAAGGCGTAGGCTGTGAAGCATATAAAGGCGGAAGGGCGTCGACAGTCATACGCGTTGCGTGACGGCGGGCGGTATGGATTGCTAGTCCTTTTTGCCCCTTATACAATTTATTATCTGAGCAAAAAGGGCACTCCAATAGTTCCACCGATACAGCAGTCGCGGGCTGGGTAGACATAATTATAAGGCAGCACTTAATGTACAAAAAATATCATACACTAATACTAGCTATAAAAAAATGGAGTAAAAAACACAAAAAGTAGAACTAAACACATAGATTAGTGAAAAGGATAAAAAACTTTGCGATATTCTTCAGCAGGGGGGGGGGGGGGTAATGTGTGCACCGAGCTCCTGCGTTTGAGAAGAGGCCAGCTCCTCCGTGGCCCCCTGCTTTGCGGATACGCAGCCGCAAATCTCTTCGGCGTTCCTGTTGCGCAGTATGTTTGGAGCGGGAGCGAGCACGATTAGGTTGCAATATAAAACGAAGCACTATCACATTTTAAAAGAATTCGCACAGGCGTAGCCACATTCGATTGATAAATAAGTAAATATTCCCCGTATTTTTGTAGTTACAGCGTCTGACGGCAGCTGTCACTCGCGTGTAGTAGGAGTGTTGTAGCCTGAAGATTGGCGCACGGGCTTCCACGGAGGATTTTTAATCACAGTACGCTGTCTATTCGCTAAAATAATGCGGGCGAAAGATCAGGGATTGTTTTATGGGCTGGACAGCGGTTTAAAATTAAATAAAAATTGTTACAAATTTTGAACTTTGCTTTTCCGTTGCTAGGGTAATTTTGGTACAATGTGTGACCAATGTGTGACCAATGTGAGACCAATTTATTTAATTTTATTATTTTTCAAGTAAAATTAACCTTAAATTAAGTGTAAATCATGATTTACACCATGGTCACCCTATGACTTTTGATATACGCTGTATGTAACACACTCAGTAGGGTGACCAAATTGTATGCAAAATGTCTTTCTCTACATAAGTATGATGATAAATCTGAACAATAATTATAAATATTGGTAATAAAAAAATAATGACCAACATCATTTAGTTTATCTTCAAATCCTGTATCACGTTCTCTGCCTCCACGGCCCCAAAATCACCCTGTATACATTACGTTTTAACCGACATCTTACAAATTTGATGAATATTGATTCATCGAATTTGTAAGAAAAACGCCTTTTTGTTTTTATGAAATTTCCAGTTTACGGCATAGTTTTATAGGGGTATATTTCAGTTTTTACACTACCTGGCGATAAAAATATAATTGTGTCGTCGAAAAGGTTCCATGAGATATACAATTGCAATGGTGTATAGGACTTTATCTCACTATAAACCCGGTATACGACTTTCGTAGTAACGTTTGCTCGTTTATTGGTGAAAACAATTTATTGTTACGTACAAATATTTGCATTTCGCGACAATATTCGTGAATTTCCAAGGAAAACATTGCATGCATAATATTTAAGTTATAGGTATGTACCTATAAACAAATCTTCGAAGTATACAGAGCGATCAATCCAAATGGGTCAGTATGGAGAAGTCAAAAACTATGAGGGATAGCAAAATCTGTTAATAATAATGACTCAAACTTTTTTTAAACTAAATACATAACCAGAAAACAAACTTCTATCTCACATCTAACTTCTCCCTCCTGACCAATTTAAATTGATCAACCTGTATAAATATTACCAATACATTATAACAAGACAATCAACAACTGTCTACCTTTTCCTGACACTTCATTAGTTCATAACCGAGGAATAAATTATCTTTACATATTTCTTACAAATACAACTGTGCACCCTTTTATAACAAATAACTAAGTATTACATATTTCTCAATCCTATGGGTCGTGACGGGTTTCGTGACGGTCAAATGTTACACTTTTTTCGCCTAACCCCATCCCCCCCACTAACCGTTCGATAAGGAACTTTGTTTAAAAAAACATTTCACTTTTGGAACATGCATAATGTTTCCATAGTTATACTTTGATTTAAGTGCGGTAGCGAGAAATAAAACCTCTTAAGCTCATAACTACAATTTTAAAATGTGCTAGCGGAGGAACTATCATTAAATGCCTTAATATTAACCCGACGGTACTCGCTAGGTATTTACAAGTCCAAATACTCGCTACCGGGTAAATAATACCACAGACTTCAAATGGCATTATTTTAAGTAAAAACTCTTGAATATAGTGCTTTAACATATTATATTTTAAGATTAAAGTGTTATTAATAAACTAAACACCCAATATTTGATATTATATTTATTTATTAGTTATTAGGAGCTATATAAAAAAAAGTAATAAAAATATTTTTTTTTCCTTAATCCGAGACAAAAATCAACAAAACATTTTTTTTTATTTGGAAACATGCAAAATCAAGATCAATTTTGAAAACTAGACTAATTTTACTATATTATAACAATTTACTATACTTTTATAATAAACCGAACATGAGAAAAAAGGCTTCAAACATAACCATATTTATTGTAGATCACAGATTGATAAATTTGCTACTACTTACATTTTTCAAAACACTCGCCACAAATTGGGGTAGTATGCTCACGGCATATCCTTTTGAAACATAACTCAAAAGCTGTTTTTGTTTTTCGATCTTTCCTCCAGTCACATACTGCACAGCGAGATGATGCAGTTGAAGGCGGACGCATCGTCGATGAGCTAGCAGGCGTATTTTGTTCATTCGAGTTGGCACTTAGCCTAAAATTGATTTTGATTTTAATAAATGATGACAAATTATGTACGGATGATCTCTTTTTTATGTGTGGCATCACAAGACCCAAACAAAGCCAGTTCCTTCAAGCCATGCAGTTCTTCCTCACGTATAATATTGTGAGATATCGTTCGAACACACTGAAGAGGTTCACGAATTTGCCAGTGAGTTTTTTTATCTTTTCCAACAAATTTTCCTCGTCTAATATTCATCAAGGGCACATCTTCTAAATACTCTTCTTGCCTGGGACGCGTCTTCAACTTGCGAGTCTGATGACAAACTAGAATAAAATTCGGGCTCGGTAGTCTCTTCTATATCGTCCACTTCCTTTAGATTATCTTGCAGCTCCAATTCAGGATTAGTAGGGAAGCGATACAGAGGTCCAGATTCTAAGGATGCGTCAGAATCATCGCCTTCCTGCTCCGTACTACTGTTTCCGATACACTTTCTTGGTCACTGTCTTCTTCTTCCAGCAACTCCTCAATTTCACTATCGTTCAGTGGGTGATTCATCTTTGAAACTCTCAATACAATTTGAAAAAATATAAACATTAACCGTCGCTACCGGGTATTTTCCACCCAAGGTAACGAAAAAAATATATAACAAAAACTGTCGCTACTGGGTATTATTTACCCGTAGTCACTTTACACGCGAAATTTCGTCTAACGCTGAGCGTAAACTGAAGTTAAGTTTAGGCAGCGGGTGCGTTAACCACTTATTTGAGGGTACTTAAGAGCTTGGTCCGATAAGAGCCTCACTTAAAATAATTTTTAAGATAAAAAAAACCGACTTCCATGGGGGTAGCCGGTGAAGCATTATTGTAGATGGTGCACTTAGATTCCATACAATGAAATAACTTGCTTAACAAACGCAGCGGAGAGGACAAATCGCCAAACCTGAACTATGCGTCGTTGAAGAGTTC
This sequence comes from Pammene aurita, assembly GCA_947086415.1. NCBI lineage: Eukaryota > Metazoa > Arthropoda > Insecta > Lepidoptera > Tortricidae > Pammene > Pammene aurita. Next base: position 37,885,544 of record OX352295.1, read on the forward strand.
CGTTCTGGTCATCATCAGAAGTTCCACTTCATCAAATGTCACTCTTTTGAATGAAAATGCTTGATTTGTTGATAAAAATACAAAAGTCACTTTATGTATGCCTTTAAGATTTGAGGAATTCCCTTGATTCCTCATGGAACTCATCATCAGAACTTGAGCTTGACGAAAATTGGTCCTGACAATCTAACTTGCTTAACAAACACAGCGAAGGGGACAAATCGCCAAACGTGAACTATGCGTCGTTGAAGAGTTCCGTTCTGATCATCATCAGCAGTTCCACTTCATCAAATGTCACTCTTTTGAATGAAAATGCTTGACTTGTTGATAAAAATACAAAAATCACTATGTGTAAGCCCTTAAGATTTGAGGAGTCCCCTCGATTCTTCATGGATCCCATCATCAGAACTTGAGCTTGACGAAAATTTGTCCTGACAATTAAACTTGCTAAACAAACACAGCGAAGAGGACAAATCGCCAAACGTGAACTATGCGTTGTTGAAGAGTTCCGTTCTGATCATCATCAGCAGTTCTACTTCATCAAATGTCCCTGTTTTGAATGAAAATGATGGATTTGTTGATAAAAATATAAAAATCACTATATGTATGCCTTTAAGATTTGAGGAGTTCCCTCGATTCCTCATGGATCCCATCATCAGAACTGCATTTTGACAAAAACTGGACCAATCTGTATATATATACTTACAATAAAAAAAAGAATTTTCAAAATCGATTCAGACATGACGGAGTTAAGGAGTAACAAACATAAAAAAAAAAAAACATACACGCCGAATTGAGAACCTCCTCTTTTGAAATCTGGAAGTCGGTTAAAAATACTTCATCCTTCAAGTACCGTGTGGTATTTTTTACCCAGTAGCGAGTGCTGCCGGGTTAAAGTGGAATACAATTTTGCAGAAATTAGAATTGTAGGAATTCTCTTTTGAAACTGTATCATATATGTAGCATGCTTTTGAACCGCATTTTCGCCATTGGACTGACATTTAACGCAAACTTATGGTTTAACTCTGACGTTAACGGGTCTGTTTTGCGGTATCTCGGGAACTGATGAACCGATTATTTTTACTCGGTTTTAAAACCAGGTTTTATAGTCTTTTAAAAACTACACTGTGAACTTTATGGTAAACGCTTCAAAAACACACTCGTTTAGGTGTAATGTCACTAGTTTAGGTTCGGAACTATACTCCGTTTTATTTATAATTAGAAAAATCGTGCCATTGTCGTAGGGCGATTATTGAAATAGCGATTTTAAAATGCGCGTTGCTGACCCTTTGGAAATATGTACACCCCTTTTTATAAGAACCCCGTGTTGTAATCCCTTGGGAAAACCTCGGCAGGGAGTTCGTTCCACAAGCGGAGCGTTCACGGAAGGAATTTCCTCTTAAACCGTACGGTGCGATCTAAATTTAGGTTTTATTGGGCCTCAATTTTTTCATATTAATTATATTGCAACTTGATTTTGAACCTATCAAAATCTTAAAATAACGCACACTCACAGTCACGTCAAACATTTAGGTAGGAATTTGCCATTTCTGTTATTTCCTGTACAATTTGTTGTAACCTTAAATTAGCATTTGAAATAAACTTTGGGTGGAACAGCAGCAAATTAGCACTTACTGTTACGTAAATATTTACTTTACAATATGTATTAATTCGGACCCAAAATGGTCGATCCGGCAAAATAATGACAAGGGTTCTTAATTAATTTCACTAAATAACAATCCACCAAAACTTCACCCTTTAACTAACTAATAATTAGTCAGCGGCTACCGTTTGTGTTCACATCAAAGAACGGAAAGGCTTGTTAAAATAAAATGAAATATAAGGGGTCGTTTTAAATACAAAATAGCTCACTCAACAAACGGCTCACCGTTAGAGTTAATTGTATTCTTAAAATAAACTTTTTTATCTACACTCATACTGTAAGTACTCTAAAATGCGTTCAAAAACCGTAGACAATGACAAGCATTACAACAAACGATTTAACTATGATAAGTTTCTTATCTGCGGCAGTAACGTAATTTTAACTTTGCATGCTCAAATATTGTTAAGCGATGAGTTTCAAATTTGGAACATCGAATTTGATAACATAATCTTACCGCCATGGCCAATTCGATTGGTCCCGCGCGAGCCCCGACACAATCGAGTTGGCCACGCCGACACAATCGAGATGGCCACGGCGGTACAATGGCGGCCATTCTATGATTTCCGAATACGGCATCTATAATAAATAATATGAGTATAGATAAAGCAGTGTATGCAACTGTACCTAATTAGGCCTTAAAACACTCGTATGATCTTATTATGACATTCGCCTGCGGCTCATTTCATAAAACCACACTCATGTTTTAAGGACCCTTATTACGTAACAGTTACATAAACTACTATTTTTTTATGAAACTGACAGCCAAGTTTGAAATTGATCTTGTTTCGTGCAGAGGTTTTTTGTTTACAAATGAAGTTACTACTACTGCAGTCACGCAGCGACACAAAGTGAATCTTGGCCTCCGACACCAAAGATCGCCAGGCTTCTCTGTTCACAGCCGTCTCTGTCCAGTCAACGGCGCCCAGCGCGGTGAGAACCTTCAGCACCTCGCCTTTCCAGCGGAATGTTTATATAAATTATAATACTATACATACATATATAAATATCGTATTTTGTCGCTATCGGTGGCGAGCGCGTGATACAATAGCAGTGGTCACATTCACGAAACCACAGGGCAGACACGCCATTCTACAAAACTCGTTTGAACGCTTATGTGTGCACAGCACGTCTGTACGGTAAAAACGTCAATGTGTGCGTAAATTCTTACCTTCAACCTGACTGATAACCTACTAGTTTCCTACCAATCGGCCGCCGCGGGCTGAGGTAATTCCAATCAGGGCGGGACGTAGCGTGGCCACTCTGTATGAAATACTATTATTTATTCTGTAACGAAAACGGTAAACTGCGTTGTTTTCATGAACTAGGCATAAAGCGGTATAACGCTATAACGTTTGCTCGTATTTTGTAAATTCAATAATCGCATCGGTTTTTTGGCACTTGTATTACAAATAGCAGTTTTTAAAGCATATAATCTGGTGCAAGTGAAGTCTTGGCACCGCCCTAGCCGTAAAACATAATTGCAGCAGCAATAACGGCCTGATTAAACCGTATTACCGGTAACTTGGCCTTAATTAGACTGCTTAGAAGCGCCTGCCAGAACCGCGGCAAATTAATACATAGAATGGACGTTTGAGGTAAAGAGATTCAAACGTTATTTTGCAACGGTTTTTTATCCTGGTTTTAATGGGCGTTTTAAAAAATTAACAACTGTTACACTGACGTCTTGACGTCTGTCGTCACGTAAGTGTAACCGTTTATATTTTATAGTGAAATTGATTTAATTACAAAAATTGTGTGGATTCAAGGTTTTTGGTCAGTTTTAGGGTTCCGTACCTCGAAAGGAAAAAACGGAACCCTTATAGGATCACTTTGTTGTCCGTCCGTCCGTCCGTCCGTCAAGACCCTTTTTCTCAGGAACGCGGAACTATCAAGCTGCAATTTATATCAAATACTCAGGTCTACTGTCCTTTGGAGCTGTGAAAAAATCAAACTTCTAAGCCAACGCAATCAAAAGATACAGCCGTTTATGCCGCAAATTTTCGAAACTCGCAAGGGAATCAAAACCTACAGGGTACTTCTGTGAACTCAGAATCTTGAAATTTGGTACGAAGCAAATAGTGTGCTATTTGCTTCGTACCAAATTTACAGGTTACACAGGTTTACAGGTTAAGGAAACATTGCGAAAACCGCAACAATAGTTACATCATATAATAAAAATATTTTTAATTAATTTTAAGTTACTATACCCCTATATACATACAGGTTTGTACGAAACCCTCGGTGCGCGAGTCCGACTCGCACTTGGCCGGTTTTTTTTCTTGAAACCGTGAGTAAACTATTTATTCTATTGGGCCACAACCAGTGGCAATACAATAATGAAAGCGACGAAAGCCCTCTCGTTAGTTATGCTTATTTCTAGATCCGGACATCTGGCAGCTGTAAAGGGGTGGAGGTCAAAGAATGCAAACCACTTTAAGAATACAAATCCTAGAGTTCTGATCTAGATCTAGAGTTTTGATGCCGTATTATGAGAAATTATATAAATAATTAGATTATATAATTTCCAAAACTTTCTGATGGGGGAAAGAAGTCCAAAACTACGTATTCATAGTTTGTTGCTTACTGTTTCTGTTTCCGAAACAATACGCAAGGTTTTTTGTTCTAATGTTAAAATATAGGCCCCTTCCTCTATAAATAAGACAACTTCGGCAGTTTTTACCAATTTTGGTATTACTTTTTTACAAATCAAAAATTTGCTAGTCTGTCACTCTGGCCTCCACCCATTAAAAGCTGCCAGATGCCCGGATCTAGCAATAAGGATAGTATTGCAATCTTACTAGGTGGGTTTCCTTGCTCTCACTATTGTGTCATATTTAACGTGGCCAGCTCTTAGTCCATATAGAAGGGATAGGTAGTAAGATTTTTTTTTATTAGGTCTGATGAAACAATATTGCCGGTAATTTGCCGTTACAAATTAATACATACACTTAAATGGACATTTAACGTTGGAAATAAGAAGGTTCAAACATTATTGTGCAACGGTTTTAAATCCAAAAACCCGGCCAAGTGCGTATCGGATCACGCGTAATGGAGGGTACCTTCAATGGAATATGAACCAAACTAATACCAAAAGGTCGTATCTGATGCCTATGGATGAAGTTTTTTGAAGATCAACTCAAAAATGGCTGAACCGATAATGTTCAAAAAATAATTTTCGTGGAAAGTATGTGATAAGGTGCATCTGTTTGCACAGTGTGATGGGGATGTCAAAGTAACTTATATATGTCATTTTGCCAAACCTTTTACACCTGCAGCCTGTGGACTGACTATACAAAGAGGACATGCAATGCTCTGCGCGTCCAGTACAACAACGGGTTCAGGCTACTGTTTTTTTTATACTACGACGGTGGCAAACAAGCATACGGCCTGCCTGATGGTAAGCAGCTACCGTAACCTATGGACGCCTGTAACTCCACAGGAGTACATGCGCGTTGCCGACCCTTTACAGAAAGGAGGATTCACCGTGTGACGGCTAAAGGAACAAGAGGGTCCCTCATCGTCAACACACTGGGTCCTCTTTGAGCTCTTTGGTAACCTTACTCACCAGCAGGAACACAACACTATGAGTAGGGTCTAGTGCTATTTAGCTGTGGTTTTCTGTAAGGTGGAGGTACTTCCCCAGTCGGGCTCTGCTCTGTTGGGGCTCCCACGCTTTTGTAGAGCATCAGGTATGTTCGCAGAGGCACGCATCGACAGCTTCATATCTACAGCCTTGGCCAGAAGTGTTGAGCATAGCAGTTTTTTGATTACAATTTTGATGTTAAGTATTATTTCCCTATCATAACAATGTACGATGACGTAAAATGTTATATTTTACTATTATATCTAGAAAACTTCACTTAATAACAATGTCAAGGTACCTATAAAATATGAAAACTTAAGGTAACAAAAATGCGACTTTAGGTCGGTGCGACATAACATGCGGTGCGAATTACAAATATTCTATGCAGTTACTACTAACTTCAACAAACATGCCTGTTCAGTTTGAATTAATTGATAAAATAACTTCAAAAAAGATAGAAACACTGGACTAAAGTTTCGAGTTTTGTATGAAAATCGCAAGGGTGCTCAACACTTCTGGCCAAGGCTGTATAATACACAAGAGAACAGCCTCCCTGATGTGCCGCGTGCAACTCTCTTGCACTCTTGCACTCTCTTAGTACTCTTAATAACAGTCTCCTGAACCTGGTACGGCTGTTCCAATATGGAAGCATTGGAACTCGATCCATATGGAATCTAGAGGCAATGTTTATGGGTTATTTTAATTACCTGTGTAATTATTAGAAAATTAGTTTTAAGTAACCTAGGATGTAAGATTTATGCTTTGTTACCTACTAACACTCTTATGGACATGTCTGAATTAAATAAATTGAATTGAATTATTCATAAAAACTCACATGCCTCAATTAGTTAATTTATGTTTTATCTGTTTCTAATAAACACAACTGTCAAAGTGACAGGGACAAACGATTATTAGTTAAATGATGCTTGAGAGACGTTTATGAATAAGAGAAGTACCTACATATTTTTCTCGCTAAGAAAGATAAAAGAGGTTTTCGAGTTTGGTTTGAAAAGACCCATACATTATAAACCTTTATTACTTAACTAAATAAATAAATAAATAATAAATAAATAAATATTACAGGACAATCTTACACAAATCGACCTAGACCCACAGTAAGCTCAATAAGGCTTGTGTTATGGGTACTAGACGACGATATATATATAATAGATAAATATGGATAAATACTTAAATACATAGAAAACACCCATAACTCAGGAACAAATATCTGTGATAAACACACAAATAAATGCCCTGACCAGGATTCGAACCCGGGACCTCCTGCTTCGTAGGCAGGGTCACTACCGACTAGGCTAGGAGGCCGTTAAAACTAACTAAACTAACTGCTAAATCAAATACTAAATATTGCAGAATATTCTCAAGTTCGTATGATATCGACAAATATGATGAACATTTTGCAGACAGAGTATACCAACTAATCCGTTTTCCCCGGTCTCCCAGGCGTTGCTTATAATATACTGAAATATAGGTCAGCCCAAGTTTTGGGACACAGACCACCTACCCTACTATACCTACTACTACTAGGTACTCATAACACGGCGAGCAAAGTTCGCCTGTTTTCGTGTATGCATTATTCTGTACAAAATAGTACCAAAATTTTGGTGCAAGGGTGGTAAGTATTAAGTATGTAAGTAATTACTAGCGAAGCTTAAAATCACTATAAAATATAACGGTTACACTCACATCACTTTAGTCTAAAGTGACAAGTGATAGTATGTCTCACGAAAGTTTAAATTTAATGAAGCTTATTATAATATTTAGATTTTTTTATGAAAATATCCTACACTAATGCAATTAAAGTTCAAGTAATATCATACAGAAAAAGATAAAAAAAGTATGATTTGTGTTTGACAAATAATTTTATTACAAAAACAAGGGGTGACATAAAGGTCATTTCTTAGAAAGCGACACGGTATAGCAACTGACCGTTTAATGTTGTCATTAGAAGTAAACGTGTAATAATTATTAAAATAAATGTGAAAATTGCTTTGTACTAGACAAAATCCTTGCATCGGGCCTCGTACTTAATAGTACTGCAAAACAAAGAGGTAATTTTATCGTTTGTAAAATGTAGAAACTTCTTTGTATCATCAATATTCGAATATTAATTTGTTCTTGTACAGTCACCATACTATTGTATAACCCTACACGAAGGCCTCAAAAATATGTGACACGCTCTTATGGCCCTACAAATAAGAGCGCGTCACATATTTTTACAGCCTTCTTGTAGGAAGATACTATTGTCGGTGAATGTACCTGTACCTATACACATACGCCGGGACTTAGGCTATGTGCGATAATTTTATTACTCTTTAACTTTAACCGACTTCAAGATTTCGAAAGAGGAGGTTCTCAATTCGGCGGGTATGGTAATTTTTTTTGTTTGTTATTCCATAACTCTGTCATGTCTGAATAGATTTCGAAAATTATTTTTTAATTGTAAGTCTATATATTATATACAGATTGGTCCCGTTTTTGACGAAACGCAGTACTGATGATGGGATCCATGAGGAATCGAGGAAACTCCTTGAATCTTAAAGGCATACATATAGTGATTTTTATATTTTTATCAACAAATTCATCATTTTCATTTAAAACAGTGACATTTGATGAAGTAGAACTGCTGATGATGATCAAACCGGAACTCTTCAACGACGCATAGTTCACGTTTGGCGATTTGTTCTGTTCGCTGTGTTTCTTAAGCAAGTTAGTTTGTCACGACAAATTTTCGTTAAGCTCAAGTTTTTATGATGGGATCCATGAGGAATCGAGGGAACTCCTCAAATTTTAAAGGCATACAAAAGTGATTTTTGTATTTTTATCAACAAATCAAGCATTTTCATTCAAAAGAGTGACATTTGATGAAGTGGAACTGCTGATGATGATCAGAACGGAACTCTTCAACGACGCATGGTTCAACGTTTGACGATTTCTCCTCTTCGCTGTGTTTGTTAGGAAAGTTATTTAATTGTATGGAGTCTAAGTGTGCACCATCTATATCTATATAATCTTTCATCGGCTTCCCCATTGAAGTCGATTTTTTTTTTCATAAAAAATATTTGGTAAATGTTTCATAATAAGTCTATGTATTTGCGTAGTCTGTATTTCGGGGAGCATACAACACGCAATACACTCGGGGGCTATTTGATCCTTCGGTTTCAAAACTATCGCATATTGATTTGCATGGAGAGTAAGTTTGGTGTTTCGTACGAGAAATTTTGAGGAACTGTTTGTCATCATGTGATATGTTTGACGGCAGTGTTACTTATTTCAAACGGAGCAAAAAAACTAAGTATTAACATATTTATTCACAACTAGTATTTAAAAATTAAATTCAAAATTAAATAATCATTTATTTCGGGCAAAGCCCATAAAAGTGTTAGTACAGTCGACGTCAAAGATATGTTTACACTTTTGCACCTTACTCCTTTGTAATAAGGTCCAAAACTGTAAAGATTTCTTTGACGTCGTCTGTACATACAAAAAAGCTTACAGAACTATTGTTAGGCAAAAGTCAGAAACACAAACACGAAGCACAAAAAAACAGCACAGAGACATAACCGGATGAGCAAAAAAACAATAATAGTAAAAATAAAAATAAAATAATAATAAAACTTTAATTATCATTTGAATCAAAAAAGGCACAACAAAAATAAACCTTAACGCTATTCAATTCAATTCAAATCTTTTATTTTACAGTCGTGAGTACATAATACTTATTGTTAGTTACATATGTTAGGATAAATAAAATAAATATTATTGGACAATTTTACACAAATCAACCAAATCCCACAGTAATCTCAATAAGACTTGTGTTGTGGGTACTAAGCTACGATAAACTATATAATAGATAGATATAGATAAATACTTAAATACATGTAGAAAACATCCATAACTCAGGAACATTTTATCCGTTATAAACACAAATAAATACCCTGACCAGGATTCGAACCCCGGACCTCCTGCTTCATAGGCAGGGTCACTAGCGACTAGGCTAGGAGACCGTTATAAACCACACATAACCACAATAAATATTTAAATCTACACTATTAACTACTCGGTACCTACTTGACGTAAGTGAAAGTAGTTCTAATCTGCCTCCTCCAATGCCACATTAACTAACTATTACACTGACTGGCACAGCAAGAAAATCCAAATTCACATTAAAATCGTGTTGATGTGCATTAAGATTTTTCTACCGTACATGTCAGCATTATTTGATATGTGAAATATATTTCCCTTTATTTACGTGTTACAAAATCATTTCTACTCAAGTACCAGTTTGTAAAACGTACTTGGTTCCATTAAAAAACACTATTATTGTTATGCTTTTTCAGCAATCGATTATAGAATTGCTGAAATTGAGGATAGTGGCTGCACCCAATATTATCGGCGAGACAAAAGCATACCGACTCCGTTGGCTTGGCCACGTTGTCAGAATGGATAAGGATCGCGGTGCTAAGTAGGCTTACCTGGGTCGCGTAGGACGAAGGCCAATCGGTCGTCCCAGATATCGCTGGGGCGACGCTGTGGAATCGGACCTGCGCAATCTCCAAGCCGTTAACTGGTGGGAGATTGCGCGAGATGGAGACGACTTGCGTAAACTCATGTGGGAGGCCTAGACTCATTTGGGGTCGGTGCGCCTTTCAGTTTTTGAGTTAGTTATGCTTTTTTGTGTTCTGTAACCTATCTTACGCTCCGCTAAACTGCAAATTAATTCATACTCACCCTTTTATTCTGAACCAGGTACTAGAACATACGGATGCTGCATCTGAATCGATTCTAGCGCCATCTTTGTTTGTTTAGCACGTTTATTCTCATTGTAGCAAAGGTATACCTAAATCTTACTCTCCAGACAATCGTTCAAGCCCTAAATCTATCTAAAATAGGTTTCAATGTCGCAAAGATCATAAATAACGTCCATTACGTGATATACGGACTCCGTAGAATATTTGTAGATATGTCACATTTCTAAGACGAATGGTCTGCACCCATAGACCACATAATACCTGGACTGTATCTCTTCAAGATCGCGTTCTGATTATTCACTAAATTAACGCACTAGCACCATCTCTCGACAGGTCCCAGTTCCATAAGTACATTTTGTTCAGAGATTTACCTACAAGTAACTCTATTTTTGAAGTGAAAACTTCTTTAGCGGCGCTGTGCACTTATTGTGTGACGGGGAAAAAATGTTAAACTCGCGACAGGTTACGTGACCGACAGATTCGTCAGATTGAAAATTCGTAAGACGGACACGTGACCTGATCGAATAAATAACTGTAATAGTTCTGAAGTGTTAAATTTTTAATGTAATATAAATTGTTATGTTTGTGTACGATAGCGCAATAAATTAATATTGTATTTTACCACATAAATGATAGTACCTTTTGTAGCAACAAGTCGTAAATAAAAAAAAAATTCAGGTCACCACAAGAAATATTAAACGTTTATTTAAAAACGGGTTATTTTTTAAACATTATAACACAAAAGAACATTATTTACACATGCCACGGTAGTCAAATACAATAAATCAAAATAACTAAAAAAACTACGTGCCACCGAAATCAGCAAAAAGACAACCCTGATCTGATGAAATCATTTTTAACAAGGTTATCTGTAATAATCTTAGGCAATTGTTCCGTACTGGTACCAGTAAGTAGCGACTTACAACTAATGACAATGTTACTAATACATGTATAAATAATTATATCTAGATTCTTCTTAGAATCTTGTTTTCGGTTAGTTCTAGAATTTTGTTTTCGGATAGTTCCGTTTGACGAAGTAGATAAATAAAAAGTTGGTCACTTCCCTTGAATCGGGCGCCTCGTGTAGAAAATACCGAAGCCGCAGTTGTCAAATTAAGCCAAGTTAAATATTTAGCTTGGTATGCATTTCACTCAGCGTCCACATACGCGATAATAAATGACTTTCCCGGAAGGAAAAACTGCGGACGAAAATAATGGCCACACTAAAATATCACGTAAATAAAAACAAATAAATAAATAAAATTGGAGCCTGACTTACCCGCGACAAAAAGCGGTTATTCCAACTGCCCCAAGGCCACACAAAAAAAAATTTGAGATTTTATATATTAATAAGATGGGCAATATTATTTGTGAAAAACTCGAAATCTTAATATTTCGGTTGACACCATCTTTCATTTACCTCATCACTTTTTTATTTTCCGACAGTTGTCAAACCAAAAAGCCGAAATTAAATTTAACCGAAAAGGTTTCTTCTGCAACGTAATGCTGCAGATATCCTCTAACAAATACAAAAAAAAATCTTGTAGTTATTATGAAAGGTTTATTGATACAAATAGCAAAAAATTACACACTCCAAACTTATTATTTGTCAGACTGAAGTCCTGAGTATTATTTCATACTCATATCACAAATATAGGAATATTATATGGCAAACAAGTGACTAGTTACACATTAACCCAAATGCGTACGACAACCAACATGTGCTTCTATTTAAACAATTACCTAATTAACTCTAAACACTAATAAAAAATGATTGCTGCGGAAATGCAACAAGACGCAAACAAAACAAATTACCTCTACATACTAGAAGTCGCTTATGTAAGCAATAAGAAACGCAAATTTAACGCGGCATACTTAAAAGCTATTTTAAGATGTCTTTAATGTGGTAAGGACCGACGTGAGGCGAATTCACGTCAGCCAGCTCATAGACTTGTGACGAAATACGCCTGACTACGCGACATGAGACAAACCGTGGAGCGAACTTTCCACCGGTCCCTTCCCCGGCTGAGCAACGCTGAAAGTTCTTTGGCCACACCATTTCACCTGGCTGGAATATGACAGCCTTTCTTTTCTCGTTGTATTTGTTAGCATTCCGCTGAAAAGCGAGGAATAGAGAATCAGCAACTTTGGCATAAATGTCCTGGAGCGCTAGAAGACTGAAAGCGCGATCACTCCGACTACGGACCAACTCTGGGCCTGGAGTCTGAGTATGAACACGTTGTCGTGTTGTCTCCACCTCACGTCCATACATTAAAAAATTAGGGGTATAAGCAGTCGCAAGACTGACGCATGAATTTAAGTATAGTGACACTTTTGGCAAATTCCTCGCCCAAGTGCGGTTGTCATTCCCTACCAAAATACTGAGCGTTGTGATAACCGTTTGGTTGTATCTTTCTGCGACGTAAGCTTGAGGTGAGTAATAGGACGTGTAGCAGGGACCGGGAATGTCGTACGACCTCAAAAAGTCTACAAAAGCCACACTACGGAAAACAGTGGCGTTATCACAAAGAACGCTGGATGGCGTTCCGTAGCGTAATATCACTTCAGATTCCATTGCAACAGTGATAGATCTTGTATCAGCCTTCTTCAATGGGACCAACCATACAAATTTTGTAAAAACGTCAACTATGGTTAAAATATATCGATATCCGTAGTAGGCTATCGGTAGAGGGCCTACTAGATCCAAGGATATTAAATCTAGTGGAGCGTATACAGGTCTTCGTTAAAGCTGGTGTCCACGCGGTTGTGTGTTAGCAATTTTGTATGCTTTACAGACTTGGCATTCTGCAAGGTATTCAGTTACATTGCGATACATACTTGGCCAATAGTATAAGCTTCTCAATTTCAAATAAGTTTTCATGACCCCAGGGTGAACATTTGGGAATCCGCTGTGAATTTCGTCGATAGCCTCTCTTATTTTACCTTTAGGTAAAACCGTCCGCCAGGGGTTGGACGCTAAGGGATTATCAGCCGCCATCCTACGCATTAGAACACCGTCCCGTATTGCATAGGCCGAAAATGTTTGTGGTGATCTTGTTACACCCAAAAACACTCTTTCGAACCAGGGATCTGTCGTTATGCTTTCACCCCGTCTGAATGAAATCAAAGTCACTTGAGGACGTGAAAAAACTTCTGGGACAACGTTTAATGCGCCCTTCCGATGTTCGATTTCAAAGTCGTATTGAGATATCAGAGTAGCCCAACGAGCAAGTCGGCCACTTGGATTATCTAATGTGAGGAGCTTGTACTTATGAGAGGATTTTGAACTTTGTTCTATCGAGATAGCCGTGAAAATGTTTGATAGTGTCAGGTTGATAAAATTTAGGCTAGGTTTTGATAACCTAGAACTATGCCACAGCTTACTTTTCCTGAACACAATTGAAAAAATTATTATTAAGACGATTGTCGCCGGAGTGTCCTTGAGCGTTTGGGCGCTCTCTACCCGCGCCACCCGAGTACCCTTCTCATTGCGATCGTGCGTAAATCCGCCGCTATGCACCGCAATAATGTTCAAAGAATATGACTTTACTCAGAGGCGCGCGGGCAGATTTATAATAATCATACCTAATCCTTTTGTGGATGTTTTGTGATTTGAATACTGTGATTAAGTACTACGGTGACATTTTTTAGGAATGCTACTAAATAAGATAAGTAATAACGATCTCGATTAGTAGATTTTTATGTAAAAAAATTAAAACCTGGATTTTGAATTTGAAGTACAGTGAGCGGCAAAATATTTATGAATTTACGAAATATGGTTAAAAATATTCCGCATATCAGAAAAAAATAAAAAAATACTGACTAGTACAGCAAAAAAAACTGAATGCACATCAAAGCGGTGTTTTCATGTGAATTTGGATTTTTTTTGCTGTGCAAGTGAGCTTAATAGACGGTAATTTTTTTGTAGCGATTTTAAATATTAACCGTAAAAATTCACTTAATTACGATAAATTAACAAAACTAAGCCTGTTGCGAGTTGCGAATAGTAAAAATGCACATGTAAGGAGCGGTATTTGTGCACGAAATCGTCATACAAATGAGAGCCGTAAGCCCATTAAATTTAGATCTTTAAAATATAACACAGCGCAAACACTTCTATGGCTTCCATAGCCAAAATGGTAAAAACGGAACTTAAAAGTTTTTTGAAATATGTCCGTCTGTCCGTCCGTATGTCACAGCCATTTGTATTATAAAACATATATTACTGAAATTTTATCTAGAGGTGCGTTTCATGTGCCGCTACTTAGTTTTCTGGCTAGATTGCTAAAAAAAATCTTTTAGGTGAGGCACTCCATACATACATATGCCAAACTAAATGTCAATTTTTTTTTAAATATGAATATGTTGTACGATACGGCTTTAAAAATATCTTATATATATATATTTTATCTAGAGGTGTGTTTCATGTGCCGCTACTTAGTTTTCTGGCTAAATTGCTAAAAAAAATCTTTTAGGTGAGGCACTCCATACATACATATGCCAAACTAAATGTCATTTTTTTTTAAAATATGAATATGTTGTACGATACGGCTTTAAAAATATCTTATATATATATATATATAGAGTATTCTTAAAACTTTTTTATTAAGTCAATATTTTCAGAAATAATTGCATCGAAAGTCTAAATATAATAGACCCCATCTAACTTTTAAGCCGTAAGTCTCAAAAATATGAAAAAATACCAAGAAGGCTTAGTACTTAATTTTCAACGAAAATTATTTCACATATTATCGGTTCATCCGTTTTTGAGTTACCTCCAAGAAACTACTTTCTACGGAACCCTACATTATACATGGTCCGATACAAACTTGGCCGGTCTTTTAAAGATATTTGATAGGTAGTATTAACCCTTAGTAGTAATTTATTTATTCACTTGTGTTGATAATTAATATAAAATTTGTATTTATTTGCATTTCACCGACATAGTAAAGTTTTTTTTGGGTAGTCAACGCGCATGTGAATCTTCTGGGGTTGCAGGCGTCCATAGGCTTTATAACTGCTTTCAATCAGGCGGGTCGTATGCTTGTTTGCTAGCGTCGTGGTATAAAAAAAGGTTTTTTTCCTTTATTCTTACATACATTGAACTCTTAAATATCAGCAATTTTTTATTAGATTCTCAATCAGGCTTTGCTCAGCGATAGTTAGTAGACTGAAATTTGGTATGAGTAATTATGTGTTTTAATTACGCCTATAAAGTGGTAAAACAATAAGTATCTGAAATCCATTGTTGGATAGGTCTTTCAAGAAGAATATGCCTAAAACAACTTTTGGATAAAACGAATACTTTCGTAAATAATAGCTTCGAAAGTTAAAATGCTCTTTGATTTTTGAACCGTGGGTCCAAAAAAATTGGGAAAATTCCTGGAAGTGAGGCCATTGAAATACTTATCACGTATTTTCAATAAAAACTATATGGAATAAAATCGGTTGAGCCGTTTTTGAGTTATGCCTATAGTAAAATAACGTAAGTGCCACAAAATATTTCTTTATAGACTACCTTTTGAATGGATGTATTGTAACTGGCCGGCAACTACGGATCCCTACACTGAGCATAGCCCGATATTCTCTTGGCCGGTTTATCTGCAATCCTTTGCAGTTTACTTCGCAATTTCTAGATTTGAGAAATTAGTATAAAGTATAACATTAAAGATTGTGTTTAATCTTAAAATAAAACGCATATTACATTCGTTTAGAACACGGTATTCTTTAATAAATATGTTTAAATAAATTCGGTTCTTTGGAGTTTTTTATTAAATTAACTATTAGTCGCAACTCGACGACTAATGCCTATTTTGCGTGATGCATGCGTCTACTAAAACATAATAATTTTAGTTTACTTACATGACCAAATTTGTTTTCAGAGCAATGTGAGATTCATGATTATTGTTTTTTCTCCATTTTTATTTAATTTGTTTTTTACTTGTATTACAATATAAATAAAATACACTTTTTATACGAACGTACATAAACATGCATACGAGTACATTATCTTAAAAGATAAAACGTCTATACATTATTGATTCCGGGAAGACAGGTTATATCCGCACCGCACGAACCCTCTGCAGTTATTTAGTCTTTAGGCACAGTAAGTCCGATATTATTGCTCACGGGCCAAGCACAAGTATATGTAGTACAAGGGAAACACGGAGCGACAAGCGACACAGCCTCCTCGTCTCAAAGCTAGCTCACGACTGCCAGCAACGCCGTTTTCGAGCTAATAACGCACGAAATGTGGAATTCTGATCAAGTTGTTTAAGAAAATTTAATCAATTTAAATATCCTACGTTGAGTTTGTAGTGTTCTGTAGTACATATTTTTTAGTTCAACAATATTTTAAATCGAATGAGCCGTTCAGTAGATATAAGCAAAATTAACCGTAAAACGACATTTCGTTACATTTACATAACGGAGAAACTATACGTTACACGAGTTATTCAAACGTTGACAATGTTGTACATGAAATGGTAAATAACATATATTTTTTTCAAAATTTTTGAATGACCCGCTATTGAGATATATCCCTTAGAAAGTAACAGTTTTCGGCCACAATCAGCGCCTAGCGCCTTAAATCACTAAATCAAATGTTGATGTCGCAAGGGTCTTGCTCTATGCAGGGCTGTTGTGAAATTAAACAAGTGGATACTGTACTAAATTTTTATTTCCTATTCTTGCTTTTGAAAATAACTTGTTAAAATCGAAACACTGGATAAATCTCTCTTTTCGTTTAAGCTCGACACCAACTAAAATTTTTAGGAGCTCAGCGGTTAAGCTAGATCGTTAACAAGGTTCAAAGGTTGAGATTTATTCAGGTTTCTCTCTAAATTCTTAACTACTTAGGTTAGTCCCTATGGTTTTATATATCAGAGATTTCTAAATTTAAATATTTAATGTTGGTTCTCAGAACTAATGATATTTACTTTTCCACAGAATTCCTACTGCCATTTAAAATTAATAAAGGACTGAACCGACCTCAGAAGCTGTTCTTCGCCAGTCGCTGATGTGCAAGAAGCTTGCCACATCGCAAAGCTACAGGATGCTGTCCGGAAACTGCTCACACAGACTTTGCAGCGGGGCACCAACTTCCGAGAAGCTCAGACCGCTTGGCCGGGACAACGTGGTGATGAAACAAATGGAGAAGCAGCTGCTCGATCCATTAATGATATGAGAGTACAATTTAAGTCTTCACTATAACATTTGTACTACATGGTACAATGGTTGCAAAATACAACACATTGGTTGAAAATACAACACCCGACTCCTGCAAGGAACAATATATTATCTGCATTAGTCGACTGAACTACAGCGCTGATAAATTGACAAAACTGAAGAAAGAAACCTTACCGGAGAATGGAAAATATTCCTATAACATGTCTACAGAGCACGCCCTCCCTCAGGCAAGTTCAAATCTGAAAACCAAAAGCATGGTCAAAATAGCTAGAACACGTTTCACGCCGTGATAGCCAAAAACCCTATTAATCTTTACTTACGATTCTCCTTTGCAGATAACCGAGGATTATTGAACCGCCACCTTCGCTGCCACCAAGGGCAACATTTCAGAAGGCTGCTTGAGCCCCCCCTTGCACAAGGCCGCAAATCAAATGACCGAGTCATTCCTAGTGACTCCCAAGATGGAGGAACCAGAGGGCAGAGGACCCAATTCAGGGTGGCAATTAAATAAATATAAATCCCTCTAATTATTGGTGATTGATTCCAGCGAAACAACTTTCCTATCAATAGGTCAAAGAGTTGATACTAAATATCCAAATACTTTACTTCAAAACCCGCTTTCAGAATTTCCAGATACATTTTCTTTGACTACATTTCATTTACTAATTTTCCAAAATACCTATTTATGAAACGCCAATGTTATTAAAAATGACAGAAGAAAAACCCATAATTTAGGCAAAATTTATTAGATGACAACCCCATACAGATAAACACAAGGTGCTTTCGAACGGCGCTGTTTGAAGCATTGTTATAACCGATCGAATCGAAGGTATTGAAATTGATTGATAAGAAACTATTCTAATTAGAACCAAAAGACAATGTAACAACGTTACAATACATCTCCCCCCGATTTCAAGGTTCAACGTAGGTGAACCGCTCGCTGTCCTCAGCGACTCTCATCAAATATTTAATGTGAAATTGATTTGAAGAAAATTTTCTCCAAAAGCAAGAAAAGTGGATTTAAAAATGGAATTAATGGGAAAGAAAAAGAAAACAAAATCTAGCATAAGTTCGAGATTGCAAACCAATAAAACTAATACTAGGAACTCTAATTCCTATTTGTAGAATACCTCTTCATCTACTTTTCGAAAGAACAAAAAATAAAATAATAAATATATAATCTCGAACCCACACAGACACCGAAGGTAAAATAAACTATGTGGCCTACATGCTGCACAACATAGTAACCCCTTCCATCAACTAACTATCTAGTACTCAGTCCGTTAGCGTTCCCAGGACAACGCGGAGTTGACCCCGTTATCCTGTGAACGCTAAAGCCAGCCGCCAGGTCTGTAATTCAGCATTCATCAATATATTCCTTCCTATACCGGGCAAAATCAACTTCCTGTTCGACATACTACATCAAACTAAACAAACTACTATCCAAATTTTAGTTACCACTTCCTATTTGTTGGCAACATTCGCTACAAAGGTCAAACACGGAATCGTTACTCTGACAGACCAACCAGAGGAAACGAACGTCCGATATCATGCTGCATAACACCATTAAAAAATTGTGGTATACAACATCTAAGTGCGGCAGCATGTGTTTCATATGAAACAGTACTCAAATGTTTATCGGGAATGCCAAACTGACAACCCTCGCGATTAAAAATTACGCATTAAAATAAACATACTATTTCAATTTATGCCGGATATGGTAAGTATCAAGCACTATGCAAATACAATACATATTCATTTTGGTCATATTAAAGATAGCTCTGATTAGAGACTGAGCACTGGTTGAATCGCGCCTAACATACCTCACGCACTATCAAAACTCATACATTCTTCACGCAATACAAAAATAATAGTGAAAACAGTTTACCTGTTCACCACGTTCCGATCAGAAATTCGTGATTAAGTATTTACCACAATATTCAACACTACTAATAAACAATTACAACCACATTTATTATTGTGACATGAGAGATAGGTGACAGTAGTTGTCAACTCTGGCTGCAAGGCGACGTTCCAAAACGAGCGAAGCCTTACATCCAGAGATGACTTCTACCTCAAAACCTACATCAACATTGACCTACTTAAAATCTTTAATATGCCACGAGCCAATTGGTGTGCCATCCAATCTTTCGAGCTCGTACACCAGAGGGGACAAAACCGTCTTAACCCTACATTGTTCATATTTGGGAGCCAGTTTTGACATCAAAAACTTAGAAGCGTCACTTTGTATGTAAGTACGCTTGTGAACAATATCCCCTACTGAAAATTTCGTCTCGCGGCGTCTTAAATTGTAGTACTTGGCATTGGTTTCATGAGCTTGTAACATACGTAACCTAACCTGTTCAAAAATATCTCTCATAACTCCAAACTCTCCTGCATACTCCTCTCGCGGCATTCCTATGACATAGTCATTGTCGGTGTTTTTATAAAATGAGCCGTTAATGACGGGTTCCCTAGCGTGCACTAAAAAGAAAGGAGAAAAACCTGTGGTTTCACTGACTGCACTATTTATTGCAAACTTAATTTGGTGCAGTTTTTCATCCCAAGTCCGGTGATTGTCCTTTACGTATGACGCTACGGCCGTCATTACTACTTTGTTGTACCTTTCGACTAAGTTCACCTGCGGAGTGTAGCGCGGACCATAAAAGATGTTAGGTACGTTGTAACGTTTCAACAACTGCTTAAATTCTGATCCCGTAAATTGTGTCCCATTATCGGCAATTACGGTCTCAAGCACTCCGTGCTCCAAAATGACATGGTTTTCAAAATGCTTCGCCACCAAAGCGCTCGTAGCGCGGCGAAGGGGGAAAAGCAGTGTATGTTTCGAAAAGCAACAAGTTACCACAAATAAAAATGTATATCCTGCTCGAGAGCGCGGAAGCGGACCGACGAGATCGATACTAACTACCAACCATGGTCGTCGACACACTTTTGGTTGTCCCATAAAGCCTGCAGTCGGTTTCTGTGAGTGTTTGTAAGCTGTACAGACATCGCAAGCCTTCACGAACTCGACTACATCCTTGTACATCCCGGGCCAAAAGTAAGTCAATGCCAACCGGCGATGAGTTTTAAAAATGCCTAAATGAGCTGCAGTTGCTTTATAATGGTTATCCTGCATAACTTTCATTCGCTCACTCTTCTTTACCACTTCCTTCCAATCGAACTCTTTTAACAAGTTATACTTTTCCTTTGAAAGTCTATATAATTTCCCGTATTTCAAACAAAAATTTGGTAAGTTTGCGGGAAAAGATTTATAACCATCTGCAATCCTGTCATACCATTCATCTGGCTCACCGTTAACATTCGTCACATTTATCGCGTCCACCTTTATGAGTCTTGATAGTGCGTCAGGCACTACGTTAAGATATCCCTTCCTGTGCTCAATCTCAAAATCATATTGAGACAGTCTGCAACCCCAACGAGCTAATCTCCCCGACGGGTTTTCAAGATTCATAAACCATTTTAGTGACGCATGATCCGTAATTACTTTAAACTTACGCGAGCCTAGATATGCCTGAAACTTTTCTACTGAGTATACTACGGCTAAAGCTTCTCTTTCTGTGGCGCTGTAATTGCGCTCACATTTATTTAAGGCACGACTGACGTACGCGATAGGATGTTCGACATTCCCAATGGTCTGAGCGAGCATGCCTCCAATTCCGTAAGAAGACTCATCGCAATGTACGGAGAAAGTTTTCTCAAAGTCCGGCACCGCTAAAATGGGTGCTGTGACTAATGCGTTCTTTAACGTTTTAAATGCTTGCTCTGCTTCCTCAGACCACCTGAAAGGCGGCGCGTTTTTAGCCCGCGACGTAAGTTTATTCAAAGGAGCGGCTAACGTAGAAAAATTTCGAATAAAACGTCGATACCATGAGCACGTTCCTAAGAAAGCCTGTACGTCCCGCGAAGTCGTGGGCGTGGGGAAGTTCAAAATGGCAGAGACCTTGTCAGGATCCGTACGCAACCCGAACTCGTCTACGACGTAACCGAGGTATTTAATGGACTGCCTGAAGAACTTGGATTTTGTGAAGTTGATTGTTAAATTTGCCTTTTTTAACCTCTCCAGCACACGATTCAATAACCGCAAATGCGTTTGAAAATCTGACGAACAAATCACGATGTCGTCTATATAACAAAAAGCTAAACCTGTGTCTATGTCGCTGGCTAAATTATGGTCGATAAGAGTGTCCATCAGCCTTTGCTGACGCGGAGCGCCGCACAAACCAAACGGCATAACTTTAAACTTGTACACCCCTCGACCAGGTACACAGAACGAAGTTTTCTCTTGTGAGGCTTCAGCTAACGGTATTTGCCAGAAGGAGGAATTTAAATCGATCGTGGTCAGGTATTTCGCTTCCTTTAGACTATCGAGAATCTGAGTCATATATGGAATGGAATACGAATCTCCTTTTGTGATCGCATTTAATTTCCTACAATCTAGACAAAAACGCCAATCGCCGTTAGACTTCTTCACTAATAAAGCCGGATTATTCCACGGACTCTCACAAGGTGTGACGACGTCTAGCTTTAACATGCGTTCCAACTCGGAAACTAATGCAACGCGTTTCTCCGGTGACAATGGGTATTGTTTCGTTTTAATTGGTAAGGCATCCCCGGTATCTATGACATGCTCCACCAAAGTGGTTCTGCCTAACCCCTTTTCTTCGAACGAAATGTCCCTAAATTTGCCTACCATGGTATCCGCGAATTCTTTTTCAGCTATAGTTAAATGATCATATGACCTAATCGTGTGTACCTGTTCTGCATTTAAAGCGTTGCAGTTGAAATACTTTTCAGGCGATTATTCAGCACTTTTAAATACGTCTCTGGCTAAACCAAAACAATTGAAAAAATCGACCCCTAAAACAACGTCAATAACAATTGTGGGTACCACTACAAATTTTATGACATGTGTCGCGTTTCTAAAAGTCACGGGAACACTAATATTCCCAATTGTCTCACATTCCACTCCAGTTGCAACACTGCATGACCTTGAGTGCTCATCCTGCAGTGTAAAACCAATTTTTATAAAATCTAAATGGGCATTGTTCCCTAAAATTTACACTGCAGCGCCACTGTCAGCTAAACCATAAATTTCAAATCCATTTGCGCTAAATTTTAAATATGGCCGAACATCCTCCTTATTTGGGGTGAAAAGAATCGTAGCAATTGGATTTATTTTATTTTTATTAATCAATTTCAAAATTAATCGTTTTTTCTGGCCATTAAATTTACCACGATTCGGACCTACGCGTTTTTTTGAATTTTGTTGCACTGGTTTTTGAACGTTCCCCTTTCGTGACTTTTCCTTCTGACAATTTTTACACTGTGGTCGTATGACGTTAGGTGCATTGCACCCGAAACAACGAAACGTATTGTCTTGCGGTTTAACCTTACAAAATCTAAAATTATGGTTTCCCTTTCCACACTTATAGCACACTGCACTACCTGGCTTTGAGTAATTTCCGGCCGAAACTTCCGACTTCTGGTTTTGACGAGTGAAGTGTGATTGGTCTGTGAACTTCGAGTTTTGTTTTTCAGTGATAGCATTAACGTGAAGCTGTTTTACACTTGAACCCTTAAAAGCGTGATCCTTGCAAAGTGTATGCGCGCTGACCTTGGGCGGTTCGACAAACAAATTCGCCCTTTGTTGAGAAAACTCTATTTTACGACAGAAAGTCTTCAAATCCGCCACCGTATTAATGTCTACAAGAGCCAATTGTTGTGTAAAATGCGGACGAATGTTATGCAGCAAAATATCTAGCTTCGCCTCCTCCGGCAAGTCTGTCTTCAACCTAGCAAACATCCCAGACATGACAGCAAAATACAAATGAATTGGTTCATTATCTCCCTGTGTCCTAGCTGATATTTCCTGTTTTAACCTGAAATCATAATCACCAGGAACAAATTCATCTAACAAAAGTGTCTTTAACTCTTGCCAAGTTGAAACTGAGTTCTTAATACCGCGGAACCATAACAAAGCTGAATCTACAAACAAATGAGGCGCTGCCCTAAATGATTTAACATCCGACACACCATTTGCTTCCTTAAGTTCCTCCACACGCTCCAAAAATGAGCGCGGGTCTGACAAACCATTAAACTTTACTGCCCACTTTGAAATATTTAAATCACTCGAACATTGAACCTGCATTTCTCTAACACCGCTTGTATTTGTTTCAGAATTACTAAGCGAGACTGCTGTAAGTGGGGCAGAACCCTCAGTGCCACTACCAGATGCTACTGGGTTTAAATTTGTGCCTTTGATCCTAGCCATTAGATTTTCCAATCTATTTTGGAGGCTAATTTTTTATTCAAGCGACTCTGGATCAACCTCCGGCTGGACCCGGGCTAAGCGATGATAGAGATGGCATCCCAGAGCCTTTGCACGGCTTAAGGAGTACCTTTCTTTTATTTCACTGTACCTATCCACAATAGAAGCCAATCAGGAAGTTTAGTTGCAATTACTGCTAGTTCTGTCACTTGTGATAACTCAGTCTCTACAATGGCTTCACTCGGTGCTTCTATCACTAGTGAACGGAGTTGTTTTCTCAAAGTCTCTACTGTGCCGGCTGGTGTTTCTGATCTAATTTCATAAACTAACTCATCCTTCAATAAACTGTGGAATTGTATAGTGCGATACATTTTAATTAAAGTTTTGAACCAATGGAATGAAATCTCTGATAATAATTACAATAATGAATTATTACAATATTATTTTAAATGTAATGTATTAAAATTAAATGATAGTTTATAATCTTTTACTTTTATTCTACACACCTCAATTGCTGTGTATCTAAATATAAGTGTCTACTTTTTAAATAATCTATCACAATGTTTCAATTCTATTTAAGGACAAGTCTTTTAAGTCAGTATTTCACCTTACAAAAGAAAAAGGTTAATTTGCAGAAAGGAAATGGCACAGTAAGCAAGTACCAAGGTACTTGCTTACTTACGAGTATATGTAAGATAAAAAACAAAATGGCGTCAGATTAAAAAGTTGACTTTCCTTACAATTTCAGGATGGCATGCACTTTCAATATTGTTTTCACTAATCTCAAAAGCAAAAGTATGAACAATTCTAAATTCTTGTACAAATATTTAGTATGAATAGTAAAACACAACACACAATCTAAATCTAAGATTTACCGGTTGGAATGTGAAATGATTAATATTAAACTGAAATAACTTTAAATTTGTAAAAATAGTTCTCAAATATCCTTATAAGCAAAATGACTTATGTACTACACGTGGGAAAATTGCGACGTTGACACTTTTCAATAACCTACATATTCTTTATAAAAATATGGAAATAAATCGGAATTTCCTTTACAAATTTGCAATAAAAAGGTACAAAATAAAGAATGCCAATGATCAGCAATGCAAAATACACGTGGAAAATGCGATTTTCGGTTCCAAAAGGTGAGTAACCAACCACAAAACAAAATATGATCTCTGATATTCTAAAACCAAAATTTTAGCCTTTCATAGAGCAATTAAAGACCTGGAAAATACCTTTGGGCGCCAGTGTCAGGTTGATAAAATTTAGGCTAGGTTTTGATAACCTAGAACTATGCCACAGCTTAATTTTCCTGAACACAATTAAATAAATTATTATTAAATCACTAAATCAAATGTTGATGTCGCAAGGGTCTTGCTCTTTGCAGGGCTGGTGTGAAATTAAACAAGTGGATACTGTACTAAATCTTTATTTCCTATTCTTGCTTATGAAAATAACTTGTTAAAATCGAAACACTGGATAAATCTCTCTTTTCGTTTAAGCTCGACACCAACTAAAATTTTTAGGAGCTCAGCGGTTAAGCTAGATCGTTAACAAGGTTCAAAGGTTGAGATTTATTCAGGTTTCTCTCTAAATTCTTAACTACTTAGGTTAGTCCCTATGGTTTTATATATCAGAGATTTCTAAATTTAAATACATAATGTTGGTTCCCAAAACTAATAATATTTACTTTTCCACAGAATTCCTACTGCCATTTAAAATTAATAAAGGACTGAACCGACCTCAGAAGCTGTTCTTCGCCAGTCGCTGATGTGCAAGAAGCTTGCCACATCGCAAAGCTACAGGACGCTGTCCGGAAACTGCTCACACAGACTTTGCAGCGGGGCACCAACTTCCGAGAAGCTCAGACCGCTTGGCCGGAACAACGTGGTGATGAAACAAATGGAGAAGCAGCTGCTCGATCCATTAATGATATGAGAGTACAATTTAAGTCTTCACTATAACATTTGTACTACATGGTACAATGGTTGCAAAATACAACACATTGGTTGAAAATACAACACCCGACTCCTGCAAGGAACAATATATTATCTGCATTAGTCGACTGAACTACAGCCCTGATAAATTGACAAAACTGAAGAAAGAAACCTTACCGGAGAATGGAAAATATTCCTATAACATGTCTACAGAGCACGCCCTCCCTCAGGCAAGTTCAAATCTGAAAACCAAAAGCATGGTCAAAATAGCTAGAACACGTTTCACGCCGTGATAGCCAAAAACCCTATTAATCTTTACTTACGATTCTCCTTTACAGATAACCGAGGATTATTGAACCGCCACCTTCGCTGCCACCAAGGGCAAAATTTCAGAAGGCTGCTTGAGCCCCCCCTTGTACAAGGCCGCAAATCAAATGACCGAGTCATTCCTAGTGACTCCCAAGATGGAGGAACCAGAGGGCAGAGGACCCAATTCAGGGTGGCAATTAAATAAATATAAATCCCTCTAATTATTGTTGATTGATTCCAGCGAAACAACTTTCCTATCAATAGGTCAAAGACATGATACTAAATATCCAAATACTTTACTTCAAAACCCGCTTTCAGAATTTCCAGATACATTTTCTTTGACTACATTTCATTTACTAATTTTCCAAAATACCTATTTATGAAACGCCAATGTTATTAAAAATGACAGAAGAAAAACCCATAATTTAGGCTAAATTTATTAGATGACAACCCCATACAGATAAACACAAGGTGCATTCGAACGGCGCTGTTTGAAGCATTGTTATAACCGATCGAATCGAAGATGTTGAAATTGATTGATAAGAAACTATTCTAATTAGAACCAAAAGACAATGTAACAACGTTACAATAGATTCCAAAACCGAGAGCAATTCACCTTCTGACGTGGAATAGTTTTTTTCGGCTTTGGAAAACAATCGCGAGTAATAAGCTATCGGATGTTCCTCTCCGTCAATAATTTGGGCTAAAACTGAACCAAGACCCACTAAACTGGCATCACATTGCAATACAAAAGGTTTTGAAAAGTCCGGACATGCCATTACCGGAGAATCGATAAGAACCCCCTTCAATTCCTTAAACGCCGTTTCAGCTTCAACACTCCAACTGATGGGATCTTTCCCTTTCTTTTTTCCGATAAGGGCTGTCAAGGGCGCGATGATTGAAGAGAAATTGTCCACAAAACGCCTGTAGTATGAACACATACCAATAAATCCCCGTAGAGATTTTGCCGTGGCAGGCGTCGGAAAATCACTAATCGCCTCTAACTTTTTTGGATCTATTTGAAGCCCGCGTTCATTCACGATGTACCCTAAATATCTAAGTTCCGATTTACAAAATTCGCACTTTTTCAGATTGATGGATAGACCCGCCTTTTTTAAGCGGTCGCAGACTTTAGTAATGAGGTTCAGGTGACTATCAAAATCGCGAGCGACTAAAATTAAATCGTCAACGTAACCAAATACAAAATCATCCGACTGTGCTGTAAACTCAAAGTTAACAATCATGTCAGTGAGCCGTTGCATTTCTGACGCAGCATACTTGAGCCCGAAAGGCATACGGACAAATTCAAATAATCCACTTTGGGGTACAATGAACGCTGACGTTCACAACTACCTTTATCGGCGAGCGGAATCTGCCAGAATGCGCTCCTAAGATCAAGCGATGTTAGGTATCTGGCACCACGTAAGTTGTCTAGGATATCTTGGATTCGCGGAAGCGGGTAGGAGTCGCGGATAGTAACACTGTTTAATTTCCTGCTATCAACACAGAATCTAACACTTCCGTCGCTTTTTGTCACCATCACCACTGGGCTTGCCCACGGTGATCGAGAAGGACGTATAACTCCCATCGCGAGCATCTTGTCAATCTCTTCATTAAGAATCTTCAGCTTGACAGGAGACAGTGGGTAATAACGCTGTCGGATAGGCGGACCAGTAGTTTCGATTTTGTGGGAGAACCAAGACGTGCATCCCAGACCGATCTTGTTAGAAGAGATGCCTTCCAAGGTGCTGATAACAGATTGGAGTTTGAGTTCTTGATCAGCAGGAAGGATTCTTCTTGGATGTAAATAACGACTATCACTAGCCTCGACGTGCCCACAGATAGGAGTGTGAGTGGATGGCACAAAAAGCTTGCCGCTATCCTCTCCTTTGAAAAACTGCTTGATGAGCGCCGTCAATCCACACACGTCCCAGAACTCTATTCCGAGGATAAATTGTGTGGGCAACCGCCTACCTACGAGACATGGGTGAGAGACAGATAATCCATGAAAAAAAATAGGAAGATCCACTCCTCCAAGAATCTTGATCGGCGAATTGTCTGCGGATACCACTACTGGCATTGTACCCGTATAATAATTTAAACCTAAATCCCTAAGAAGTGAAAGGTCGATAAGAGATCTCATGGCTCCAGAGTCCAAAAGAGCTTTAACAGGGTTACCAGCAACAGAAACTTCGACAAATAATCTATTATCTAGAGAGTTATTGATGACTATAGGCGACACCGAAGGATTGAGCGCGGAGTCGCCGTCTGCTAGTTTTTTGGTGGCGTGAGAGAGTTACAGTTGGGACAATTCTGGGTCACAGCACCTGCCCGCTTGCACTGAAAGCAAACCACACCTGGAACATTTGGACATCCCCTATAATCGTGCTCTGACATATCACACTTAAGACATGCTGGACTTAAGATTTTGATTGGGGCCACTGAAGGTGCCGGGACTAGCTGTGGTTGAAACGCCTCAAAATTCTTTGCTACTTCTAGAAGTAGCAAAGAAGACATGGACGCCTTACTAGTAAGGCGTCCATGTCTCTAGTAATATTAGTGGCAAGGCACGGGTGATATCGCGTGTGTAGACCATATTTGACAATAGTGAATAAGTCGTCTTCACCGATTTGAACACGCAACATAGCATTAAGGTCACGCGTCTGTATGACGAAATCGACAACGGTCTGAGTATCGGACTGTTTCAGTTCCCGTAGTTGACGTTCAGTTTTAAAGTCAAAATCAACAATATCAAAAGTACGCATAAAGGCGGACTTTAGATCAACATACGAAAGTCCTGGCTGGCGAATAGCGCGAAAATATTTCAGGGCGCTATCAGAGAGCAGCTCGTGAAACCTCTGTGCAACGTAGGACGGACTAACCCCGCGTGCGGTGCCCTCCTCTTCAACACGAGTAAACAAATCTCGTACGCACTTCTTACCTGAAAAAGTGAGATTCCACTTCGTCAGCGACTCAGATTTGCATCGGAAATTTGTATGCATCAGATCCGGGAATCCAGATTGGTCTCTAGGCAAAGAAACAGGGAATGACCCAGACCGCAGTGGCGGTTCAGCAATTGGACTTGAGTGCATGTCACCACTATCCATGGCTTGTCCTAACACGCGTGGATGTGGGTCAGCAAATGGATTTTTAGATCGGTGTGGAGTTTCACCAATGGGATTTTCGCCTTGATCCGCCATTATGATTAGTACTACTGGTCCAATAGGACACGAACTAAAACGTTACTTGCGGACTAGTAAAGGAATGAATGGATAAAACGTTATAGTAAGGCCGAATGAACGGACTCCCTCCACTTACTCATTAAAAATATTAGAACAACGAAAGTTTTTTTGTTTTTTAATTTTTTTTATTAAAAATAATTAGGTTATTTTGAGTTCGGGCGCCAATTTTGTAGCAACAAGTCGTAAATAAAAAAAATATTTAGGTCACCACAAGAAATATTAAACGTTTATTTAAAAACGGGTTATTTTTTAAACATTATAACACAAAAGAACATTATTTACACATGCCACGGTAGTCAAATACAATAAATCAATATAACAAAAAAAACTACGTGCCACCGAAATCAGCAAAAAGAGAATTTAGAAGTGTTCAGGTTCATCAATCAGGTTCATCATCAAGTCATCAGGTTCAAAATTGCATGGTCAATTTATCAATGAATTCATTCATAAATTGGCCATGCAATCTGAACCCGATAGTACATGCCACCGAAATCAATTTTAACAAAGGTAATCTGTAATAATCTTAGGCAATTGTTCCGTACTGGTACCAGTAAGTAGCGGCTTACAACTAATGACAATTTTACTAATACATGTATAAATAATTATATCTAGATTCTTCTTAGAATCTTGTTTTCGGTTAGTTCTAGAATTTTGTTTTCGGATAGTTCCGTTTGACGAAGTAGATAAATAAAAAGTTGGTCACTTCCCTTGAATCGGGCGCCTCGTGTAGAAAATACCGAAGCCGCAGTTGTCAAATTAAGCCAAGTTAATGCTGCACTTTATACTGATAATTAAAGCAATTCGTGTAACATTATTCCCTAACCATTCCAAAATATCAAAAATGCACAACGTTAATATTCAAGTTTTTACTTTTGTCGGCACTCCCGGAGTGCACCCCGTTGTTTGTTTTTTTCATAGATGACGCTGCGGGGTTTGATACCGA
The DNA here is from genome assembly GCA_947086415.1 of Pammene aurita. NCBI lineage: Eukaryota > Metazoa > Arthropoda > Insecta > Lepidoptera > Tortricidae > Pammene > Pammene aurita. Next base: position 37,915,473 of record OX352295.1, read on the forward strand.
AAACAGAGATAGCCTGAATTTTGGAGGTAGGCAACTTTGTATACGAGTGCAAACTTGCAGTGGAACCGCTGGGTCCTTGATCGACCGACTTAGTAAGTACTAATAGGTGTTTCAGGTGACCATAGAGTTCGCCTAGGAGTGAAGCCTGGCCTGGCCATAAAGAGAGAAAATTCGTTTTTTTGGTTATTTATATAAAATTAAGTATTTATTTAGGTTTTTTTAGTTTAGTTTATAAATTTTAGTTTATAGTAGTTTTTAAAATTGTTGCAAATATAAATAAACTCGTTTCACTCCCTTAAATGTATAATAGACAGTACAGTCCAGTGTTATATGGTCATTGCCTGCAGTGGAAATTGATCAGGCAATACATCATTATGGGGTAAAACAATTTTCAAAGTTTTTCTACTATAATTGATGTTTCCTTTGGGATTGGTAGCTTGAGGAATTATGTGATTGAAATGTTTGGCCCAGCTTAAAATAAAATTGAAATCCTTGATTAGTATAGGGTTTTGTAGTAGCTAATCCATACAAATTTACTAATATAATATTATAAATACAAAAAGTGTGTCTGTCTGTCCTCTTCACGCTTAAACCGCTGATCTAATTTAGATGAAATTTGGAATAGAGATAGTTTGAATCCCTGAAAAGAACATAGGGTAGTTTTCATTATGGGGTAAAACAATTTTCAAAGTTTTTCTACTATAATTGATGTTTCCTTTGGGATTGGTAGCTTGAGGAATTATGTGATTGAAATGTTTGGCCCAGCTTAAAATAAAATTGAAATCCTTGATTAGTATAGGGTTTTGTAGTAGCTAATCCATACAAATTTACTAATATAATATTATAAATGCAAAAGTGTGTCTGTCTGTCCTCTTCACGCTTAAACCGCTGATCTAATTTAGATGAAATTTGGAATAGAGATAGTTTGAATCCCTGAAAAGAACATAGGGTAGTTTTCATCCTGAAAATCAACCCTTAAGGGGGTGAAAAAGGGGGGTGGAAGTTTTTATAGAACTTTTGCTCACTGTAGACGTATAAACAGCGTGTGCGCTAAATTAATATTGGCTATGAGTTTTTACTAAGGCGTTTTATTACTTATGGCGAATGTAAATCCCATGCAGGCGAAGTCGCGGGCAAAGGCTAGTAAAAAAATATACGATAAAAATAGGCTGACTATAACGTATAATTCATATCCTGACCATTGATTGTTAGCGTGATCATACAACCAGTGTTGCCAGGTCCAATCTGAAAAAATCAGTAGATACGAGCCCTAAAAAACAGGAGATTAAAAATAAAAACAGTAGACAAAATTTCTTTCATAAAACTTACCAAAATGCAATAAATTAATATGCTATTATGCTGATTATTTTCATCCTCACTTGAATTGTATCATCTTATTTACAGAGCTCGGATTTTTCACGGCAAAACAAAACACTAGCGTAATTTAGCCAGTGCTTGAAATATTATTTTATCGATATCGATAATTCAGAACTAGAAGAAATAAAAGTCACCAAATAAAATTAATATGTAATAAAACTAATAAAAACATTTGTATAAAGTTACTATATATTAGAAACAGACGCAATTTCTTCTTCAAAATCTACGTCAGTACACACAGCAGCACAAGATATTTTATTTGGGTAATAGTGATAGGAGTAGATGATCATTATCTTTTCAACATTCTCTGGGAGTAAACAGTTGCGTTTATCACTATAAATCCATTTATGTACACTAAATGTACGTTCAACTTCAGTTGACGTCAAGGGAGCAAATTTATAGAATTCATTATCAGTTCGGGTAATATTTTCAGATATGTCTCTTAAAATTTCGTAATCAGGATTTCGTTCGAGCACGGCTTCAAATTTACGTATCACTGGTAAAAGTTTACTCCAGTTTACGTAGCAACGAACAGTATCCAGAATGAGGAAGGATTCCGCAATGGATAAAGTCGAACATTGCAATTGTTCTATTGAAGAGGCTATTACTTCGTAGTTGTCGCGAATGAAATTTAACTCCGGTCGTAGTTTGCTTGTTTGAAAACATTTTTTTGCAGCTCTTATAGCTGCCGAGTCATTAGCAAGTATGGAGACGACATCACGTATTTGCTCATAGTATTGAGCGTAATATACCGCAGCAGATATCCAAGTTCCCCATCTGGTGATAATTGGCTCGGGAGGTAGGGGAATGGACGGATATTTTGCCTTAAAAAGGCGTACACGCTCTGGAGATTTTAGGAATATCTTTTTGACATTCGATATCAACCCATCCACACCTTTGAAATTATCTCGCACTTCTTCGGCAACCCGGTGCAGACCATGAGCTAAACACGTAATGTGTTTCATACGAGGAAACGTTGCTTTTAAAATACGACCGGCTTTAAGCATATATGCGGCACTATCTGTGCAAAGTAAAAGCAAATTGTTTACGTTGTCATTGAAAGAATTTTGAAACAAAAATTTTAATTGGTTTATTATTAGGTTTGCTATTGTTTCCCCATTTACCTTCTCTAAAACCTTCGACCCCAAAAGATAAAATTGCTTAGAACAATTTTTTTGCAAAGACCGAATCACCACGTTTGTCACACATTTTCCCATGAAATCTGGTGTTTCGTCTATAGATATCCACAAATAATTGGTTTTGTTTACCTCTCTTATACCCTGTATAGTTTTTTTGTACACGAGATTTAAATAAATTTTTCGCAGGGTCGATTCGTCCGGTAAAGAAGTCATAGAGCAGTCGCAACATAAATACTTGTTAAAAAAATGACGAAAATTATTGTTGTTGACTGTTGCCCATGGTATGTTGCATGAAATAAGAAAAATAATTAAATCGAAATAAAATTGATGTTTCCTATTTGGTTGCCCCGAACGGTAATTGTGGCGGTTGCTTTTCACATGATTCTCAATATTGCATTTCTTCAGTTTTAGATGCATATCGCACATAGAGCAGTATATAGTGGAGGTCACTTCATTATAGACTAACTCAGGGTGATTTTCAATCCACGTTTTGATCCGATCTTGTACATTACTCATTTTTGTATTAATTGATACCTTGCAATATTAAGTTATTATACGTATATCCAACACGTCGGATTCAATGCGTTGCGAAATAAATAATACCTAGATGCAATTTACGTTTTATACGTAATGAAATGACAGTTAAAGTGTGAATGTCATATGTCATGTGAGATGAAATTTGCAGTCGTTTCTATCATTTTAAATGAGGTGGTATAGTTACTTCGTTCTAAGTTGTACATGCAGACCTACCTCTTTGTTGCTCGACTATGGCAAAGCTAAAATGAAAAGTTATTTTATTACTTATACAGGATATCCGGTAATTAATGCACAACCTTCTAACCCCCAGTAGGTCACCTTAGACTGGTCAAAAATATTGATTTTGAGCTCTAGTAAGTCTCCTGTTTTTCGAAATTTTCGCACGTTTGTTAGTTTTTAAATTTTGACATTCACACTGATAGGTGTACCATCGAATAAAAAAAGAAAAAATGTACTGAGGCAATACCTGTCATATACTCTAGTAAGACTCGATAGGTGTCGATAAAATAATATTTCAAGCACTGGCTAAATTACGCTAGTGTTTTGTTTTGCCGTGAAAAATCCGAGCTCTGCTTATTTACATAGTTGTCAATTTTCTTATCTACAGGGAAAGGTTTCTTACTTATCTAACCATAACCACAGAATAATATAATAGTATTTCATACAGAAGGTCGTCTTCCGTACGAAATCAACGTTTGACAGAACTTTGACAGATGAACGGTGACACATGACGTCCATACAATTTTACCTTTCGACGTTGTAGGGTTGACAAGTACGTAATTAGTATAATTGCTGGACCTGCCCCAATCTGCCTTAATCTACGTAATCTATCAGTAATTTTATTACAATATTAGATAAATGTCCGATTTATTACCTTATTTGCCCAATCTAATTATTATTTTAGTACAAAACTACTACTATAAACTACTTAAATACTTTATCTTGTCTGTGGTCAATGGTCATACCGCGAATAAACGGAAGGGATCTTGACAACCCCGAAAACGTATCCGATACGTTCCAAGGCAGTAGCTGTCACAGCGTGGAGATAGACACCCTTGCCATAACCACAGACCACAGGGTCCACAGATTCATCGTTCTGATCGTTCATTTCGTAACATCAGAAATTGTGACATTAGATGTTATACACTACGATTGAATTTAAGGGCGTCTTACACTCACTTCGATAACTTTGACAAGTTATGCGTACATTATGGTTTTTTTTCTTGATTATACGAGTGAAATTCTTAAATCCAGTAGAATTTGAGAGAAAAACAGTAGAACAGTAGACACACCCTAAAACCAGAAGATCTCCTGTAAAAACAGGAGATCTGGCAACACTGCATACAACCATCACCCATAAATATGTAAGTTTAAGTTTTTATTGACCTTCTAAAATTACATCTCATACATTGATATGAGATGTATGTCAAGTGGAGTGGAATATTATAAATTGGTACAACATAATACATTATAATGTAGATTAGTTTTTATTTCTATTTGAGTTTATTGTTAAGACACATAACACATATATAACTTAATAAATGATATAAAAATCTGTACATATTTACAAAAAAAAAACTGGCTCAAGTTCGGAGTCCGATGGAAGGGTGCCCAAAAGGCTGGCGGAGTTGCCACGCTGAATAGCGAGTCCTATGCGCTGGGCTAGGAAAGCGCCAGCCCTCTGGTCACCCGTAGCATATTTGAAGCGTTTACTAATTTACTTAAAAAAGTGGAATACCGTACACATGAATTTTACCCCACTACCCCACTCTGCCCCACTCTACCCCACTACCCCACTCTACCCCACTACCCCACTCTACCCCACTAACCCACACTACCCCACTCTACCCCACTACCCACCTCTACCCCACTACCCCACTCTAACCCACTACCCTACTCTACCCCACTTGACATGTATCCTACGCTTCGACAATTCATGTATAAACATTCCTCCGAATCCCGCGATTCAATTTCACTTTGTCGGCGTGATTGGATTGACATCCATAGAAAATGACACCTTCAGCATATGCCTGGGAAGGTAGACTAACGAACATAAAGTCATAGCGAAACGGGTATACATAAGGCTGCGTTTCCACCAGAGATGAACAATGCTGCGAGGAATGTAATTTTAAGGACCAACAGAATCGCTTCATTTACCTATCCTAGCACAGCGCAGCTCTGGGATTGGTTCTTAACTATATACAAGACATCTCTATATACTCCGCTTAGCGCGTTATTTCTTTGAAACCTAAGCTGCCAAAAAGAAGGGGTTCGGGAGGGGAACACGCAATGCTAGACAGCGAACGCGCGATTGTTCCGTGGGGCGTAAGAGAGAGTCAGACATCAATGGTTGCCAAGGAGACGTACTAAGTTTACTGTCACTTCCAATATTTAGTGTCTTACGATAAAGTGAAATTACTTTGAGCGTGGCAGCGCGGGTCGCCCGGCTATGCGGGGTCTTGGGTTAATTAGTCTATGTTCTTAACAAATAAATTCCTCGCAACGCATCCCCATTGATTTCTGGTGAAAATGCAGCCTACATACCGGTTTCGCCATGCCTTTCTATATCCCTAAACAACGCTTGGACATTTGTGTAAACAATCCTATGAATCCCGCGATTATCGCCGCGTCTAATTTGTCCAGGTTTTGTGCCATTGTTCGCGGCAGTATCGGCACAATCGCGAACAAATAGCGCCATTTGTCTTGTTTTTTGTGTGTTCGCGACGCAGAGGGATGCTGAATCGTGAGCAAAATTGTAAAAAGTGCATGGAGTAAATTGTTTTTATAACGCTATAAGTAGTTGCCTGTGCACAAGCCATAAAAAGGTCAAATACGGCTTTTCTTGAACAAAGGATTTCCTTCGGCCTGATTATTCCTTAGGATCCAAGGATGGATTTAAGAAGTGGAGCCATCAAGATTTTTGATGTAATTTGTAGGGGGGGGGGAGGCTCTCAACTTTATTTTGATATCTACATTAGTTAACCTACTAGGCCAAGTTTGATATCGTTTTCGTATAAATCGGGGATGCCGAATTCATTTATGGTATAATTTTGACCCCGTTCCGATAATGCTGAAGGAAATATCTTGTTCACGAAAATCCGTATTTTATAGCTGCAACTGCCACTACTAATTAGGTAAACGCAAAAAGATTAAAACGTATTGAGTCCGCATCTAAAAGAAAAATGTGGAGTTTTACGACGCACGGTGGGCTGTTATTCGATTTTTTTGATTTAAAGCGACGCGGAACCCTTATAATATCCAAAAAACCAAGTGAACGTAATTTTTCAAGAAATAATCCTATAATCTAATTCTTTTAATCTTACCTTATTTTTTTTTAATTATCGTTTTTTTTAAGTGCAAACGGTAGGAAAATAGTGATTAAACGGGTATTAGACATTGCAATTTGTAGGGCCCAACCTGTCAGGTATCATCATATGAGTTAGGGCCCTTAGGGCGCTGAAGGAGGAGTAGGGAGAGGCAGGGTACACAACAGATTGGGCCCTACAAATTGCTATGTCTAATACCGGTTTTAAGTATGTTAACAGTCCAAAATAATTGGTAGTTTACCTTTTATTTTTTAAGAACACACATATTTTATGAAAAAAAAAATATATATAATTAATTATTTTCCCAACCAAATTACCTAAGATCCATATTGAGACAATAATACCCAGGTGCCGTTTTCTAATTTTTAAATACATAAACAATACATTAGAAACAATCTATCTCAACACACAATTTATTTTCATCTCACAACAAATAATCAACCAATATTGAAGTTTAATTGAAGTTGCATCGGAATATTTTTCAAGCATATTCTGACATTTCTGAAGGCCTAGCCAACGTGCCAATTGTTCAAATGTTCACGCTCCGTAGCGAACGAAACGCAACAGTCACTGTCGCACTAATACGGAAGAGTGATAGAGAGAGATGACTACGCTACGCCACGTAGCGTCAACGATTGCCGAGTTGGCTAAGCCCTCTGATTCAGACGTTTAGGCGATAGATGTATTGCGCAGTTAATGCACTGGAGTTGTGCGACATCACGTTGAAATTACCGTTAGGTATCATTTGTTAAAAGCTCAAGCTGATTTCAAAAGAATTCATCGTTTCTATGCTATTTTTACTAGTCAACCTGTATATAGAAAAAACTAAACACGACGCATGGGTGAAGTTTTTTTATTATCAGACATAGAAGTTCTTGTGGCAAAAATATCAATTAACTAGGGACTACCTTCCAATATCAAAACCGATAACGTTTCGAAGTGACATTTCATAATATATAATTAATTTCACCGGGTAAAGTATAAATTAACTTCGATGCTGATAACAGTGATAAGTTAATAGTAATATATGTTATATTTTACCACTTATAATTTTTTTTAAATAAAATATAAATTTATTAACTAAAACATAACGGATGAAAACTCTTAACCAATTGGCTACTTTCCTAAAAAAAAAAAATTTAGTCCGTCAGTTAGATTATCAAAAAATATTGGACACGTATTTTTTATTTTTTCAATCAAACAAAAATTGGTGAAGATATAGCCCGTTAAAGTTCCGCGTGACGTCACATTTCAGTACAATTTTTAGTATAATGTGACGTCACGCGGAACTTTAACGGACTATATCTTCGCCAATTTTTGTTTGATTGACAAAATAAAAAATACGTGTCCAATATTTTTTGATGGTCTAACTGACGGACTAAATAGAATTATATTTTTTTTACCCAGGAAAGTAGCCAATTTAACAATTTATATGAATTTATGCTGTACGAGTATATTGTATAAAAATATATGCAACTTGCAAATTCATAATAAGCATACAAGATCTGAAGAACAAAAATGCTGGTGATCCGTTTAAGGGCATAATTAGTATCGTATTCTAATTATAAAACACTAAGCAAAAAATTTTCACACGAAAAAAAAATTGGTTTTGTACGGAGGGTCGGCCGGCTATGATGACATGTCCCATACAAAAACCATTTATTTCGGGTAATTTTTTTTCTCTTACCTTTTCTTAGTCGCAATATGATACTAATTTTGCCCTTAAACGAACTACCACTATTTTTGTTACAGCCTGTATGTACATCATAACTGCTTTAACGATAAATTATCATCGTTGGAAAGTTTCTAGGACATTTTTATTCTTGCCACTAAAAGTTCTGTCTGTTTATGTTACTTAACATGTAGAGTAAATTATCTTCTCCAATACCTACACCTTATTACAACACGAAAGTCATTCTATCTATCGACCGCTACTGTACAATAAAAGGCATATTAGACTAAAAACCAGAAAAAAAGGCACAATCGTCACGGATGTATCAGAACATCCCCCGGAAAATCCCCCGATTTTCCCGGCGCTGTGTCGCGATACCTAAGCGATAGAAGGAAACAATGGAAAAAGGTTTTTGATTGTCGTTGCGACATGAATATGTAGAGGTGTGTCGGGCTGTCGGTGCGTCCATACCACCTATGGCTGTATTCAGAAAATACAATACCAGAGGGGCGAACGAAGTGACAATGGTTTTTTGATAACGCCCATTGAAACTTAAATCACCATCAACTGAAGAACAAATGAAATTATTATAATAAATATTTTGATTTGTTTCTTCGGCTGCGAATGCTGATTTGATCCCAGCCCTGGGCATCGGAGGCCTGTGTTAGATATCTATATATATATATAACTCAAAGGTGACTGACTGACATAGTGATCTATCAACGCACAGTCCAAACCCCTAGTTCTAGAGATTCCAAATTTGGCACGTAGGTTCCTTATAAGGTCTAGGGGTGCGCTAAGAAAGAATTTTTCAAAATTCATCCCCTAAGGGGGTGAAATGAGGGTCCAAAGTTTGTATGGGGAAACAAGATTAGTTAGTCTATTTTATTCGAAACTTCACTGAAGTATTCCTAACAATAAATGAGTAAATACGTGTTGCAGGTTTTTTGAGAATTCAACCCCTAAAAGGGGGAAATGTGGTCAAAAAGTCTGAAAATCAACATGGGTATTGTTTCTATGGTTTATCGGGTCGTTGATTACGAATACAAAAACGATTTTAAAATCCGACGTGGCGGACGTGAAATACTATCTCCCCTGTTAGGGTACAATGGGGTTGAAATGTCTAAATATCCATATGGGTGTCGTTTTTGTGATTTTTTGGGACTAACATCCCAAAAAGTCACAAAGCGTATTAAGAAAATAGCATCGATTTTGAAATTTAATATTGTGGACATAAAAATTCTTGAAAGTATTTGTGCCAAATTGCAATCTTCTTCTAAATATATAAAAGAAGAAACTGACTGACATATCAACGCACAGCCCGAACCGCTGGTTCTATAGATTCCAAATGTGGTACGTAGGCTCCTTATAAGGCATAAGGATGCACATAGAAATTATTTTTAAAAATTTACCTCCTAAGGGGGGAAATGGGGTTCAAAGTTTGTATGGGAAACGAGATTAGTTCAACTATCTTATTCGAAACTTTACAGGAGTATTCCTAACGATAAATGAGAAAACAAGTGTTTCAGCTTTTTGAGAATTCAACCCATAAGGGGGAAATGTGGTGACAAAATTTAAATATCAACATGGGTATTGTTTCTATGGTTTATCGGGTCGCTGATTACGAAATCAACACTTAAGGGGGTGAAATGGGGGTTGATAGTTTGTATGGGGAATTTTTAAACGTTGAACCAATTTAGATGAAACTTGGTATAGAGATAGTTTGTGTACCGGGAAACGACATGGGACAGTTTTTATCTCGAAAATCGATCTTTAAGGGGGTGAAATGGGGGTTGGAGGTTTGTATGGAGATTTTTTTACCACGAACCGATTTAGATAATTTTGTTGCGGATATAGTTTGAGTCCCAGGAAACAATATAGAATATTTTTTTAAGCCGAAAACCAATCTTAGAGGGGTAGAAAACATGTTGGTAGTTTGTATGGCGAATTATTAACCGCTGAACAGACGGTTGAAATGAAACTTGGTACATATTATATAGATTGAGTCGCGGTAAACAATATAGGATAGTTTTTATCTCGAAAATCAACCCTCTAGGGCGTGAAACGGGGGTTGAAAATTTGTATGGGAAATTAATAACCGTTGAACCTATTTAGATGATTTGGTAGGGAGATATTTTGCGTTCTGGGGAAGGGTATATAATAGTTGTTATCCCAGAAGTAATTCCTTAAGCAGGTAAAAATGAGGGTGGATTACTAATTCCACGCAAATGAAGTCGCGGGAAAAGCTTCTATTCAAGAGTAGAAATCTGTATTAATCATAATCTCTCAGTAGTAAGTCGTTGATGGCGTAACAATTAAACAATTATTGTAATAATTTTTTTTAAATAAAAAATGAGGAACCGCCGTCTTCAAAACGTGGTATACCGAAAACCGCTTCTAAATCATTTCAGCGAAACGCAAGATGATCGCGGACAAACATACATTCCTACATACAAACATACGAGTCTAACTGAGAACCTCCTTTTTTAGTACTTTTAGTACGCGGGCGAAGCCGCAGGAAAAAGCTAGTAAATTATAAATAACATATATTTGTGTGTTATTTATAATTTATTATCAATTTTTACTAAATTATTAAGTTATACGACTAGAATTTTATAACCGGAAACACGTCTTGTACAGTAAAATTTAGTTTTAATGAAGTAAATTTATTAATAAATTGTAAATACCGGTTAGATATATTTTAAAATCATTATTTTTAAATATGAATGGTAATTAAACATAATATAAGTCAGTATTGATAACCGGAAACATACCTTGTACAACTTTGTTCGAATGGAGGTGGGGATTTTAGCATAAAAAGGGATGCCCACCAACGGTCGGGACATTTTTGCTCGAGCCTTAGCTAAAGGATTAAGTTGCCTAAACTCCACACCTTCAGTCGATTCGTTTTATATGCAAATTGTCCATCAAGTGTTTATTACATCAAAAACTTCCGGATTGGATTTGTGATTGTGTGATTTTAATTGGTCAGTGTGAATATACATGTAAGTAACTTAAATAAATGCCTTTTATTATTACTATTACTTGTCTTTCTATTTCATATCAGTAGTCTTCCATTTAGTAGCCTAAACAACCGTAGACATCTTTACTTCTTTGCTGGTTAACAGTAAGGGTAACTTTTAGTATTCTATCTAATTTTCTATCACCTGCGTCACTTTTTCCTTTGTATATGACATCTATATGACATTGACTAATTTTAATGTAAATGTGTTATTTATTATTTTATCAATAAGTATAAATATTTAAATGTTTGTAAATATTAAGTTAATTGCATGCTGGAATGTTAGTAATACCTATATGTAAAGATTTATTCGATTTTCATTGTATAATATTATTTCCAGGGAATATTTCTACGCTGATATCGGCAGGATATGTTGAACTTGTCATATTGTAATTATACCATTATTTGTACCATATTCTAAGAAATAAATATTTTCATTCATTCATCTACATATATAAACGTGAAAGTCCTGACTGACTAACTGACTCACTTAAATCAACGCCCAGCCCGAACCGTTGGACCTAGAGAGCTGAATTTTTCACAATAGGTAGTTTTTATAACCATTAAGAAGGGGTTTTTCAAAATTCATCCCCTAAGGGGGTAAAAAGGGGGTTGAATGTTTGTATGTATGGGGTTTAAAATTTTGAGTTAGAGATTTGAAACTTCGTACGTTTACTAATAATTAAAAAATAATAAAAGTAATTTCAGCGTTTTTTTTAAATTCAACCTTTAATAGGGAAAAAAGGGGTTGAAAGTTTGTATAGAGATTAATTTTTTTTTGTGACAGACTTGAAAGTTCGTTTGTAAGCTACTTACTTCAAGGCAAAAAAACTGATTTCAGGGTTTTCCAAAATTCTAACTACTGAAGCTAGAAAGTTATAATTTGGAGGACGAGTTAAATTTACAATTTGCACAACTAATAAGAAGTGATTTTGAAAAATTCAACCCCTAAGGCGGTAAAAGTTTGTATCGGTGGGGTTTAAAATTTAGAGTTAGAGATTTGAAACTTCGTACGTTTACTAATAATAAAAAAATATTGAACGCAATTACAGCGTTTAGAACTAGAACGGGGCTAAAAAGGGGTTGGAAGTTCGTATAGAGATTTATTTTTTTTTTGGTTTGAGATTTACTAGGAATATTCCTATTTCCGTTCCATTTCCATGTTCCAGAGTGAGCTCTTACAATAGTTTGGTCATCGTATCGCCAAATAAAACCACCACACTATAGTACACAAAGTAGTTACGCAAATAATACGGTAAATTTACGTTATTATTTGCATATTTACACTTATTTGTAACTGAAAATTGTTTCACATAGACATAGACATAGGTCTACGTTACCCGTTTTTTCGCCAAAATAAATATAAGTATAAATAGATTCAGAATATGGTTCGGGGATTAACAAAAGTAAGTTAAGAAGATAAAATTGGATATCAAACTCTGTAGGAGGAACCGTATTATACGCGGACGAAGTCGCGGGCGGAAAGCTAGTTCATATATAAGTTTAAATCACCATCATCATCCTCGTATCGTTTGTACCGGCTTTTGCCACGGTTAAATGCCTGAGGTGAAAGCGATTGCCTTCCTACCTCGAGGGGAAACTAAGCCCTGATTGGGATTAGGTAGCTCCGAGGATTGGGATTAGGGGAGTAAGAGGAGAACGGAACTACCATCTATCCGACCTAAATGTCAACCCTACCTGCACGCGCCGGATGGCGGCGGTTGCCAACTGGCTTCCGTGGTGCTCCCTGCTAGATAACGGACAGGGCTCTGGCGACCGAGCTAATAGCGGTATATCCATTCCCCTAACTGGGAAACCAGTTAGATGAGGCTTCAACGGCCTTGGAGACTAAATGACTCTAGAAATGCTTGATGCAGAAGGAATTGGGGTCCCACTGTAGTTACGATTGCCCTTAGTAAGCCTTATGTCATGTCATTAACGAACTGTAGTATGCCATACAAACCGACTAGCACTCGGCGTCGTGGAGTTGCCGGGCTCAACGATGTTAAATCTGTTACTGGTGAAGAATCTAATGCGAAAAGTCTGAAAATCACTACAAAAAGGAAGGATGAATATTTGAAGATAAGTACATGGAACGTCAGAGGGCTCAACAAACCAGGTAAAATAGAAAACGTAATAGCCGAGACGGCAAGATTAGGAATTGATATACTAGGCCTAAGTGAGACTAAATTAGTTGACAGTGGAAATATATGTAAAGATAAATTTACACTTTATTACACCGGGAACCCAGAAATCTTGAAATCGAATTATCATGGAGTGGGATTTTTGGTGAGGAATGAATTAAAAAAACACATATCTAATATAATCCATTTCTCAAACAGATGCATGATGCTTAAAATTAATGCCGACCCATTTAACATAAATATAATACAACTTTACGCGCCTACAACCGATAGCGAAGAACAAGACATAGAAGATTTTTATGACGAAGTTAACAAAGTATTAATATCAATAAAATCTCAAGAAGTCGTTATAGTGATGGGAGATTTAAATGCTAAAGTTGGTGAAGGCGGGGTAGGAAAAATTGTAGGTAATTTTGGACTTGGTACAAGAAACGAAAGGGGTGAAAGACTTATTGACTTCTGCACTGAACACAATTTGGTAATTGCGAACACGTGGTTTCAACATCCGCCTCGGAGGCTCTATACATGGCGATCACCTGCCGATAAACCATCTCATATAGTCAGAAACCAGATAGACTATATAATGATAAATGATAGATTTAAAAACTCCATTGTCAACGTGAAAACTTACCCCGGAGCGGATGTGAAATCAGACCATAATCCTCTTATCGCTAAAGTAAAAATCAAATTAAAAAAGTTAAAACCTAAGAACACCCAAATTCCAAAACTAGATACAGATCGGCTTAAAGATGATAGCATTAAAAGAACAGTAAGCGTAAAGCTCAATAACTGCATTAAACCAATATGTCAAAGTGGAAAGGATCCTAAAACTATATGTTCACTACTGGCTTCAAAAATAAAAGAAATTACGGTGGAACACCTTGCTACAAAATACAACACAAAAAACCATGAATGGATGACAGATGAGATAATGCAGCTAATGGACCAACGCCGACTTTATAAAAACTCAGATCCTGTTAAATATAAAAATATAGATAAATTAATTGAAAGTAAAATTTGCTCTGCTAGAACACAATGGTTGGAAAATAAATGTACAGAAATAGAAGAACTACAGAGAAAACATGATAGCTACAATTTGCATAAAAGAATTAAAGAATTTACGGGTAGTAACAAGAAACGCATACCTAACACATTAGTGAACAAAAACAATAAACTAGTAACTAATGATGAAGAAGCGTGTAATGTATGGGAAGAGTATGTGCAGGATCTTTTTAAAGATGACCAACGAGAGGGTACATGGGCAGCGGAAGATAATATGGAAGGACCTCCTATACTCAAGTCTGAACTTATATCCGCCCTAAATCGTATGAAACTTAGAAAGGCTGTGGGTCCGGATGGAATAATAGTGGAAATTCTAAAGCTCATACACGAGTATAATATAGAAGAGATTAATCTTTTGTTTAACAAAATTTATAATTCTGACGACGTGCTGCCTGAAGACTGGCTAGTCTCATTATTCACACCTTTACCAAAGAAAGCTAATGCGAGATCCTGCGGTGACCACAGAATGATCAGCGTAACGAGTCACTTTCTAAAGTGGTTTCTGAAAATACTGCATGGCAGAGTATATAGAAAAATTGAAGAAAATATAAGCGAAACACAATTCGGTTTTAGAGCAGGCCTTGGCACTAGGGATGCTTTAGTGGCGGTAGTGAGCCTGGTTCAAAGATGCATAGATGTACAAAAGGACGTCCATATGTGCTTTATAGATTTTGAAAAAGCCTTTGATAACGTACAACACGATAAATTATTCCAAATTCTAAAATCAATTGGCTGGGATGGGAATGATATAAAATTTATTAAAAACCTATATTATAATCAAAAAGCAAACATAAGAGTAAACAATAACCTATCAAAAGAAGTAAATATAGAAAAAGGTGTGAGACAGGGATGTATTCTCTCACCCTGTTTATTTAATATATACTCAGAGACTATTTTTAGAATGGCACTCGAGGATCTCGATGTAGGCATTCGTGTAAACGGTAAGCTTATAAATAACATACGCTATGCCGATGATACTGTCCTTCTGGCTGAAACCCTCGATGACCTTCAAATAATGCTTGAAAAATTAAATGATGCATTCGAACAGTACGGTCTAAAAATCAACATTAAAAAGACAAAACACATGGTTGTTAGCAAAACAAGTGCACAAACTCCCCCCCTTAAACTAGGTTCACATATTTTGGAAAGAGTTAGTAAATACAAATACCTCGGTTGCTGGCTGAATGAATCGTGGTACCCTGAGCAGGAAATAAAGACTAGAATTGGTATTGCCAAGAGTGCCTTTCAAAATATGAAGAAACTGTTAACAAACAGGAAAATCAATTTAAACTTAAGGTGGCGAATGGTGAAATGCTATATTCTTCCAATCCTCATGTATGGTTCTGAAAGCTGGACGCTAAGGAAAAATTTGATCAATAAATTACAGGCTTTTGAAATGTGGATCTATCGTAGAATGCTTAAGATAAAATGGATAGACAAAGTTAGTAACGAAAGAGTCATGTTAATAATGAAGAAAAAGGTGGAAGTCGTGGCCACTATTAAACAAAGGAAGGCTACATATTTCGGACATATATATCGAAACTCAAAATATGACTTGTTAAAACTAATAATTGAAGGAAAGATTGAAGGAAAACGAGGACGTGGTAGACGGAGAATATCGTGGACAAGGAACATAAGAGACTGGTTAGAAGTGGACAGTACAGAGAAACTAATTCGCATGACTACGGATAGAATGACGTATAGACATAAGGTCGCCAACCTCCGGGATGGAGAAGGCACGTAAAGAAGAAGAAGAAGCTCCGATTTCCTCAAAATGTTTTCCTTAACCGAAAGCGACTGGTACCTAAATATCAAATGATATTTCGAAAGTACATGATCCGAAAAACTCAGTAATACGGTACGAGTCGGTGTTTGAAGCCGAGACCTCCGGATTGAAAGTCGGAAGTCTTACCAACAGGCTACCAGTGCTACCTATTGGCATTGTCGATACTTGATTCTTAAGCTGCGACCTCACTTCAATGCTTTTTATAGACCAAAATTTACTTATCTGTGAGCTAGCAACTAACGGCCTGTTTACACATTGATTAGTGTTTAGTGCGAGTCCATACATTTTCTACTTGTGTTCAGTAACAAATGTCTGAACTCGCACTTAACACTAATCAGTGTGTAAATGGGCCTTAATTTTTTATACATAATATCGGGACTAAGTCTATGATATTTACTATGAATGGGATATACTCTAACAAAATGAGCACAAAAAATACTTCCAGAGTTATTTTATAACCTAGCAACGATTCTGTTATGTGTATCTATTTTGCCAATCATTACATCTTTGTCACATTACAGTGTGTCTCTTTCTCACGCGGGTGACGGGAGCTAATTGGCACGTCCGCATCTCTCACTTGCCGATGCGCGACTGACGAGAATTGTTTGAATTCACTAATTCTAAGAGCTTCACTTTTGGAGCGTGCATAATCCATCTGTCATTATTATATATCATAGGATTAAGTTAGCTACAACTTGATTCTTTTTGTCAACAGAATAAATAAAAACCGGACATGTATTAGACCACACACATATTACTGTATACTTTCGTACCTACATATTTCGTATATAAGCTTGTTGTGAATCATATCCGTCTCATTTTGACACGTGCGCGAGTGATATGGGACGTGGCAGGCCTATAAACATATAAAGCCCTTGCCTATGCGTAAAACACTGAAAATAACATGGTACAAGAAACTCAGACGTTTCTTTAAACTTTTTTACCGCAACGCAACCATTATTCATTCAAACATCGACCTTATATCTCTGTAGTTAAAGACTCGAATGTTTAGAAGTACAGTTTGGCAAAAGCAAAGTTAAGTTGGTACGTGGGTAAAGCGTAAAATGTTTTGCGGTAGTGACACAGGCAGATTCCATTCCCAGATTAGATTCCAGCGATGCCCCTACTCAAACGCATTTTACGTACTCCTATGTCTTCTTGAACCTTTTGGCGTTTTGGTCTTATTTATGATGCGTATTTGTAAAAGTGGGACCTACTTTTATAAAAACGTATCATTTTTGTGATCAAAATTACTTTTGTTTACAAAAACTGTTTTATTTAACCTGTAACATATACCTAATTTATAAAAGATATATTTAAGTTTTAGTGACTATAATGAAAATCAGATAGGCAACAAACATACACTTTGATGGCATAATAGTACATTATGATACGAGTGTGCTAAGTTGATCATTACATACGAAGCGATATTGTGCGCACGAACATACACGCGCGTTTCATACGACGTTTTTCAACACACTTGCGAGGAAAAAACAGAATAGTGTAATTAATAACATGATAAATACATTAGTTGTCAGAATGTTTACAGGACAGAGGTACTTACGAACCTAAGATAATTAAATTTAACTAACCTTTTTTGTGGTGTTATTGACTATAAAGAACTCTTTATCAAATCATTTCATAAAATTAAAGACTTCACATTTATTGCGCAATAAATTATAGTATTTTTTCATACACTAGATTTTTATGATAACATTTTACTAGTATGTAATTTTGAAATATATCCAGAGGTTAAATTAACGCTAAAGTTGTCTTCTGATTCACTTAAAATATAATTTGTTTAAATTAATAGAACACAACGAGAAAAATCTAACAAATAAACAATGATTTGAGGTTAATTTTTAAAATGGCGCGCAATTTTCTTTTTTAGATGTGCGTGCAGAGGCAAAGATGTGGACCTATTATGCCAAACAGCCAATGTAAAACAGACAATTCGTGTTTAAAACATAATTTATTGTGTATTACGAGTAATACAATAAGTTGAAATTGTTCTTTTATACAATCAGAATTGTATAATTTTTATTCTATCGTAAATGTGTATATTTTAATACTTTTTTTACTTTTTTAGAATGCAAACTCCTAAAGAGTTAAAAAATAAAGGTAATACCCGACTTAATTACAACGATTCGTTTGGGTATATACAACTTGGTACTAAAGTACAAACGTCACTTGATCGGATTATTAAATTATTGCACTAGTTCGATAATTATTGTGAAATGAAAATTCAATTATTATTTATGTAAATAAAAACAAGATTTTATTGCGTAGATTTCATTCGACACTGTTAGACACTATAATAGGGACTTATAATTTAATATTCAATTTCCGTTATTTTTCTGTTAACACATTCACCGCTACGCTACGCGCGTAGCGCTACGCCTTAGCCGATAACATGGGTTAAATAGATAGATAGATCCCGATATGTAGCGAAAATACCTCGTAGAGGCGTGACGACAACGTGTCGTGATTAGCACTAGTTGCATAGCAGCCACCACCTTATAATTTACCATTTACCTATACTATTATATTTTAACATGTGCATTAATTTAAATAATATCATGGGGGTTTCACTATGTTTATCTGCATTGTACCCGTTTTTCCCGATGCGCTTACCGTATTTGAGGGCTAATGAGAGAAGGGTTGGCACATCGCTTGTCACCTCGTGGGTGCGTTCGAGAATATGTGACGTTTTTAAGTAATGTACGTCATTTTCGGTTGTTAATAGACTTTATCTACACTCACACTGTAAGTCCTCTAAAACGTGTTCAAAAACGGTAGGCATGGCTAGCATTACCACAATTGATTTTACTATGATAATTATCTGTGGCAGTAACGTAATTTTAACTTTACATGCTCATATATTGATACGTTATGAGTTTAACATTCCGAACATCGAATTTGATAACATAATGTAAATCCTGTGCTGCTTCCTGACCAACGGCACGCGTGCGCGCGACCACCGGCACAATCGAGTTGGCCATGGCGGTGCAATGGCGGTCATTCTATGGTTTCCGAACACTTAATTTAATATATATAATATGAGTGTAGATAAAGCAGTGTATGCAACTGTACGTAATTAGGCCTTAAACACTCGTGTGATCTTATTATGAAACTCGCCTGCGGCTCGTTTCATAAAACCACACTCGTATTTTAAGGACCCTTATTATTACGTAACAGTTACATAAACTACTATTATTTAAATTTTTTTGACAGTTTCCGTCTTATTAAAAACTGACAGTGATGTGGACCTTTGATTGAAAACGGCACATATTATCATTTCAGCCAGTGTTTATGACATGTTTCAAACCCTGCACAGATATATGAAGCCCATTGAAAGCACTATTGTATTTTTTGTCAAATTCAGGAAAGAGAATCTTTTATACTTATACTATTACGGTATGAATGACCAGAAGCTTACAGTTCTTGCACTTCTAGATTTCAGTAATGCCTTTAACACGGTCGATTTTGACATTTTGCTCGCGTTCTTACAGTCTCTTAATATATCGGCTGCAGCGATTGACTGGTTCCGCAGCTATTTGGTTGGTCGTCGGCAAAGAATAAAACTAGAGTCTTCGTGTTCTTCCTGGTGCAGCACATCAGCTGGTGTTCCACAGGGTGGTGTGCTGTCTCCTCTTTTATTTTCTATCTTCATTAATTCCATAACTCTTGATCTCTCCTCTTCGTATCACCTCTATGCCGACGACCTTCAAATATATTCGCAGGGTATGCATAGCGATCTCAATTCAGTTATAGAAGCCACGAATCTTGATCTGCTCCGCATATCAAATTGGAGTCAAAATTACGGTTTAAAAGTAAACCCCCTAAAGTCACAGGTAATTGTGATGGGTAGCGCTAAACAAATCTCCAAAATTGACTTTCTCAGGCTCCCTCCGATAGTCTTCGATGGTATCCAAATTCCTTTTTCCAACCAAGTGAAAAATCTTGGCGTAATCATGGATCGTTGTCTATCATGGGTGCCTCAGGTGAGTGAAGTGAGCAGGAAGATGTTTGCTGCCATAGGGTCTCTCAGACGGCTCCGGAATTTCCTGCCAATTGCTACTAAAATTGCGCTTGCTCAGTCGTTACTTCTCCCCATTCTTGATTATGCAGATATCTCCTATTTAGACCTAACCGAGGAGCAACTTAATAAGCTTGAGCGTATTCAAAATGCCTGCATTCGGTTCATTTTCGGATTACGCAAATTCGACCATGTTTCTAGTTTTCGTTCTCAACTCAAATGGCTCCCTATCCGTCACCGCCGTAACTCTCACATACTTTCTTTACTCTTTTCTATACTTTTTAACCCTGCAACTCCCCGCTACCTCAAAGAGCGTTTCTCTTATCTTAATTCTATTCGATCCTCTCAAAAATTGCTCCTAAAAGTGCCATCTTCATCTTCCAAATTTTATAATTGCTCATTTACGTTCCAGGCCGTTCGTTTGTGGAATTCTCTCCCTCTCAACATAAAACGCGCGCAATCTATTGGTAGCTTTAAATCGCAACTTAAGGAATACTATTTATCTCTTCCTTAGGTTTTTAAGTTGACACTGTTGTTTCTTACTCTGTGTATTATCTATGTATATATGTACGTATATGTATGTTTATTTTGTATTTATTTAAGTATGTATATTCATATGAATGTGCTGTTATCTATTTCGTCTCTTTTGTTTCTATGCACCACCTACTGCTTATTGTTTTTCTCTAGTCTCCACTACCCAAAGGTTGTCTGGAAGAAATCGCTCATTAGCGATAAGACCGCCTGTTGTTACCTCTACCTAAATTTATCTAATTGTAAAATTTGTGCTTGTAACTGTATGAGGTGTGCAATAAAGAGTATTTATTATTATTATAATTATTATTACTTATTCTGTAATAATATAAGAAACCGCTACGTGTACGCCACTTTGTTTAGAGAAATGGCAATAACTTGTGTAAAACCTTTACCTTTTTTAAAACGTTCCACGTACCTACAAAGATTTCCAACCTAAAATAACAGAACTAAGAAAACCACGTCGCAGCAAATAATACGTTGAGTACAAACTCTGGACACGTCTTTTCCTGCTATAAGCTAGAAAATAAGCTGAGAACTGCTATAGGAATTCAATAAGAACATTACTAAATAGCTATTCACGAAGTAGCATTCACCCAGGCCGTGGAAATACGGCCAGCCTTCTGGGCACCCTTTCCGTTGACAGTGATCTGTGCCAAAATGTTATCTGTAGTTATAAGACTACGATGTGATTACTTGTATTCAATTTTATATATTTATTAAAATAAAATCTCGACTTAAGCAAAAGGGAGAGAACGCTCAGAGTCATTTCTGGTGCAAAAGCTATCCAGCGCGGTAATGCCGCGAGCGTTATGGGCACTTTTGCACCGGTAATGACAAGGAACGGCAGCAATGAATGACTGTAGCTTTTAGTTTTAGTACTTGACTAGCTTTACTTTTTAACTATTAATTGTTTTTAATAGTTACAAAAATTTTTTATGCAATTTTCAAGGTGAATGATGAAAAATAAAACCTTAGGGAATGCAAACTGGTGCCGTATTCTCATTTTAAAATACATAAAAACACAATCTATTTCAAACATAACTCCAACACACAACAAATAATCAACCAATATTGAAGTTGTATTGGACTTTCATCGAAATAATTTTGAAGCAAATTCTGATATTTCTGATTCAGACGTTTATGCGCTAGCTGTATTGCGTAGTTAATGCATTGGAGTTGTATTGAATTTGGATCGTCGCAAAACGTGTTCAAATATTTATTTATTATGTATTCTACTAGATGTGACATCTATAGGTAAAACAAATTTTGTGCGCCATATTTGACGGTTGACAGCTGTGACAGAATCAAAGAGTAGTATTAGACTTGTAGCGATTTTCACTACAACTTTTTGGGACAAAGAATTTCTTACGGATGTCATCTCCTGTTTTTCAATGGTTTTAGAGTTGAATACGGCCCTTGGTTAAAGTTGTATTGAAATTACCGGAAAATGCTGCTGATTCATCTGGCGTACAAAACCTCTATAGTAGCAGCTTGACTTGTTCTATGTGTCCCACTGCTGGGCATAAGGTAGAGCGAGGCCAATCAGATAGCATAAATCAAATAAGTCCAACTAAGTTGCTAATAAAATGTTTGGATTAAAAATATATTTATTATTTATCGTACATGTCACTGGATATAGATAGGCATTTCTTCTCTGGTGTAGTAGTAGTGGGAAAGCAGATGATAATGAAAATCCAGTGAGTGCTGCGAGGTCCGGATTGGACAGTGCAGCTGCCAAGTTTGTTACTCTTTTAGCACCGAACAGGGATCACGTGTAGGGTTGTCTAAGGTTTTTCCTACGGACGCAGAGTAATATTGATATTGATTTGATTTATTTACTATATCTAATTTTATGATAATGTTTACTACGTGCTTCAAAAGACAAGATCTTATTAGGCTCATATGCAGTCAAGATGCGTGTTACATTAAATAAGATCTTCATTGAAGCAAACATATATTTTGTTCAGTGCACGGACAGACAATCAGCGTGTAGCGTTGGGTTTTATGAATTGCCCTAAGCACTTATTAGGAGAAACAAAGAAGTCATTCACCTAAGGACGGCGACCTGATCCCTACTCGGTTTATTTAGTACAGTCGCCATCAAATATATCGGTGCGGCCACGGTACACAAAAATATCTGAACATGCACTTTATCGCCTAGAAAAAGAGGCGTTCTTCAGATATTTGTGACCACCTTGGCCGCTCCGATATATTTGCTGGTGACTGTACCTAGTTATCTCCACTTTAAACGGAAATAGTAGTTTATGTAACTGTTACGTAATAATGCCTAATTACGTATAGTTGCATGCCCTACTTACACTGCTTTATCTACACACATATTATAAATCCTAAATGAAGTGTTCGGAAACCATTAGAATGACCGCCATTGCACCGCCATGACCAACTCGATTGTGCCGGCGGTCGGGCGGGCGCGTGCCGGCAGTCGGAGAGGAGGGCGGATATTCATTACGTTATGAATTTTCATACGTTTTTACCACACTGTCACAGATAAAACACTGATGTTACGTGACTGGTTCCAATAATGGTGGTAATTACATACGGTTTCCGAACACGGAATAGAGGATTTATGATATTGGTGTAGATAAAATTATATTGCTAATAGAATTTCTATTTACAATTTAGTTATTTTTAATGGGGCTTAAAGTAATGGAAGGTTCCTGATTTTTTTTGTATTTTGCCGTTTTCACCGTCATCATCCTCCTAGCGTATATCCCGGCGTTTTGCATGGTTTTATTGAGGGGGTCAAGTGGGGTCCGCTTGGCAACCTTATCCCATAAATAGGCACAGGCACTAGTTTTTACAAAAGTGACTCCCATCTGAACGTTCCAACCCAGACGGAAACTATAGGTCTTATTTGGATTATATTCGGTATCCTCATAAGTCTCATAACGTTTACCTACACCTAAGAGCTCCAGGTAAATATCATATGATAGATATTTCATACATAAGTTCCGAAAAACTCAGTGGTGTACAGTCGCCATCAAATATATCGGAGCGGCCAAGGTACTCAAAAATATCTGAACATGCACTTTATCGCCTTGACAATAGAGGCGTTGTTCAGATATTTGTGACCACCTTGGCCGCTCCGATATATTTGATGGCGACTGTACGAGCCGTGGTTTGAACCCGAGATCTTCGGATTGGACGGATTGAAAGTCGCGTCTTCCACCTTCGGGCTACCAGCGTCCATGAATGTAGCGAGAAAAAAAATGATATAAATCTTACCTCCACTATGCAATTTTTTTTCGATTATGAAAGTGTAATCTATATCCTAAATTTGAGCTCATTTGATGTCAATTTTTTGGTCGCTCATAATACGGTCGTTAAATGATATAACAATCAATAAAATCACACTGAACTTAAAATAATTTGAAGCGGTATATTATTTATTCAAATAAGAATTATTTATTGGGTTATTTTCATACATTTTTGTACTGCAGATTTCATTTAGAGCGACCTGTTAGTTACTTAATATGCTTTATTGTTTTAAAATTAGTGTAAATATTTTTTACTGTTATTAAAATCAAAAACCTTGTAGAGAGAAAAAAAAATTTCTTATCACCACTTAGTCAGTAAGTATTTACTTTTAGCCTTCTCAGAGAAGTTGTCAATACAATTGTTTCTTTAAATATATTTATTAAAACGGGTATTAGACTCTATTTCCGGGGCCTTCTTCCTCCATTCCCTATAAATGTTTTATTGTACCGCCGTATCGGAAAAATAAGGCGATATTATTTAATTTAAGAAGTAGTTTTCTCTAATAGTGTACTTAGGCGTATTAACAAGTATTTGTTAAGGGGCTCCACGAGTTTTTTATCGTTTTTTGACCAGTTTTGAGTCGATATTCCAACATTTTCACTACAGATAGAATAAGTCAAATAGCTATCAGTTCTTGAATCTTTTATCTCCATTCAGTAGAGCCGGATTTTGAAATAAATGAGCAGTTATTATTTAAATGTGGTCTAAAAAACACTTTGATCGATATAAGAATGTCTCCAAAACTGACGAGAGAATTTTATTTTAAACTAATTAACACTATGTAAAGTTATGACCAGAAAACCACTTTTTTGGCCTAAAATTGTTCGACTTTGATGTCAAATATCTCGAAGTGAATATTGAAGTAAATATAGGATACTATATTGTTTAAGGCCGTTACTGATAATATAATATAAGCTATAAAAATCATTATAAAACAAAGAGATTCAGATCGAATGTCATTGGCGCCAGAGAGCCCCAGAGCGCCAAAAGTCAATGTTTTATTAGTAGATTATTGCTTTTTATGATTTGTGCTCGCTGGTAAAAGATTCAATAACGTTTTCCATATTTGCACGGTTGTGACACTTGACTATAATTCACATGAAATATTGTGCCGGGATATATTTAGCTCTAGTCAATAAAACAGATTTCAAAGGCAGATCAATTCATAATGCCATTCATATCACGATTCCTTTTACGGCACACGGGAGTTCTAAACATAAATCACACCATTCGACTGGTAGTGTTCCCGAGGCTATTGTTTAAATGTTTAGTCCAACGCTCACAAGAACCAGTGAACTGGGGAGTCAGGGCGCTGCGTATTTTGGTCGTGCTGCTCCGAAAATCCTAGACCTACCCATCGGTGAAACTTTTGGACGTGCCTATAGGTACCTCGATTTTTTAAGATTCGAAAAAGGGTATGATTTAAACGATCACCAAATAAATATGAAGTCGATGACCGAAATAATGAGTAGGCCACTAAAATAATAGATCTGCCACCACAATTGTATCACTAAATAAAATGACTAAAAATTTCCGTCAAATTATTTATGTGATATTAAAATCGGATCTCCAAACAATATGAAAACGATTAGGTACCCAAAAAACATAATATTTAAAGAACGAATTGAGGTATCCGGGAGAATGTGAGTTATTGAGAACGGAAAAGAGCCTGCATAGTATGCGAAGGTTATGTCATTATACTTATGGGGAGCCAGCCCAGCTGAGTACGAAAAGAGGACACATGTATATGTGGACAAATATGATAATTTACAGGGACAGAAAATGAGACGGATACAATTGTTGAGGAGGCGATCCAATTAATAAATAAATAAATATTATAGGACAATCTTACACAAATCGACCTAGGCCCACAGTAAGCTCAATAAGGCTTGTGTTATGGGTACTAGACGATGATATATATAATCGATAAAATATGCATAAATACTTAAATACATAGAAAACATCTATAACTCAGGAACAAATATCCGTGATCAACAACAAATAAATACCCTGAGCAGGAATTTATTAAGTAGTTCTTCATTTAAGTCAGTTTAAAATATCTTACTTATAGACAGACTAATTCCATTCCAAAACGGCTGAATTTATGTGATCTGTTGATTTTAAAGCCATACTTACCTACATGATAAAAAAAAAACATTGCATTGATAACCTGTGGAGTCATAAAGATACAGGTACAAGAAAGCCCTAAGGCACCTTTATACCTAATATTTTACTCTATTCTGGTTCAACTGAGCATTCGACTAAGTTAATATTTTGGAACACACCCCTGCTCTGGACGTAGATATATCCACAGTCAGTCATTTTGAAAAACGAACCAACTTTTTTCTTTTTCTAGGTAAGTGTACCTGGCCGCGACGGTTGACGGATGCCGTGAGAAAGAAAAAACTAGTCGCGAATACGCGTTCTGAATTTGAAATTGTTGATATGAAATATTATGGCCTGTTGGCGTTTGCCTATTAGGGTTTTGAGGGAATACCAGCTCTACAGCTGAGACATAAGGCTTAAATTTGTACTACCTGGAATTGTAGTTTCTAACATTTTGAGTGTGTGTATTGTGTCGGGCCGGTAACTACGGAAACCTACGTTGAGCATGCTCACACCCGACATGCTCTAGGCCGGTAAATCAATGAGCAACAACAGATACCACATTTCTGAGTTGTTGTTTTTTGACCTCAACAGCAAAATGGTGTATTTTTGTAAACATGATACGTTATTAAAATGATTTTATATTTTAAAAGATCAGGCGCTTTGTTTTTTCATACATCTACAATCTTTTGGTGCTGCTGCCACTAACAGGTGCTGCAGGCCACGCACGGGGGCTTGCAGCACCGCATTATCGTGTAGCCCTACCCCTCCCCTGCTTCGAGGAACACAGGAAATCTAGGAGACTTATCGTACTAGAAACCGGTTTTTTTTTTTTTTTTTTTAAATAATTAAAATACGCCACCACTTGTTTTGCATTGCAGCATCGGCATTTCGTGTTCCCCCATTAAAGACGCGACTAATTATATATATCTCATCTAGGAGACATATCGAACTAGGATCAGTGTCATGGGCTCTCTTACTATAGGTGTAATCAAGGCACAAGCCCCCATGCATCCATAGCTGACCAAGTGGTCAGCTTGGTAAGTACCAATTATATAACTTATTAGTTGCAGATATGTTTACAGCTGATAGTACTCGGTTCCTGGAGTCTATTTAAGTATGAAACATTATAGCTTTTACCATGTTTATTTGGAGAAAACTGAAAAACACATTTGCTACGTAAAAACAACCTGTTAATGTGATTATTAAATTAGAACTCATTGAACAAATTCTAGTACCTCTTTTTACCTAACACCTTACTGTCTGGCCTATGTCTGGCCACTTCACGTCGAAAAATCAAATACTTGATTGTCAATGTCATGTTATTTTCCGAACCATAATGACATTTAAGACAAACAATTGTCAGTTAAATGCACATGATTATTAAGACGAAATTATAATTAATTTTTTGTTCAAAGTATCATCTGTTAAAATATCTGCAACTAATAAATTAACACCTTATATACCTGTTTGTCACGTTTTATAAAAAAAAACTACTATCTTCGCTTAATAAGTTTCTGCTTGAGATGCAACTGGAAAAACGAAGTTTCAACATTAGCATAACAAAGTTAAAAATTCTCATTTTAAAGCGAAAAAGATGTCCTAAGAAACTGTGCAAAGAAGAAAGTTGTTTTTCTTCCCATAACTTTAATTTACTTAGACTAAGCACTGGTGGCTGTGCGGCTATCAAAAAAGATAAAAAAAAACATAAAAGATAAAAGATATTTATTCTTCAATTTAGGCACATTACAATGCACTTATGAACGTCGGAGAGAAAAAAAAACTACCACCGGTTCTAACCCTACACCTCTGACCTGAGAAGTATTATTTATGACCGGCAAGAAACTCGGCGGGACTTATTTTTTCAAAACAGTAATACAGTAATATTATATCTTAAAGATACACAATAATGCGTAGTTCTATAAGAACACATATCAAAACAGCTTGAGAGACATACAATGTACGTATTGTTTAATTAAAATAAAATAATAATAATAAAATCCAAATCTGATTGCTTCACAAAACGTTTGATATGCTTAAACAGAACCACAGAATAAGTAATAAAGTACAAGTACAGAAGATTCTCCTTCCTGAATTTGACATTTAGCTACAGAGATGAAAACGTTGCTGACATGCGCTCTTAAAAAAATAAAGTAGGGTTTTAAACATGCATCATACAAGGTGTGATAAAAAATACTGGTGCTCCTTTTAAGGGGATAATTTGTATCCTATTCTAATTACGAAAAACTGAGAAAAAAAATTACGCGAATAAGAAATTTTTTTTCGCGTCTAAAAATCTTTTCTCGTATTTTTTCTTAGTCGTAATACTATACCAATTATGCCCTTAAACGGATCCCCAGTATTTTTTACATCCAGTATATCCGTGCAGGTATAAGACATGTTTATAAACACTGGCTGAAATGATAATATTTATGTCACGTATCCTATCAAAAATACATATTATTGTCGGTTGTCAATAAGACGTTAACTGCCATAAAAAATAGTTAAGATCTAAACTATAGTCTGGCCAGCCAACGAACGCAGAAGCAATGTATAGCGAACAAAATTATGACAACACTACTAAGTATCAGTGAAAAAGCAGCAATGATCATCAAATTTTATGTTTTTAATTTTAGGTGGTATTTCCGCCCCTTTCAATAGGCGACATTTACGGTGTGTAAAAAGGAGACAGATATATTTCGTCTGATCTGTCATCAACTGCAACAGATAATCTGGTTGAGGCAATTGACATATGGCTTAAAAATGAATTTAAATTTAATTGGGAACGTTGCAGGAGTTCTATCTCACTCGCGCGTAAGATGAGAGTGAAATGCACTAGAAACAAATTCAATGTGAATTGAAATGTTCGTCATGAAATACGGTGTCTCATCACAAAGGGTTGCCACATGTACGTATTTTGAATTTGCCGCGCGTTTCTACTGACAGAAATGGTTTGCCAGACTATATTAACAACCGACAATGATGTACCTATGACTTGAAAACGTCAGATTTTCTCGAAGCGCATCGGGAAAAACGGGTACAATGGAGAGAGACATAGTGAAACCTCCCTGACAGGATCCCATTTTATAAAGATTTATGTTTCATGGTCACGTTTTGTAAAGCTACTATGTCATTTACCTCTGTAAGAAACATGTAAGAATGCCTGTGTAAAATTAAGCATATTAATCTGGGGGCACGGCAGTGCCCCCGCCAAGTCGAGCGCGAAGCAAACACTGCCGTACCATCCTTTATTGGAACCATTTCGCCGCATTTTCAGGCCCCTATTTGAGAACCTCTGGATAAGACCAGAACGCAGAAATTTTCGTCATCCAATAAGCTATAATCACATACTTAAAATCCAAAATTTCAAGTCTATAGGTCATTTAGTTCCGAACTTAAGAGAAAGCAAAGTTTCGCATTTATGACACTCACTCACTCACTCACTCATGATCATCAAAATAGAACTAGTACTTCCCATAAACTCAGAGAGCTGAAATTTGGTAAACAAGCAGCTCCATCGAGACTTGGCTAGTTTTTTACAGAATGTTTTTGGTGGGATGTTATTTTCTCTTTTCAACTGACTTTAAGTTTTCGAAGGAGGAGGTTATCAATTCGTCGGGATCTTTGTTTTTTTTTCTATTTTTAGGGTTCCGTACCTCGAAAGGAAAAAACGGAACCCTTATAGGATCACTTTGTTGTCCGTCTGTCTGTCTGTCTCTCTGTCAAGACCGTTTTTCTCAGGAACGCGTGGAGGTATCAAGCTGAAATTTATATCAAAGTTATCAAACACTCAGGTCTATTGTCCCTTGGAGCTGTAAAAAAATCAAACTTAAAGCCAACGCAATCAAAAGATACAGTCGTTTATGCTGCAAATTTTAGAGTTTTTCGGCACTCGCCAAACCTACGGGGTACTCCCATGAACTCAGAAACTTGAAATTTGGCACGAAGCAACGTCATATAGCATAGACAATGGAAAAATTACAAAAAATGACATTTTAACCGACTTCAAAACAGGAGGAGGTTCTCAATTCGACTGATTTTTTTAAATTTTTTTTGTAAAATCATACAAAAAAAAATTTTTTTTTAATTTTTAACTTACTAGCTTTTTCCTCGTAAACGCGTGGAGGTATTAAATTGAAATTCATGTCAAAATTTCAGGGCTACAGGACCTTTCAGATGTAGCAAAACCAAACTTTTATGTCAACGCAATCGCAGCGCAACGCAGTCGCATATTTTGAAACTGAGTAGGTACTTGCAAGAAACTCAAAACCTAAAGGGTACTTCCCGTAAACTCAGAAACTTGAAACTTGGCACGAAGAAACTTCATATAGCACAGACAAAGGAAAAATTACGAAAAGTAGACATTTTTAGTAAAACCATACAAAAAATATTTTTTTAAATTTTAAACTTACTACCTTTTACCTCGTAAACGCGTAGAGGTATTAAATTGAAATTAGTAATAAAAATACTACAACTTTTGCTTGTTATAAGTTTGTACGGAACCCTCGGTCCGCGAGTCCGACTCACACTTGGCCGATTTTTTTTTATGTATGTTCACCGATTATTCGAAGACGGCTGGACCGATTTGGCAGGTCAGGATCTGATGATGGGATCCTGGAGAAATCGAGGGAACTCTTTTTCAACTATTATAGGCACACCTATAGTGATTTGAGTATTTTTTACAGCAGTTCGAGCATTTGCTTTCGGAAAGGTGGATGCTAAGTGAAGTCGGTTCTTTTTAATTTAGAATTATTTAGTGTAATCCTTGAAACCTTCAGAACATCAGGTACGGATGTTGCTAGTGACTTGTGCCATGATTACTATTACTAAATTCGTTATGATGGATTGAGGCCTGGTATAATTGGGAGCACGTTCGACCGGTGATCTATACCTCCTGAATCCTCCTCCAAAATCCTGGCTCGTTTGAATCCTGGGGTTTTCCAGAGTCCTTCATATTAGCTATTTATTCAAACATCATTTTCCAATCTGAGGAATGTATTTGTTAGAAAAAAGAGGCTTACTGTAAAATTGTAAAACGATCCTTTAATAAACGCAACCTTTAAACGCTTTATTAAGTTAAGGCCAGACGGCAGATAGCCGCAGATTCTGCCACGTGACCTTGGTTGAAGCGAGTTGTTGAAGTGTTCTTCTACATGGCTGACAACCAACCAACCGCTTCTACCAATGGTTGGCAGAGCACGCCTAGCCACCAAGGGCGTTTAAACGTCATGTAGAATTTGGCATCAACCACGGGCTACTCGGGTTTAAAATCTCTGTTTTCTGCCAAGGTCTCATGGCAGAGGGCTGTGGTTATATGCCGTCTGGCCCCTACTTTAAGCGTAACTAATGCGGCTTTCATACGAGCGAGTAAGCGCTCTGCATGTGTATTGGTCAAAGAGCTGGCCACGTCAGATATGACACAATAATGAGAGCACTGAAACCTGTCTAGTTAGACTGCTTTACCAGCCTTATTGCTAGATCCGGGCATCAGGCAGCTTTTAATGGGTGGAGGCCATAGTGACAGACCGACAAAGTTTTCAATATGGATGGTACAAGGAGGATCGATCTCTCTTATAGGAAAACGGTCGAAAAAGTGTCCAGCGGTAAGCACTAAACAATAGTTCCAAATATCTCCGGGTGGCGCTAGGTATAGTTCAGCATTTGAAATAAATTACCGATATTTAATACTTATATGACATTCTAAATAAAATTAATATTCAGTGTTTTTCTTCTCCGCAAATAATCATTTTGTAAATATGTATGGATTTGATTTTTTAATATCAAAATTAATTTAATCAAATTTAATATCACTGTGGCGCCATCAGTTTATCGCCTTTTGACGGACATTTTTGTAACATAGAGATTTATATCCTTCTTGTACCATCCATAGTTATCAAGTTGGAAAAAAGTAATACCAAAATAGGTAAAAACTGCCAAAGTTGTGTTATTTATAGAGGACAGGGCCTATATTTTAACATTCGATTGTCTATTATTGCGGAAACAAAAACAGTAGGCGACTAACTAAAAATTCGATTATACATAATTTGCCACTACTTTCCCCCAACAGAAACTTCTGAATATGATATAATCTAATTAATTACATTATATCATATCCAGACAGGGTTTTTTTAAGGGAAGTCGGGAGGCGTATGCGAGAGAGGGGTCTGGACCCTCGCTCCAGGTCTTTCCTGATGCAAAGGTTGTCTATCGCCGTTCAACGTGGTAACGCAGCGAGCGTGATGGGCACCTTTGCATCTGGAGGGTCACGGGGTGGGTGTCTGAGAGATATATTTGATTAATGGTGTATTAGGCTTAGGTGTAGTTTTCAGTGCTCGTTTAACCTTTAACTGACGATGTGCACGTCTCACAGACGTACTGAATTTTCTTTCGAGAATATTTTTTTTAATGTATATTGTGAAAAGCTCTCGTTTCTTGTACCTTCCTCTTTTGTTATTATCTAGCATCCCTTCGATGCCGGCCGTCAAACTTGTGCACATTATGCCCTAAACCGAGTCATTGCCGTCTCACGGACGTCACTACGGTGTTCGTGTACTAAAAATTTGTTAAACACATACAAATATTTCGGTCGAATGTTTCTGTTAAAACGCATCCCGCAGTGTCATTATTTCTGTCATCATCCTCTAATTGAACCGATCTAGCATCCCCGAGATGCTGGGAGTGAAACTAACGCACATACATTCGTAACAATCATCGACGTCTTACAGACGCCACCACGGTGTTAACGTATTTCACGTCTCTTGGTGACGAGCTAAAAAGTAGAAAATTCTTTCCAATAACAGTCTTAACGGCTTTTGTTTTACTAATTAGCCTCACAGCTCGTCTCCACGTGCCGACTTTGTAACTTTGGGCCCTTAACCTCCCAATATCACTTATAGTATCTTCTGACAATTTCCTCTCAGTAGTGCACAAAAAACACGATATATATTTAGCGTGTAACAGTTTATTTTATATTATTTTGATGATGAATTATTGCACTTGAGCGCTCTAATGATCATTTCTTAACATATAGGATTTTGTGTTTCTTAATCATTGAGTAATTAAAGAAAAAAAGTCACTGGAAAAAAATTGGGTATAATGACCCAATTTTTTTTGGTGTTTTTACTTAAGTGTCGAATGGACTCTAAAATTTGTACGTTTTTTTTATGAATATCTATTATTCAAATAGATAAAATGATTATTTATTTGATATAAAACTTGTGTATCTGAAGAATGCAAATGAATTTTTTTATGATATATTTTACTTTTGACGTCTGTTAGACACCACCTCAGCGTGAGTGTTAATCTGAACCCACGTCGTTAGTTAAAGGTTAAATTTTCTTGTGTGTAGTTTTATTGTGCTATAGTGTTTAGTATGTAATTAGTTAACTGAAATAATATATAAAGTAAGGTTAACTAGGTACCTGATGTAATATTTTACCATTGTATAAATATATATATATATATATATTATACAAGGTAAAACAAAAAAAGCTGGTGATACTTTAAAGAAAAACAAATTGTCGCAGAAAAAATATATTGACTGTGCCAGCAGGGGGACACGTCCCATACAAAAAAAAAATTTTTGCGTCAAAAACTTTTCCATCTTATTTTTCTTACTCGTAATATGATACCAATTAATTACATTAAATAGTGTTTAGTTTTAGTTTTATTTTAGTTGTTACAATAATTTGTTATATTAAAATGCTTTCCCTTTGTTAGTAATAATTAATAAAATGTTTTGTATTCAAAAAGTATTAATTACATATAATTTACCATAATATTGCATCTAACCCAGAACTCTAGGATTAGTTTTCTACAAGTTATTTGCATTCTTTCCACCACTTTACAGCTGATCTAGAAATAAGCATAGTATAGCAAACTAACTAGAGGGGTTTCGTTGCTTTCATTATTGTGTCATATCTGACGTGGCCAGCTCTCCGTCTAATACCTACAAACTTTGTCGGTCTGTCACTATGGCCTCCACCCATTAAAAGCTGCCTGATGCCCGGATCTAGCAATAAGGATGGTAAAGCAGTCTAACTAGACAGGTTTCAGTGCTCTCATTATTGTGTCATATCTGACGTGGCCAGCTCTTTGACCAATACACATGCAGAGCGCTCGTATGAAAGCCGCATTAGTTACGCTTAAAGTAGGGGCCAGACGGCATATAACCACAGCCCTCTGCCATGAGACCTTGGCAGAAAACAGAGATTTTAAACCCGAGTAGCCCGTGGTTGATGCCAAATTCTACATGACGTTTAAACGCCCTTGGTGGCTAGGCGTGCTCTGCCAACCATTGGTAGAAGCGGTTGGTTGGTTGTCAGCCATGTAGAAGAACACTTCAACAACTCGCTTTAACCAAGGTCACGTAGCAGAATCGGCGGCTTGCACACCGTCGCCGCATCCGGTTGCGGTGCCAGTGTGATAATCGTCTAATCCACATTGAAGGAGAAGTTATTATAATTTGGCAGAAGCACTATACTGTTTGTATTGCTTGCCTCCCGCCAATTACCATGAAGTTTGATTAGGGCCACTATTTGTATTTGATTTCAGCATTGACATAAGTAATTGCAGACCGGGATAACTTAGGAATATACAGCTTGGAACAAATAAAATAATAGGGAACGTTAATCTTTATCAGAGACTACACATAAAAATAGTTATACAACGTGTTACTTGAGCCACTAAAAACCCCAGACACCCCAAATGATTTTTATTATTGCTAATTAATCTAGAGTATTTATTTTTCAATCAGTTACTTATTTCGAAAGATATTTGTATGTTTCGTTTTCCTTGAAATTCTATTCAATTGTTATCTCTACATTTGTTGCGTTGTTGTCACATCTCTACATGTGTCATGTCATGACAACCTATCAAACAACGATATCAATGTACGATATGACAAAAGATGACATACTTTGACAATGACAACCTACATGACACTATGTACAGTGAAAAACAAATTAATCGAAGCTGACTGCCTTTATTAAATATTAAACCTCTATCTCCTAACCTCACGATATAATGGTAAACTGTAGTCTTAGAAACTTTTAGACTCGAAACGTAAGAAATTGGATAATTAAGGAAAAGTGTAACACGTTGTATAGACAGGCACAGTCTAAGAAATTTTTGAGGCTCCAAGTCTGAGGCGCCATCTGAACGAGACCAACCAAAGCTGCCGTATAATGTAAGGCAGAGTACTCTCTGCCCCTCAGCGCCATCTAGTAATTGTTAGCGTTACTATTATTACGATATTACTACGGAAACTTTGGGGTCTCGTTTAGATGCGCTTCAGACTTGGAGCCTCAAAATGTTCTTAGATTGTGGCTGTCTACATATGTATTGGTCTCTGTCTTTGTTTTTTTTTTAATTAATGGCTTTTACTCCTCGTCTACATTAGCGACGTGAATTCTGCCAATGTCAGGGTGTACGTATGATTTTATTCGTTCTTGGTAAAATAAAATAAAAGCAACGTTGTTCGGTTAAGGCCTTGTTGATTGTAAAGTGATAGCCTCCTTACAAACACGTCGGTGGCCGAGACCCCGGATAACCGTTTGTTCAACTAAAGTGTGGTTACGCGCGTTTTGGGACTAATTTTTCATTAGCTGCACACTTGTTCGTTAGGTCTCCGCACAATAAGCTATCAATATTACACACTGAACTACGTAAATGAGCAAAAAACTATTCCAAAGACGATGCAGCCATCTTGAAGCTCAAACGATTATCCTTATCATTGATATCCTTATCATGGCGCCACGGAGACGTCAGACCTAAAAGTGACAATCAGACTTCATGATATAAATAGGGAGCGTGCGCGTTGGAGAGTGCCATCCTGTGGTCTAAATCTAAAACTGAAACTACTCCACGCCAATACACAGTAACACTTATGAAGTGAAATTTATGAAGATTGACAATTCTTATCACATATTGGTAACAAAAAAAAAATTTTAACAATGTCACTATTTGCTTTTAAATCGAAATGATGTTGACATAACCAAATTAGTGACTACTTTGATTGATTCCTGTGAAAACACTTTGTATATACTATGTATGATTCTGCCGGTCAACCACTTTACTTTATTGACAAATATAACTTGACAAACACATTCCTGCGTGTGATACGATCGTATACGTTCATAATATTTACACAGATGAATTTAGTAAACTTTAATCACCAAAAAATAGATAAACAATAATAACTATCTTTTGTGTACCATTTTTGACCCCCGACGCAAAAAGAGTGAAGAGAGATATGTGTCTATCTGTGTATCTGTCTGTGACACCGTGGCGCTGAAACGGTTGAATCGTTTTTAATGAGGTTTTAATCTTCGAAATGTTTAATCAAATTCAGTTCAGTAGTTTCTGTGGTTTTCCATAATATTTTATTAATAACAGTTAACTACTCGTAGCTATTACGACTGAAATTAATTCTTGAACAGGATTATTTCGAACAGATCATTTCTTGAATAGGATAAGGATTTGGCTTCAAGGCATTTATAGGGATAGTGTTACACCAATATCATAAATCCTCTATTCCGCGTTCGGAAACCGTATGTAACTACCACCATTATTGCAACCAGTAATGTAACATCAGTGTATTATCTGTGACAGTGTGGTAAAAACGTAATGAAAATCTGCCCTCCTCTCCGACCGCCGGCACGCGCCCGCCCTACCGCCGGCACAATCGAGTTGGTCATGGCGGTGCAATGGTGGTCATTCTAATGGTTTCCTAACACTTCATTTAGGATTTATAATATGTGTTTAGATGAAGCAGTGTATATGCAACTGTACGTAATTAGGCCTTAAAACACTGGTATTTTAAGGATCCTTTTTACGTAACAGATACATAAACTACTATTTTAAAAACACTTTATAGCACAAAACAAGTACATGGCCAACAAAAATATAGTGAGTGTGTACAAAGGCAAACTTATCCCTTTAAGGGATCTCTTTCAGCTAACCTTTAAGCAACTGAGAGAAATCGGTCAGACATGGTAGACAAAGATTTGTACATTACTTGTACATGACGACAAAACTGCGGAGAAGTTACTAAACCTAGGTACTACAGGTAGTGTTAAGTATGACTTACAGAAATGGCAATACGAGTATACGAATATTAGTTTTATTGCTTTTTCGTCTAGTTATCCTGGATTTGTGTTTATAGTTCGTTACAATTTTTATGAATCTATAATATTTCAATACAATTTCCGATACTTCAATAAATACTAAATAAGTAATTATAAAAATAGCCAATTATAAATATTGATACGTATAACGTATCGAATAAAAAATAAGATAAGATAAAAAAATCCTAAAATTTCGATTATTAAAAAATAAAGCCTGTTCAAGCAATTAAATCCTCAACAAGTTCCTTGAACCCTTTAAACTCTTCAAACTGTCGTTTTATACACTTAAATAACTACAACTATAAACCTTACCACCTTTTATTAAGGTTCAATTTTTACCATCAATATTGAGATAAAGGCATTGTACAACAGCTGAAATTCAAAAGGGTGTATGGGCTAAAGAACAACATAGACTCAATAGACTCTTTTGTTATAAGATAGTCGAACAGGGACCGCACAGGGTTCTCATGGAAGAGCCGGCACGTGACGTAAGAGCTCTGTCAATTATGATGACTCAGGCCTCTTAAGCCTAACTTAGAGGGTTCGAATTTGATGCTAAAGTGTGTTAGATAAGGTTGAAAATTGGTTGATATTGTTTTCAGTGTTATAGACGGAGCGCCACGTCAGATATGACGCAATAATGAGAGCAACGAAACCCCTCTAGTCAGTTTGCTATACTGTGCTTATTTTTAGATCTGGACATCTGGCAGCTATAAAGCAGTGGAGGTCAAATGATGAAAACCATTCCAAGAGTTCTGGGTATGATGCAATATTTTTGTTTTTGTTTGGAAAAAGTAGTGCATAACGACGTATAATGTAATAGGTTTAAGAAGTCATTTATTAAAGAAATAGCTAATAATAATGTATATAAAATAATAGTAAAAATTTACATCTCTGCAATGCACGGTCAGGCAGGTGACAGTTTAGTTAGAGCTGGGAATGCCTGCTCCGTCGTCGAACCCCAATAGTTTCGCTGCAGGTTTGAATTTGTGACGTGTGCCTCGTATGCACATACTGGTGGCTAGAATTATAGTAGTGCATATCCTTGTTCTAAGCCAACCCAGTATCGTACTCAGCGATTTATTCCAGCGGTCCGCGAGGGCTTCGCCTATGTGTTTGACAAAGGAGGTCATCTGTGGTGCGAATACGCCATCGACGGAAGTCACGAGAGGGGTGAAGGTAGCGTGTTTCGCTTCGCAGGCAGCGGAGTATTTTCTTTGTTTTTCAGTCTCAGCAGATTTTAGGACAGAAGTGACATGGCGTGTAATGTAAGAGGGAGCGTCAGTGTCTACGACACGGATATCAAAAAGAGCCTCTGAGCATTCCATACGCCACGGCAAGATAAGTCGCCGCGTAATCCAAGGTCACCTTCTGTGATTATGGGTTCTATTGTGACGTTGCTCCATGCTTGGTGACATAGTTCAGCAAATAGATCACGAACTTCGTTGTGTCGTCTTGAAATTAGCCCCCCAGTCTTGCAGCAGAGAGCATGGTCGATATTAAATTGGCTGTTGCCACATCCATCACATGAGGGTGGCATTGAGTTTGGGGTTCTGTGATAGCGTATTGCCAGGGCGTCTCTGAATTCTTGAGGGGACAAGTCGAGGTTATCTTTCTTCGTTGGTATCTTCATTCGTATAATGTTATTCATAGTTTGTCACCTACTTGTTTTTGTTCCGTAATAATACGAAATGTTTTTTGTTCTAATTTTAAAATATAGGCCCTGTTCTGTATAACTGAGTCAACTTGGGCAGTTTTTACCTATTTAGGTAACACTATTTCCCAATTAAAAAAAATTGCTGGTCTGTCACTCTGACGTAACCCTTAAACGTTACCAGATGCCTGGATCTAGCAATAAGGATTTTATTATAGCAATCTAATCAGACGGGATTCGTTGTTCTCATTATTGTGTCAAATCTGACGTGGCCAGCTCGTCCAATAGGGAGAATTGTTTAGAATGCTAAAATTAATTGTAGTTGTTGTGACACTATAGTGCTGGTAGCCTGAAGACGTTCGACTTTCAATTTGGAGGTCTGCGCTTCAAAACCGGGCTCGTACAACTGGGGTTTTGGAACTTATGTGCGAAGTATCATATCATCAGATTGCCAAGCGGACCCCAGGCTTAATTGAACCGTGGCAAAAGCCAGAACTAGCGCTACAATGATGATGTTGCGGGTTCTCTGCCTCGCCGAATAACGTTCCCAAACTGTATCATTTGACAACTGTGTCATTTGGCATTCTGCATTTTTTCTGAAACTATAAAAATTTCAGGGTTGTTATAAAACCAACCTAACCTAACCTATATGGTTATACACTATGATTATAAAACAAAGATAGTTCTTACCAACACCGCTAACAAAGAACTATCTTTGCAGTCTATACTCAGAGTTTTTCTGCAAGACTAAAATTACAGTTCAAAATTTGTACCCATTGTTTCCATGTATAGGCCAATTTCAGTGTGTGCATTATTTTTGGAAATTGTTTGCTTCTGTGTTGATCTTGAGGACCTCATTTCAGCAGGTCAACTATTCCTGGTCGCCATATATTTACCTAATGCCGGCTAAGGCTAATAAGACCTCCTTGGCCAAAATCCGCCACGAGATATTCTCAAAATTCCTAATAAAGCTAGCTATCAATCTGGCCTCTCTACCCAAATACAGCCGAATTTAACCTTCTTTAACATTGAATGACTCGAGTTTTTCCGACGGACCTACCGTTTTCGGGCTACAAGCAAATAACTAAAAAAGGGCAAAAATTTCGCCTACAAGCAAATAACTGAAAAAAGGGCAAAAGGCTGCAAAAAGTTATGCACACCTCTTGGGATTGGGCAAAATCGGATTACACGTATTTAGGATCAAATGAAGGTATTAAAACGATTTTCAGCCTGCTGGAAATTAATTCCTCAAAACCGCTTTTTATGGATCTTATTCAATTGGCTTAGTAATTGTATAGTAACAATTGGATTGGTAAGATTAAGATCATCTAATATTGTTAATTTACTAAACTTAGACATCTATCTAGTTTTGTATTTAAATGAAAATACACAAATTAAAATAAAAAAACCCGTGAAAATTGCAACAACGCCATCTAGCGAGTTAAAATCTACCTAAGAACGATCTCTGTCTCAGTAATCCTACTCAACACTTACACAAACAAGATCAATGGCAGCATAGAGATTAACAGGCGGTAGAAAGTGTAGAAACAAAGTTTCCCACTAGATCCTGCATTATATGTATCCGCACCAGAGTGTTACCGCTGGCGTGGCGATGGGCGAATGTTTGTCATGAGTGCTTGATTTTGCGAGCTGATGGATAATAAATAGGCAGGCAAGTGTGTTGGCATGATAATTTTGATTTATAGTGCCTGTGTAGTTTCGCAGTAAATTAGCGAAAAGACTGTATTGCTGTGTAAACTTAAAATAAACAATATGTAAAAAAAACTACCGTTTTGTTTGGTGTCTATCTCTATTAATGTTATATTTAGTGGCGTTAAAATAAAAGGATTTTCTTCCTTTCTTCCTCTCTTATCCTCCCTCAACTGCTCAAAGGTTTACTGAAAAAGATCTCTTGAAAGAAAAAGTGTTTGTACTAAAGTTATGTATTTTTCTTTCTCAAATTAAAGTATTCTACGAATACTACTGCTCACTCACCGTTGCCCAGGACCAAACCAGTGGAAGAATAATTCAAGTCCTATATCCCAACACTAACACGGGGTAAAAGATAAAAAATAGATGAGATGCGAAGGCCATATCAAGGGATGCCAAAGTTAATCACAACTTAAACATTGAAGTACCACAATATCGAGAAAGCACGCGAAAGTGGACACAGTAAAAGGCGTAGACAACCGATCGTCCTGGAAATTGCTAGTCACAAAGGACCGACAAGCGCTTTTTTAAAATTAGACCAGCGTAAGGTCCGGTTATATATGTCTTTTTTTTATACCACGACGGTGGCAAACAAGCATACGGCTCGCCTGATGGTAAGCAGTTACCGTAGCCAATGGACGACTGCAACCCCAGGGGATTTACATGCGCGTTGCCTTTAAGAGCCTATACACTCCTTTTTTGAAGAACCTCATACTGTAGCCCGCTGGGAAATATTCATCCCTCACTCGCATATAATCTATAAGTTTTGTGAATTTAACTGGAGTTGTCGTGAAATATTTTCGGTGACATTTTGAGTGTCTGAATTTCTATTATCTTTATTTCTAAGCAATTAAAAAGTAGAGAATTAGAATGAGACCATGTTACATGCTTCCAGTTTATAACTTGCCTCGTCAATTTATGCTCCATCTATCGTTACATAGTGATCTGTGGATAGAAAGTACACTGAACGCCAATTTTAGTTGTGTGGACGAAAGCTCTCTAATTTAAGTTAGACTTCGTTACGAAAACAGATTCCGCTGTCGGCT
Organism: Pammene aurita; assembly: GCA_947086415.1. Taxonomy (NCBI): domain Eukaryota; kingdom Metazoa; phylum Arthropoda; class Insecta; order Lepidoptera; family Tortricidae; genus Pammene; species Pammene aurita. The sequence continues at coordinate 37,957,032 of OX352295.1, forward strand.
CTCGTAACTTGGCCTATGTGGTGGTGAGGCATATGCGGGGAGCGGAATATTGGTTTGATATCAATTGGGTTGGCCGAAGTTTTTTACATCACACCTGTAACCATGATGGTACCACCAGCAATTCTACCGATACTGTCGAATTCTTGTTCTATTTTTGCAATTTTCTGACCAGCTCAAAAAGGGTGCAGTGTTAACGACTCTTGTCCCTTTAGCCGTCAACATGTGCACGCGCATATGACACCTCTTGAGTTGCAGGCGACTATATGCTACGGTAGCTGCTTACCATCAGGTATGCTTGGTTGCCACCCTTATGGTATACAAAAATATCTGGATGAGCCTTTTAAGCCAAATCCCATAGAACAATACTAGTGACAAGGTTTTGTCAGATACTGACGTCATCTGGCAAAATCTTTACAGACTTACGACCGCTGATTCTAAAAACTAAAGGTGGAAAATAAGCGCACCATTATTTTGTAGTAGAACTAATAAAATCAATACCGTAGATTTTAAATATCTCGAAAACAGTCGTGGCAAACTTTGGTGTGCGGTTATTTTTCACATTTTCTTTCGCTCGAAAGTCAATAATCGCGCTCCCAGGTCGTGGATCGAATTACTTACCGAGGTTATCTCGGGAGACAACAGTGTGAGATTCATCAAACTAGGAGTGTATACTTTTCAATAGTGACCTCGAAGCTCTAGAATTAGATTGAGTGACGACCCACACCACCATCGACGATAGAACAAGCTGGCGAAAAGCGATTAGGAGAGCCCATCCTAATTGAATATGGGATAAGGCCGGAGAAAGAAGAAGGAAACAAAAGGAGAAGTCATATAAGAAAGAAAAATTATCAAGGACTCCGGTGCCCTGGGCATCCTTTGTATATACGGCAGTTACATTTAATTTCTTAGAAAAAGTTTTCTTGGCATAGATTAATGCCGTATAATTAGGAATATGCATGATTTTTTTGGAAGACGTCATTCGATTCTATTTCTCTGTAGATTCAAATGTCTCTAATAAACCTACTATCTATGATAGCCCTGAAACGTCAAAAGTGTGAAAATACGTTAGGCGTCTGCGCCGTGCGTCAAAACACCCCATACAAAAAGTGTGTGGATTGTGACGTCACCGTTCACAAAGTTGCAGAAAACTGTTTGGAAGGAACAAGTTTTTGTAAGATTTTTGTAATTTTAGGCACGAAAAAATGCGTTTAGCTATATAGTTGTCATACATTTTTTTTCTTGTTAGGACATAAGTAATCGAACTGAAGTTTCGAAAATACATTTGATGTATAAAAAAAAATGCCTAAAATTTTACGTTTTCAAACCGCAATGTCTTTAAAAAACTGTTAAAAATTATTACGGATTTCCACTTATTTATATTAGTTTGGGGTTGTTGAACGTGTTTATGCAACAGATTCAATTAAATATTTTTCATGCATGTTCTCTATTATGCGTATTACCTGGAAGCATTTAAACATTTAAATTGACACGTCAACATACAACATTTTTTTATTAATAAAGAGTGGACATAGTTACTGGCAGGGCCAGGTAGACCCAAACGAGCGGAGCGTAAGCGAAGTGAAGTTCTTATAAACAACTTCAGCTACTGGGACGTGTCGGCATTTCTATGGCTTTTTTATTATGAGGGTTTGTTTCGCGATAATTTTAATAACGTTTTTCTAATCTTTATGAAAGTTTGGGTTGTAGCAGAGATACAGATAATTCAAGAATTCGTATATGAGCTGGATCGCTCAAGGGGTTGTGGAGCTAGAAGGCGAAAAAAAATCTTCACAAGGGTCTTGTTATATTAGTCATCTCGTTTGCAAGAAAATCAAGGGGGACTACTAGTTTAATATGAATCGTGTCGGGATTGAAATTAAACGTGTTTGTATTTATAATATTTAGCGAGATACAATATTTATCACCATAATCTTGTGTACCTTGCACCACACAAAACACAGTGCGCCTTTCGCGAACTTAAAACTTACTTATTTTAACTTAACTCTGACTTCAGAAGATTCTGATTCCCGGCGTGAGGCGAACTTGCCGTGGCTTAGCATTATTTACTAACTTTTCATTATGTACGAATATCGGACTAAATTAACACTGAATATTTGCATATTCTAATACTAAATTGTAGAATATCTCAAGCTTAAAAGCGGTCATGCCGTAGGTATAATTTTGGTGCTTTAGCTTAACTTTATTGTTAAATTTCATGGTAAGCAAGTGCTACGGTGACAACACTCCACAACAAGCAACCACGATAACTGCGCCGATTTTAATTCATTGAATAACATCCCTGAGAATTTTTTTGTCCCAAAAGTTGTAGTGAAAATCACTACAAGTCTATACTACTCTTTGATTCTGTCATAGCTGTCAACCGTTGTTCTAGATGTCACATCTAGTAGAATACATAATAAAAAATCAATCTTTTAATTAGTACAAATCGCTGGGTTAAAGGCAGAACCGACTATCTGGATTTAATTTTATTAGCAGATAGTTGGTTTTGCAGAGGCAGATACGACTATTTAGATTTAAGTCTAATATAAGATAAATGGTTTTGCCCTTTGACTTGGCGAAAAGTCAAATTTACATGAAATGTAACGTATAATGTGGGAGTTCCACATTTTATTCAATTCCATGCTCAGTTCCTGATATCCGATTGAATTGAAATGTAGCGTACCTACGATTGACAAAACTAAGGTATGATTCTGGAGGTCAAAGGTGCTCATAATAACTCTGTTACAGTCATAATACGGCCTCCTAGCCTAGTCGGTAGTGTAGTGACCCTGCCTAATATGAGGTAGGAGGTCCCGGGTTTGAATCCTGGTCAGGGCATTTTTTTGTGTGTTTATCACGGATATTTGTTCCTGAGCTATTGATGTTTTCTATGTATCTAAGTATTTTTATGTATCTATCTATTATTTTTATATATATTTCGTCGCTTAGTACCCACAACACAAGACTTATTGAGCTTATTGTGGGACTAGGTTGATTTTTTTTATAACACAGTGGCAAACAAGCATACAACCCGCCTGATGGTAAGCAGCTACCGTAGCCTATGGACGCCTGCAACTCCAGAGGTGTCACATGCGCGTTGCCGACCCTATACAAATTTGTTAAGCAGTACAGTAGATGACTTTTGCAAGTTAAATACAATTGGTTTTAAAACCTTGCAATAAAAAAAAATTACAAAAACTTTTTAATTATCCATCCATAAGGTACATGTATGTATTATGTGATCTGACAGGTACATGCAATCATGCATTTATTTCTTGCCAACTGCACAGTAATTTCTTGGCAAGGACGTGGAAGGTGGAAGCCAATTTTTCAGCCAGTTTGAAAGGACGTTTTCTTGACATTTTTGCGATGAGTTTGGAATTAGAAATGGCTATTATATTAAAAATTATGCAATGATTTAGTCTGTTTGTTATGTATCTGTGTATTTGTTATATATATTTGGAAAAAAAGACAACAGATTTAGGTAATTATTATTGAGAGTCTTATTCGGGTTTTAGAAAGATACTTCGGGTACGGAGGGGGACACGTGAATGTTAACTTGCTGCTGCTTTATTAATAACTCCCAAATCTTTTAAAATTTACTACTTCTGTCAGAAACTATAAAAAGAAAATACCTAATTAAGGCTCAGTCACACACGAGCGGGATGCCGGCGTGGCGTTAGCGCGGCCGTCGCTGACGTCCGAATTGTTTTTTTTTTAAATACAACGACGGTGGCAAACAAGCATACGGCCCATACCATGCAACTCCATAGCAGTCACATGCGCGTTGCCAACCCTTTACAAAAAGGAGGATTAACTGTGTTGATGGCTAAAGGAACAAGAAGGTCCCTCATCTTCAACACACTGGGTCCTCTTTGAGCTCTTTGGCAACCTTACTCACCAGCAGGAACACAACACTATTAGTAGGGTCTAGTGCTATTTGGCTGGGGCTTTCTGTAAGGTGGAGGTACTTCCCCAGTCGGACACTGCTCCAGATTTGAGCGAGATGACATTCGCTGAACTTGCCCTACCACACTTAGCGAGATGCCATGCGTTGTTACACTATACAGAATTCATCCTTACTTGTATTATCATGTAAACCAACGTGTGTCAATCTAGACATCGTAATGTCATTTATTTTTGAGGTTAATCATTCGTTACTTCGAATATTGCGAAAAATTTGATTAAAAATAATATTTTTCAGTGGTTATTTGGTTGAATTAAATACTAGGTGAGTTTCTTTAGCATATTACAACATTTTAAGTCATAATCCCTGAGAAAAAATTGATAATGTCCTTGAGATGTGTTTATTTACATAAAAAGGCAAGTAGGGAGGTACAATTGTATCGCGCCGCGCTCACTCCCCGCCGGCATCGCGCTCGACCGTGACAAAAGCCTTTAAACATTATAATTGAACTGAATATTATTCTGAAGTGGGTTAATAACAATTTCACTGAACATAACTTAGTATTAATCTTTTACATATAAGATTGAATTACTAAGCTTATAAATTGGGGTTACAACCCCTTTGAATATAAATTACTTTTAATTACATAATAAAACACTAAATAAATAAATATTATGGGACAATTTTACACAAATCAACCTAGTCACACAGTAAGCTCAATAAGGCTTGTGTCGAGGGTACCAGACGACGATATATATAATAGATAGATATATAAATACTTAAATAGTGGTAAACACCCAAATAAATGCCCTGACCAGGATTCGAACCCGGGACTTCCTCCCGGGAGACAACATATTAATCTAGTTCACCATTTATATTATTAAGTACTAGCTTTTGCCCGCGGCTTCGCTCGCGTTAAATTCGGGGTAACAAACCATACAAACTTCCACCCCCCATTTTAGGGAAGTGGGGGGTTAGAAAGAGACAAAAAGTAGCCTATGTCACTCTACATCCCTTCAACTATCTCCACTTAAAAAATCACGTCGTCAATCCCGTTTTGCCGTGAAAGACGGACAAACAAAAACACACATACACTTTCCCATTTATAATAGTTATTAGTATGGATTTATCAGTGCTTTTTAAACAATACTTTTAATATTCTTAGGTTTTTTTATCTAAATTAAGTATCTATGACTTCTTAAATTCGTATTGAAATGATGATTATTAAAATGATAGGGATGTATTTTAAAAGATCCCAGCACACGCTTTTGTTTTGCGATAATAAGTTAATCAAGCTCATTATAAATACCTTATCGGCTTATCTAGTTACTGCTAACTATTCTCGCTTATGGATTGGTTCAGTGCATAGAATTATAAATTACAAAAAACTTTCTAAAACCCACAATATAGAAAACAAACCATTCCATCATAAAGTTCCGGTGACAGAAATAAATTCAATCCTAACGTATTATTACGACATCGTATTTACAATAAGAAAGAAACATTAGCTAGCTTTTGCATGCCAATGTGCAATCATGTACAATTATTTAGTATTTAAATACAACAATGGAGCAATTTTCTTTGAATAATTCATACCTGATCGCCTGAAAACGTGAACGTTTACTGCGGCAATTATGAAAATAAAGACTAAATAGAAAAAAGAACTATTAACAAAGTTGGAAAATAGTGAAAGACGAGTTTGATTTAATAAGCAATATTTTATTTGGCAATAAAACTAGTAGCATTAGAACTTTTACTTCATACATGGCTAATTGGCTACCCTTACCTATGCACCCTTATTCATAAACAGCTTTAAGTAAATAGATAAAATAGGACAATCTTACACAAACCGGCCTAGGCCCACAGTAAACTCAATACGGCTTGTGTTGTGGGTGCTAGACGACGATATATATAGATAAATACTTAAATACATAGAAAACATCCATAGCTCATGTAGAAATATGTGATAAACACACAAATAAATGCCCTTACCAGGATTCGAACCGGCACCTCCTGCTTCGTAGGCAGTGTCACTACCGACTGGGCTAAGAGGCCGTTAAAATTAAAAGCCTCATGTAATTAATAATAGTTTGTTCTTATCTGTCACTTTGAAAATCATGGTTGTTAGAAACAGACAAAAAGTAGGTATGTAAATTAACTAAATAAAGCTAAGACGTTTAATAATAAGGGGGTTAAGTATATGAAACAGTCTCATCACCTATGAACTAAGAGCTGGCTACGTCAGATACGACACAATAATGAGAGCAACAAAACCCATCTGGTTAGATTGCTATACTATCGTTATTGCTAGATCCGGGCACCTGGCCGCTTTTAATGGGTGAAGGTCAGAGTGACAGACTAGCAGAATCTTTGAATTGGAAAATAATAATATCAAAATAGGTAAAAACTGCCGAAGTTGTCTCAGTTATAAAGAACAGGGCCTATATTTTAACATTAGAACAAAAAACATTGCGTTTTATTACGAAAACAAAAACAGTAGGCGACAAACTATGAGTTACATTATACGTCGTTTGTCACTACTTTCCTGTAACATAAGCTTTTGGCTAATGATTGATGATATGATATAATCTAATTATTTATATAATTTCTCATAATATTGCATCAAACCCAGAACTCTAGGATTTTTCTTCTTCAAGTGGTTTCCATTATTTGACCTCCACCACTTTACAGCCGCCAGATGTCCAGGTCTAGAAATAACTATAGTATAGCAAACGGACTAGATTGGTTTCGTTGCTCACATTATTGTGCCATATCTGACGTGGACTCTCCGTCTATAAGGAAAAGAACGTTTTACGTTAAAAAAGGTAATATTAAATAAGCACTTTAATATCACTTTAATGCACAGGAAATATATAAGATTCACTTTGCACAGCCGGAACAGCTGCACCTGTATTCTCTACAAGACGCTCGAGAATTATGAAATATAAGCAAGCTTTTAACTCACACAGATGTACGGACAGACAGACACCATGTCGTTAAAATAAAAGACAAAACTCTGATTTCAACAACTTTTTCGTATAACGTAAAAAAATCACTCGCTACAAAACCGGCTTTCAAGTAAAAAAACCGCATAATTTAAATTGGATCAACCGTTTTAGCGGCATGGTGCCACGGACAGCAGCCCCTCTTTTCGCGTAGGGGGTTCTAATTACTTCATACGATTATATTAAATACCTAACAAGCGGAATTATTAGTACCTACCAACTTACACTCAAACGCGCACATTCACAATCTCCGATTTAAATAATTTTTAGGGTTCCGTACCTCAAAGGGAAAAAACGGAACCCTTATAGGATCACTTTGTTGTCAGTCTGCCTGTCTGTCTATCAAGGCCCTTTTTCTCAGGAACGCGGGGAGGTATCAAGTTCAAATTCTGTCCGTTGTCCCTACCACTACACTTATGAAGCTGTAAAAAATCAAACATTTAAGTCAACGCAATCCAAAGATATCGCAATTTTGTACACTTCGTAGGACCTATTGGGTACTTCGCATAGATCTAGAATCACGAAAGGCAAGAAGAAAGGTCTTACAGCTAGGGAATGCTCCCGGTTCTGATTTTGTATGGCGAGAACCGGGAATTCCCGGTTCCGGTACTGGATTTGTATGGAAAACGAGTACCGGGAGCATATATACCCTACTTACAGCGCAAATAAAGGAAAAAGTCCGAAAATCCTTAATGTGTTGTCCCATCATGAAAAAAAAAACGATTAAAAACTTATAAGTACTATAATGTACTTCCCATTGACCTCGAATTATGAAATTTGGCAAGAAGAAAGGTCTAATAAATAGCACAATTAGTAAAGGAAAAACTCCGAATATTGTTAATCTGTTGTTCCTACACAAAAAAATAATATTTATCGATTACAAACTAACAAAACCTATAGGGTACTTACTTATTTACCATAGACTCAGAATTATGAAATTTGGCAAGAACGAAGGTCGTTCAGCACAAGTAAAGGAAAATATCCGAAAATTGATACCGGTTACCGGATGACCGGTTAAATATTTATTTATGACGACGCAGTTTTTCAACGGCAAAGAACCCTCAGGGCATAAGTCCGTTTAGCACTTGCCCGGTTTTTAATTAATACCGAACCCTGAATACACAATTATAGGAGGAAAAGGGAGGTAATCAACTACGAAGTTATCGGAATCATAAAGATTGCTTTTTAAATTCGCAATTTTCGATTTACGTACAGCGGGGAAATTTATTAAATTTCGCTCGTAAGATCGTTCAAACAGATATTTTTGTAATGAATAATGAATGAATGATTTTTTTGTAATTTGGAAACTTAAACATAAAATGATTCGGTTTCGTTATCTTTCAGCTCATGAAAATTAAAAATGAAACGCACACTCTTCTCTTTATTACTGATATAAAATAGGTATAAAGTATGTGTAAAATATGATGTTACATGGGGCCGTATTCTAACTTTAAAACACGTATAAACACGATCCAACTTCAATACAACTCCAATGCATTAACAACGCAATACAGCTACGGCATAAACATCTGAATCAGAAATATCAGAACTTGCTTGAGAAATATTCCAACGCAACTCCAATACAACTTCAATATTGGTTGATTGTTTGTTGTGTGTTGGAGTTATGTTTGAGATAGATTGTGTTGTTATTGTATTGTTAATGTATTTTAAAATTAGAACTTTTCTCTCATTCTAGAATGTGATTTATATAAACAATAAAGATAATAGATTTAAGTGAAATGTTAAAAAAAAACTATTAGACAATTGCTCTCAAGACCAGTGAAAGCGGGCCGATTTGTATGCAACCCATGCAAATTGCACCTGTTTACACTGCGCTTGACGGCTTACAAAGCAATACAAATTGTTACTGAAATCAGTTAAGACTTGCATGCTTAGTCAATTTTCTTACTAGTAAGTAAACATACGATAATGATTGAATTTAGTTTAGTTTAGTTCAGTAAAACACAACTGTAAACCAAGAGCGAATCAACCGCCATCAAACAGTTTGGCAGTGCAACTGATATGTAACACCTATGTTGTGTCCTTATGAAATAAAAGTTGAAATAATATTTATGAACACCTAGACTAATTCGCATGACTTCAGATATAATGGCATATAGGCCTATAGGCATATATATAAGGTCACAAACCTCCGGACGGAGAAGGCACTTGAAGAAGAAGAAAACTAATAAACCTACCTAGTGTTCATAATCAAAATGTAGTATGGGGGCAGAGAGGTTTGGAGCAGGTAGCTAAATATAGGTTTGAATGTGACAAAGGGTTAAAGTTGATTAATTTTCCATCAGAGTTTACACTTTGCGCTGATAAGTACTTTAATAATACTAGCCCATAGACTAATTAACCAAGACCCCGCATAGCCGGGCGACCCCCGCTGCCACGCTCAAAGTAATTTCACTCTATATAGTAAGATACTAATATTGGAAGTGACACTAAACATAGTAAGCCTCCATGGCAACCATTAATGTCTGACTCTCTCTTACGCCCCACGGAAGAATCGCGCGTTCCCCTCCCGCACCCCTTCTTTTTGGCAGCTTAGGTTTCAAAGAAATAACGCGCTAAGTGGAATATAGAGATATCTTGTATATGTAAGTACTAGCCATAGAAAAGTAATCAATAACGATTTATACGACTCTGAATGGGCTCGTATATTTATTTCTAAGCAAAACATTTTTTCTTGATTTTCCTAAGAAACCGACAAATGCCTCTTCGAGCAATCCTATTAACCCTTATTATATCAAGATTTTAAAATCAGAATCCTGGTGCTTTCCGTTTTGGGGTGTTTTGGGGGCCATCTTATACAGAGTGTAACAATAATACTGCGAGTAAGAAAAGGTAGATTTTTTTTTTGACACGAAATAAAAATTGTATGGGACACGTCATCCCAGCCGACCAACCTTCCATACACTAACGATTTTTTTTGTTTTCTCGAAAAAAAAATGTTTTCAACCGACTTCAAGATTTCGAAGGAGGAGGTTATCAATCAATTCGTCGGGATCTTTGTTTTTGCTATTTTTTTTTTTTTTCTTTTTATGTATGTTCACCGACTATTCGAAGACGGCTGGACCGATTTGGAAAATTCTTTTTTTGTTTGAAAGCGTATACTTCACAGTTGGTCCCATTGTAACCATGTCAGGATCTGATGATGGGATCCTGGAGAAATCGAGGGAACTCTTCAACTATTATAGGCACACCTATGGTGATTTGAGTATTTTTTACAGCAGATCGAGCATTTGGTGTTGGAAAGGTGGATGCTTAGTGAAGTCGGTTCTTTTTTGTTTAAAATTATTAAGTGAAAACTTCTTTAGCGGCGCTGTGCACTTTTTGTGATGGGGAAACATTTTAAACTCGCGACAGGACACGTGACTGATAGATTCGTCAGATTGAAAATTCGTAAGACGGACACGTGACCTGATCGAATAAATAATTGTAATAGTTCTGAAGTGTTAAATTTTTAATGTGATATAAATTGTCATGTTTGCGTACGATAGACAATAAATGAATGTTGTATTTTACCACATAAATGATAGTACTTTTATACTGATAATTAAAGCAATTCGTGCAAAATTATTCCCTAACCATTCCAAAATATCAAAAATGCACAACGTTAATACTCAATATTATGACAAAAACGGGACTTAATCGCGTACACTTACTTTTATTATTTTCCTGACGTTTCGAGCGTGTTTAAATCAGTACGTTAATACTCAAGTTTTCACTTCTGCCGGCACTCCCGGAGTGCACCCCGTTGTTTTCAACCGATTTCAAGATTTCGAAGGAGGAGGTTATCAATTCGTTGGGATCTTTGTTTTTGCTATTTTTTTTTTTTTTTTATGTATGTTCACCGATTATTCGAAGACGGCTGGATCGATTTGGAAAATTCTTTTTTTGTTTGAAAGAGTATACTTCACAGTTGGTCCCATTGTAACCAGGTCAGGATCTGATGATGGGATCCTGGAGAAATCGAGGGAACTCTTCAACTATTATAGGCACACCTATGGTGATTTGAGTATTTTTTACAGCAGATCGAGCATTTGGTGTTGGAAAGGTGGATGCTTAGTGAAGTCGGTTCTTTTTTGTTTAAAATGATTATTAGGTACTGATTACGGCGAAAATGTTTGAAATTAGACTTTAAAGCTCGTATCAACATGGTCCCAAAAGCAAGCTTTTCTTTATTTGGGTACTTTTTTTTATGAAACAGTAGCAAACGAGCAGACGAACCGCCTGATGGGAAGCGGTCAAAGTCGCCCATGGACGTAAGCAACATCAGGAACCGCCTATGCGTTGCCGACCTTTGAGAGCCCTGTACGCCCGCTTCTTGAAGAATCCCATGTCAAAGCGCAATGGAAACACCTCCGGAGGCTGATCATTCCACATTCTGTACTGGTAAACTGGTATTAAGCGACGACATACATCCTTATATAAAAACAACTAAGTATTTAGCTACAGTTATTTACAATGAGCGCTCAAGCAGTGTTTCATCGACCATCGATCAGCGTCGAAGTGCAAACAGACGATCTGTCTGTATATAATCGGCCTTCTGTCTCCCAAGGCACGTGCCGTGGACAGACAAGTAATGACAGTGAAGCCACAGATTAAATATATGATTATTATACAGGGTGGAAAATTATAGGCTAGATGGGAATTATTTCAATCTTTAAAATTGCTTATTTTATACATAGAAAAAAAAAGGATATAATTGCATTGTCAATATTTTGGAATAAATTACAATTTATAGAATAAAAACCACTTATTTTGCCATTTTGATCAAGAACATTTGAATGGCAATTAATGCCAATCAATCCTATTTCCGTCAAGGACAAAAAATCTAATTCTTTCCAAGTTTTGGCCGCAAAAAAAGATTTTTCTAAAATATTTAAGTATGTCACTACAGTTACGCACGATTCATAAGTGACGCATTCAAAACGAGTCGAATTATAACATCGCCCATACGCACCCATATTACAAGCTTTCTTAGTTCGGGGCTAGTTTTGTCTGTGTAAACAAATTATCTCCATAAGAAGAAGGTAGTTGAAGTTTTCGATATTATTTAAGTGTTTTAAGTATTACAGTATGCGCGCACTCTAATAAACAGAATCCAGAAAAATACAGACGGTAAATACAAAAACGTAATCAACTTTCAACCGTCAGTTCTCTAACTTCTCTAAAGTTATCCAAAATGATTTCCGATCCAAGTAAGCCTTTACCGAACCAGTAATGTTCTGATAACTCCGAAGGTCGAAAATGAAGTCGTTTAAAAAGTGTTAAGTGGACTTTTTAACGACTTACGGTTTCGATAACTAATCAATTGCTGGCGTTGTGGCGATTTGGAGGGATTTCTGATTGGTTTCCGGAGCTCTTTAGCTTTATCATTATCATTATCATCATCATTTCAGCCGAAAGACGGCCATTGCTGGACAAAAGCCTCCCCCAATGATTTCCACAACGGACGGTCATTCGCCGCCCTTATGAGGCTGACAACACCCGATGACCTTGAAATTGACTTTACTCAAACAGTTTTTTAGCTATAACTACTTGTTTTGAGAAACTTTAACAAGCCCGTTAACAAGCCGTTTCCCGCGACTCTAACCAGATCGTCGGGCCACCTAGTCTGGGGCCTTCCCACACTACGTCTTCCGGTACGCGATCGCCACTCAAGAACCTTTCTGCCCCATCGGCCATCGGTTCTGCGAGCAATGTGGCCCCTCCCACTGCCACTTAAGTCTGGCAACTCTCTGAGTTCTCTGACCCATGTCGACAACCTTGGTTCTCCTGCGCATATCTTTAGGTTAGACCAATGTATTCAACTAAAAGGTCCATCGGGACTTATTTCCATCACGATCATAACGTGTATCCTTATAAATTAGCATAAAATACACTCGTCGGAGACCGTTAGCCGGGTCCGGCGTGTTTGACACGACATGTAAGGAACTTTGGGGATTGAATCCCAAAGCCGACCTTATATTATGATAACTACACAGTTTAAATAATGTTATCTCAATGCAATGTTGATAGAAACTACTTGCTTGATACCAATATTAAAAACAAAGATAAAGGAGCTATTGAGCAATGAGCAATGCGCTACGGATTTTATTACATACAGTACCGGCCAATAATGTCCGTCTTTTACGGTAGAACTTTTTTTATATATTTGTAAGTGGTTTGATTTCCATATAATTACTTTCGGTAGTCTATTAGTAGTCTTCTATGAGAGCGATGAGAAAAATTGATCGCATGTAATGGTTTTTTTTTCATAGTTTTTTTTTAAATACATATATAGTCAACTGATTTTTTTTAATAGAGCTTTTCTTAGTAATATGCTGGGTCTTCTATTGTTATTCACAGTATTTCATTGCAGTATTCATAATGTATTTGTAAAATATGCAATCTACAAATTAACCTATATTGTTTACTCTATACATGCTCATAAAAAAAAACACATAAATAGGTGATATTATTATTGGCCGGAACTCTACCTATTATAAAGAAAATTGAAAACAAAACCAAATACGTTACGGAATGGTACGGAACCCTCGGGTCACGAGTCCGACTCACACTTGGCTGGTCTCTCCTTTTGCAAGTACCTACCAAGTTGCCGGAAGTAACTCGACAAAATACTAGTTATGCTTATACTGTGGTAGCTGTGTTAATATTTGAAAAGGATTAACATTTGTTTAACAAAGTTGATGTCGCCCGCGGGTATTATATGCTATCTTAACTAGCGTTATATGAAACTACGTGTAGTTGTTTATTTTGAGGTAGTTTGGTCAAATTTGGCGGAAGAGTAAACAAGTGTGTAAAATATTAGCTTTATATAATATGTAAACAAAATAGTTTGTTTTATTAAGGTTCTAACAGGGACGATGGATGTAAGGGGTTAAGTTATTAGAAGTAATAAATATGACTTTTGCACAAACATACATATAAAAAACTACTCCTCACAACATTAGGTCTCACACGTGTCCTATAAATTTACCGGATGACTTAATATCAAGTCGAATTTTCATTAGCGGCTAGGTCTAAACGAAAACCAATAACCACATCTTAGGACTTTTACAGCACCAAAGACTTGTAACGGCCTTGTAATGAAACTTTGGTTTGGTAAAGCTCCTACGTAAAATAAAATGTTTGGAACAAGTAACCAAGCTGAAGCGTATTTGAAATATTAGAACTAGATACACAGATAGGCCAATAAATACAGAACATTAAACGTGCCTTTGATAAAATCAAAGACTAAAATAATAATAGGTACAGATGGTTCACTGTAGTTTTTATTATTTACCCCTGTTTAGGTAAAATAGGTACCAATCCTACCTACCTAAACGTGGCTAAAGCTAACGAGCCAGCAATTACTGATGGCTGGAATCGGCATATATGTACCTTTAGCGACGAAATCATGTAGTGCGTCGCATATGATAAAATTGTAAATACCTCGGAAAGGTTATATGTGACCGTAATTCATGTCTTTCCTTTAAAAATAGTAAGGTGACACCGGCCTACCGCTGTAACAGTGCTACGGATGCAATGAAATTGTAAAAAGTCAGTTATCAGAAAGTTAGAAGCTCTCTATTTTTAACTTGAGTACAAATCTAAATGTTTACTCAAATATTTTGTTATTGTTAAAAAGAAAAACTACTATGTAAATTATAAACGGAATTAGGTGTTCTAAACGTAATAAGAAGTGCCGCGAATGCAGAAGACGCTGGTTTAATTGCAGCCCTGGGCCTAAGCCTTGTTCATATTTTTAAACAACCTGAAACAGAAATATTGGATAATTCGGATTCGGCCAACTGTGAAACACGTGAGCAGTAAGTGCATGTTCTGTAGAATAAAAAGAGCCCAACCACAACCACCAAGAATGGGTGACTTACCTTTTGCTCGAATGGCCCACCACCTTGGTCATATTTTTTCTTTTAGCCCATTCAGTGCTAACGAAACTTTTTCATCACGCCTCTATAAAGTATTTTCACTACATGGGAAACTATTGGTATCGGCTGCACGACTCGTAAAGGGCGAACAATCTGAATTCTTTGGTGTCAGTTGTGGCGTCAACACGTGTATACACGATTACACGCGTACCTACCCCATACCATACGGTGAATAAGTTAACATGTGTTTCCGCCCGTCGCCTATTGCTCGCACCTCTCATTCACGCTCCGGTGGAGTTTACAAGTTTCACGGGTCATTAACCAGCTATGATCGAAAAGAATTAATGGCTCGATATTTTAATCTGCGACCGAATTTTATCGAATTAATAAAGACCTGTGTTCCGGAGCCGGGAGATTAAGGGCTTCGATAAAATGTATACTTTCGGAAGTACTGATCCGTTTCATATTTGGTTTAAATTGATTACGTATAGAAAAGAAAGGACTTTCCAATCAGTGGGTACTTCTCGGTTTTTTTTTTAATATTAACCATTTGACCGCCATCGGACGGAAAAATGTGTAAGGAAAACCGGTTATATTTTGGACGTGCTATCACATGCCGGCGCTGAGGGCACGACTTTCGCTCGTAATTTGACGTCTTCGGCGGTCAAAGGGTTAATATAGCTTTCATCTAAGCTATGATTATAGGTACGGTCATAGTCATACTTAAATATTAAATTTAGATTTTAAATTAAGTGATTTCTTAATTAGGTAGGTCAAAGAACTCTGTGAGACTGTAAAAAGTATGGTTTAATAGCCACCTTTTTAATTTATTCAAAAATATGTGGGTAGGTACTACCCGCATTTTTTATCTCCGAAGGGAGTTTGTTGTAAATTTTGGGTCCTGCACTTGACATTATTTTGGTCATGTCTGATAATATCATCATCATCATCAGCCTATATTAGTCCACTGCTGGACATAGGATAATATGGATATATTTAATGCGACAATAACATGTATCCAAGACTTTACGCCTTGGTAATAGAGTCGTGGTCACATATTTTTGTCACATTAAAAGTATCCATATTTTCAGATGCTGTAGTTATTGATGACTTCGTCAGTGTTAACGTCAACTTACCATACTTCTGCAAAGACTCATGTAACTTAGTATAAGGAAAAAACTTAAATGACTTATTGGAGCCGTAGTTTCAGTGTTTTTTTAGGGTTCCGTACCTCGAAAGGAAAAAAACGGAACCCTTATAGGATCACTTTGTTGTCCGTCTGTCTGTCTGTCTGTCTGTCTGTCTGTATGTCTGTCTGTCAAGACCATTTTTCTCAGGAAGGCGTGGAGGTATCAAGCTGAAATTTATATCAAATACTCAGGTTTATTGTCCCTTGGAGCTGTGAAAAAATCAAACTTAAAAGCCAACGCAATCAAAAGATACAGTCGTTTATGCTGCAAATTTTAGAGTTTTTCGGCACTCGCAAAACCTACGGGGTACTTCCCGTGAACTCAGAAACTTGAAATTTGGCACGAAGCAACGTCATATAGGATAGACAATGTAAAAATTACCAAAAGTAGACATTATTAGTAAAATTATACAAAAAAATATTTTTTTAAATTTTAAACTTACTACCTTTTTCCTCGTAAACGCGTGGAGGTATTAAATTGAAATTCATATCAAACCTACAGGTTTGTACGGAACCCTCGGTGCGCGAGTCCGACTCGCACTTGGCCGGTTTACCTATTCGAGAAATCACTGATTATGTGAAAGTACAACAATTTTATTTGAGCTTATCAAATTGTAACCATTACTGTCTTGCTAACATGACTTACATTGTCGCGCGACTCTCCATACTTCAGGCGCGACTCGAAGTTTGAACTCGTGCGCGACAACGCATCTTATGCTAAGCCGCCTGTAGGCCTAACATAGCACATGAGTGTAGCGACAGTATCTCGCGATCTCGCGGTCGAGATAGACATCTGTCACTCTCTAACTGTATTCAACAGAAAGTGACAGATGTCTATCTCGATCGCGAGATACTGTCGCTACACTCATGTGCTAGGCCTACTGGAGTTACTCAATTTAGATATGTCACGAGATGTCATCAAATCCAGTCGAATAAAGCCCCAATTTAAATACATAATATAAAAGTAATATTTATACTAAAATTATACAATATTTCAATCCGTTTCCAGCGTATAACCCTTTCTTTCAAATTCTGAAATTCCTTTGCTAAAAACATTAATGCGAAAACGGCCCGAAAATAAATACTTTAAAACCCGCAGAATACCAGCCGCTTAAGCATTTAAAGGCATCCCTGAGCACGAGTGAAACCCCAAGTTATCAACGACGTCTAACTTATGAACTTACATGAATTATAACTTCAAAAGAACACACGGACACCAAATCATTTAATTGATCTTACGTGGTTTTTTTCGTATAGATACTATGATATATAATAATGACAGATGGGTTATGCACGCTCCAAAAGTGAAGCACTTAAAATGAGTGATTTCAAACAATTGACACTAGTCGCGCACAGGCCAGCGTGAGATGCGGACGTGCGAATGAGCTCCCGCCACCCGCGTGAGAAAGAGACAAACTGTAATTTTCTAACAATGAGAGTGACAAAGATGTATTAATGATTTTCAAAATAGATAAACATAACACAATCGTTGCTATAGGTTATGAAATAACCCTGGAAGTATTTTTTCTGCTCATTTTGTTAGAGTATAACCCATCCATAGTAAATATCATTGTATAGGTACATATTTATTGTTACGTAAAAAATAAACAAAAAAAAATTGACTGACAATGATATGATACGATCAAACTAGTCTTGGTAGATCAGACATCGATAATATAGGTACCCTTGTCTGTTATTAAGTCATTCTGATATTAAATTTTTTTTTGTGTGGATACGGGACATAGATGGGCCTCTAGCTGCCCGATATGATATTAAGTGATGTCTGACATTAAGTGATATTGTAACTTTACGGGTTTGAAAAAGAAAACAACTGGAAATTTAAAATAAAACTGTTTAATATAAAATTTAAAAAAGAGTTGAATGGGTCACATAAATTTATTATGGGTCGCGGGAACTAAGAGGTCCGTCTGGTTTTTAGAATGACAGAATAAAAATGACACGGTTAAAATACATTTTATGAAACCGAACGCAATCTGGCTTTCAACCATAAATGGAAAATCTGGGTCTTGTGGAGATTGAACCCAGTTTCCTTACGATATTTTCCTAATATTCTGATTCTATAATTGATAATATTAATTCCTTAATATTAATGAAGTTGAATGATGATACCATTGATGAATAATGAGGCGAATGATGGCTCACAGAGGTATATTTTTCGCATAAACATATAGAGGCATTTTTCAATGACTTCAGCGCCATCTTCGCGTTCCTTTGGGCGTCTATCCTCATTCGAAATAAATGTGCGGCGCGCCTGATGCGCGACCCAATAGTCCAGGTTACTTTTGTACTGCAACCAACGACCAAATAATACTAGGTCGAAGTTTTTTACATCACACCTGTAACCATCATGGTTACAGTATATAAGTATGGGTATAGAACAAAAATTTGACAATATTGGTAGAATTGCTGGTGGTACCATGATGGTACTACCAGCAATTCTACCAATACTGTCAAATTCTTGTTCTATTTTTACAATTTTCTTGCACGCGCATATGACACCTCTGGAGGTGCAGGTGACTATAGGCTACGGTAGCTGCTTACCATCAGGTGGGCCGTATGCACCGATAAAAATTGCCCCACAATAGTACTTACCGCAAGAACGACTCATGCGGTACTTTCTTTGACAGTCTTATTACGGTATAAGACCGGCCGGTTACACATTTTCACGGGCCATATTTTCAGTTAATCTTGTTTTAGTCTGTACCCTTTCTACATTGTTGCTTGAAGACTGCAACACTAACAACTCGAAATTAACGCACGCCCGTTAATATACGTAGGATGACAGCTGTCAGACAAGTCGTATATATAGGCAAATTTCGCCGAGTCGAGTACACATAGTCCTGGTCGAGCGGTAGCTTGGGCGCAGAGTGCTAGTTGCTTAGCGCTAGTGATCTGCGTTCGAGACCCGTTGGGCTGGCTGTGTTTTGCATTTTTTTAAATTCGATTTTGTATTTTTGCTTGTTTTTAGGGTTCCGTAGTCAACTAGGTACCCTTATAGTTTCGCTAATTCCATCTGTCTGTCCGCGGCTTAGCTTAGTGATGGTTACCAGATGGGTACCAGAAAGCTAGGTACGAATATGTGTATGTTTCACGCCGACAAAGTGGTATAATAAAAATTTGATAAATATTTTTTCAGGATTGAGTTGGCTAAAATCGTGTTTTTTTTGTTATCATTAAGTATAGGCATGAAGATATTGCATTAAAAAAATACCTTTTTAACATTTCGGTAATCGGGCCGAAAAATTAACTGCCTGCCGTGATGTTCTCAAACGGTAATCCTAGTAAATATGTAGACTTTAGTTTTATAGAACTACCCATCTGGTAACCATCACTGAGCTAAGCCGCGGACAGACAGATGGAATTAGCGAAACTATAAGGGTACCTAGTTGACTACGGAACCCTAAAAAACAAGCAAAAATACAAAATCGAATTTAAAAAAATGCAAAACACAGCCAGCCCAACGGGTCTCGAACGCAGATAACTAGCGCTAAGCAACTAGCACTCTGCGCCCAAGCTACCGCTCGACCAGGACTATGTGTACTCAACTCGGCGAAATTTGCCTATATATACGACTTGTCTGACAGCTGTCATCCTACGTATATTAACGGGCGTGCGTTAATTTCGAGTTGTTAGTGTTGCAGTCTTCAAGCAACAATGTAGAAAGGGTACAGGCTAAAACAAGATTAACTGAAAATATGGCCCGTGAAAATGTGTAACCGGCCGGTCTTATACCGTAATAAGACTGTCAAAAAAAGTACCGCATGAGTCGTTCTTGCGGTAAGTACTATTGTGGGGCAATTTTTATCGGTACATACGGCCCACCTGATGGTAAGCAGCTACCGTAGCCTATGGTCACCTGCAACTCCAGAGGTGTCATATGCGCGTGCAAGAAAATTGTAAAAATAGAAAAATTCTTGTTCTATACCCATACTTATATACTGTAACAATGATGGTTACAGGTGTGATGTAAAAAACTTCGACCTAGTATTATTAGATCGTTGGTTGCAGTACAAAAGTACCCTGGACTATTGGGTCGCGCATCAGGCGCGCCGCACATTTGTTTCGAATGAGGATAAATGCTCAAAGGAACGCGAAGATGGCGCTGAAGTTGTTGAAAAATGCCTCTATATGTTTATGCGAAAAATATACCTGTGTGAGCCATCATTTGCCTCATTATTCATCAATGGTATCATCATTCAACTAAATTAATATTTAAGAATTAATATTATCAATTATGGTATCAGAATATTAGGGAAATATCGTAAGGAAACCGGGTTCAATATCCACAAGACCCAGATTTTCCATTTAGGGTTGAAAGCCAGATTGCAGTCTGTTTGCTAAAATGTATTTTAACCGTGCCATTTTTATTCTGTCATTCCAAAAACCAGACGGGCCTCTTAGTTCCCACGACCCATAATAAATGTATGTGACCCATTCATCTTTTTTATAATGATTCAAACTTTATATTTCAAAATTTTCTTCTTCAACATTAAAATTTTATATTAAACAGTTTTATTTTAAATTTTCAGTTGTTTTCTTTTTCAAACCCGTAAAGTTACAATATCACTTAATCTCAGACATCACTTATGGCCTGTTTTACAATCTCCAGTTAAAGCATATCTGTCAGATAAATGTTTGCTGTCCTTTTCTTTTATATGACTGGAGGAAAGGATAGCAATAATTTTAACTGGCAGATAAGTTTATCTGGAGATTGTGAAACAGGCCCTTAATATTATATCGGGCAGCTAGAGGCCCATCTATGTCCCGTATGCACACAAAAAATTAAAATAATATCAGAATTATTTAATAACATACAAAGGTACCTATATTATCTATGTCTGAACTAAAGTCTACATATTTACTAGGATTACCGTTTGAGAAAATCACGGCAGGCAGTAAATTTTTCGGCCCGATTACCGAAATGTTAAAAACGTATTTTTTTTAATGCAATAATTTCATGCCTATACTTAATGATAACAAAAAAAACACGATTTTAGCCAACTCAATCCTCAAAAAATATTTATCTAATTTTTATTATACCACTTTGTCGGCGTGAAACATACACATATTCGTACCTAGCTTTCTGGTACCCATCTGGTAACCATCACTAAGCTAAGCCGCGGACAGACAGATGAAATTAGCGAAACTATAAGGGTACCTAGTTGACTACGGAACCCTAAAAACAAGCAAAAATACAAAATCGAATTAAAAAAAATGCAAAACACAGCCAGCCCAACGGGTCTCGAACGCAGATCACTAGCGCTAAGCAACTAGCACTCTGCGCTCAAGCTACCGCTCGACCAGGACTATGTGTACTCGACTCGGCGAAATTTGCCTATATATACGACTTGTCTGACAGCTGTCATCCTACGTATATTAACGGGCGTGCGTTAATTTCGAGTTGTTAGTGTTGCAGTCTTCAAGCAACAATGTAGAAAGGGTACAGACTAAAACAAGATTAACTGAAAATATGGCCCGTGAAAATGTGTAACCGGCCGGTCTTATACCGTAATAAGACTGTCAAAGAAAGTAGTCCCGTCTCGTTGGCAATATTTTGAGGGTTAAGTTTCGAAAATTCTAAAGTCACTTATTATTGAAGTTGGAAATACAGTGTGTAAATGAGAATCTTTCAGTGCGTTTTGGTCATATTCAATTGGTGCTTTTTTTGTAATTCAATAATTTGAGGTTAAGTTTTTTAGCTTGCCATAACTTGAGTAAAAGAATATTAGAGTTAGAAAATATAACTGTTTTGTATTTAGAACAGTTTTATTGTTGTACAAAACTAGTTTGTGTCATTTACGTCGAGTGCAATTTTATATAGTATGACAACGCTAAAAAACTACGTATAAAAATTAGAGTTCATAAAATAAGGATTAACTATATCATCACCTCAAAATATGTCAATAAAATCAATATGTTGAAAATAGATGTCATATACTTCAGAAAAAGTGACCAAACCCTCCGGTGTCCGAGGCCAGATTTGAACTGGCGTCTTCAGCTTTCGCGGCTGACGTCCTGACCACTAGACCACCCAGTCACGGCGGAACTTGACAAATTTTCTCATGTATATGCAATCTCTGAATTTGAAACGGCTAGGCGCCGTTGACCATACTCTAAGGGCATGCGCAGTACGTGCTTGCACCTCCTATCCGAATCTCTTACGTGATTCTGGTATAGCGAGAGAGATGGTGCTGCCATCTATGAATCTTGAAGCAAATCAAATTATTTTGTTCAATATTTTTTGATTTGCAATTTTTAAGTAGTTACACTACTATATATAAATTGAAAATAGATGTCATATACTTCAGAAAAAGTGACCAAACCCTCCGGTGTCCGAGGCCAGATTTGAACTGGCGTCTTCAGCTTTCGCGGCTGACGTCCTGACCACTAGACCACCCGGTCACGGCGGAACTTGACAAATTTTCTCATGTATATGCAATCTCTGAATTTGAAACGGCTAGGCGCCGTTGACCATACTCTAAGGGCATGCGCAGTACGTGCTTGCACCTCCTATCCGAATCTCTTACGTGATTCTGGTATAGCGAGAGAGATGGTGCTGCCATCTATGAATCTTGAAGCAAATCAAATTATTTTGTTCAATATTTTTTGATTTGCAATTTTTAAGTAGTTACACTACTATATATAAATTGAAAATAGATGTCATATACTTCAGAAAAAGTGACCAAACCCTCCGGTGTCCGAGGCCAGATTTGAACTGGCGTCTTCAGCTTTCGCGGCTGACGTCCTGACCACTAGACCACCCGGTCACGGCGGAACTTGACAAATTTTCTCATGTATATGCAATCTCTGAATTTGAAACGGCTAGGCGCCGTTGACCATACTCTAAGGGCATGCGCAGTACGTGCTTGCACCTCCTATCCGAATCTCTTACGTGATTCTGGTATAGCGAGAGAGATGGTGCTGCCATCTATGAATCTTGAAGCAAATCAAATTATTTTGTTCAATATTTTTTGATTTGCAATTTTTAAGTAGTTACACTACTATATATAAATTGAAAATAGATGTCATATACTTCAGAAAAAGTGACCAAACCCTCCGGTGTCCGAGGCCAGATTTGAACTGGCGTCTTCAGCTTTCGCGGCTGACGTCCTGACCACTAGACCACCCGGTCACGGCGGAACTTGACAAATTTTCTCATGTATATGCAATCTCTGAATTTGAAACGGCTAGGCGCCGTTGACCATACTCTAAGGGCATGCGCAGTACGTGCTGTAACTACTTAAAAATTGCAAATCAAAAAATATTGAACAAAATAATTTGATTTGCTTCAAGATTCAAAATCAATATGTGTCAAATTAAGCAATGAAAATTTAAGTTTCTTGGTAATTTCGTATTTTTAGGCTGTTATCGTTTTAATAAATTATTAAAGTCATCAGAGTTCACATTCTAATAATCAAAAAGGGATTTTAAAGTAGATATTTCAATTTGTGTCACTTTCATCAATGATATTTCGTCTAAAATTAAACAGAAACAATATTTGCGTTCAGAGGAAATCTTCTTAACTATAGCGCGTGACCTTGATGGTACGCCTGTTCGGCTTACTTCTGTAATGACCACTAGAAGTAAACCCCCGGCTCGCTTCTTAACAAGCTAATCCATTGGTCAACCAGGCGCTGGCATCTTAGCTGTTACGATGTAGGTACTTGCCACGGAGGCGCGCGCGGGGTGATAAAGCTGACATACTCGACAAAGGAACTGAGCGGAGAAGCGAGTCGCGGGAAGCCGGCGGGTAGGGCAATGAACTCGTGCGTGTCTCGCCAATACGTACCTTTTTGAGCGGTAGCCGCTTTGTTTGTGTTTTGACTAGACTGTTGAGTAAATTTTCGAAGATTTCAAGCATCGTGAATTATGGGTAGAAATCTCAACGTAATATTTTTATTTAGTTCTGTTTTATTGGAACGAAGTTCCTTATCGGACGGTTCGCGGATGGGGGGCTAGGCGAAAAAAAGTCACGTGACCGTCACGAAAAAGCATTGAGAAACATGTGAAATGGAATGAAATAAAAAAAATGAAAAATAGAATAAAGTGAAGTGAAAGTGAGAAGTGACAAAGTGAAAAAAGTCAAGTTAAAAAACTTCTATAATTGCAAGAACTTCAAAAATCTCAAAAATCTCAAAAATCTCAAAAGATCTCAAAAATCTCAAAAATCTCAAAAATCTCAAAAATCTCGAAAAGCTCGAAAATCTCAAAATTCTCAAAATTCTCAAAATTCTCCAAATTCTCAAAATTCTCAAAATTCTCAAAAATCTCAAAAATCTCAAAAATCTTAAAAATCTCAAAAATCTCAAAAATCTCAACTCAAAAATCTCAAAAATCTCAAAAATCCCAAAAATCTCAAAAATCTCAAAAATCTCAAAAATCTCAAAAATCTCAAAAATCTCAAAAATCTCAAAAATCTCAAAAATCTCAAAAATCTCAAAAAATCTCAAAAATCACAAAAAACTCAAAAATCTCAAAAATCTCGAAAAGCTCGAAAATCTCAAAATTCTCAAAATTCTCATAATTCTCAAAATTCTCAAACTTCTCAAAATTCTCAAAATTCTCAAAAATCTCAAAAATCTTACAAATCTCAAAAATCTCAAAAATCTCAAAAAATCTCAAAACTCAAAAATCTCAAAAATCTCAAAAATCTCAAATCTCAAAAATCTCAAAAATCTAAAATCTCAAAAATCTCAAAAATCTCAAAAATCTCAAAAATCTCAAAAATCTCAAAAATCTCAAAAATCTCAAAAATCTCAAAAATCTCAAAAATCTCAACAATCTCAAAAATTTCAAAAAATCTCAAAAATCTCAAAAATCTCAAAAATCTCAAAAATCTCAAAAATCTCAAAATTTTCAAAAAATTCAAAAACGACAAAAATTACGAAAAAGTCAAAAATTAAATAATATTACTTCGTTCTAACCGAGTGTTCCACGACACTAACGTATTTTCTTTTTTACTTTTGTTTTTTCTTTTCGTCCGTATTTTGTTTTTATTTTGTCATTTTGTATTGATTCTGTTTTTATTTCTTATTTTACTCTTTTTTTTATACCACAACGTGGCAAACAAGCATACGGACCGCCAGATGGTAAGCAGTAGCATATGGATGCCTGGAACAGCCAGAGGTGTCACATGCGCGTTGCCGACCCTTTACAAAAAAGGAGGAACAAGTTCAGAGTTCATTACCTCGGCCATTTTTAGGGTTCCGTACCTCGAAAGGAAAAAACGGAACCCTTATAGGATCACTTTGTTGTCCGTCTGTCTGTCTGTCTGTCAAGACCATTTTTCTCAGGAACGCGTGGAGGTATCAAGCTGAAATTTATATCAAATATTTAGATCTATTGTCCCTTGGAGCTGTGAAAAAATCAAACTTATAAGCTAACGCAATCAAAAGATACAGTCGTTTATGCTGCAAATTTTATAGTTTTTCGGCACTCGCAAAACCTACGGGGTACTTCGCGTGAACTCAGAAACTTGAAATTTGGCACAAAGCAACGTCATATAGCATAGACAATGGAAAAATTACAAAAAGTAGACATTTTAAGTAAAATCATACAAAAACATTTATTTATTTATTTTAAACTTACTACCTTTTTCCTCGTAAACGCGTAGAGGTATTAAATTTAAATTCATGTCAAATACTTAGGGCTATAGGACCTTTCAGATGTAGCAAAATCAAACTTTTATGTCATCCCAATCAAAAGAAATAGCAATATAAGTCGCATATTTTGAAACTGAGTACTCGCAAGAAACTCAAAACCTAAAGGGTACTTCGCGTAAACTCAGAAACTTGAAACTTGGCACGAAGAAACTTCATATAGCACAGATAGAGGAAAAATTACGAAAAGTAGAAATTTTTGTAAAATCATACCAAAAATATTTTTATTAATTTTAAACTTACTACCTTTTTCCTCGTAAACGCGTAGAGGTATTAAATTGTAATTAGTAATAAACATACTACAACTTTTGCTTGTTATAGGTTTGTACGGAACCCTCGGTGCGCGAGTCCGACTCGCACTTGGCCGGTTTTTGATTTTAGAGCATAGTTTTTTAAATAAAACACGCTTATTCTAGCGTATTATAATGACGTCCCGTCGATGGTTTTTTTTCGAAATCCAAATAATATATAAGTTCAAAGTCCATTATCACGGCCATTTTTGATTTGAGAGAAAAGTTTTTAAAATAAAACACGCTTATTTTAGCGTATTCTATATGGAAAACTCATAAAAAGTACATGTTATAATGACGTCCCGTCGATGGTTTTTTTTTCGAAATCCAAATAATATATAAGTTCAAAGTCCATTATCTCGGCCATTTTTGATTTGAGAGAAAAGTTATAATGACGTCCCGTCGATGGTTTTTTTCGAAATCCAAATAATATACAAGTTCAAAGTCCATTATCTCGGCCATTTTTGATTTTAGAGAAAAGTTTCTTAAGTAAAATACGCTTATTTTAGCGTATTCATAACGGAAAAATTAAATTATGATTATAAAGAGAAGTTTTTCAAATAAGACACACTTATTTTAGCATACTTTATACCAGGGGTTCCCAAACTTTTTTTATTCACGGCCCCCCTGCTGCCTAAAATGAAATTCCCACGCCCCCCCTCGCTTCGATGCAAGGAAACGGAAGTAAATGGTCTAGCTAGCCCTGTTCAAATTTCCCGAGGCGCCGCGCCCCCTTTAGAATGTAGTTGCGCCCCCCACTTTGAAAACCCCTGCTTTATACGGAATAATCATAAAAAGTACACGTTTTAATAAAGTTCCGTCGATGGTTTTTTTTCGAAGTCCAAATTATATACAAGTTCAGAGACCATTATCTCGGCCATTTTTGATTTTAGAGAAAAGTTTCGTAAGTAAAACACGCTTATTTTAGCGTATTCTATACGGAAAAATCATAAAAAGTTCGGGTCATAATGACGTCCTGTCGATAGTTTTTTTTTTTTCAAATAAAAATTATATACAAGTTCAAAGTCTCAGTCATTATCTCGGCCATTTTTTATTTTAGAGAAAAGTTTCTCAAATAAAACAAGCTTATTTTAGCGTATTCTATACGAAATATCATAAAAAGTACACGTTATAATAATGACGTCCCGTGGATGGTTTTTTTTCGAAGTCCAAATGATATACAAGTTTCATGTCCAATCGGCCATTTTTTATTTTGTAGAAAAGTTTTTCAAATAAAACATGCTTATTTTAGCGTATTCTATACGGTAAAATCATAAAAAATATGCTATATAATTATATCCCATCGCTGGTTGTTTTTTCGAAGTCAAAATTATATACAAGTTCAGAGTCTCAGTCATTATCTCGGCCATTTTTTATTTTAAAGAAAAGTTTCTCAAATAAAACAAGCTTATTTTAGCGTATTCTATACGAAATATCATAAAAAGTACACGTTATAATAATGACGTCCCGTGGATGGTTTTTTTTCGAAGTCCAAATGATATACAAGTTTCATGTCCAATCGGCCATTTTTTATTTTGTAGAAAAGTTTTTCAAATAAAACATGCTTATTTTAGCGTATTCTATACGGTAAAATCATAAAAAATATGCTATATAATTATATCCCATCGCTGGTTGTTTTTTCGAAGTCAAAATTATATACAAGTTCAGAGTCTCAGTCATTATCTCGGCCATTTTTTATTTTAGAGAAAAGTTTCTCAAATAAAACAAACTTATTTTAGCGTATTCTATACGAAATATCATAAAAAGTACACGTTATAATAATGACGTCCCGTGGATGGTTTTTTTTTCGAAGTCCAAATGATATACAAGTTTCATGTTCAATCGGCCATTTTTTATTTTGGAAAAAAGTTTTTCAAATAAAACATGCTTATTTTAGCGTATTCTATACGGTAAAATCATAAAAAGTTCAGGTTATAATGACGTCCTGTCGATAGTTTTTTTTTCAAATAAAAATTATATACAAGTTCAAAGTCCATTATCTCGGCCATTTTTTATTTTAGAGAAAAGTTTCTCAAATAAAACAAGCTTATTTAAGCGTATTCTATACGAAATATCATAAAAAGTACACGTTATAATAATGACGTCCCGTGGATGGTTTTTTTTCGAAGTCCAAATGATATACAAGTTTCATGTCCAATCGGCCATTTTTTATTTTGTAGAAAAGTTTTTCAAATAAAACATGCTTATTTTAGCGTATTCTATACGGTAAAATCATAAAAAGTTCTGGTTATAATGACGTCCTGTCGATAGTTTTTTTTTCAAATAAAAATTATATACAAGTTCAAAGTCCATTATCTCGGCCATTTTTTATTTTAGAGAAAAGTTTCTCAAATAAAACAAGCTTATTTTAGCGTATTCTATACGAAATATCATAAAAAGTACACGTTATAATAATGACGTCCCGTGGATGGTTTTTTTTCGAAGTCCAAATGATATACAAGTTTCATGTCCAATCGGCCATTTTTTATTTTGTAGAAAAGTTTTTCAAATAAAACATGCTTATTTTAGCGTATTCTATACGGTAAAATCATAAAAAATATGCTATATAATTATATCCCATCGCTGGTTGTTTTTTCGAAGTCAAAATTATATACAAGTTCAGAGTCTCAGTCATTATCTCGGCCATTTTTTATTTTAGAGAAAAGTTTCTCAAATAAAACAAACTTATTTTAGCGTATTCTATACGAAATATCATAAAAAGTACACGTTATAATAATGACGTCCCGTGGATGGTTTTTTTTTCGAAGTCCAAATGATATACAAGTTTCATGTTCAATCGGCCATTTTTTATTTTGGAAAAAAGTTTTTCAAATAAAACATGCTTATTTTAGCGTATTCTATACGGTAAAATCATAAAAAGTTCAGGTTATAATGACGTCCTGTCGATAGTTTTTTTTTTCAAATAAAAATTATATACAAGTTCAAAGTCCATTATCTCGGCCATTTTTTATTTTAGAGAAAAGTTTCTCAAATAAAACAAGCTTATTTAAGCGTATTCTATACGAAATATCATAAAAAGTACACGTTATAATAATGACGTCCCGTGGATGGTTTTTTTTCGAAGTCCAAATGATATACAAGTTTCATGTCCAATCGGCCATTTTTTATTTTGTAGAAAAGTTTTTCAAATAAAACATGCTTATTTTAGCGTATTCTATACGGTAAAATCATAAAAAGTTCTGGTTATAATGACGTCCTGTCGATAGTTTTTTTTTCAAATAAAAATTATATACAAGTTCAAAGTCCATTATCTCGGCCATTTTTTATTTTAGAGAAAAGTTTCTCAAATAAAACAAGCTTATTTTAGCGTATTCTATACGAAATATCATAAAAAGTACACGTTATAATAATGACGTCCCGTGGATGGTTTTTTTTCGAAGTCCAAATGATATACAAGTTTCATGTCCAATCGGCCATTTTTTATTTTGTAGAAAAGTTTTTCAAATAAAACATGCTTATTTTAGCGTATTCTATACGGTAAAATCATAAAAAATATGCTATATAATTATATCCCATCGCTGGTTGTTTTTTCGAAGTCAAAATTATATACAAGTTCAGAGTCTCAGTCATTATCTCGGCCATTTTTTATTTTAGAGAAAAGTTTCTCAAATAAAACAAACTTATTTTAGCGTATTCTATACGAAATATCATAAAAAGTACACGTTATAATAATGACGTCCCGTGGATGGTTTTTTTTTCGAAGTCCAAATGATATACAAGTTTTATGTCCAATCGGCCATTTTTTATTTTGGAAAAAAGTTTTTCAAATAAAACATGCTTATTTTAGCGTATTCTATACGGTAAAATCATAAAAAGTTCAGGTTATAATGACGTCCTGTCGATAGTTTTTTTTTTCAAATAAAAATTATATACAAGTTCAAAGTCCATTATCTCGGCCATTTTTTATTTTAGAGAAAAGTTTCTTAAATAAAACAAGCTTATTTAAGTGTATTCTATACGGAATATCATAAAAAGTACACGTTATAATAATGACGTCCCGTGGATGGTTTTTTTTCGAAGTCCAAATGATATACAAGTTTCATGTCCAATTGGCCATTTTTTATTTTGTAGAAAAGTTTTTCAAATAAAACATGCTTATTTTAGCGTATTCTATACGGTAAAATCATAAAAAGTTCAGGTTATAATGACGTCCTGTCGATAGTTTTTTTTTTTCAAATAAAAATTATATACAAGTTCAAAGTCCATTATCTCGGCCATTTTTTATTTTAGAGAAAAGTTTCTCAAATAAAACAAGCTTATTTTAGCGTATTTTATACGAAATATCATAAAAAGTACACGTTATAATAATGACGTCCCGTGGATGGTTTTTTTTCGAAGTCCAAATGATATACAAGTTTCATGTCCAATCGGCCATTTTTTATTTTGTAGAAAAGTTTTTCAAATAAAACATGCTTATTTTAGCGTATTCTATACGGTAAAATCATAAAAAATATGCTATATAATTATATCCCATCGCTGGTTGTTTTTTCGAAGTCAAAATTATATACAAGTTCAGAGTCCATTATCTCGGCCATTTTTGATTTTAGAGAAAAGTTACTTGAGTAAAACACGCTTTTTTTAGCGTATTCTATACGAAAAAAATCATAAAAAGTACGTTATAATGACGTCTCGATATGCAAGTTCAAAGTCCATTATCTCGGCCATTTTTGATTATGAAGAAAAGTTTTAAAATAAAACACGCTTATTTTAGCATATTCTATACGGAATAATCATAAAAAGTACACGTTATAATGAAGTCCCATCGATGGTTTTTTTTCGAAGTCCAAATTATATACAAGTTCAAAGTCCATTATCTCAGCCATTTTTGATTTTAGAGAAAAGTTTTTCAAATAAAACATGCTTATTTTAGCGTATTCTATACGGAAAAATCATAAAAAGTACACGTTATAATGGCGTCTCGATATACAAGTTCAAAGTCCATTGTCTCGGCCATTTTTGATTTTAGAGAAAAGTGTCTCAAGTAAAACACGCTTATTTTAGCGTATTCTATACGGCAAAATCATAAAATGTACACGTTATAATGACGTCCCGTCGATGATTTTTTTTCGAGGTCCAAATTATGTACAAGTTCAAAGTCCATTATCTCTGCCATTTTTTATTTTAGGGAAAAGTTTTTCAAATAAAAGACGCTTATTTTAGCGTATTCTATACGGAAAAAATCATTAAAAGTACACGTTATAATGATACACCGTCGCCATTTTATTTTTTAAGTCCAAATTAGTCCATGTAGTCAATCTTCAAACTTCGATGTTTTTGGGTAAAAAAATGTTTCTTATAAAACTTGCTTATTTTAACACATTCTACAAAATAAAGTATGTGTCATAATGACACCATTCCAACCAAAATAGTCCAAATTGTACTTAACCTTCAGGGCCCCATAACTTCGAAATTATTGAGTTAAAAAAAATGTGTTAAAGAAAAGTTGCTTATTTTTATGTGTTATATACGATAAGTTAATAAAAACATAGCCTTATTATGACATCACACTGATGAAAAATTTATTAAGTCCAGCCCGGCCCTTTGCTAGTCCAACCGAGAGGCAGATAACGATATTTCGATTGTCGCGTTTCACGATAGCCACTCTGTAAACAAACCGCCTTGATGCCGCCGCAGTAATTACATATTTATTAGTTACAAATTATCTGTGACAATTTGCCAAAATACTGTTTAAATACTACGTTTACCGTGGCACACAGATCCGCCGTTGCAGTCACTTATGGACTACGTTTACATTAATTATCCTTAACTTACTTAAGTTTTATATTATTGCTTTCTTTACTATGAAAAATAAAGAAGAGCGACTGAAAAATCACTGTTTGTCTTTGTCGCACTTATTACTACTATTACTATATGTATGCATAGAGTAATAATAGAAAACAAACAAGCCGCTAGGCAGCCTGGTCGGCACATGAACCCCGCCCGCGCCTTACCCTTCCCCGCGCATGCCCTTTACGCAAATCAAGTTTTCATTCTGAAAAATAAAAATAATCCATTGATTATAATGACACAAATTTCAAACATTGTTTCGATACGCTTTTATAAAATTATTGATGCAAACTTTAATAACTTTAATATTTTATTGTACTGTTAACAGGGGTCATACAAGAAAAAAAATTCAAGTAAATAAATATCATTGATTAATATGGCACAAATTTATTCAAATAATAGATACCGATATTTTAGAAAGCACAGTACCTAATCGATCAACTCTAATTTTATATAGGCTTGTAAAAATCCACATATATGTGCTGATTGAACGTCAGTATTCCCATTGACGAAAGTGACACAAAACGCGTCCGTGCGTCAGTAACAACTTTGCTGTTACAGTGACAAAACAATTTTGATCTCTAATTTTCTATTTAACGAATAATATCGATGCGAGGTTCAAGTCCTGCTGGGTTGATTATTTTTTCAATGTTTTCAGTGTTTGTATTTGATTGAATAACATTAACGAATGATGTTAAAAAAAAGAAATGTCTAAGTTTCTACCTACGCAACAACCTAGGATGACACAAATTATTATTATTAGCTAAGTTGGATGGCCTGAACTCTGTATGCGAATAATAAGCATCTTTAATATTATCGAAACTTCATAATTTATCGGTACGGGTCTAAAGTACCGCATGAGTCGTTCTTGCGGTAAGTACTATTGTGGGGCAATTTTTATCGGTGCATACGGCCCACCTGATGGTAAGCAGCTACCGTAGCCTATGGTCACCTGCAACTCCAGAGGTGTCATATGCGCGTGCAAGAAAATTGTAAAAATAGAAAAATTCTTGTTCTATACCCATACTTATATACTGTAACAATTATGGTTACAGTTGTGATGTAAAAAACTTCGACCTAGTATTATTAGATCGTTGGTTGCAGTACAAAAGTACCCTGGACTATTGGGTCGCGCATCAGGCGCGCCGCACATTTGTTTCGAATGAGGATAAATGCTCAAAGGAACGCGAAGATGGCGCTGAAGTTGTTGAAAAATGCCTCTATATGTTTATGCGAAAAATATACCTGTGTGAGCCATCATTTGCCTCATTATTCATCAATGGTATAATCATTCAACTTCGTTAATATTTAAGAATTAATATTATCAATTATGGAATCAGAATATTAGGGAAATATCGTAAGGAAACCGGGTTCAATATCCACAAGACCCAGATTTTCCATTTAGGGTTGAAAGCCAGATTGCAGTCTGTTTGATAAAATGTATTTTAACCGTGTCATTTTTATTCTGTCATTCCAAAAACCAAACGGGCCTCTTAGTTCCCGCGACCCATAATAAATTTATGTGACCCATCCAACTTTTTTATAATGATTCAAACTTTATATTTCAAAATTTTCTTCTTCAACATTCAAATTTTATATTAAACAGCTTTATTTTAAATTTTCAGTTGTTTTCTTTTTCAAACCCGTAAAGTTACAATATCACTTAATCTCAGACATCACTTAATATTATATCGGGCAGCTAGAGGCCCATCTATGTCCCGTATCCACACAAAAAAAAAATCAGAATTATTTAACAACATACAAAGGTACCTATATTATCTATGTCTGATCTATCAAGACTAGTTTGATCGTATCATATCATTGTCAGTCAATTTTTTACGTAACAATAAATATGTACCTATACGAAAAAAAAAACATGTAAGGGGAGTAGATCAATTAAATGATTTGGTGAAGATATAATTCACGTAAGTTCATAAGTTAGACGTCATTGATAACTTGGGGTTTCACTCGTGTTAAGGGATGCCTTTAAATGCTTAAGCGGCTGGTATTTTGCGGGTTTTAAAGTATTTATTTTCGGGCCGTTTTCGCATTAACGTTTTTAGCAAAGGAATTTCAGAATTTGAAAGAAAGGGTTATACGCTGGAAACGGATTGAAATATTGTACAATTTTATTAAAAACGTACTACTTTTATATTATATATTTGAATGGGGGGGGGGGGGGGGCAATGACATCTCGTGACAAATCAAATAGTTTTTTGTACAACATGAGTATATAATAGGTACTTATACAAACAAAGGTACATGACAGAAATAGTGTAGCATCATCACCGTGTCGGGCCACAGGGCATACTAATTTTAGTGTTTTTTCTTTAAATCTGTAACAATATGTTAATATTAATTGCAGTCAGACAGACATATAACATGTCATATCTATTAACTATTGAGTAACTCCAATAATGGTTACAATTTAATAAGACCTAATCAAATTGTTGTACTTTGGCATAATCGGTGATTTCTTGAATAGGTAGTAAAAAAAACACTGAAACTACGGCTCCAATAAGTAGGTATTTCTACAAGTCTTTGTTCAAGTAACTATGGTAAGTTAACGTTGAACACTGACGAATTCATCAATAACTACAATTACGTCTGAAAATATGGATACATTTAATGTGACAAAAATATGTAACCACGACTCTATTACCAAGGCGTAAAGTCTTGGATACATGTATTTGTCGCATTAAATATATCCATATTATCAGACATGACCAAAATAATGTGAAGTGCAGGACCCAAAATTTACAACAAACTCCTTCGGAAATAAAAAATGCGGGTGGAGGATGGAACTTGAAGGCTCCGTAAGAACCAGGAAATCGAAGATCTGGTATCCGAGCCGAACATCATTGGGGAAACAAAAGCCGCTAGACTCCGATGGCTCGGATACGTAGTTCGTATTGGGTGAAAAGATCGTGCCCCCTGGAGAGCATACTCTGGCCAGCCAACTTGTAGAAGACCACCTGGGCGTCCTAGCTACTGCTGGAAAGGCGAGGTGCTGAAAGATCTCACCGCGCTGGGTGCCGTTGTCTGGACAGAGATGGCTGTGAACAGAGAAGCATGGCGATCTTTGGTGTCGGAGGCCAAGATCCACTTTGGGTCACTGCGCCACTGCAGTCAGTAAGTAAGTAAGTACCCACATATTTTTGAATAAATTAAAAAGGTGGCTATTAAACCATACTTTTTACAGTCTCACAGAGTTTTTTTACCTACCTATAATTGGCTACTTTCCTAAAAAAATATATTTAGTCCGTCAGTTAGATTATCAAAAAATATTGGACACGTATTTTTTATTTTGTCAATCAAACAAAAATTGGTGAAGATATAGCCCGTTAAAGTTCTGCGTGACGTCACATTTCAGTACAATTTTTAGTATAATGTGACGTCACGCGGAACTTTAACGGGCTATATCTTCACCATTTTTTGTTTGATTGACAAAATAAAAAATACGTGTCCAATATTTTTTGATAATCTAACTGACGGACTAAATAGAATTATATATTTTTTACCCAGGAAAGTACCCATTTAGGAAATCACTTAATTTAAATTCTAAATTTAATAATTAAGTATAAATAATGTATTAATAAATAAGTAATTTGACATGTAAGTAATATTTTAAATATTATAAATAAATGACTATGACTATGTCAGACAAGTCGTATATATAGGCAAATTTCGCCGAGTCGAGTACACATAGTCCTGGTTGAGCGGTAGTTTGGGCGCAGAGTGCTAGTTGCTTAGCGCTAGTGATCTGCGTTCGAGACCCGTAGTACAGTAAAGATACGGTTGCGTCAAACATTAATATATAATAGCCTGATTTTTTTATTATTCATTCTTATGGAATATTTATAGATAATATATGCAAAAATCCTACCAACTTTTCACCCGGAAGTAGTTAAATGAGTAAAAAAATATATAAAAAAAAATTGTGTATTTTTATTTACAATAATATCAATTATTTTTATTTGTAAATATTACGATATTTAAGTCTTCTTTCTGTTTAAAGCGAAAAACAAGAAACCGTGTCTATGTAAAACCACATAAATAACAAAATGTACGGCGCAGGCGATATATATCCTAATTCGTAAGAAACAAATAGTAATAATTGGTAGTTTGTTCTCACACATTTTAAATGACTTAGAAACGATATATTCATTAAAATCCTACAAGAAAAACGCTTGTAATATGTGTGTACATATTTGTGGCGGTTAGCGAATAACGATATTTTGTAGGATTTCATTGCGTAAATAATACTTGTATCATGATATTTCCGTTACACTAAAAATATTAGCTATTATTAATTATTTCCAATTGGATGGGGAATTCCCCATACTAGCCGCCCGTAAAATGACTGTAGTACCGTTGGGCTGGCTGTGGTTTGCATTTTTTTTAATTCGATTTTGTATTTTTGCTTGTTTTTTAGGGTTCCCTAGTCAACCCTTATAGTTTCGCTAATTCCATCTGTCTGTCCGCGGCTTAGCTCAGTGATGGTTACCAGATGGGTACCAGAAAGCTAGGTACGAATATGTGTATGTTTCACGCCGACAAAGTGGTATAATAAAAAATAGATAAATATTTTTTGAGGATTGAGTTGGCTAAAATCGTGTTTTTTTTGTTATCATTAAATATAGGCATGAAATTATTGCATTAAAAAAAAATACCTTTTTAACATTTCGGTAATCGGGCCGAAAAATTTACTGCCTGCCGTGATTTTCTCAAACGGTAATCCTAGTAAATATGTAGTTCTATAAAACTAAAGTCTACATGAAGTTACAGGCTTTCAGCTGCAGTCGCTACTTCACGCCTTGGCCGCGATTCGAAAAATAAACACACACTGGACAGACACAGCTCCAACCGAACTCAACCCAACTCAACTCAACGCTATAACGACATTGACATTTGCTATTCGAACAGATTTTCATTCAACATTGGTCTTACATTTGGTCACACATTGGTCACATATTGTACCAATGTTGTACCAATGTTATACCAATGTGAGACGAATGTGTGACCAATGTGAGACCAATTTTGAATGAAAATCTGTTCGAATAGCAAATGTCAATGTCGTTATAGCGTTGAGTTGAGTTGTGTTGAGTTGGGTTGGAGCTGTGTCTGTCCAGTGTGTGTGTTTATTTTTGGAATCGCGGCCCTTGTATGCTTGTTGTGACATATTAAATAACGACAAGTCCATTTGCAAGAGGGCGTTAACCGACGCTATCAATATTCCCGCCGCTGCTTTGTTTTGTTATGAAAAGAATCTCTTTAATCCGGGATCCCGTTAGACCTCGTTAGACTGATCCGGGACGGCATACACCAGGAAAGTTAATATGACCAATGTGTATGAATATTTAAATGAAAAATTATAGCTTTTAAAAATTTACTCTGCGATAAGGACTCGAGGGCTACTTCTGTTCAAGTCAATAGAAAATCTTACACTGTGATCATAAAAATACATAGCAACATTATTAATATATACAAAAAGGCTTTGTATAGGATGTTATTATTAATATCATTCTAATAATTATAACTATTAATAGTAGTTTATGTAACTGTTACGTAATAAGGCCTAATTACGTGCAGTTGCATACACTGCTTTATCTACACTCATATTATATATCCTAAATAAAGTGTTCGGAAACCATAGAATGACCGCCATGGCACCGCCATGGCCAACTCGATTGTGCCGGGAGGTCGGGCGGGCGCGTGCCGTTGGTCGGGAAGGAGGACAGGATTTACATTATGTTATCAAATTCGATGTTCGAAATTTGAAACTTATAACGTATCAATATTTGAGCATGTAAAGTTAAAATTACGTTACTGCCACAGATAAAAAGCTTATCATAGTAAAATCGGTTGTGGTAATGCTAGCCATTGCCTACCGTTTTTGAACACGTTTTAGAAGACTTACAATGTGAGTGTAGATAAAGTATGTTACGCTTTTTGTTCACCATAGGTAGTTCTTTGTTTACCTTGTCGTTATGTTGTATACCCACTTAGTTTAAGTCTTGTTATCTTAGAATATATTTCAAATAAATACAACTATTAAATATAACTACATTCTACAAGAATACGTGTTAAAAGTGTTAAAACTTGTGCTAAGGACGGAGATTCCTGACCCACCGTGATACAGTTCATACTATACTCTGTATCTTTTGGTATTTAAATAAAAGTAAATAAGATCTACCCTCAAATGGCTCCTTAAACCAGTTGAAGGTAAATGAAAACATTACACGATTAAAAAATATTGGTTAAAGCCAGGTCGTTAAGTGATAGATCCAGGCTGTTTTGTATTTGATCGGTTAACCAATAAAAGTTATAACTACCCGAAAATGTAAAAATTGTTTGTTTACTTTTATTTAAATACCTAAAAACATAGACTATAGTACGGGGGTCAGAAGACACTTACTTAACATTGGTTTTTACCACGTACTGCAACAAAACATGTAAGTAGTCATAAGCACTTATTTGTACTCAATAAACTGTTTTTTATTTAATTTTATTTAATTTTTTGTATATGGAATAATTTTCAAGTAAATTCTGATATTTCTGATTCAGCGTTTAGGCGGCGAAATACAGATAGATTTCGTAGCTAATGCATTGGAGTAATATTGTAGTAGGATCGTGTCTATACGTGTTTTAAAGTTGGAATACGGCCCCAGATATATTATGTCCCACAGTTTCTATGGTTATACATTAAACTTGGAGATCTAAAGTGACTCCAAAATCAGAGAACAATACTAAGTACCTTTGATGAAGACCTGCCTTAGGCGATAATCACACTAATCGCCGCAACCGGATGCAGCGACGGTGGGCAAGCGTGACAGCGCTATACACATGCGGAGCGCTATCTCGCTCGCGCACCGGACGCGGAAACCGCAGCATTGTCAAAGCAGCCTTAATCATAAAATAAAATGTTTTCTATTTCAGTTAACATAGCTAATTCTGGATACCACTGTATAGATAATTGTGGTGCAGTCGACGCAGCGTGAACAAACGGGGCTGAATTGTTATCCTAACTCCCTAGTGCATAATGTCAACAGTTTCGCAAACAACCAGGAATAGATATTACAAATACGACGGTCGAGCGGTAGACCGATATCACGAACATTTAACTGAATAAATGCAATTTAAATATTGATCGGCGAGTTTAATGGCTGAAGGTTAATAAATAAATAAAAGAAACATTGAAATACGTTTCTCCTGAAGGACGATCTTACACAAAATCTTACAAAAACAAATTGATAAAAAGTGTCAGGGAGATAAAATTAGGATTTGAGTAAGGAGTTTGAAGTACACTACGTAGTCATATTTTTTCTTTTTTTTTCTTTAGCCTATTTGGTGTCCCACCCACTGCTGGGCAAAGGCCTCACCACTTTTTCCCTATTCGACCCTGTTAGTTGAAATAATTAGCTTATAATTAATCAGGTAATTTTCTAAGCGGGAAAAGTACGAGCGAAAACTACAGGGTGTAACAAAAATACTGGGAATCCGTTTAAGGGCATAATCGGTATCGTGTTGCGACTAAGAAAAAGTAGGACAAAAATTTTTGGACGTGAAAAAAAATTTTTTTTTGTTTTGAGCACGTCGGCCCAGCCGACCCTCCATACTAAACCATATACCGGGTGTTTCCTGTAATAGGGGCAATAAATTAAACCGTAGATTCTACTCCTCAAACTGGATAATATTAGTTAAGCGACTTTTAAAAATAACTTATAATTTGATTTTTATTTCACTTTAAAGTTTATTCGAACACGCAATGTATTGCGAAATTGATTATTTCTGTTGGGTGACAAGAGTGACAAGCAATGTCAAATAGACGGATTTTAACGTACATTGAAAATACTATTTAGTATGTATGAAAAAGAGACAATATAAACACTTCATTTTTTTAAATTGTAGAACAAACGTTTCATTGTTTGAGGAGTAGAATCTACTTTTTCATTTATTGCTCTTATTACAGGAAACATCCTGTATAATTTCACGTCAAAAAAAATTTTTTTTTCTTAATTTTTTTTTAACTAGAATACGATACCAAATGCGCCTTAACGGATCACCACATTTTTGTTACCCCTTGTGTAGCACCTATTCAATATTATTATTAGATTCTACGTAGCTTGCTGCTCGCTACAATGTAGGAGACTATGGTCCAGTATGCTACTAAGTCTGAAAAACTCGCATTTCCAATACCAATGCTGCTCGTACGTGTGCTATGGAACCCATAACATTTTCCTCGCACGTAGCAATCAATACGCCAGGCGATTGAGTGTGAGTTGCTCTCAAACTGTCATAGACCAAATATTACCTAGACTGACGTCTGTTATATAAAATCGCGTTACTTTAATGGGGTTGTACGGTCAAACGAGACGGATGCCGCCAGCACAGGACGTACCTGTCAGTCCTTCCTACCAATAATGTAAAATGCTCGTTTTTTTAGTATTCTTCTGGTGTGGAAGTCTTATAGACCAAATCCCATAGAACAATTGCTCTGACAAGTAGCTGCTGCAATCTGCCTTTGCTGGTGAAATCTGGTCAAACCTTTGATTTTGTATAAACACTAACAGTTTCTATACTGAACCAAATAACTAGTGAACTAACGTTCACTAGTTATTTGGTCCATGCAAACTGTTAACTTATTGAGGGTCGTAATAACGTCACATACAATTTAATTCAATCTCAATCCTGACGCTGTGACTCGTTATGCCAAAATATGTTTTCATAACTACTCATTTCAAAAAGGTACTATGGGTTGTATACTGTTATGACACTTAATACGTTTTGCAATCTGCATTTTAAAGCGATATATCGTTGACACAATAGCAGCATTTTTATACAGTACATTAAAATCCGCGTTATTTTATTGAGCGCGCTACGTTGAAGTTAAAGTCTATGATATACAATAACTACAGATAGGTTATGTTATGTGCGCACCAAAAGTGAAGAAATCAACCCTTTACTGCATACGAAGCCATTTATGGCCGTTATAACTTTCAACTCTATTGAATCATAATTTTTCGTTATTCATGCGCTAATTGCGGAGCTACAGTACGAGGTTCTTCAAATGAGTGTAGAGGTGTAAGGGTCGGCAACGCGCATGTGAAATATCTGCAGTTGCAGGCGTCCATAGGCTACGGTAACTGCTTACCATCAGGCGGATCCTATGCTTAATTAATTTTGTATTAAGCAGAAACGTCTGCAAGCGAAATTTCAATTTTATAATTGAAAGAAAAATGGAAAAATTCACCGCGTCGAGCAAGATTCGAACTTGCGACCTTTCGGAACACCGGTCCGACCGCTCTGACCAACTGAGCCATCGACGCTTACTCAACCGCGGCGAATCTTTCCATCAGTTCCTTCATTGCTTACGTCAGAGGGTGACGTGTAGCGACATCTGCCCCATCATGCATCCATCATGCCATCTGCTGCATGTGTTAACGTGTACATACACTTACGGCAGATGTCGCTACACGTCACCCTCTGACGTAAGCAATGAAGGAACTGATGGAAAGATTCGCCGCGGTTGAGTAAGCGTCGATGGCTCAGTTGGTCAGAGCGGTCGGACCGGTGTTCCGAAAGGTCGCAAGTTCGAATCTTGCTCGACGCGGTGAATTGTTCCATTTTTCATTCAATTATAAAATTGAGATTTCGCTTGCAGACGTTTCTGCTTAATACAAAATTAATTCAGTATGGGTTAGCGCATTGTTATCGATGTTATTCCAATATGACTTGGAACTTCGATGCCGTTAACGTGTACATACACTTACGGCAGATGTCGCTACACGTCACCCTCTGACGTAAGCAATGAAGGAACTGATGGAAAGATTCGCCGCGGTTGAGTAAGCGTCGATGGCTCAGTTGGTCAGAGCGGTCGGACCGGTGTTCCGAAAGGTCGCAAGTTCGAATCT
Organism: Pammene aurita; assembly: GCA_947086415.1. Lineage (NCBI taxonomy): Eukaryota > Metazoa > Arthropoda > Insecta > Lepidoptera > Tortricidae > Pammene > Pammene aurita. The sequence goes on from OX352295.1 coordinate 37,998,711, forward strand.
TGCTCGACGCGGTGAATTTTTCCATTTTTCTTTCAATTATAAAATTGGATCCTATGCTTGTTTGCCACCGTCGTGGTATAAAAAAAAGTAGAGATAAAACGAGTCCACACACCAAGTCCATCAGTCCACCAGCATGTAAGAGATGTAGATGTGCTAATAAACTCCCGCCAACCGCGTGAGAAAGAGATACACTTTAATTATCTCACTATGACAGTCTTCTTCTTCTTCCTCCTAGCGTTTGTCTCAGCTTATTGCTCTATTGAGCCTGGGGTCCGCTCGGCAACCCAATCTCAGGAATTATTGTATTGTATATTGTTTATTTCAGATGTCAAATCCATAAGCTGTTAGTAATTACACATCTTAATAATTATTTGTTAGTACACAACATCAACATAAAATAGGACTAAGACTAGAATTGGATGCTAAAATAAATTAAAAATAGTTAGATATAAAGATGATTGCGGCTTCGCACCTCGGTCGCACCACGTGCACGGCTGGAGCAGCTGCTGAGACGGCGGCTCTTAGGAAGCGGGACAAATATTCTGCATTGCAGAATTATTTATTTGTCCCGCTCGCGGTAGAAACGACCGGTTGCTGGGGTTCGGAGGCCATAAAATTTGTTAAGGAGATCAGGCGTCGTCTGGCGGAGAGGGGTCATGACCCCCGTTCCGGGTCATTCCTGGCGCAACGTCTGTCCATCGCGATTCAGCGCGGCAACGCGGCGAGCGTGATGGGCACCTTTCCGCCGGGGGTGGCTCGGGGCGGGCTTTTCGACTAGGTTAATGATTTATCTTTAACCCATATGACGATTTAGTTTTTATTTGATTTTAATTTAATAAGTATGTGACTGTTTGTTTATTTAAAAATAAAGATAATTAGCGTAGGCACTAGTTTTTTACGAAAGCAACTGCCATCTGACCGTCCAATTCAGAGGGGAAACAAGGACTTGTTTGGATTTGATCCGGTTTCGTCACGATGTTTTCCTTTACCAAAAAGCGACTGGTAAATATCAAATGATATTTCGTACATAAGTTCCGAAAAAAATTGTGGTACGAGCCGGGGTTTGAACCCGCGACCTTCGGATTGAAAGTCTGACGTCTTATCGGCAGGCCAACAGCGCTTTTTTTATCTCACTATGACAGTGACTGAGATTAATAATACGAACATAAATAAATATAACAGAATCATTCCTAGGGCCGTATTCTAACTTTAAAACACATATAAACACGATCCAACTTCAATACAACTCCAATACATTAACAACGCAATGCAGCTACGGCATAAACATCTGCATCAGAAATATCAGAATTTGCTTGAGAAATATTCCAACGCAACTCCAATACAACTTCAATATTGCTTGATTGTTTGTTGTGTGTTGGAGTTATGTTTGAGATAGGTTGTGTTGTTATTGTATTGTTAATGTACCTATTTTAAAATTAGAATCTGGCACCTAGGTTAACGATAAATTTGGAAGTATTTTTGTGCTCATTGCAAAGTCTATCTACCTATACTTATAGTAAATCATTGGTTAAAGTATGAATACTTTGTAGCGTGGAGTGGTTTTTATTGCAAGGAAATGGGGTATCGGGGAATGGAATCACCGCCCTTGTTGGGAACAAGTTTTCCCGATAAACGGGGAAGTGCGACAAATAGCGATGTTAAAGTCAGTAGCACGAATGTCGTAAAGTTACAGCTTGATGGAAATACCATTTATTTTCACAAATATTTATATTTTTAGGGTTCCGAGCCATGAAACGAATTTTTTTTAAATCCTTATAGGAAAACTCGTGCAGCTGTCGTCGACAGACAAAGACGGATAGGGAGACGGACAGTTAGACATATCCGCCTGTCTGCTTGGCTGTTACAGACAATTTTCTCAAAAACTACTGGGCCTACTAATTTGATAAAAAAATTACCTTAATATTAAATATATTACAGAGTTATGTCATGCAATAGTTTTTGAAAAAATAAGTCCCGGCGAGTTTCTTGCCGATCATAATACTTCTCGGGTCAGAGGTGTAGGGTTAGAGCCGGTGGTAGTTTTTTCTCTCTGACGTTCATAACTGCATTGTAATGTGCCTATATTGAAGATTTTTTTAAATCGTTAGTTCAATTCAAACAAGCCTGCCACCGAATGTCTATGTAAATGTTGACGGTTCAACCACAAATCTCGCGCCACCTTTCATGAATCAACCTACAACTCCAGATACATTTTTGGTAACGCCAGAGACGTGTCATGTGTCGGACTAAAAGTTGATTATCTTATTTTAAGGGCCCTAAAGAGACCCAACTTCAATACAACTCCAATGCATTAACTACGCAATACAGCTAGCGTCTAAACATCTGAATCAGAAATATCAGAATTTGCTTGAAAATTATTCCAATGCAACTCAATACTACTTCAATTTTGGTTGATTATTTGTTATGTGTTTGAGTTATGTTTGAAATAGATTGTGTTTATGATGTATTATTGATGTATTTTAAAATTAGAATACGGCACCTAGTTACTTCTATCCTGGACCTGGCAATGTTCAATTCGTCAATGGTTAAGCAGAGCTAACTATGTTAATAATTTAAATGATTCTCTCCCCGAATATTCGCATGATCAAACTCGCGTCTTCAACCGTTCATGTGGAATTCCTTCCATTTTGAGATAACAAAATCCATGCTTTTTGTTTACACAAAATATTATAAGATGTTTTGTTCAGTCTTTTTAGGATACTTCATACATCTTTAGACACACACCCTTATTAATAAACGTATCTCAGGCCTCAGATAGTTAATTTACGTTTTGTCCTTATCTGTCATTTTGACAGTTGTGTTTGTTAGAAACAGATAAAACAAATGGGGGCCTGAGAGGCGTTTATGAATAACGTGTCATCTTTCGTGAAATGAAACAAATATAATCTAATCTAAACTCGTGATGTACATGAAAGTTCATTTATGTTTAGAACCAGAAATATTGTATATTTACGACCTTCTAGCCTAGTCGGTAGTGGCTTCGTACAAAGCAGGAAGGTCCCAGTTTCTATCTAGTCTTGGTAAGAGCATATATTTGAGCGTGTATCACTGATTATTTATTAGATCCTGAGTAGTGGATATCCATACTAATATTATAAATGGGAAAGTGTATGTGTAATACACACATACACTTTCCCATTTGTTTGTTTGTTTGTTTGTTTGTCCGTCTTTCACGGCCAAACGGGGCGACGAATTTACGTGACTTTTAGTGGACATAGTTGAAGGGATTTAGAGTGACATAGGCTACTTTTTGGTTCTTTCTAACCCCCCCACTTCCCTAAAAGGGGGGGTGGAAGTTTGTATGGAGCATTCCGCAATTTGCAAGGTAGAAAGCTAAAAATTGGTGTTTTAAATCAGGAAAGGGGAACCGTGTTACCCCGAATTTAACGCGAGCGAAGCCGCGGGCAAAAGCTAGTTTTTTATAAATAAATATTTGAGTATTTATTTATTATATCCAATATCCATTATATTTTTCGTCTGCGAACCGGCTGGGGCAGAAGTCGAGAGTTGCACAGATGTGGCTGCAGGGAGTCACCGGCATGCGTGTGTGGAGCGGCGGTGCAGGACATGGACCACATCATCACCATCAGCGAGTGCCCACTCACAAAATATCAGGGCAATCCAGTGGACTTATTCACCCTTGAAAATGACGTAATCCAATGGATCCAGCAATTGGGTATCTTTTCAACCGACTTCAAGATTTCGAAGGAGGAGGTTATCAATCCGTCGGGATCTTTGTTTTTGCTATTTTTTTGTATGTATGTTCAACGATTATTCGAAGACGGCTGGACCGATTTGGATTTATTTTTTGTTTGAAAGAGTATACTTCACAGTTGGTCCCATTGTAATCAGGTCAGGATCTGATGATGGGATCCTGGAGAAATCGAGGAAACTCTACAACTATTATAGACACACCACCTATAGTGATTTGAGTATTTTTTTCAGCAGCTAGAGCATTTGCTTTTGGAAAGGTGGAGGCTAAGTGGAGTTGGTTATTTTTTATTAAAAAGTATTATAAAGAACGATTGTATTGTATTATATCTTGCCATACGATTAAATAAATAATCCATTATTTGTCTCGATGTTTAGTCACAAATATTTATACTTTTTAGGATACTTCATACATCTTTAGACACACACCCTTATTAATGAACGTATCTCAGGCCTCAGATAGTTAATTTATGTTTTGTCCTTATCTGTCATTTTGACAGTTGTGTTTGTTAGAAACAGATAAAACATAAATTAACAAATGGGGGCCTGAGAGGCGTTTATGAATAACGTGTCATCTTTCGTGAAATGAAACAAATATAATCTAATCTAAACTCGTGATGTACATGAAAGTTAATTTATGTTTAGAACCAGAAATATTGTATATTTACACACAACTACAAAAGCTATGAAGCTTACTGTGGGACTAGATTGGTTTGTGTCAGATTATCCTTGATATTAATTGGTTATTACTCATTTATTTTTAACATTACATACAGAACAGATAAACGATACAGAAAAACACCAAATATCTAGTGAATAGAGGTCTTATCGTACTTAACAGCGGTTTATTATTCCAACACAATACAATATCAAGTAGAACAATTATTAATAATCAAGTTAATAATCCCTCTTAACCTAAATAGCCTACAGCTATGACCCATAACTTAGAAAATCTTGCGAGTCCCAACAATAAGCCGTCACACGACTAAACAAAGGTTTTCGTTTTCATAACTTCCGCTTCTAAGTAATAGGGTATAGAGATGCCACTTATATTCGGCGATTATTCGGCATTTGGCCGAATACCGAATACTTGTTACACCATTTTTAATGAATAAATGAGCAATAAGAATTTAACGTAACTCTCTGACTCTTTATTGCACACTTCAAAAGAAACAAAGTACACGCAACTTACAAACAAAGTAGGGGTAAAACAATTGGCGGTCTTATCGCTAAAAAGCAATCTCTTCCAGAATTTACAGTGGGACATTACATTTAATTCTTAAAATGTGGAGGTGGATAGGTTCAATTGCGGAGATGTTTAAAATGAACTTAATTGAGTATTTTTGATGGCGTCCGCTTGTATTTTCCTATGACTGATTCATAGGTGTCTATTACATGATTCATACAACTTTCACTACTACAAATCAATAAAAGATGATGATCTCGAGACATCTAATTTTCATACTGAACTAACTAAAAATGAACGAAGATTTATCGAATATTCCGCGCTTCGGCTGGGAGGTAGGCCGAATATTCAGTATTCGATATTCGGCCAAATCTACTATTCGGGCATCTCTAGTTTACAATGCTAAGCCAAGCCACAAGGCAAAACAACCGTAACAAACATTGTAAAACTCATTCACGGCCTCCTAGCCTAGTCGGTAGTGCCACTAAGGCGGATTTCACACTGCTGCGGTTTCCGCATGCGACCCCGGTACGCGAGCGAGATAGTGCTCTGCATGTGTATAGCGCTGTCACGCTTGCACAACGTCGCCGCATCCAGGGCATTTATTTGTATTTTTATTACAGACTAGCTTTTTCCCGCGGCTTCGCTCGCGTTAAATTCGGGGTAACAAACCATACAAACTTCCACCCCCCATTTTAGGGAAGTGGGGGGTTAGAAAGAGACAAAAAGTAGCCTATGTCACTCTCCATCCCTTCAACTATCTCCACTTAAAAAATCACGTCAATTCGTCGCCCCGTTTTGCCGTGAAAGACGGACAAACAAACAAACAAACAAACACACACATACACTTTCCCATTTATAATATTAGTATGGATTGTACCTGAATTATGGAAGTTTACTTCAAGATTTCGAAGGAGGAGGTCATCAATTCGTCGGGATCTTTGTTTTTGCAATTTTTTTATTTTTATTTTTAAGTATGAATATATATACTGATTATTCGAAGACGGCTGGACCGATTTGGAATATTATTTTTTTGGTTGAAAGAGTAGACTTCATAGTTCGTCCCATGCAACCAGGTCAGGATCTGATGATGGGATCCTGGAGAAATCGAGGGAAATCTTCAACTATTATAGGCACACCTATAGTGATTTGAGTATTTTTTACAGCAGCTCGAGCTTTTGGATAGGTGGAGGCTAAGTGAGGCCTTTTTGTTTAAATTATTAAGTATTTATCTGTATCTATCTATTATACTTACATATCGTGGTCTAGTACCCACAACGTAAGCCTTCGAGAGCTTACTGTGGGACTAGGTCGGTTTGTGTAAGATTGTTTCATATTATTTATTTAATTAATTAAATTGTTGAATTCTCATGTTATGTGTAACAAAAATGCTAGTGATCCGTTAAATGGCGTAATTGGTATCCTATTCTAATTACGAAAAATTAGGAAAAAAAAATTATCTACACCAATATCATAAATCCTCTATATCGCGTTCGGAAACCGTCTGTAACTACCACCATTATTTCAACCAGTAACGTAACATCTCTGACAGTGTTGTAAAAACGTATGAAAATCCATTACCCACGGTAACGTTACCAAGATCCGCGCTCTCCCCGAGCGCCGGCATGCGCCCGCGCGACCGCCGACACAATCGAGTTGGTCATGGCGGTGCAATGGCGGTCATTCTACTGGTTTCCGAACACATCATTTAGGATTTATAATATGTGTGTAGATAAAGCTGTGTATGCAACTGTACGTAATTAGGCCTTATTACGTAACAGTTACATAAACTACTATTATCACATGAAAAAAACATGGTTTTGTATGGAGGGTCGCCCAGCAGGGATGATGAAGTTTTTTTTTCCCGCTCAAAGATTTTTCTTAGTCTCAATACGATACTAATCATGCCCTTAAACGGATCACCACTATTTTTGTTACATGTAATATGTATAAGTAAATTCCATATTAAAATTGTACTTACGGCTCTTGTGGGTGGTGGGGCAGAAACTCTTATAGTTTCTAGAAACAAACGCAAACAAACGAAATGTCTAAAAAAAAATATAAAAAATCTATTTATTGCACAAAACTAATGATACAAAAGGTTATATACAGTATTTCTATCGTTAAATAGTTGGTGCACAACAAAGTTAATACACAGAGATTCCAGGAGTCCCCGCACTAGGCTAGGCCT